>OZ038484.1:37052763-37265263 GCA_964036315.1 Acanthosepion esculentum
TATTTACTCAAGCTTACTAGGTAGGTTATATGTAGTTTTCCTCTGTCCCTCTTGCCTTCAATCTGTCCTGTGAGTATCAAATTTTCCAAACCCTCTTTCTATAATAGCATTATTCAGCATTAAATAACCCATAGAGGTGTTACTATGCTGCTAAACAAAAACAATCAACAATCTAGAATCTTATTTATTTCAACATTGTAAAAGCAGTAAAAATTAATTTTTATTGAAAAGTTCAAAGCCTAACAAAGCTGAATTATCATCAACAAATGGTTTCTTACCTTTTCATAGTTATCATGTGATATCTATACACACTTAGTCATTTGAAACTATGTAAAAATTTTATTTTCTATGAAATCTAAGTTCTTGTGTCAAACACAAAAACTTAGTAGGAATAGCAAGTCATAATAGGTGCAAAATTAAAAAAATAAGACCTAACCACTGCATAAAATTTTATAAGAAAAACATTTATTACACAAGTACGAAAAAGGTACAAATACAAAATTTGCACAAAAATTTCCTTTGGTGCACCTCTTAAGGCAGTGTAACAATTTCTGGTAAAAAGGATTACCATCGAAAAATTGGAAAAAAATTATGATTTGGGAAAAGACAAGGATTCAATGACAAAAAAAAAAAAACAATTCAAGAAGGTAAAAAAAACACCTTTCAGAGAAAGTGAAAACACCTATTTTTACTTGCCTCTCTGGGACATAGTAATTTTACAAAAGTACCTTTTAAATTCACACTGTTCATACTTGGGAAATTTTCTTGAATTCTTTTCATTCTTTGTTGTTCAACCACAGAAGAATTTTCACTTGAACTTCAAAATTCTTTCGTATCTCTGCAGCTGGCTGGTAACCTTTGTACCCTCTTGATGCTCTCTTCTTCATGTCAAAAGCAGCCTTCTGCTCCTTAATGTTGATTTCCTTGGACCTTTGCTGTCAAAATGTCTTCTCTCTCTCTCTCTCTCTCCTGACCTGAAATTTTATTTATTTGGAAAAATAGGCTCATAAGACCCACCACCCTCACCCCCACCCCATTCAGGTTGTTACTAGACCTTGAGATCATGCCTCTCATTGGTCAGTATATACGATAAAATAACTTTCCATAAACTAGAAATGGATCATTCACAATTTTGGTGGGTTTTAACCACTGAGCTGAAAAAGATAGACAAGTGTAACAACTTTTTACACAAACCATCTGGCATTCATAAAAATACACTTCTCTCAAAAGAATGTGTACTAAAAAAACAACTTAGAAGATTAAACATTTATCCAAGACTAACATTTTTAAAATAGTAAAAATAAAAATTTTATAACTAGAATGTAAAGCAGAAGTAATGTTCTGGTTGTGGATAAAAAGGGCATGAAAGAAAAATCATAAGGTATACTTTGTTAGGACAGAAAAAGGTATAACTGATTTTTCGTTTCAAAAATTTCAGAGAGAAAATAATTAATATTTTTATTTAAAATAGGTAATATTTTGAATAAAATAATATTTTAACTTATTCAGTATATCTTAAAGTAATATTTAATTTACAATAATGAAATAAATAGTACTTTTATAAACTACTGCTAAAATTTACTTTATTAAAATATTACTTATTTTATTACTATAAATTCAATGTGATTTAATTTATTAGTTAGTTTCTCTCATTCTCTGTGGAATATTAGGCTCTTTTTAACACTACATCGGAGGATGTGCCATAGCTAACACTTAAATTCATTTAATATATCTTAATAGATATATTAAATGAATTTAAGTGTTAGCTATTTTATTAAAATATTTCTATTTAAATGGAAATATTACAAATTTTCTCTTTTATTTCTCCCTACCCACAAAATGAATTTTTGAGTTTTCACACCCTTACAAAGCATAACTTAAGGTGTACTTTATGACTTTTCTACTTTTATTTTTAGCTATGACCTTTTGTTATTAAATGTTTATTTCTTTTAACAAAGATGCAGCTTTCATTTTTTTTTCACTTATTTTTGGCTATGCCATGTCACACAAGCAGCCAACTTGAAAACAAGACAATTTGATGTTTTACATATGACAGTTTTAGCTTTCTTTTCACTGCCATTCAGTTAATTTATTTCTTACTAATGTGAGAGACGAAGAAGGCAACTTTGAGTCAAATATAATTATTAACACGTCCTTTGTATATGTTTGAGTTTAATATTCCTATATGTATAAGTAAGTTCATGGCAGAAGAGAAAATTATAAACCAACCTTGAATGAAATTAATATTGGTTGAAATACAGGCAAAAATTTTAATTTAAAAAAAAAAATGTTATCTTTGTTGTTAGTATCACAACATTTCAGCCATTCTGCCCTCCAGCCTTCTTCAGGTGACCGTCAATTCAGGTAATGTCCAGTAAATTTGGAGCCAAATCTTTTTAATTAATCTACAGGGATAGAGTGTTCTCATCCCACTGTCCATGTCTAGGGATATCTCATCTTGTTCATATTTAAGACTGTTCAGTTATTACTCACCCTGTTTTCAAATTAGTTTTAAGGTTCCATGTTCTAGATTCAGGATTGTCCCATGGGACAATAGCCTAGTGGTATCATAGTGCCCCACTACTCTCTTTCATGTTCATGGCAAATAAGTTATTATTTTGGGACCTTTGCCTTTTCTTCATTGCATCACCCCACTTTCCTCTACACAATATGGCAGGCTTATTTAGATTTTGTAATCAACCACATTTCTCTTAGTTTAATTATTAATAACCCAATCTAAATAGCCCTCTTGAACCTTTCATAACATTTTTATGTTATAGCAACTCTGTATTTAATTTTTAGATACTAAGTACATATCAAGCTCAACGACATGACTACACACTGTTTATATAAACCTGTGACCTTTTCGCCTATCAAAAGGAGGAGAGAGGAAGAGGAGTGCAGGCGCCTGGTTCCTGTGAGCTGGGAGTTTGGATGGGTTCTGTATTAAGTTACAGCCCACTATTTTTGTCTGCCAACTGGAGGCTAGCTGGAAACTTTCCTGTCTACTCTTACTTCCGGCATTTTGGGCCTTTATTACTTTTGACTACGGCAGCTCCTTATCTTTCAGTGTTCTTACTTTACTCTCGCTGTTTCTGACCTGTACATACACTAGTGACATCAGCTTTCTACTTTCGGCTTTTGTTCCTGCACTGACCAGCACCTGCAACAGCCAACAGACCCTCCTACATCTGGCATTTCAGGTCCTGCTCATACAATGTCTGCAGCAGCCCCTTTGGACCGACATCTCTGGACTTGAGCATTTAATGGCCATCATAGCTCTTTACTTTCAGCTATTTTTGGCATTCCAATTTCAACGTAACTCATTTGGTTCATTATAACACCTGCCCCGGACAGTACAGCTATTTTTGGCCTATTCTTCAACTGCTCATTCCAAACACACTACCAATCCTTTGATCATCAGATTCTGGCATTTCTCTTCAACCTAACTCACTTGGTTCACTCAACACATCGCCGGACTTTACCTATCACCAGCGTTTCCTGTCACCTAACCTAAGTCACCTGGTTTAGGAAGTTGCTGCATGCATATCAGCTTCAGACAACCTATTCCATACACTATAGTTAAATACTATGGAAGGTCCATCATTTGACTTAACCAGCAACTACTCAACATCATCACTGGGGCTTTAAACTGAACTTTCTCACTTTAGCTTTTCTAGTCAACATAACTTATCAGGACTCTACTTTTAACATTTAGTCAGTTATATTATCTTTGATTTTCTATCTGGTCAGTATTACGCCATTTACTTAATTCTTCCTCCATTTATTTGATTCATTGTTCGTCCATGTTTCTTTAACCAAAACACTACTTTTGTGTGTGTGTGTGTATATATATATATATATATATATATATATATATTTGTGTATTTAGGCAGCAATCCTTTTATGCACATTTCATTAAAAACGACTGACAAGGTGCTTTTATTTAATTTTTTATACAATTTCTCATGCGATCTAATAATGTTTTTCTTTTTGGATTCATAAATTATATAAAAACTGTCCGAATGTTCTTTTTATCCGAGCACTTTTGGCTATACATTTAGCCATTTTCAAGGATTATATTTTAACTGTTAGAATTATAAAACATACATATAACAAACTATTTCTAATTCTAACAGTTAAAATATAATCCTTGAAAATGGCTAAATGTATAGCCGAAAGCGCTCGGATAAAAAGAACATTCGGACAGTTTTTATATAATTTATCATCTGAAAAGAAAAACATTATTAGATCGCATGAAAAATCGTATAAAAACTAAATAAAAGCACCTTGTCAGTCGTTTTCAATGAAATGTGCATATATATATATATATATATATATATGTAAATAAATTTTTTATTAATTTTATTTTTTTGTTTTGTTGTCATCTTGCTGACCTGTTAGATTTATGCCATTTATTAAATGTTTGTGGGCCTCCTGTGACTCATCTTTACTTGGGCGCACAGGCCATATCCTATATTATATTGTCTCCCTCCAGGGATCTGCAACAATGGTTAAGGTATTGGGTCATGAATTTGGTGACATAATGAGTTCAATCTCCAGGCCACATAGTACAGACTTAGACTCAGTAGAAACCGGGCAAGCAATAATTGAACAGTACTGAACAAGATAAGATATCCCTAAACATAGACAGTGAAATGAGAAAAATCTACCCCTGTAGATTAAATAAAAGGATTAGTTTGAAATGCCTTGATTCACAATCACCTGAAGAAGGCTGAAATGGCATGATAATAAAAACAACAAAAGATGAATGTAAATAATATAAATAATTTTTCTTGCACTTCTCGCCTGTGAAACTCTGTTCTGGTTTCTTGCTTCCCTGCCACTTATGATCGTCAAAAATTAAAATGCAACACCAATCACTATCTTTTTGTCTTCCTGGTATCCTGTTCTTTTATTGTCCTATCTCCTCACTTCCTTTTACTCTCAGTAACCCCTTGATTTTAGTGGCATTATCACCTTGCTTGGGGTGAAATGAATTAAAAAAAAATAATAATCATCACAGAACTTCAGGCAGAAATAACAAAATGGTATTCTGAATATTTCTTATAGTTTAGATAAAATTATTGAGTGTGGAGTTTGTCCAGAATTTTTTAGGAACATGGTTCAATATTGAGTTGTTGGATCCTAAACTTGATATTATTATTTCTAACATCTCTTGATTAAAATTTTCTGGAACTGTAATTAAGTTTTTGCACAAAGTTGTATCTACAGTTAATAAATATGGTGTAAAACTGTTTTCCACAAGAATTCTTTGATCCTGGTATGTGTAAGTAAAGTAAGGTGTTTTTCAATGATATTGGTTAACAGCTGAAATAAACTAAATTGGCTGAACTTGTAAAAATGTTTGTGGTAGGTAAACTAAACAAGTGGCTCTTGAGCCTTATACAGGGCGAATATAATTGTAAAAAAAAAAAATGACTTTTGCAGGAGAAAGAATATGTATGCATAGGTTTGGAGATGGGCCTAAAGATGGATCTCAAAATATTATCTGAAAAGCATCTCTTAAAAAAAAAAAGTAGAAAAAAAGATAATGTTGATTATTTAAAACACTTGAAATTGAAAGAACTCATCAGTAGATGATCTTGGCTTAATGTACATGTGTCATGGATATCAGCCAAATATTATTTTCACGTTAGAGAAGAAGCAGAAAAAATGTTTTTTTAACCACTTGAGGACGTCTGATGAGATCGATACAAAAACATCATACAATACAAGTGGTTAAATTAAGTTACTTAATTTAACCACTTGTAAGATCAAGCATGTTTAAGAAATAAAGGTTGGTGTGTGCATATCACTAAATAATTGTAAAATAAAAACTAAAAATATATTATCAAAAGCACCTACTATGGATGACTATGGTTAACACTAACAGAGTAAAATAAATGATCAGTTCGATCCTTACTGGAGTAGAACGAATGCATCACGATTGGCCGTGTTCCAAAGTTGGATTTTCCCACAAAAATGCCAAACATCTGTCAAAACTCAAAATTGTTCGCTTGTAAAAAAAATAAAAATCCAGCCTAATAAAAAAAAAAAAATACTAACGTTTTACATTTTTTTTTACAGAAAAATTATACTTTAAGTTTTGTTTTGATAATTATGAACTTTAAGAAAGTTCGAGTAGTTTAAAGTGTCTTAACAGTGAATTAAACTCTTAAATTTTACTAACCAAACAAGAACCCAGGTGTTAAAAATAACACTTGCTGAGAAACAAGAAAACACAACCTCTCTAAAGGAAAAAAAAAAGTGGTGTAGGACGCACTTAACGTTACGGGTTCTGGAACACCCATAACAACTTGAGAATGACCTGATAAAGAAATGGAAATTTCTTTTCTCAGACAATTAATTCACTTAGACAAAACTACCGAGAGTTCGTAAAAGAAGAAAAAAAAAAAAAAGAAGGTTACGCCAGCTCAGTAACTGTCATTGAATTGGCGGACTGCACAACAAAAAATGATGGTGAAAAAGGACAAAAAAAAAAAGTATTTTTAACATTTGAAACAGAAAATTACGAAATATAAAAGAATATGAAAACTGGCTACGTGAAAAGAAAAAAAAAGTTTCCTTCGTTTCTGTTTATAAAACGCTTTTACCTGATACTTTCTTTGCTTTAAGTTTTATCAAATTTTCTCTCTTATTGAAAGTAGGACAAGTTGAGGAGAGACATCAGGTTTGTTATGTGGGGGAACCCGAGTCTCACAAGAAGCAGGAGTGTTTAAAAATAAATAAATAAATAAAATAAACCTACAGAGACTAAGGATAGAAAAGAAAAGACAGACAGAGAGAAAAAAAAAAGAAGCACAGACAGACAGAAAGGTAATCGGGAGCACATTTGAGGAAGAAAAAAAATATATAACGAAAGCTGACGGAAGGATTGGTTCGTCTACACCTCCATCCAGGTAAAGACAAAGAAAAGAGGGAATAAAAAAGAGACAGAAAAAAAACTAAAAGAAGGAAAATAACTGTCTCTAACTGAATATAGATAGTGGTTGATACTTTTTTTTTTTTGTAGGGGTCGTTAAACTAAACATCAGGACCTCCTTTCAAACAATATCCATCGATATTATTATCAATTCAATCATAATCTTTACTTTCTTTATTGATCGGATTTTTAAAACCGTCACAATAATGTGGAACCCTACTCATGTCCAATTTACAGGTAAGATGTGTTTTTTTATTTATTTCTTTTAAAACGGAAAAAAGTAATTCTGTTTAAATTGTTTTTTGTTTGTGTGTATCGTATGATTTTTTAACATGTTTTTTTTTTCTCTTCTTTACTAATGCAAACTTTTCACGGAAGGTGAAAGGAAAGATGTTATTGTTAGGAAAGACTGAACAACCTTAAAAAAACAGTAGCCACTTGCCTACTGACCGCCAATTTATAAACTTACCTTTTCTTTTACTAATTATGACTGTTTTTTTTTTTGTTTGTTTTTTTTTCCTTTCTTTTTTATGCTTTTCCATGTTAAGATCCTGTCAATTATTTTTAAAGGAAACATTTCTTTAATTTAAAAAAAAGTTAGGTGTTTTTTGCCCCCCCCCCCCTATAAAATATTTATTTTTAAAATTAATCATTACGTTACTGGAGTTTTTTTGTTTTTTTTCTTAGTAGCATAAACATAAAATTAATAAGTTCACATTTATTTTAAGCAGTTTAAAAATTCGGTTTTACCTTTTTTTACTTTTCTCTAATTAATAATAATATTCCATATGTAAATAATATTGAACGGTAACATGTGGAAGTGAATTATAAAAAGATAAAAATGCATTTCATTTAAAAATAAATTTTATTGTTCTCTAAATTAATGTTAATTTGATGTTCATATTTCATAATAATACTGACGAAGGTATGATTTAAAATAAACAAGAAAAACTTATTCTTGTACAAGGTGACTTTAAAACATTAAAATTTAAAAAGTACATTTTTTTTTATTAATTTTGAGTTGAAATAAAGTCCGGTAGTGCGAAAAATAGGTGTGTCATTATTATTGAAAAAGACGACGTTTCTCAAATAAGTGGTTCGCGCTTTTTAAATTTTTTTTTTTCTTTTCCAAATTTGATTTATTTGCTCATTCATAAGTTTTCCTATGAAGAATTTAAATTAAAACTATCACCCCCTCCAGTTCTACATTTTTTTTTTTTTATTAGAAAAATGAAAAACCTGTCTTAATTTTGTTAGATCTCTAGTCTGGATATATCAGTCAGTTATTTTATTTTTAATTTTAATATTACTTGAATTTTCTTTTCTGTCACTTCACTTTGTTTTGGTTTGACCGTCATTGTCCATTCCCTCCTCCGTCATTTTAAAACTATTTTTTACGTAAAAGTGAGACGTATTTTTAGTTGGAGACAGGCATTTATTGGTTAGAGCTGGGAAACACTTCTCTGGTTTTTAAGTGAGGATAAAACTATCAACAAATATTTTGCAGATTTAGAGTGGTAACCATTGCATTAGGGGAGAGGCTCCGTCTGTGTCTAAGACACAGTGGACATCAAATTAAAAAAGAACTTTTCATGAAAAAATAGTAATGACCTTCGTTTTTACTTTTTAATATTTTGATTTAGATGGAAATAGTCATTTTTTTTTTTTTTTTTTTTTGTTAAATGATTTTTCGTGAGGTTTGAATGTAGCAAGCTTTGGTCAACTTCTAAGTTGACAAGTACAAAATAAAATAAAAACTGTTCTTACTGTGAGTGTGATAAAAAATGACAGGATTTGCTAGCACTGAATATTTTTCATAAAACGTGAAAGCAAAGTTGAGGTTTTTAAAATCTCTCAACAGATTAAGGAAGCATTGAATCAACAAATTGTTGCAAATGTTTATTTTCAATTCTAGAATAGTAGGAAAGTTCTAATTTAACAACTGTAATATGTGGAGTAATGGATTGAGGAATCGTAGAGCCGAGTTCAAATTCTAGTCGAATCCATTTACATTCACTTACGATATATACCCTTGGGAAAGGTATGATTCATCCTCTTCTCCCCACTGTGGGTAAATAGCAGGACATCCTGGGTTCTATATCCTTGGATGGCAACTGGTCTACCGCAGAAAAAAATGGCAACCTACTGCGGGAAAAAATTTGTCTAGTCAGTCATGTATCAAAAGATACATACCTAAGCGTGTCTCATGCATGGCACATAACTTTTCTTCTTTTTTTTATTATAATTATACAAAAATTTTATTTGTTCTGTAGGTAAACTTTTAATAATGTGATCTGTTTAATAATTTCTTTTCTTCTGTATAGGTGAGTGGACTATTTTGAATTCATTTTAAAAGCTTTTTACACTTAAAAAAATAACTGCTTTTGTGTGTGTGTATTGTATGCATAGTTTCACTAATTGTGATTAAATAATTTTTAACTATCTCTTTAATAATGTATCGTAACACATTCATATGTAATGTCAGGATTTCTGCAATGAGTATTTATCATTATATGTAACTTTTTATTACTACCAGAGAACGGATATGTTTTAACAAAACTTTAATTCTCTAGGCCATATGTGGTTTGGGTCTGGGAGTGCAGAAAAATCTCACATTTTGCTTCAGTGGAAGAAACATACAAGTGATAAAAAGGTGACTAGACTGAAGATTGATACAACAGATCCCTTAAGCATGGAAAGCAGAATGAGAACAATCCTCCCCTATGGATTGAATAAAGGGTTCAGTTTAAAATGTCAAAATTAAAGGTACCAAGTGCAAGGCCAGAGAGTAGAACAACTGAAATATTGTGAGAATATTAATCAAAAAGAGCACTAAAATCCAAATAGCAAGACATTTAAAAGTTGTTTCAAATTAAGATTTTAGAAATATATTGAAACTAATATCAATTGTCTAAAATTGAAAAACATTTTTCATGTATTAAACCACACACACACATACATATATATATTGTTCCAAGTAAAAGTTAAAATTTTGACTACAGCTTTTGCTAGTCTACAGAGAGCACTTCCAATTACAGATATAATGGTTTACATTGGTTTGCTTGTCTTATCTATTTTAGGGTGGTATTTGATTAATTTAGACCATGTCTTCTCCTCATTATTAAATAACTTTAACCAATTGATAAGTTAATAACGAAGATCTGTTCAAAATTGAATGCCACCCTAAAAATATACATATATGGAAGATTATATACACGTGTTTTATCAGTTTGTGACTGGAAGGGATAATTTCAAGGGGGATATAAATCCAGGGAGAGCTCAATGTAGATTACAGAGCATTATAATGATAAGAAGATGGAGACTTTAATTTTTGTTTCCACAGAGATGTTCATCTCATCAGAATGAAAACCTTCTCTGCAAATGGAGAAAGTACACTTGACAGACACTTTAGATTGGTAGCGGGGAGGGAAGGTGAGAGAGAGGGGTTGGGTAAAGATAAGGCTGAGAGATTATTGGTTGGTAGCAGTCATTTTCTTATAACCAGAGTAATAATAGTGGGTAATTGCATAAAAAAAATTAAAAATTTAAAAAAAAGGCAAAACTCCTATATTAGGCATTTCATCCCTTGAAAAGACTTCAGATTAATAATGGTCTTGTCAACGAAGTCTCATGTATGTTGAGAAGACATAATAAATGCTGATTGTAATTTTATATAGAGAAAGACTGAATGAACTTAGGGGCTTAGCTTTAAATCTTTATATATATATATATATAATGACATGATTTTTAGGTTTTGAAATTTAGAATTGATAGTTTGCCTCTTATAGCATTAGCTTTGTTACAGTTACAGAATACCTCGATAGATTGTTGCAATAAGTTTCCTTGATGTTTGTCATAGGACAGTAGTTCAGAAGATTGTTTTACAAGACATTGACAGTAAGTTTATCACTGGATACTCCATTATTAATTTACAGACTTGATTTCTGTTATTGAAGATCTGCAAATGTTAGAATTAGAAATTATTTCCTCTCATTCTGTTATGAATTTAATTGCTAACTGGACAATCACTAGTAAAATGATCCTGGAGAGTTTTGCTTTTTAAGACTGATTTCCTTCTCACTCTCCATTCTCTGCTTGGCTTATCTTTTTTATATTTCCTGTGTTAAGCAAATGCTCTGTTACACTTGGCCCAGATAAAATACCATAGTCAACCCTCTCTCCCATTTATATTTTATTTTAACAGTATTATGGTACAAGTACAGATAGTCCCTAGCATTTGAGTATTTGCTTACCAGATACTTCTACTTTGCATATAAGACGCGAAAGGGTTTTAGGGACTGGGGGAATCAAAGACAGGAGACAAGATTAACCCTATCCAATGATACATTGCCTATAGCTTAAATTCTCTCTGCCATGTTATTGTCTGGGTGAAATCAGATTTTGTATGTTGAAACAATAATTGTAATCTTCAGTTGATTTTTAACTGTATTCATGTAAGAAAGAAAAGAAAATTAGTTTATTCACTGAGATTGTGAATTTTAATCTTGGGCTTAAATAAAATGAAGTTATTTCTATTTTTTAGTCAAATATAGCATTCTGCCAGAAATACAACTAAAGCTTCATCCAGATTCAACACTTTTTTTGATAATTCAGTAGAAAAAATGTTTTTTAAATTATATAAATGTTTTTTTAAAATCTATATTATAAAAGGAGGACTGATTTTTCCCTCTGCATCACATATTGTCTGTATATGACTCTGCATGGATATGCATACATATTTATTTTTTAATCATTTCACCCCAAGCCATTATGACTCAAGGGATTACATATGTTGATTGTGACTGACTTATGTGCTTGTGACATTCAATACCCTAATACAATTTGACCAATGTTGAAATAAGATATTGGTATAATTATAATACACTTCCTCCCAATCGGTATAGACTATCCCTATCCTGAACTGAACAATAAAATCATAATGTTGGAGATAAGGGAAAAAAAAACATTATCTTAACACTCCCACAAAAAAAATGGTTTTATTGAATTTTTTTTATTTTAAAAAATTTTTTTTTTAGTGAATTTTTCACTAATAAATAAAACTATCTTTCAAGTTTATTTTCATTTGGTAGAAATATTTTTAAGTCTGTCATTGAATTAATGTGTACATGCGCAAACACACACACACACAATTTGAATGAAACTGAAATAGAAATCTGTGCTGTGAGGGCTAATTTCCCTTTTTGTTTGGCAACAATACCTGGGCAATGGTAAAAATATAAGCTGAAATATTTGGTCCTTTTGAAGTCATTTTTATAACTCCTTTGTTTTAATATGAATTTTTCTAATAAATGTATTATTTTAAATTGACAAATGATTTAGATTTGAAATTTGATCATCTGTCTGTGAAACAAGTTATCAAATTAGTATAGATAAATATTAACCATCAATGGAATTAGAAATGAAGAATTTATTGTAATTTAAACACCTTGTCTTTTGTAGTTTAGTGTTTGAATTGTACTGTTAGTCATTAACTTTGTATTATTTAGTGGCAGTTGTCTTTTCGGTTATAATTAATACTCTATATTGACTGATATAGAATTCAATTTACATGATCAATTTTAGAAGAGGACTTTTGGTAAGCAATTTCATCTTTTACAGAATCAACTTGAAATTATCTTGGTGATTACAAATTTTATTTTAAAATTTCAGTCTGAGCTAAGAAATTAAAAAGCTATACTTCAAACAAATCCGTTGCTCAGTTATATTTATATAATCTTAAGTTAACTAACTTACAATAAATATTTACTGAAATGTATCTTTTTCAACCTGAGATCTTCAGACTATAACATATGTTTATATTATTATCTGGAAAGGAGATTGATTCATTTGAATGCATTAGATATAACTCTAGTCATAAAGAATGGGTTATGTTAGTTCAACATATTAGGTTTCTTCTGTTTTTGTCATTAGATAACATTAGGAGAATTTTCTTTTATTTTTATAAAAAAAATATTTCTTTTGATTTTATTGTGAAAGCTGTCATATGAAAATGCATTTAAGAAAATATCAGAATTGGCATAATATTTCTTTTAATCTTGAAGATTAAAATAAGCATTTTTTTTTCTTCATATTTTTTTTAAATTTTATAAGTAAAAATGTGACTTGAATACAAAAGACTTATGCACTATATGAAGTTTCTGTGACTGGAAACATATGTCAAGAGTGGCTTGCAAATTTTCCTGTTAGAATTTTTTTATGAACAATGTTTAGTTGTCAAGTAGATTAGTTAATTTGGATAGTAATTCAAGATATAAGAATAATCAGTTACAACCTGGAAGATAACTAACATACTTGAAATATCCTAATCAAGCATTTCAGTAGCTATGTTTATGTTACTTGCTTTGATGTGTGGCTTCCACATTAGTTTAGCAAAATGAAAAGAATTTTTTTATTCACAACAAAATGTGACAGGGGATGAAAAATGGATACATTGCAACAATGTTAAATGCAAGAGATCATGAGGTAAGCAAAATGCAATATCCATAATTATACCACAGGTTGGTTTCCATCCAAAGGTGTTATGTAGATGATGGGATTGGAAAGGAAGTCAGTGCTATAAGCTCCTTCCAGACAAGCAAACAAATGATTCCATCAAGTACTGCTAATTGACGAAAGCAATCAACAAAGAGTGTCTGGAATTAGTTAAATTCAAGAAGATAATATTCCATCGAGATAACACTTGTTTCTTTGGTGACCTGGACAAAAAATTGTTGCGGGCCAGGTTGGGAACTTTTTACTTATCAGTCATGTTTACTAGATATTACACCAGTTATTCTCGTTTTTACAGAATTAATGAAAAAAAAATTGAAAGATTGTAAAAGGCAACTGAATCAATTCTTTGCTGAGGAACATAAGTTCTAAAAGAATGGAATTATGATGTTGGCTGAAAAATGACAGGAGATAGTGAAATGAAATGGTAGATGTGTTTATTAAAGTTAATGTAGAAAAAAATACAAGCTTTTATTAATAAACTGTACATACATTTTGTACCCAATCTAACCCATTGCAAAACATCTTGTTGGTTTTTTGTTTTTTTTAATTTTATTTTGGACAATTATAAAAGGTGATCTAGAATCTTTTAAGCCTCTCAATTTGAAAGGCTAGTTTTCAACTCTTGAAAAATTTACTTGTTCTAAGTTATATAATAAATATGCTATTTTTTTGATATTGCAATAAATCATTGAAAGTCATCTTCAAATACAATGGGAAATACCCATTTTACATACATAGATTGAATCTTTAAGCCTTTTTATTCTCTTTTTATTCTGGCATTTTATTTTCTTGCAAAAAGCATTTTCTTTTAACAAAGCCTTTTTTTTTTTCTTTTCCCCCCTCAAGGTAAAAAATAGTTCCACAATTTGTTTTGATACTATGGATGACTGAAAGTGATAAATAAGGTAAATAACTGCATAAATAATTTGGTTACAGTTAATAAATGAAATGTAGAGATGCAGCAAAAAAATAAAAAAAAAATAATAGGATTGATAAAAATCTAGCAGAGAATGTTTTTAATCTAACAGAATGTTTTTTTAGCAAGTAAAAAAATTAATTTCATTAATTTAATCTTCATTTGAGATGTTATAAATCAGGCTTTGTACCCAAGTTGATTTAGTCTGTATATCTATTTTCATTAATCGGGTGTCAAGAAAACAAATAAGCAAATTATTTGTCTTAGTTTTTATTAATGTGTACAGTTCTGGTTTGAATCTGGGAATAATAACCAAATTTAAAAAAAAACAAACTATTTATTGTTTAGACTATATTGTAACTGATTTACTAAGCTACTTGGTGAACTTTGGAATTATCTCAGTTGCTGAATGTTGTGTTTAGAGATTGTTGTTGTTAGGCCGATGTATTATGACAGTAAAGATTCTGTCTTTGTCAAAGTGACATCTATTTAGAGAAATGCAAATGGCTGCCATCAGAACCATATAGCTGCACTATAATAGGGATTATTATACTTGCTGAGATGTAATATATCTAAATAGTTGCCTGTTGCTCTGTATTATTTCAATTCATGAAATGTCTTTCATTCAAAATGTCTAAGGTGAAACACATACTCTTTTTATATAGACTATATGTAGGCTTCCTCCCTATTCAAGGATTCTCCAGTAGGCTATCTGAATTCTGATTGAATAATCCTATTTGTAAGGCGTCCTGGGTATGACGATAAACTACATCTGCGTCCTGGGTATGACGATAAACTATGTCCAACAGCAAGGCCTCTGATAATGTTTTTGAAAGAAAAAATTTTACCAGCTATACATTTTTGAAAATTTACAAAAATTGATCAAAGTCATATAAGAAACTTCCTGAAAAGAATTGGTCTTTTATCAAAGATATAGTCTGATGTGTAATTAATATATTCTACCTTTTAACATTGTGCAAACAAATTGTCTATACTAAATGGAAATCCTTGTCCTAGACAGTAACACCTGGAATTATTTCGCAGTGTGCAAGCAAATAAGCTCTAGCTTATATAGCTTATAGACGTTTACAAGTACTTTATATTTAATATATATATATATATATAACTAAATTTGGCATTAAATGACCTACAGTGGTTGATATGCCATAAAACCCAACCAAACAACCTCTTTGTAAGTTCAATCCTAAACATTTCAGAATTTAAAACTAACCAGTTCATATACATTCTTGTGAAATTCATAAATATTTGTCCAGCATATTAGAAAAATAAGTGAATTATCTATGAAGAAACAATATTGAATTTTAATTTTAAATCCCCTAGTTTATTTATAATAGAATATTATTGATTTATATATATATATATATATATATATATATATATATATATATGATCAGCACTAATTGATTGATTATACTTATTAGCTGTGGGATAATCTTGTATAGGAACTTATGACCTAAGTAAAGATACTTAAATTTCTTACACTCTTTCTTTATAACTAGCATATTTAAAGAAAGAATACCCATTTAAAAAAAAACAAACCCACTGAAATTCTTTAGAAATAAGTATGAATTTGACATTTGTCCATTTGTTCAAGCTGATTTTTTTTTTTTTTTTTTTTTATTTTTCTTACTTTGTACTTTAATTTAGTCCATTCAAGAATCTTTAGTTTGTATCCATGTTGTTCAGATTTTGTATTGCTACAATAATAATGTTAAAACAAGCTCCAAAGGAGATCAACAGCTTGTCGGTTTACATTTTATAACTTTAACAATTAATATATAAAAAAATTACCTGTATTGAAATTTTTTTTTTTTTTTTTTTTTTTTTTTGAAGCTAATATAATAATAATCTCTGCTATTATGCTTTTGAGGTCAATGTTACAATCCCTGTTCTTTATACACTAGTCAACATATTTGTTGTCATGATACTGTTTGTTGGTTTCTTTAAAGCAACCATTTGTATGAATGGTAATATTTGCTGTTTTCATTCTAACCTTTTATTTATAGGACCCCAAAATGTTTGCCTTCTTTTTTTTTTTTTATAGACAACTATTTTTTGTTTTGCTGAATCCCATTGAATTCAGATAAAATGATTATGGTTCTTGTTTTGTTTTTTTTGTTTTTTTTTTGTGGTAGGAGGGTCTTAACAGTTATTTCTCTACCCCTTCTTTATTGTGTTTTCCATTCTTATTAATATCCTTATATACAACTATAGTTTATCAGCAATAACCTTTGTGCCCACAAAAAAAACAGTATCAAAAGGACATTTTTTCCCCTTGACATCCGCAATTTTAACTACCTTCACATTTCTGCAATGTTTTTTTTTTTTTTTTTTTTTTTTTTTTTTTTAAGTGAATTTGTAATGAAAATATTAAACACTATTTATTAGATTGTTTATAATTTTATATTCACATTTCTAAAAAAATAATACAATTATATTAATAATAATGCAGTGCAATATTTATAATTTACCAACTTCTAAAGAAAAAAATATGAAAACAATTTTTTATTTATAAATTTATAAACATTTACTAAATTATTAAAATATCTTTACCAACTATAAGGACTTTATTTACCATTTTATAAAGTTTGGATCAATTGGCAATTATCTGATGTTGTGCCCACCATTTCAATAAACAATATAATAGTGTAGATAAACAATCAAATAGTGTTTGTTACTTTTGTTGTCAATGTGGCTCAGAATGAGAAGTCCGAGAGCTAACTTTAAATTTCAGTTGAGTTCACTCACTTATGCACAAATACCACTGGGATAGCTATGATCTCCTCTCTCTTCTCTAACCCTTCAACCAGCTTTAGCTTAAATAGGACAAACTGGGCAATCTAGCTGTGGTTGGCAATCAGTCTAGGTGAAGGATAACTTTGAATTCAAAGCCAAATCACAGGTTACTTTTTGACAAGGTATAACACCTGGAAACAATTCCTGCCAGAGTTGCATTGGCAGTAGGATGTGGTCAATGGCAGAATTTAATAGACCAGATTTCTGGCATTGAACTGAAATAGTATCATGCAAAAAGATCTTTTATATTGAATAATGGATGAGACCTAATTATTCAGTCAGATGGGAAATGAAGGAACACCTACTAGTGTCTTATCTCTTCTAATATACACACAACCAAAACCCCGATGATGACACATGTCCTGATAGGTGATCTAGTTTAGTTTATGATTGGATCCTTTATGGAAAATGTAGATTACATTTAATAAATTCAATTTTAAAATATTCCCTAGATTGACTAGTATTTTATAAATGGAAATTTTACATCTCTTGATTTTGTTATAATTTAAATTTGCTGAAGACATATTTCCTTCCACCTTTTCGGAATTTAGTTAAAAAAATTTTTAAAGTTGTATCTATCATTATGTGCAGGTAGCATAATGGTTATTGGTGTGGAAAGTAGAATTGGTATATTCTAGCCCAATGTGTTGCATTCACTTTCATACAAATGTCTTTGGAAGGTATAAATCCATTTATTCTTTCCTACTTGTAAGAGATAAATAGCTGGGTAGATTGGGCTCTCGAGCCTTTAGTGGCAGACAGTCTTTGAATTAAACATGAAGGCAATGGGAAACCATTATATTTCTGAAGAAGTTAAGGTAAATTTGACTGTGAACGCGAGGGGGGACACAACATTGGCTAAAACCTTTAAAAGTTAAATAGATTTTTTTTTTTTTTTTTAGAATTTTCATATTGTCAACATGTCTTATCCATCTACTTAACTCCCCCACTGTCAGTCCCATTCAACTAGACATTTTTTTTTTTCTAACATCTCTATTCACATTATCAGAAGCATATTCTGATCTGTAAGCTCTCCCTCCCATTCTTCTCTCACACTCCCCTCCAGTCATTCATATTTTTATTCTCACGTTTAAGTGTCAACCTATCCCTTCATACCTATCCACACCACATCTTTTCTTTTTATTCACTGCAAACAAATATTTCTCGCGTTATCTCATTATATTCCACCATTTCTTTCTATTTTGAGTTTGAAAGTGCTGAGTATCGCTGCGATAAAGTTCAGTCAAATAAAAAGAAACGTTGATGTGTCAAAGATGCATCAATGTTGAAAACTGATACCATTATTTTATCACCAACATCTTTAAAACTGAACCCCATTCTCTCTAATGAAACAAGATATTTCGGGCAATCTTCATAACAAACAGCTATATTCACTTTAATAGCTGCTTGCTATATGCAATAAGAAGAATTGAAATATTTCTTGTACTTTCACTGTTGCATGGTGAAAGCTTCACATATTGGGCAGCTTGTGTCACAGTTCCATCACTAATTATAAATGGCAGTTAGCATCTTGGACAGCTGTAATTCAATGAATCAGAAAAAAAATAGTGGTAAAAGATGAAGCCAACTTATAAACCAAATGCTGATAATATTGCAACAAAAAGAATTTGAGCCCCAAACAGAATTTTTTTTTTTTTTTCTTTTTCTTTAATCTGTCCACTGAGTTTTTTTAGTTTCCATAACAATCATTGTGGTGATGTTGTAATCATTTATCTATGAAAAATGCAATATTTTTCAGTATATTTCATGGATGTTTCTTTGTGTGGCATAATAATTAGGCCAAATAGAATTTGTGAGCTGATTTCAAATTTTGACCAAGTCTGTGTTCTGTTCACTTTACACTAATGCCCTTAGGAATGGTTTCAATCAATCCCCTACAAAGCTGATAATTAAGCAGCAGACAGGGTTCTCAAGCCATGAGTGGCAGCCAGTCTAGGAGAATAACCACACTGAATTAAAAAACATGGGGAAACCACTTCACTATTTTCTCAAGAAGGCATAGCAATTCACAAATAAAGAAATTGAATCTGGTAAATAGTGATTACTTGTGTATATCCTGAAGGGACATGGTGTTTTTTTTTGGGGGGGGGGGTATGGATGTATGGAAAGTCTCATGGTAAAGGGCTTGGAAAGACAAATTTGCAGGCTAAGTTGTGCTCACTTTCACACAAATATCCTTAAGATATCCCGTAGATGCCTCCTTGCTATGGAAACAGCAGCAGTGAAACCTGGCATGGTGAGACTGTACCCACTATGCTTCATGGAGTTGAGAGAGAGAAAGAGGGAAAAAAAAATAACAAAAACGAAAATGCATATCTATCACTTGATCTATAAGCCTGATGTCCATTATTTCTGCATTCTTACCTTTTTATTTGTGTTTGTGTGTAAAATATATATAAAATAAAACTTACAACCTTGAAAAGAACCTTGTACCTCACAGAATTTTGTTCTTCCACTTAGCTATAGACAGAAATTCCTCCAGTAACCAAATCTGTCACTGGTATCTCCACCTAACTGCCAGCATTTTCCTCTCCTCTCGCTATGAACTTTGAATTGTAATAATACAGTAGTTATTTTCTCATCCAAGTTATGCAACTTGGATTAAAGAATAAAAATTCAGACTGCCACTATTTTCATTTTCTGACAGAATCCTTCCAATTTCAGTTATTCTTAGATTGCACATTTGCCATAACATTTGTCTGCCTTCATTCTTTTCTTGAGATGCTGCCAGAAGAACTCCACTTTTATGTTAGTCACCTTTCAGAGATGTGGACAACATTTTTAACTAAAAATCATCATAAAAAGAATATAGATGTTTTCTCGGTTTTATATGGTTTAGAATTATGCAAGAAATATTTAGTTTCACTTTTACACCTAAGTGAATATCTAAAGTTGAGGGATCAGAAAAGTAAACCATCTAAATATGGTCCTACAGAAGGATGCTGAGAATACCATGGCCTGAACAGGTGAGCAACAACAGTTTTAGAGAAAAGGGAAAGAAAAGTACCCTTATAATTAACACCAGAAAGAGTTGAAATCTCTTGGTCACATAAGGAAAGAGGGCTTGGAAAATTTGATATTCACAGGACAGATTTAAGGCAAGAGAGGATGGAGGAAAATAACCTGTACCTATATGGTGAACTCGAGTAAATGGATAGCAGAACAGGGTTTAAGAGAAATAACAAATTTATTAAGAGCTACAAAGGACAGAAAATTGTGGAGAATCATGATTATCAACGTCCTGAAGGGACTCGGCACATAGTAGAAACTTTAGTAAAGCATGTTACCTTGGTAATCAGTTGTAAGAGGGGAAATAGTATTTTTGTTCCTATGAAAATATATAATTTGCTATGGATTTAAACAAAATTTATAGGGTCAATTATTTATCAACTATTAAAAAATAACCAAATAAAAGTAATTTATTTCTTCACACTTTAAATTTATTCAGAGTTGTTGAATCTTATTTCGCAAGAAAAAGAATGGAATAAAATACCACAGTTTCTGAAGGAATGAACTGTACATTTTGATCGAGAGTTGAACCTTTTGTAAACCCATTGATTCAACTGATATGACAATCTTGTTTAAGGTACATGTTGCTTATCATTAATATAGCTTTTTTGATGAGTAATATATATATATATATATATATATATATATATATAACTAGTTTTAAGGTGTGCTATATTTAAAAATAAGTGCTCAATATCAGAGATAGAGCGTATGTAAATATAAAAGTGAACATTGAAGTCAACACTCATGCAACGGGCTGTTTCATGCTGGATATTTCCTCAGCTCTTTATATATATATATATATATATATATATATATATATATATATATATATATATGGTGATTTTTACCGTATATAAAGTAAAAATAAAGTAAATAAAGAAAAACAAGTAAAATAAATTAACCCAAAATAACTGCCAGAATAGATTACCCACAATGCACCACTGACCCATATATATAAATAGCCATGGAAATATCCAGCATTCGCGGCCTGATGCCTCTGAGTGTTGACTTCAATGTTCACTTATATATATATATTTTTTTTTCCCCTGCTTTTTAATTTATTTTGTTGTTATAACAGGTTTTTGCCCCTCTACTGCTATTTTCATGGCAGAAGGTTCAGATGACCTACATTTCTTGGTTCCACATGTTCAGGCCTTCATAGCCAGAACCTACTATGAGTCATACACAGTCGACTCCTCCTCATTACATTTATATTTCATTGGTAAGGAGGAAGTTCCTTCAGAATTGTTGTGTTGTGGAACACTCCTGAGAAGATGCTTCCCTGATCACTACAATGATGTGCAGGCAGGGTTGCCAGATTGGCTTTTTCATGTTGGTTTGGCACTAGAGAATTGATTTTGCGTCTTTGACTTTTTTGTTTTTTACATCCTAAATATATAATAAACAGTATATTGTAGCTGCTCTGTTACAATCTTTTCTTTTTTGTATCCTCAGTGATATGCCTGAAGGGAGATTTTGACCCTTTTTATCATATCCTTAATCCTGAAGGCAAAGGGTTCCCAGATTATAAAAAAAAAAAAAAAAAAATTCTTTTGCAAACTTATGCCAATCAAAAGGAAGAAATTTCTCTTTCATAATTCTCTATATTATAAATAAACTAATGACAGTTGTTTTTTTTTTTCTTCTCTTTCACATGCTTGACCCTCTTTGATATTTCTTTCATAAGTTAATATTAAGCTCTTTAAATAAAAATAAAAAATCTTATGGATATACATACTAAAAAAAAAAAAAAATTAATAAAACAGTTATTATTCTATAGATCAATGAGTTAGGTAAAAAAAAAAATTTTTTAATTCTAAAAACTTTTTAATCACTGTATTATTAAAGATTTTCCAGCGAATTAGACTTATTAGAATATTATCTAAATAAATTAGATTACACCTTTTTTTTAAGCGTATCACCCCAAGCAAGGCTGGAGGCCACTATCACGCAAGGGGTTATAGAAGGGTTGGAGGAAGAGCAGATGGGAGAGGATGTGGAGAAAGAGAAAGACAGTGGATCGATTCAAGGCAAGGGGGTTACAGAAGATTTGGAGCGAGAGCAGATAGGAATGAAAGGTGAAAGGATGTGGAGAAGGGAAGTGGATAGATCAAGGCAACTGGAGATGTCGATTGACGTTACACTTAAATAGTTGGAGATTGTATTTGTCAGGGAAACAGTAATAGGGGAGGGAGTTCCACAGGCGAGATGTACGAGACATGAAGCTATTGGAGTAGAAGAGACGACTACATCTAACAGTTTCAACGGTGAAGGGGTGGGAACGGGATGCCAGCCTCATAGGACGTTTAAATTCATGAGGCCTAGGGACAAGCGAAAGCAGCTCCTCGGAGCAATTATAGAAAGAAATAATAAAGTTATAAAACACCTAAAATCTCACCATATATTAATAAATAATAAATAAAAATCTTTCATGATTTTTTTTTTTTTTTTTTTTTTTTTTTTTTTTTTTTTTTAAATCTATATTATTATTATTATTATTTGGCTTTTTTTTTTCTGGCTTTTTATATGTATTATTTGTCTTTAAATAAAACTTAATCTGTCAACCTCGTGTGCAGGTTGTGTAGCAGATAGTGGCTTGGTATGAGAAATTGGAGAGCTCAGTTTGAATTCCAGTTGGGTTTATTACATTCAGGTATGCGTAAATACCCTTAGGAAAGTTATGAATTCATCTCCTCCTCTCAACTTTATAGCACTTTATTTTCACAAAATTGTTAATGCAATATTCGCCAACTAAAAAACAATTTCTCTTACAATCCAAAAATGTTTTAGTTTTAAATAACCAACAAAGGGTTGATAATCTGTAAAAAAAAAAAAAAAAAAAAAAACTGATCACAACAATCATAACCTCTTCAAGTAAAGAGTCAACCATTATTTTTCATACATATGTGTACTTACTTCCTCCTCATAGAACCTTAGAACCTCATTCACTAGCTCTCTGCTTTGAGTAGCTCTTGGGCCTTGTATTAGATGCGCAATAGTATTAAAAAAATAGTTACTAGCAATACAAATGCATGAGACACTACTTTATGTATGTTATTAAAAGGAGACATTTGCACCTTTTTATAAGCTTGATCAGTATTTGGAGGTGGGTGGGCGACCACTTAAGAACACTGGGTACTGTAAGTGACCTCCTACAATCTAAAATATATTCTGGCTTTAAATAATCCACAGGGGATTAATAAGCCATAAAGACAAATCAATCAATTGTGCCTTTTAATTTTTATCTGATACTGACCAGCCTTATATTTTTTTTACCCCCCAAATATCTACTCTAAAAAATATTAACTAAATTTAGTGATTCTTCCGGTTTTTTTTTTTTGTTTTTTTTTTTTTGTTTTGTTTTTGTTTTTGTTTTTTGTTTTTTTTTGTTTTGTTTTGTTTTTTTGTTTTTTGTTTTGTTTTTGTTTTTTTGTTTTTTGTTTTGTTTTTGTTTTTTTGTTTTGTTTTTTTTTGTTTTTGTTTTGTTTTTCTCTAATTTCACCCTATGCAAGTCGGTAGAGCTGCTTAGATACAAGGGGTTGTTTATTTAGTTTATAAAACTCCACCCATAAAATAATAATCAAGTTGTCTCAAAAAAGTGGAGTAAATTGTTTTATGTTTTCTGAAACTCTGGGTCTTTTTCCTCCATGATAGTAAGAAAACTGGTGGTGGTAGTAGAAAGGTTCAAAAGGGTGTGGAAGAATAAGAAACACTCATTATTAAAGAGTAGGGATAAAAAGAGTAATTGGGGGAGAGAGTAAATAGCAATTGACATTGCATTTAAATTTTTAAAGATGAAAGTTGACTGGAAAGGATGGAGCAGTTCCACAAGTAAAAGTGTGAGAAAAATTGTTAGCATGGAAGTTAGTTATATCTAGCGAGCACAAATGTAAATTGATGAGATCTCTATGCCGATCTAGTACTGTGCTTAAATTCATAAAGTCTTGGTACCATAGCTGAGCCGCCAGATCAGGATTAATAATATTGCTGATTCTTCTATGGATATGATCAAAGAGCTCAAGGTAAATAGCAGGAGCACCAGACTATATGTGGCAACAATATTCTAAGCATGAGCGAATGGTAGACTTTTAGAGATGATAGATTCTGGAACCAACTTCCTTAGCAACTGACATAGCAGAGATACATTGTCTTAAATAAAAACACTTCATTATTTTTATTTATTTATTTTTTTAACCTGCAGTTTTAAGTTCAGCTTTTAGGTGCCATGAAATCATTTAGTTTATAAAACTACACCCATAAAATAATCAAGTTGTCTCAAAAAAGTGGCGTAAATTGTTTTATATTTTCTGAAACTCTGGTTCTTTTTTATTTTTTTTTTCTCTCTGGTGGTAAGAAAACTAGTAGTAGAAAAATGTCAGTATATATATATATATATATAATTTTATTATTTATTTATAAATTTAACTGTAAAATGTCTTGTATAATGTTACTCACTAGTCTTTTAGTATGCAACAGGTCTTCATTTATGTTTAACTTAATCCTTTGTACATCAGAAACTGTTTAAGAATGAAAATTAATTCATGAATATTGGCATTGGATAATGTACATTTAAAAAAAAATTATAAATTTAACTAAAATGTAAAATGTCATATATGGAATTAACTATGATCATAGATTTTAAATGTATGAAATGACAAGACTATCAGATCTGCAATTGGATAACATGTTCAAAAAAAAATTTCTGAAAAGTTTTAATTCACTTTGTTGGCTATGCATAATTTATTGAACAAATTACAGAAGTTATCAAAATATAGATTGATTTGGGAGTATTTTTTAATAAATATAACTTAATCGGGTACAAGATCATATTACTCATGTACAAAACATTTAACACGCATTCAAATTGATCTTAAAGACTAACTTGCTGACTATTACATTACAATAGGTATCCATATGGATTTGGAAATCAAATCTTGGAGTAGATATTGATTTTGCTATTATGCCATGTATAAGCAACGTTTCCTCCTTACCAATGAAAAATTTACTTAAATATCAAAATGGCTGTCGGTAATCTTTTAATATAACTTTCATTGATTTTCTTTTAGCTTAAAAATTCCTGAAGCAAATATTTTGGTGATTGGTAGAAATTTAAAAATTTAACCGTCCTCAGCTAAATGTTCTCTCAGACAATCTTTTTTTAACATTTCTTTATTTTTTCAGCTATCATTTTGCATGTTATGTAACAGTTAATAATACACAAACCATCATACACCTTTATCAAGGAACTGTCAGTCACAGTAGCATACAGAAGGGGGTGCAGATGGTGTGACTGTCTCTGGCATCCATATTGGGAGGGTATTCAAACAAAAAGTGAAATAAAATTTAGTTTAGATTTAATTTGAATAAAGTGTTTGTTATATGGGAATAAAGTGTCACTGCTGACACTTTAGTTTGAACATAGATCGCCAGTGAGCAAACACAGGCAATCCCATAAATGAATTAAGTAGACCACATGACCATAGAGGAAACGCATATATGTAGGAAATCTCTAACAACCAATGATCACCATTTCTATTCTATCCTCTATACTATATGGAGCATTATTTCTGTTCTATCCTCTATTACTATGTGGAGCATTATTTCTGTTCTATCCTCTATTACTATATGGAGCATTATTTCTATTCTATCCTCTATACTATATGGAGCATTATTTCTATTCTATCCTCTATACTATATGGAGCATTATTTCTGTTCTATCCTCTATACTATATGGAGCATTATTTCTGTTCTATCCTCTATTACTATGTGGAGCATTATTTCTGTTCTATCCTCTATTACTATATGGAGCATTATTTCTATTCTATCCTCTATACTATATGGAGCATTATTTCTATTCTATCCTCTATACTATATGGAGCATTATTTCTGTTCTATCCTCTATTACTATGTGGAGCATTATTTCTGTTCTATCCTCTATTACTATGTGGAGCATTATTTCTGTTCTATCCTCTATTACTATATGGAGCATTATTTCTATTCTATCCTCTATACTATATGGAGCATTATTTCTGTTCTATCCTCTATACTATATGGAGCATTATTTCTGTTCTATCCTCTATTACTATGTGGAGCATTATTTCTGTTCTATCCTCTATTACTATATGGAGCATTATTTCTATTCTATCCTCTATACTATATGGAGCATTATTTCTATTCTATCCTCTATACTATATGGAGCATTATTTCTGTTCTATCCTCTATACTATATGGAGCATTATTTCTGTTCTATCCTCTATACTATATGGAGCATTATTTCTGTTCTATCCTCTATACTATATGGAGCATTATTTCTATTCTATCCTCTATACTATATGGAGCATTATTTCTGTTCTATCCTCTATTACTATGTGGAGCATTATTTCTATTCTATCCTCTATACTATATGGAGCATTATTTCTGTTCTATCCTCTATACTATATGGAGCATTATTTCTGTTCTATCCTCTATTACTATGTGGAGCATTATTTCTGTTCTATCCTCTATTACTATATGGAGCATTATTTCTATTCTATCCTCTATACTATATGGAGCATTATTTCTATTCTATCCTCTATACTATATGGAGCATTATTTCTGTTCTATCCTCTATACTATATGGAGCATTATTTCTGTTCTATCCTCTATTACTATGTGGAGCATTATTTCTGTTCTATCCTCTATTACTATATGGAGCATTATTTCTATTCTATCCTCTATACTATATGGAGCATTATTTCTATTCTATCCTCTATACTATATGGAGCATTATTTCTGTTCTATCCTCTATTACTATGTGGAGCATTATTTCTGTTCTATCCTCTATTACTATGTGGAGCATTATTTCTGTTCTATCCTCTATTACTATATGGAGCATTATTTCTATTCTATCCTCTATACTATATGGAGCATTATTTCTGTTCTATCCTCTATACTATATGGAGCATTATTTCTGTTCTATCCTCTATTACTATGTGGAGCATTATTTCTGTTCTATCCTCTATTACTATATGGAGCATTATTTCTATTCTATCCTCTATACTATATGGAGCATTATTTCTATTCTATCCTCTATACTATATGGAGCATTATTTCTGTTCTATCCTCTATTACTATGTGGAGCATTATTTCTGTTCTATCCTCTATTACTATGTGGAGCATTATTTCTGTTCTATCCTCTATTACTATATGGAGCATTATTTCTATTCTATCCTCTATACTATATGGAGCATTATTTCTGTTCTATCCTCTATACTATATGGAGCATTATTTCTGTTCTATCCTCTATTACTATGTGGAGCATTATTTCTGTTCTATCCTCTATTACTATATGGAGCATTATTTCTATTCTATCCTCTATACTATATGGAGCATTATTTCTATTCTATCCTCTATACTATATGGAGCATTATTTCTGTTCTATCCTCTATACTATATGGAGCATTATTTCTGTTCTATCCTCTATTACTATGTGGAGCATTATTTCTGTTCTATCCTCTATTACTATGTGGAGCATTATTTCTGTTCTATCCTCTATTACTATGTGGAGCATTATTTCTATTCTATCCTCTATACTATGTGGAGCATTATTTCTGTTCTATCCTCTATTACTATGTGGAGCATTATTTCTGTTCTATCCTCTATTACTATGTGGAGCATTATTTCTGTTCTATCCTCTATTACTATGTGGAGCATTATTTCTGTTCTATCCTCTATTACTATGTGGAGCATTATTTCTGTTCTATCCTCTATTACTATGTGGAGCATTATTTCTGTTCTATCCTCTATTACTATGTGGAGCATTATTTCTGTTCTATCCTCTATTACTATGTGGAGCATTATTTCTGTTCTATCCTCTATTACTATGTGGAGCATTATTTCTGTTCTATCCTCTATTACTATGTGGAGCATTATTTCTGTTCTATCCTCTATTACTATGTGGAGCATTATTTCTGTTCTATCCTCTATTACTATGTGGAGCATTATTTCTGTTCTATCCTCTATTACTATGTGGAGCATTATTTCTGTTCTATCCTCTATTACTATGTGGAGCATTATTTCTGTTCTATCCTCTATTACTATGTGGAGCATTATTTCTGTTCTATCCTCTATTACTATGTGGAGCATTATTTCTGTTCTATCCTCTATTACTATGTGGACCGCTATTCTCTACTCTATTCACTATACTATTTCTATTCAGACCACTATATGGATTACTTGTCGAATGAGTATTATCAAGCAAGTACTATTAGTGCGAGTGATATTTGAAGGCATCTGACACCAGTATTGTTCAATGGCGTACTATAGTTGTATCTGTGATTACAAAGTCTCTACTACAACGAGCATTACAAAAGTGACGAGTATTTGCTGACATCACAAAAGTGGCAACGAGTGATCATTGAGTCACAAAAGTTTTTCATGTTTCATCTGTTTTTACATATTTAAAATGTCTTTTTCTCACATTTCTCAGTACTAGGCCCTATAGTTGGTAGACACACAGATATTAACTGAATTTTGATCTGATATTGTCTGTGATTAATAGACATATTGGGTAAGGTACCTGAACAAAAATTATATTGAAAAATAAGTATTTGTTATATAAAATAAACGCTTTCATCCGCCATTAGGATACTGACTTGTTGATTCATGTATGTGTGTAATATATATATTATATTTTAGGAAAGTCTCTGACAAAGTGGAAAAGTTTTCATGTGACATGTTTTGTCCTTTAGTATTCTATCAGACTAAAGTGTAGTAGGATTAGGTAGTAGTAACACCATATAGAGATGTACACTTTCCTTTTCACTAAGAGAGTGACAAAGAAAACTCTCTCTCTTCTCTATTACACATATTTCCTTTCCTTCCTTCTATTGTGCCTATTCTCTGTAACTGATATAACCTGGACATAGCTTATGTGGGTTAGTGAATATCATAAAAAAATAAACCAATGACATGTCCCACCAAAAATCAAATGGAAAACACTGTGTCAGGCCTAATAAAAAGAAGAAAAACCATGTGCACAGAAGTGGGAAATTGGTTTGATGTAGCAGTTCCAGACAATTCAACAAATTAATTTTTGTCAGCCAAAAACACAATGAACCTGTATGAACTCTCAAATCAAAAAAAGGACTAAGATGACAGTAACCCACTTTAACCACTATAACTAAATGGAGTCGACAATAAATTGGTACTATAGACAGTAAATTTGGCCTTTTACTTGTGTATTAGCCCAACCTTCATCTCTATATACCATACAAGTAACCTCACTTTAGTCTGAAGTTGTAAAGGAAGAAATGCATCACATGAAAACTTTTTCTAATTTGTCATAAATTTCCCTAAAATTGTACTTGATTATATAAAAAATTTATATATAGTTTCCCATATATTATAGGCATATATTTTATCATTTTAAACATTATTTTTAGTGAATACTCATTTGAGTAAATGCTCCATTTATTAAACAGTATATTTATTTTTGTCTACCGGCCTGAATAAATAGATTAATGTACTGTTTAATAAATAAATGGAGAGTCTACTCAAATATGAATATCCACTAAAAATAAAATTTAAAGTGATAAAATATATTGGATTATTAAAAAATCCATTACTTCTTTAGAAATGTATGTGTGCATGGAGCAGGGTGGGGACAGTATAAGCTAAAACCTGAAGGAGGAATTTAATATCTATAACTTGAAATAATTGCCACAAGAAATACATAGAAATCACAAGGAATTTAAGTAAAGGATTATGTGAACATAAAAGGGATCTTTTACAAGACAACACACTAAATGCATTACAGTGGCTCACTGTAATGAGACTGACCATAATTTTTTTTTTTTTTTTTAATATTACTCTAATTAAAGGAGAAAGCAATTTATTAAGATGAAAATGTTTAGAAAGTGTTTTAATCACTAGATCATGCACAGTAAGTGTCCAGAGTCTTACAACCGTTCTTGACAGATCTTCTAATACCACACTTTAATAACAAAAGTGATGGAAACATAAACAAATAAAAAAAGAAACTAAATGTAATTGGCTAGAATATATACTCAAAACGTATGTATATATATATATATAATTTTTTTTAAACAAAAAAAAAAATGTTCTCGGTGCCCCCCACTTTTTCTTTGTGTGCATGTGTAGTCACATTGATGTAAATATCACTTTATTTCAACAAAGTCCTAAAAGATGATGAAATGTATCGCAATGAAAACTTCTTATGGTTTGTCATAGGTTTTTTCCTAAGAGCTAATTTTTTTTTTTTTTTTTTTTTTTAATGATTTCTTGAACGTTCAGGCTGGTAGGTGAAAATAAATAAATATACTGTTAGTTTAATAAATAAATAGTGCCAAATACAAGTATCTAGTAAAAATAACGTTTAAAATGATAAAGGTCTGTTGGATTAATAAAAATCCATTCTAAAAATTCTTTTAGTTTCGTATCCAAATGTAAACAATGTACAGATATGAAAAAACTTTGAGAGATCTATCGCAGGAGAAACTTCACTTGGAAGCATGAAATTGGTTTTGCCTGACCATCTGTTCTTCACAGCCAAGCAGTGATAGCTCCCTCAGCCCTGAGGGATGCAGATCTATTTCCTGCCAAAGGGCACAAATTTTTCTTTAATAATATTTCTCAAACATTAAGGCCAGTAGGTGAAAATAAATATACTGTTTAATAAATAAATGGAACACCTATTCGAATACAAGTATCCTCTAAAAATAATGTTTGAAGTCAGATTGTAGAAGCAAATTAAGAAAAATAAGTACAACTAGCAGTTTTGCTTGAAGATCTAAGTGTAAAACTGACATTTCTGCTTTCTTTTCTTAATTTGTTTCTACAAACATGGCAGCTCTGTCTACTTGACGTTGAGATCTGATTTACCATGTGATAGCAAGTTGGATCAGTTGAGGTCTACCAACAGCAACAACTTAAATGCATAGCACATGTCACTCGTACTACACTACTTCAAATAAAATTAGTAAGGAAACCTCATATCAATACAAGAGCAATAACAGCTACTGAGCTTGACAAACCTATTTTCCTGAAAAATTGTTTTAAGAGGAAGATTTTATAAATTTCAACCAAAAGGAGTCGGTCAATGAATGGCAAAGATTTCCTTGTAGAGAAACTGCTAATATTACCATTCATAACACTCTTGTGTTAATTGTATTCTTATATATGCATTTGTGCATATATAGGTACAAAGAGTGCTCTGAAAATGATGTTCATTTATTTCAGTGTAAACCATAATAAATACAATGTACATGACTGCATGGATTAAGCAAGTCTTCAGCTACAAAATCTTTTTTCAAGTCATCACCATAGGCTATACATTTTTGCCAACAATGACCAAGACCCCTAAATGCTATGTGTGTAATATATATATATATATATATATATATATATATATTTCAAACATGTAGTGTTGAATGTTAAAGACAACAGTCTTACATATTTTCTTTTTAATTTTCTCATATTCTCTAATGAGACTTTTTATTTGAAAATAGTTTCGAAATATGTATTGTCCATACGATGACCTAGCGCTTTCGAACATCATTGTTCATCTTCAGGGTCAATATTTTAGTCAAATTTTTTTTTTTTTTTTTTTTTTTTTTTTTTTTTAAGATGAACAATGATGTTCGAAAGCGCTAGGTCATCGTATGGACAATACATATTTCGAAACTATTTTCAAATAAAAAGTCTCATTAGAGAATATGAGAAAATTAAAAAGAAAATATGTAAGACTGTTGTCTTTAACATTCAACACTACGTGTTTGAAAGAAAAGTTGCTGCCAAATTACACATATATATATATATATATATATATATATATATATATATACACACACACATGTGTGAAAGAGAAAAATCTGCACCAATTAAGACTACCCAATGGTCCACTTCTGCTTCATGCAGACTATTGTCTTCATGTTTTAGCCATTGCGGCCTCTGGCCTTCATTAGGTCTATGTCAATCCAAGTAGCCTACAGGGAATTTTGAATTGAACCTTTTATTTAATCTGTGGGCAGGGAGACGTTGTTCGCGTTCCACTACCCATATCTGGAGATCTCTCGTCTAGTTCTTATTTAGTGCTGTTCAGGTGTTGCTTTCCTTGTTTCCACCGAGATCAGTTACACACTGCTTATATGAGAGATTGAACTCGCAATTGTTGTTGCCAAATTAATGAACCACCACTTTAATCCACTAGTTCTGTGTAGAAACCTTGGAGCATTAAACCTAACCTGCCTGCTGATGAGTGCAGCTGGCTTGTCATGCTTGGATGCACTTACTGAAGCTTCTCTTTTCTTACAGCTGCTTTTGTGCCAGACACCATTTTGCCAGATTTTTGCTTAGCTGCTCTCTGTAACTCTTCTTTCACCCCACCCCCCCACCAAAAAGAAAAAAAAACAATAAGTTATTGGTAGGGAGGTTCAACATCTATTACTGTACCACTGATATCTGGGTGGCATGACATTTATTTATATATAATCCCAGCCTTTGGCTGGGATTCATATTCTTTGAATATATTAAGCCAAAGCTCCAAGGGGATTTCCCGTCAGGCAATACTCCTTGGGGAGGGGGCTGTGTATATTACCCAGCACCTGAGGGGGGCTTGGACAATTTTTCCATGGTATTGCCATCAAACCTACTCTAAATCTTCATCTTGTGTCACATTCAGTAGCAACTACCTACCTCTATCTATCTGGGTACCTTGAGGCAGTGTAATGGTTAGCAAGCTTGTCCCACTAGAACAATTATGGCCAAGTAGAGAGTTTGATCCTCACTGGATGCCCCATACTTTCAGCCTTGTGCCACATCTAAGCTACGCTTGGAAAAACACATACACACACGTGTGTGTATGGAGCAACCTTTCTTTTAAACATCTTTAATTAAATATGGCAGACAAGACTTAATTAACTTTTTGGCTGTTTTTAAGTCGTATTTTATTTTGTTTTGAATAGGAGTGTTTATACTATCAACCTCACCTTATTTAATAGTGGAAATAGTGTTGAGTTTTTGTTTTTTTTTAAATAGAAATATGTGCACATGAATTTCAGCAATGCTCTACACGTACAGGCTGGGAATAAATGCTCCTATTCAAAATACCACAGAAATAAAATACAGTAAAAACATGAGGAAAAACTAACATCAAAAACAAAATCCCCTTGGCTAAAGAAGTGGCCGAAAGTTCTTGGGACAATGAAAATTATGGAAAATTTCTGGACTCCCTTATTCCTACAAAAAAAAGGATGCTGGAAAAAAAAAAATAAATAAATAAATAAAATAAAATCTTTGTCTGCCATATTTAATCACACACACACACACACACACACCTTTTTAATCTTTCAGTTTTCATATAAAGAAATCCTCTTAAAGGACGAAATGCGTAACTTTGGAGGTTTTTTTTCCAATTTGTGATTCAATTATATATATTCTGTTAACTCTGGAAAACATGTCTGTAGGTAAACAAGAAGTTATTACTCATTTATCACTTGAATATTTATTCACACAATTGATCCCCAGAGCAATATTAAGGATTAAGTCAATGCTAATCCCAGGTTGCCGAGTTTTTTCCTGGAAGTAACTCTATCTTCAGTTGACCTAATGTTTGTACGTCTGTACAAATAGAATATGATCTTTCAATTTTTATAACCAATACTGTCTAGCGATGCTTCTAATTTTATTAAACTGTGGCTATCTAACAAATAATTTTGAAAAAATGTTAAAGTAAAAATCCTCTTATACATAAAAAAACATGGAAAATCTCTTTGGGTGATGAAAGTCTAAATTATTATTATCCCCCCCCCCCTTCTGCACCGCCCATTTTTCATTGAAAAAACAAACCCAGCAATGAATTACAAAACAATGATGTGACACTCTCCCCACTCCTCCATATTTTGTCAGGTAACTATAAATTAATGGGACATGTGTAAATTTCTGGAAAGTTGCAAAACCCCATTTTTGCAATGTTTGGGAGGGAGGGAATTTTACGGGGTTGGGGAATAAATCTATTCTGATTTGCTTGGCAATCTGCTGCTGATATGTAACAGATACTAATATTTACTTTTCATAGAATTAATGCCATTGTTGCTGCTACTAATAAGATTAGTGGTGATAATAACTAGTGGTAGTAACCACTACACCAACAATAATAATTTATTTTTACTGTGGAGGTGTGATTGTGTTATATATTGCTTTTGTATGTGCAGTACTTAGTGGGAAGCACTCCATATCAGTGATAGAGCTAACATATTCTGTTGTACGGATATCAGTTTGTGACCCTGGGTTTCATGCTTTTGTGACCATCAGACAAGATATATATAGCAGCAGCAAAAGGTGTTTTTTTTTTTTTTAATTTTTTTTTATTTTTATTTTTATGGTATCACTGCAAACATAGTACAACCACTACCACCCAAGGGGTTACAGGGTGTGGAGGAATTAGAAACATTAGTAATGAGGAGAAAAAGACCATTCAGGAGGACAGTAGATAGCAATTGACATTGCATTTAAATTTTTGCAGATTAAAGTTAGCTGGAAAATATGGAGCCAGGAGGGAGTTTCACAAGTGAGAAGTTCAAGAAAAACTGTTAGCATAGAAGTTACAGCTACATCTAGCTAGCTCAACTTTAAATTGATGAGATCTTGCTGCCAATCTAGTATTGCACTTAAATTCATACAGTCTAGGTACGATAGTGAAGCACCCATCCAAATAATTACCATGAAAGTATTTATAAAAAAAGCACAGAGGCAACCTTACAGTGGTGAGCAAGTGGCTGAAGCCGAGCTGCCAGATCAGGACCAATAATATTGCCGATTCTACTATGGATCTTATCTAGGAGCTCCAGATAAATAGCAGAGGCACCACACCATATATGGCAGCAATATTCTAACCATGGATGAATGGTAGACTTATAGATATGCAAGATAGATTCTGTAGAGAAAAATTATCTCACCTGACACAGTGAACCAACTATCTTAGCAGCTAATCTAGCAATGGATTCAATGTAGTCTTTCCACCTCATGTCAGCTGAGAACATTAGCCTGAGAAGGTGCAATGAGTCACTTTCTTGGAGGATAGAATTGCCATGCTCATGGAAAACAGAGTGGGGTCTCTCAGATGATTAATGGAGAGAAGTTTATTTTTGGCGGTGTTAAAATTGACAAGACATCTTTTGCCCCAGTTAACGACCGTCTTGATGTTTTGTACATTAGCTGCCATTTTGACCTTGTCTGACTGATCAGCCTTACTATCGAAGTAGAAGTAAATGGTGGTGTCATCAGTAGAGATGCCAAGTTGAGAGCTGATGTCATTGGGAAGGTCTTTTAATGAAGATTAAAAACAGCATAGGACCAAGGATGGACCCCTGGGGGACTTATGCGTTAGTAAGAAAGGAAGTATATGAGTGGCCATTCTGGCCATTTTTAATTTCACAATTTGATAAGAATGACTGGATCAGCTCAAAAACATACCCCAAGGTACCATAACTTTTCAGCTTGTGGAGAAGACCTAAATGCCAGACCCTGTCAAAGAATTTTGAGATGTCCAATGCTACAGACCAGGCTTCACCATTTTTCATCTAGAGCATATTTTTATTAATTAATTTAAGATGTAGTTTATAGCTCTGGTTTATTGCATCAAGCACTATTTTATTAACACCAGCACTCAATATACAATATATGTATGTATGTATGTATGTATGTATGTAATGTAATGTAATGTAATGACATGACACAATCATGGCTATCATATATATTTGGTTCCAAAATTTGTTTTCCTTGAGCCACAGTCCTTGCATCAGAATCATAAAAATAACTTTACTCATACCATAAAAAAATGACTGCATATTTTAAATCTTTGCTATTATTGTTAGGTTCTTTACCTTCCACCCGTGTGAGTTTTTTTAATATATTTTTTCCAATTATTATTTTTGGACTATGCTTTGTCACAGTCAGTCTTTCATCTTCATAAGCATCTTTGAACAGTCCTCCATTGTCATATCAAATACATGGGCTCCTGGTGTCACTAGTGTAAAGGAGATAACTTTAGTATATAAAAAAAAAAGTTACAGAACTTACAGACAGAAAAAAAACCTTATTTACCTGCAAACTATTGTCCTCTTTGTTGTTATCACCATGTTTCAACTGTTGTGCCCTCCAGCCTTCATATGTTGATCCAAATAACCTACAGGGAATTCCAAACTGAACTCTTTATTCCACTGTCCATCTCTAGGGATATCTTCTCTTCGATGAGATATCCATGGACAGTGGAATGAAGTCTACCCTATAGATTAAATGACGGTTTCAGTTAATAATTCTTTTATAGATTACTGGGATTGACAGGCACCTGATGACAGTAAAAAAAAAACACAGATGAGGATAATATTCTGCATGTAAACAGTGTAAATAACTCTTCATCTCAGAAATTCAGACAGTAAAAAAACCTTGGCACATTATAATATTGCATGATAGTCTTTCATTAGGAATTTGTATTTACAAAACTTAGCTTATTTGGATACAAGTCCTTAAGTGTGGATGACATCAAATTAGAATCAAGCTCTTCATAAGTTTCCTAGGCTCTTGTTTTCTGTGCTATCTTATTCTGCTCCATTAAAATTTTCCCAATATTTTGTCTTGCATTTCAGCCTTAACTTCTAGAACCTTCAATCTATCCTTCAATCACTTTCTTTTTATGTGCTATGTCCTTTCAAGACGTAAGCGATTATGGCTCTCCACCACCTCCCTCTATCCCTTGCAGCTCTCAACAAGTTCCTTCCTTCTGCTTCCTCCCCCAGACCATGTTCTGTCATCCACTTGCTTAAGTCTGCCAGGTATGTCACACGTTGTTTTCCTTTGTCTCTCTTTCCATCTATTCAACCCGGCGTATCAGATTCTCCAGGCCCTCCTTCCTCATTATGTGTCTCAGAAACTTCAGCTGCCTCTTCCTGATATTAAGTATAAGCCTCCTCCTTGTTTGCAACCTCTCTAAGATCTCATCGTTTCTCATGCGCTCGGTCCATTATATCCTTAGCATCCTTCTGTAGAACCCTGTATCTGTCACCTCGAGTCACTTCTTCATCTTTGAAGAAACTGTCCAGCATTTGCTACCGTAAAGGACAGATGTCGCGTAACAATTCAGTATTCTTTTCTTTGTTACCAAAGAAATCCTCCTGTCTTGCAATACTCTGCCCAGCTTTTGGAATGTGTCCTTGGCCATCCCAATATGTCTTCAGACCTCAGTGTCGCACTTACCGTCCTCTGTCAAGATGCTTCCTAGATATTTAAATTTCTGCATCTGCTTGATTCTAGTGTTCCCAACCTTCAAATTGCATTTCGGGCTCATCCTCTTATTGATGACCATGCATTCTGCCTTCTTGTAGTTTATGCTTAGTCCCTTCTTCTCCTTCTCCATCGCTACTTTCTGTAGGAGATTTTATCTTACATATTTTATACACTAACTACTGCATGATTTACCATACTAACTCTTCAAAAGTCAGTGAAAAGTGTTAATTTTGCTCTTGATTAAAAATAGGGAACCAGAAAGCACTTTGCCACCCACATTTGTATATAGTTTCAAAGTCATTAAATTACTTTTCCAACCAATCAAAATGCACCACTAAAAATTTGAATCTATTTAAACCCAGTTCTCTGGAGCCCATCGAAACCTTTATAAATAAATAAATCAAGAGCTGTACCAAGATGTTGTCAAAGCTACTCACTCCGTTATATTTAAAGTAAAACATACTAACAAAATGAATTTAATAATTCTTTGAAATCCACAGAAAAGATCTTATTTAGTTTTTCATCAACTCTACACTACACTTGTTGGTTGTTAATTTAATGTGAGTGTACCACACTACTACTACTACTACTACAACAGCAATAACAATTGTCAGTACAAGCAGTAATAAAATTCAACAAAGGATGATATATTTTCATAAACAAGCACACAAATACATTATGAACAAACTTAAAAGTGCTCAGTATCAGAGACAGAGCATGTGTAAATATAAAAGTGAACATTAAAGTCAACACTTAGAGATGACAGGCTGTTTCATGCTAGACGCAATCGTCAAGCCACGAGTGTTCTGACAATTGCGTCTAGCATGAAACAGCCCGTTGCCTCTAAGTGTTGACTTCAATGCCCACTTTATATATATATATATATATATATATATATATATATATATATATAATATGGCCTGACAATTGTGTTCAGCATGAAACAGATTATTGCTTCTGGGTGTTGACTTCAGTGTCCACTTATATATGTATGTATATATAAATAAAAAGGAAAGAACAGTAAGATATAAAATCCGGTGTTCTTATAGATATTTTTATTTTTACACAATAGTGCTCAATGTAAATTTAAATTTACAGAGCATTAATATTATAAATTAATAGATTTAAAATATGGTTTTACCGCTACACAGTGATAACCATGTTTCAGAAATGGAAGCTAAAGCCCCTGAATTTAATTTTGTTATTAAACCAAAGATATATATATATATGTGTGTGTGTGTGTGTGTGTGTTACAGTTCGCAGAATATATCTGTAGAGAAGACAAAATGAATAGAATAAACAATAAGAAAATAGTACTTAGTCCTTGCCGACACATTTCATAATTAAACTTTATCAAGGCAAGTGATGATAAACAAAAGTGAAATATTGTGTAGTTACATGAAATCCAAAAATTTTAAGATACTCCTGTGTAAGCCGCTTTTTGGGTATTAGTAACTTTTTTCTTTTTGATTAAGTGTGTTTTTTTTCCCATGTCGACAATGTATTAAATTTCTCAGAACATATCTATTTTCCAATTGTCTATTGTATTCATATATCAGACCTTCAAATCCAGGAGCTTTTGGATTTGAAGGTCTGATGAATTGGAGCTGTTTTTACGACCCTAATGAAATAAATATAACCTCATGAAATTTTAAGAGTTTGTGCCTTTTAACAATATAATGATTTAATATAAATATAAAATTTTGTCATAATCAGCACCTCAACTCTAGAGTTTCATGTACCCTCTTGTAATCATTCAGCCCACTTATCAGGGGATATAAGTAAAAAATAAACTCTTTGGAAATTAGCTGAGCTATTAAATCTTATTTGTGCTTGTTGGCACGTGATAGCATTATCTTTCTTTTCCCCATCATATTTCACAACTTGTACACTTGACACTTTACCATTGTCAGTAATCAGTGCGCAAAAAATTTTACTATTTGAATGTGTTTTTTCGATAATTCTAGATCATAAAGTTTACATGTGTTGCCGGCCTAGTTCTTCTCGTTTTATATACCATGTACTTTCAGGGTGTTTGTGTTTATAGCTCTCCTTTGTTGCTTAAGTAATTCTTTGCTCCTTTTACTACCACTTTGTTCTACCATCCATTTACTCAAACATGTTTCCATATGCTTCTCTTGCTTTCAACATGCCCTTTGAGTTTTAAATTCTCCAAGCCTTTTCTAATTGTCTTCCAAAGTTTTAGTTCCTATTCATAAAACTTTGTTCTGTCCATGGTATTTGTGGCCTTCATTGGTAGAAACACTTGTCACTTCAGATCACTTCTTCATCTGCGAGGAAATTATTCAGCATTCAATGCCATATAGAATGACAAATATTGCATAGCACTCTTTGCTTTGTTTCCAAGGACATTTTTTTTTATCTCTTAATATTTTGCTTAGTTTTTGAAAAGTATCTTTCCCTGTTCGTGTATGTGTCATTCTTAGCACACTCTCTTGGTTTTGATGTCCTCTAATGTGTAACCTGCAATTTTTGATGACTCTTTTTACTGACATTCTGTCGTCTTGCAGTTAATAGAGAGTCCTCCTTTTCTTTTCCTCAATCATCTTGTCTAATAATTTCTTCAGGTACCATCAATACAGTATCACTTGTATAGTATATTAGTGCATGTTAAGGTTACATCCACATATAAGTCCTGGTAGGTTTCCTCATGCTATGCTCTATATGCAATCTATGAAACTTAGGCATAGGTTTTTCTGCATTTCTATAGTTTCTGATAGCATTCTGATAATTTTAAAGTATCATAATTGACAACTGATGGTGGTTATGTTCTAGGCCTTACTTCAACGAACAAATCACCATCTCTAAAATACTTAAAACAGTTTTGAGTGGCATGGTCAGATATTGTTTTATTTCCTTCAACTCCCAAATTCTGTGAGCTTTGAAGCCTACTTTAAAAGAATGCCCCCAAAGAAATGATGATGTTACTTACTTGATTCACTGTTAAATTTCATCTCATCTGCTAGCTACTACATGACTTGACTGCTATATCTTGATTCTTTGTTTACCTGTAGATGACTGCTTTACAACTGACTACTCCATCTCATGATGGGTTCCTGTGTTTGTGGGGAAAAACATTTCTTTCATGTATCTGGTTACAAGCTGATTTGTATATGTGCATAGTAACAGAATCAGAGAAAGGTGTTTGATGACTTCATTCTTATGTCACATACCAACTTGGACTAATTCTGTATATAATCAAAGCCAAATCAAATGATAGCATTAAAAAAACAATGTTTTTTACTGAATTTTGGCCAAGATCTCCACTAGGATAGGCCAACTGGTTTATCGCTATTGTCCTTTCTTTAGTGCTGAGTGGGAGCAAGAGGTGTGTGTTTCTTGTTTTACCTAATTTTAATAACCAACACCCTGTTAAGTAATGAGTTCCAACCCAGGCAATTCCAGGCACTAATTTGTAATAAAATGTTTTTTTTCTTTCTCCAACAACTTACTAGAAAGCAAACTCTACTATACTTCTGGTATACTAGTAAAATCCAAATTACATATTTGACTAGCTAAGCTTTTCACATCAACTTCTCAATTTAATTTCCATTCTAACCAACACCAGGTATAGATTCACTTGTAAAATCTACACCAGTAACTTTCCTCCCTCAACCACGTGTAATTTACATTACTTTTCAAAATTACAACTGCAGTAGTTTTCATTTCAAGGTACAAATTCACTTACTGGTAAAATCCACACGAGTACTTTAACTATGGGTTAAATAGCATGGAAAACTGGGCTTTCTTGCCTCTGGTTGCAACCAGTCTAGGAGAAAAAAAAACTTTGAATTCACCACTACTTTGTGGTTATCTTTAAGTTGTATGAGTAAACCATACACAAATCTTAAATGAATCCCCTAAAGTAACTGGATGGCATAATCTGTCATTTGGTAACTTCTGCATCTGTGCTGATACCAAAATGTATTGGTTTACCCTTTCCTTTGAACTGCACTGGCAATGCCAAGATGGAAATGCTGAGATAGAATCTCCTCTGAGAGACAACCCAGGAACTCTGTAGTCTCATGCTATTTCATCGGCTATCAAGACTGACAGATGCCAACACAATGCTAAATAATTCAGTTTCTCTCTTGACTCAAATATTGCTCAGTGTTTAACAAGAATGATTTCATGATATGCTGTGAAAGCTTAAAATTCTCACATTATCACAATGTTGTTGAGTCATATTTTTCTAGACTCTTTCCATTATATTTTATGCATTTTATTCACTGATTTGGTCTTTGTAGAAATTGTATTTTCATTTTTTTTTCTCTCTGTGAAAGAGCTTTAGTAATGAATTCATATTGTTGTCGTAATTTTCTTTAATAATGCTTCAGTGTGAACTTTACCTGGCACTGGTATAATGCCAATATCAGTTAAATTATGTAGATTTGTAGGTAATGATAATAAATTGGTAATTAAATTAATGAAAAACTCTAACAGGATAATTTCAAATGAACAATTTTTTTTTTCTCACTTTTTTTTTCTCCCTTTCTTCTATTGTTATATTCAATCTTTGTATCATCCATAATATACAATTGTTTATTTACTCTAATGTTTATGTATCTAGAAACCTAATGAATTTGTAGGGGTGCAGCAGTAGGATGAAATATAGTTCTATTTTAACACTGACTGCATTTCAGTAAAGTCTTTGTAGGCAATATTTCAGGTTTATTTTTTGTTTTTTTTTAATTTCAAGCTCACCACTCTTCTATTCAGCATTTTAGTTATGAAAAGGTGCTGAAAAATAACATTCTAGTCCATTTCCCCAGAGCAGTTATTCTGTTATTTGGTCATTGAAAAAAGGAAAAAGTAGATTGAGCTGATAGCTTTACAGTACCGTCTCGTATTTTCAGCATTAAATTTTTAGTTGGAGAAGCAATAATTTGATTAAATACCAAATCTTACAGTTTTTCTTTATTATAATTTAATTATTCTTCTAATACTGTATGTTAATCTTCAATGAATCAATTGCATCTGCAAAAAGGTAATCCTCCTTTTTTTGTCTGAATATTGACAACTGAACAATTGAAACATTTTCAAGATGGCTGCCAGCATTTTATAGAAGCTACCACCTGGTGGCACTAAACAACAACCAAAAGGCAAGGGCAATAACTACAATATTAACACTATATTTCACTCGGTACAAGACTTGAGAGCCACCCAAGGCAGAGAGTTACGCTCAAAACCAGTAATGATGAATTAGGTGTATGATATTAATGGAAGAGGTGGTATTTTAGAATATGTTGTGTATTGAAAATTACATGCTTTTATCCACTGGTCAGAAATTGAGGCAAGCCTATTAGACAGAATGAAACTATTATAATAATAGTTCAAATTATCAAAGGATAAGTTTGCTTAGTTGTTGACTATTAAGAACCTACTTGTCTTTCCAAACAGGTCCTGATCAGTATTTAAGAAGTGTCATGGTTTTGTATAAAGTAGTTTCCTCTTACCTTTAATTATGCTTTCTACATTTTCAGTTGTTCATACTCAATCCCAGAAATACTCAATTCATGAGCTTTATTTAATAAGAGTCCTAAAGTGCAAGATTAGCAATGACAATTTGAACATGCCAAAGATAAACTAGAAAATAAGTTCGTTTTCAACTTAATAAAGAAAAAAAATTCTATGATAAAATTGCCAAGATTTACAGAAAGAACAAATCTTCTATTTACTCAGCAAATATGGACCTTCATGCCTGCATAAAAACAGCATCAAAAGGATGGCTTTTCTCATTACGCTTTAACTACCTTGGCTCTTTGACAATGTTTATTCTTTTAAAAAGCAATGATTAGAATTATAATAGAGGCTGAACATATAAAAGTGAATTTTCTTTGTTCTTGAGAATTAACAAATAATAAACTCTATATTAGATTGTTTATTTACACTATTAAGTTGTTTATTAAAATGGTTGGCAAAACATCAGCTAATTGCTAATTATTCAAACTTTATAAAATGGTAAATAAGGATTTACTTATACTTGATTCACATATTTTAATAATTTAGTAAGTGTTTATAAATTAATGAATAAAAAATTGTTTTCTTTATAAATTAGTAAGTGATAATGCATTGTATTAATTTTAATATAATTGTATTATGAATATAAAAAATTGTATTAGTTGTAAATATAAAATTGTAAATTTAATCAATAGTGTTTAATATTTTGTAAATTCTCAAGAACAAAAACAATTGTATAAATTCATTTTCATCATATGTTTAGGTTTTATTACAATGCTAATCACCATTTTTTTAAAACAATAAACATTGCTGAAGAGTGAAGGTCCTTTTAACAGAAAGTGATATCCTGGTCAAAATTATCCTTTTGACATTGTCTTTTTGCAGGCACAAATCTCCATGTTTGCCAACTTTAATCTTTTGTTATCACATTTCAGCATTGTGTTCTCCAGCATTCATCAGGTGTTTATTGATTTGAGTAACATACAAGAAATTCCAAACTGACCCCTTTTATATAATCACGTTCGACTGCTCATATCCAGGCATATCTCCTCTATTAATTGTTTTTTGTACTACTCTTTTATTGCTTGTCCTGTTTCCATTCAGTTCAAGTACACGCTGCTTATACCCACATCACCTTGAAACACCAGTCCCTGTACAAACACCAAAGTTAAGTAACGTCAAACCTGTTGGTACCTAGATGAGTGACCATTTGGGAATTCTAGATGCTATAAGCCTGGATGTGGAGGTAGATAATGGTTTGGAATTGTTAATCAGAAAGCAAAGCTCCAATTCCTATTGGGTTTTTTATATTCACTTATGCACAAATATTCTTGAAGGTATGAATCCACATCTTCTCTCCCATGGGTTAATTAATAAAACTTGTATCACTAAACCATTATCTCAAAAAAAAAAAAAAATTTCTTACAATCTAAAAATATTTTCTGGTTTTAAATAACCTGCAAAACGAATCCACCAACAACCAACCAAGTACACACTGCCCAGCCCATGAATTGAACTCACAATTATGTCATCAAATTCACAAACCAATGTTTTAATGATCCATACCTTGAAAATTAAATGTCACATTCATAGGATGTCGCATCTGCTTTATTTGTCATACTTTTTGAATTTCTTTTCACAATGAAAACATAAAAATTTTCCTTGATTTATGAGTAAATTTTTTTTCTTTTATTTCTCTTCCAAAAACAATTTTAACAAATAAAATAAAAATAAAACTGAACTTTTATATAAACTTCTATTCCATATGCTCATCTATCAGATGAGCCCAATTTTGACATCAGATCAGATCATGTTCAATGACAAACGAACATAATGCCAATGGCTTTTGAGTTTAGCACAGTAACGATTACTCCAGAAAGGCTTATTTCTATTCATATTTAGATATTAATTTATATATCTGTATATCAATAAATATTAGTTGAAGTGGCTGATTACAGAAGTAAAAAAAAGAAAAACTTCTGGCTGCTACTGCCAAGACAGATTAGGAAATTTTGGAGAGTGGTTTACTCAAGGATCATTTCCCTCTGGCTAGAGAGACCTCTCTCGAATCACCGGATCATTCCTACTTGTGTCTCCGGCTATCTCTTCTCAATGCTGTAAGCTATCTTTTCTTCCTCTACCGCTCTCCATCCTCTCAGGACTGTGGGATACTCGATGTCATTTCTGACAGCATAGATAGGGCCCTCTCTGTCCATCCGTACGCTCACATATTTGTGTTTGGTGATTTTAACGCCCATCACAACCAGTGGCTAAAGAACGCTACCACTGACCTCGCTGGCATACATACTCTCAACTTTTCAATCTCTCAATCCCTCACCCAGATAATCGATTTCCCCACGCGTTTTTCCTACAATCGTGACTGTAAAGCCTCACTCCTCGACCTGTGTTTTACCTCCATTCCTGAGTCTTGTAGTGCCACGCAGCTCTGTCCTATCGGTAACTCCGATCATGCTGTCGTGTCTGTTAGTATCTCCTTCAGCCCCACCCCCTACAAAGAGCCTCCTATCACCAGAACCACATTCTGCTACCAACGGGCTGACTGGGACTCGTTTCGGGACTTCCTCCGCAATGTCCCCTGGGATTCAATCTCCTATTAACCATCTTGATATAAAAGACATTGTCTAGATCAGGGGTTGGCAACTTTTTGGTGTGAGAGGGCCAGAAAGCTATATAGTGTCTCTGAGGAGGGCCATGTTATCAAATTTACTATAATAAATTCTCGACCCCTGACTGCTACGTCAAGAAGACTGCTTTGGTCTGGAGGTTTAAAGGAAAAAACAACGAAGTTAATGTTATATTATTTAAACAACTTTCCTTATTTGACTGCAGCTATAACAGGATAACAACTAACACAATCAACAAAAAATGCAAATTCCTTACTATAAATGAAATACAGTTAAAAATGGCAAATTATTTAATTTATTAATTAATTTTATTTAATGTATTAAATATCAAAAATAGGGTTAACCCCAAGTAAAATGTTTTTTTTTTATAGAAAAAAAAAAGAATATAGACATGTTTTTTTTGTTGTTAAAAATGTAGTACTTACCAAAACATTAGTTGCAACAAAAATCATTGTAATTAGTGATGTTTAGATCGGTTTTTATTTTTGTATGGAACATGGCTAATAAATTATTATTGAAGGAGAAAAATTAAGACTCTTTAAAAAATTGGCATGCATTCCTACAAAATGGTCAGATCAGGTCAACAACACCAGCTAAAATATTTTATATAGATTTTCTTTATATAATAAGATAAAAAAGAACATTCAAGAAAACATTGAACACATCTCATTCACCATCACAAAACATTGCAAATGCAGGAAAAGCTGTGTGAATAGATATCCATTAATTGCATTAATAAATAAAAGATGACATCCCTTCAGAAGATAATTTTCAGCATTATGATCTAAACCAGGGATCGGCAACCATTTGGAGTGAGAGGGCCAGAAAGCTATGCAGTGTCTTGGAGGAAGGCCATGATATCAAATTTACTATAATAAATTGTCTCAATTCTTGACCGCTACATCCAGAAGACTGCCTTGATCTGGAGGTTTAAAGAAAAAACAATGAAGTTAATGTTATTTAAACAAGTATTCTTATTTGACTGCAGCTATAACAGGATAACAACTAACACAATCAACTAAAAATGCAAATTCCTTACTATAAATGAAATACAGTTAAAAATGGCAAATTATTTAATGAGACACTTGTTTCTGCTTATAGTTTGTTAACTTCTCCACATCAGGTGAAATATTTGTTGGCAACAGAAGCAAAACATCATCCAGGTGCTCATCACCCAACCTTGTTCGAAAAATGATTTTAGTATATTTCATTTTTGAAAAAGTTGTTTGCAAGCATATGTACTTTCAAATAATGATACCATTCAATAGGTTTTTATATTTTCCACTTGGAAAAACATTTCTTGTAGAAGTCGGCAGTGGATTCGCAATTACATTTTGATTTTAAAAATTTGTCACATTGTAAGTTGATTAACTCCAACTGATATGTTTCTGCCACCTGCTCCATAAATTAATTAAATAGTTTGTGTCCAGGTATTAAAGTTGGCAGGCCAGATGAAAATCCTTTTGCAGGACAGATGTGGTCCAGGGGCCGGGGTTGCTGACCCCTAGTCTAGATATATGGCAATGAGACAGTGCAGCAAAAAGTAGATTTATTCTTTTCTCAGTGGCATTAGAGCAAAGTGAATGAATGTAAACAGTCTCGGCAGAAATCTGAACAAGATGCACTGATACTAGTTTTCTGTCTTACTAAACCACCGTTATTATCATAATATATCATAATGAACAGTGTGACTTTTTCTGTGTGTCTTTATTTTTGTTTCTCTTTCCATAACTATGATAAAGTAAATAGATGTACAAAATTACCAAGCAAAGCCTGCTCTGATTTGAAAATATTATCTTGAAATAAGCTGGTAAGTGGCATCATCAGTATTGTCCTGTTTACACTATTTACATTATTCAAACTGTTATCCTCATCTTTTATTGTCATGTTCATAGTTTCGGACATCATAATCTCTGGCCTTCTTCAGATGATATATGTTGGAATTTTGGACCAAACCCTTTTTGTCCACTGGGGTAGATTGTTCTAGTTCCATGTGTCATGCCTTTCCTGGATATTTGTTTCAGTTAATTCCCTTTAGTAACTCGACTCTCCAAGTTTTTGTTCACCTCTGCTGTGGCCAGGTATTGAACTCACAAAGCTTTAGGTCAAGTCACTAGATTACTTCAACCAATGCTTTTATCTACTGGGCCATGTGCATGTGGAACTAGAACAATCTACCCCTGTGGGCTAAATAAAAGATTTGGTTCGAAATTCCAATGTATATCACCTGAAGAAGGCCAGAGCATACAACAGCCGAAACATCATGAATATGACAAAGATGAGAACAACAGTAAAATAGAGTAGTTACAATACCTCATCCCAGAAATATAGACAGTATTCTCCTACTTGAAGTAAATGTTTTAGAAATATTAACTTAGAGCTTGTAGATACTATACAGATCTTAGGCAAAGCACTGAGAACTGACATTTTGATCCTAGACTAAGCACACACATACTGTGCTGATTAATCTAAATAATCGATTTTAATTTTTTTTTTTTTTTGTTTCTTTTTCATTATGTCAAGTCACTGACTGAACGTTTTGCTATTTTTAGTATTCAAATATCATCTGTAACATACCACAGCTGTAAGTTCAGAAACACTGTAGAACTCTTCGTTTTTTCAACTTGCTGGACATTTGATTTGTTTATTCAAATCACATTAAGGTGTGTACTTAAAGTGAACTTTTTTTTTTTTTTTTTTTTTTTTTAAAAAACCTTTCTTTTTGAACATCTATATTCAATGAAGTCAATGTAACCATTTTTCTTTTTAATTATTACCGATTTAATTCACAGATATAACATATCTGGATTCATACGCCCATCCTCATTATATGCAATATCTTATTAGAAATTCTATAAAGCTTGGAAGCTGAACATTTTTATACCAATTTCATGGTTTCTTGCTAATTTCATTGTTCACTATATAAAGACATTCCTATCAGTTTCAGCATACGAGGGCCCATCAGTTAAGTTTAGAAATTAGCCACCGACTACCCACACAGATGAATTGATTATAGTGGTGAATACCTGTCTATAGTCACTTCTTTTTTTTCAAAGAACAGAGAAATGATATAGTTTGTCACCATCTCCAAACAGTTCTCCTCAGATTTTAATTTAGTTTACATTCTCATAGACTGCCACCCTAGACAAGATAAAACAGTCTGCATTGATATTTAACCCAAATCTGGAGGAAGATTGACTCTAGCAATTCCCAAGGGCATTAGCATTAAGTGAAACTGAATTGATTAGAATTTGAACTCAGTTTGATAATTCGACTTTCTTCACTGATCATCATTACATTACCTGCATATCCAGAATATACTGTAATATTATTTGTAGTCTTGATTTAATCCAATCAGTTCGAATATTTATGAGGTTCACTAGAAAGATATTGTTTGGAAATAGCAATCAACATAATTGTGTATGATATCTGCACACTCTCTCTAATCAATGGGCAGTCATGGCTCTCCACATCTACAATAATACATTTTTTTTATTATTCTTCTCTTTTAGGGAAGTCTATGACAAAGTAGAAAAAATTTGACTTGCTTCATCCTTTAGGACTTCATCAGACAAAATGCATCACATGAAATCTTGTCCACTTTGTTATAGATTTCCTTAAAATTGTTGTTGATATATAAAAATTTATCAAATGGATTAAGTCCGATAATTTTTTTAATATATTTTCTGTCTATACATTATTTTAATAGATACAATTTATTTAATTAAATGCTCTGTTGTTTAAATAAACAGTATTAATTACATTTACTGGCCTGAATGTTAGAAATTTTGTAGAAGATATGCTTTCCTCAACAGGAATCTAAGCTATGTCCTATACAGAACCATCAATTGATCTGACATGCTATACCATTCAGCTATAAAGAAGCGTCTGGTTAGCAAAATTCAAATTAGCAAAGTTTTTTTTTTTTTTTTTTAAATTATTTTGGACTTTGCTAACCAGATACTTCTCTATAGCTGAATGGTATAGCATGTCAGATCAATTGACAGTTCCATATAAGACACAGGTTTGATTCCTGTTGGAAATCGTATATTTTCTATGAAATTTCTTGAACATTCAGATCGGTAAATGTAATTAATACTGTTTAATTAAAAACGCAGTATTTACTTTAATAAATTGTACCTATTAAAATAACATATAGATAGAACATATATTAATATAAATTTATATATTGTTTTCCCATGATCCTTCTTTCTCTCTGTAGTCATCCATTTGTTCAAGCTTGGGTTACTTGTTCCTTTCCTCTGTCTCTCTTCCCTTTCCTATGTCCTGTGAATATTAAATGCTCAAAGCATTCTTTCTTCATTGTCCCAAAAGTTTAAGCTGCCTCTTTCTGATTGTTAGCAACAATTTGTAGTTTTTAAAACTTTCTCATTTGTCCTTGCTTACAGCCACATCATGTTCCCATGCAATCACTGAAGTTAAGCAATATTGAGCTTGGTCAGTACCTTGATGGGTGACTGCTTGTGAATCCCAGGTGCTGTAAGCTTCGATATGTGGGTGGTTTAATGGATAATTGCTCTGAATTGTTAATCAGAAAGCTGAGTTATATTCACTTATGCACAAATATCCTTGGGAAAGGTATGAATCTACCACTTCTTCCCCCAGCTATGGGTTAATTAGTAAGACTTTTATCACTAAATCATTATTACCTCAAAAATAAACTCTTACAATCTAAAAATATTTTCTGGGTTGATGATAACTTGTAAAAAATGAATCTATCAATCGTTTATCTTGTTCTGTTCATGCACTTCTTCATTGATAGAACAATATCTCTGTTTTGTCAATTTTTCCAAATTCCCCTGCATTCATTGCTCTATAAGAGTGTTGATAGCAGACCAGCATTTGTTTTCTTCATTTCTCATGTTTGTTTTTGTCTTTGTTGTTTTTTTGTTTGTTTTTGTTTTTTTGTTTGTTTTTGTTTTTTTTTGTTTTTTTTATCCATTAATATTTTTTATCAGTTGCTGAAAAGTAACTTTTGCTATTGCTAGACAGCTTTGAATGTGTGCCACACTTTCCCTCGTCCATTACTGGCAAGATAGCTGAATTTCTGCACCTGTTTACATGCTTAATTTTGTACATCTCTGATGTATAACTGGCATCTTATGCTGTCTCAAGGGTTTGCGATAATAGATTCTGTGCATGTGGGGGAGGCAAGTCTGATTGGGGGATCTGAGCAGTGCTTTCTGACCCTTGCTAGCTTAACATTGCTTTTTGTATCTACATTTATGTACATTACAAATTAAACTGAGCACTATTCTAACTGACTGACTATTTTTATGTGCTGTCCTTTCAGGACATTGGTGATCATGGCTCTCCACTTCTCCCTATCCCTTGTAGCTCTCAATCAGTTTAATCCCTCTGCCACCACCCCGTGACCACATTCTGTCATCCACTTGCTTAAGCCTGCCAGGTATGTCATACATTGCTTTCCCTGGTCTCTCTTTCCCTCTATTCAACCTGTGAGTATCATATTCTCCAGGCCCTTGTTATGTCCTAGAAATGTCAGCTGCCTCTTCGTGATATTAAGTATAAGCCTCCTCCTTGTTTGCATCCGCTCCAACACCTCATTGTTGCTCACATGCTCTGTCCATGATATCATCTGCATCCTTCTGTAGAACGACATCTGTTGTCTTGAGTCTCTTCTTCATCTTTGAGGAAATCGTCCGACATTTGCTGTAGTAAAGAAGGACAGATGTCATGTAACAGCTCAGTGCTCTTTTCTGTGTTACCAAAGAAATCCTCCTGTCTCGCAATACTCTGCCCAGCTTTTGATGTAATTCTGGGGCTGTTTTTTTTTTTTTTTTTTTTTTTTTCCTAAATCTATGAATTTGTTTTGCTCGTGTAAAGTCGGTGGGGAAAAACAAAATTATTTATAATGCTGAATGTATTAAATGCAACATTTTAATGAGATTTCTCATGTTTGTTAAAATTTGCCACAAAACATTGTTGATTTAAGATGGAATGATCTAATATGACATGTCTCTAATTTGCATTTAGATATATTGTATTTATTTTTCAGTTTTTCTGGTTGAATTTTTCGCCTATACTGTGTCTGATCTATTATTATACATAATTCAGTTACAATAACATTTTGTATTTTATATGAATACTACCTTATGAAAATTGAGATAATGTAGAGTTGGAGGGGGCATCGTATCATAGACTGTGGGGTGTAAGAAAGAAGGTGTCCACTGGAGACTTGCTCACAAGTATATCAGGAGTCTTACAGCATACTTTCAAACTGGTCTTGAAAGTAACAACTGTCTTGATGATGAAATCGTTGAAGTTACATTATTCTTGTCATCAGCACCTTCACGCAATTTAAAGATGGAGTTCTCTTCATTACTCACTCTTACAAATAGCCATATTGATTTATCTAATATGTTCCATATTGGCCAGACTAGTTCTGATGTTATCCTGTGTAAAACCAACAAAAGAATTAGCTGGACTTGAGTGGGAATTAAAACCGCAGAAGACAAAAAAATAATTACAATACCTCGTCTCAGAAATACAGACAAATGTTGTTCCATTACACTTAATCAAATTATCTATATGATAAAGGTTAAATTTCTTTTCTGTTTGAATTTTGTTATTTGATTAAATTTCAATATTCCTTTGATAAAAAAAAAAAGTTCCACTCAAACAGCTTCTTCTGCAGAACTGTAACTTTGTGGAACAAACTCCCAAGAGGATACTTCCCTGATAACTACAATCTTGGTCTCTAGGTTCAGGATCAACCAATACATATCCTACTAATTCTCATAATGTTCTTTTCACCCTTCGTTAAAATCTCACTCAGTAAACTACCTTGAGTGGGCCATGAATTGGGTGAATTATCAGTTAAAAAAAAATCCAGTTGTCAACACAACTTCTTGTGTTGTATATACATGAAATGTATAAATTGTATTGTATTTAATTATCTTGCTCTCTAAATTGACATCCACAAGAATTTTGATGAAACATATCTAGATAACTGAAGATTACTGAAAAAAAACTGACAAAGCAGTGCAAAAAGAAAGGACTATTCACTGTAAGAAGACAGAATGAATAGTTGTTAGCAAAAGGGACAATGTAACAAGTGAGCTATTCATTAGGGATATCATGATCAAATTTAATTAACTGGGTAGTATAGTAACATACAAAAAAGTGTGGCTCAGAAATCCAAAGGTGCATAAGAAATAGCAAAAGATGCCTTTCAGAAACTAAGCAAAAAAAAAAAAAAGAAAATGCCCGTAGAAACATTCCTGAGTTAATATCTAATCTTCTGTATGTCAATGAATGCTAGACAATTTCCTCACATATAAAGAGGATACTTGAGGCATGTGATTCTATAAAAGAATACCATGGACAAGGCATGTAAGCAACAAGGAAGTGTTAAGGAAAATGGGAACCACAAGGAAACAGATACAATCGGAATGAAGCAGTTATTAAAGAATTTAACAGTTACAAGGGATAAACAATGGGTAGCCTACTTAATGAGTCCGAATGAATTGATTGCAAAATGATGACGGAGACAAAAAGGACAAAAGTTAATTAGAATAATAAAAAGTTGTTGAGAGCTACAATCATCCATGTCCACAAAATTGAAAAATTAAAAATGTTTAATTTTCAGAGAAATATGTATTTAAATTTAATAGATCATTTTAAATGTAGTTAACTAAATGTTTGTAATTTAAGAATCAAAATTCCATGATTTGACCTTAATTAATTATCAATTAACTGCAAAACAATTTTGATTGATGCTTTTTAACCCCAGGAAATTCAAGTGGACTTTTATATAGTATAATGACAAAAAGAAATTCTGAAAATAGGTGTTTTGCTGAAAAGGTTATTTATACAGAAATTAAGATAACTTTTATAACTATTTACATTTCTCTCTTTATAGAATTGGTATTTAGATAGTTAAAAAAAATAGTTTTGTACCTACCTAATATTTTAAAATATTTGATTTCAATCTTTTGATTACTTCAGTTCTTAAGACGGTCAATAAGCTTTTGTTATGTTTCCGAAAATTAATAGTTTTTGTTTTACAGTATATCAACCTCAATGAGTTATTTAATGCCGATAAGATTTTTATTGCTGGTAATTTTTCTGTTATTAAAACCTATTTTTACACTTTCATATTGTTTTGACCCCAGTTTGGGGTTTAACTATTTACTCATAGCTGACTTTTTCCTTGAATCCCCTAATATATGTTGGTGACAATTCTATATCATAAAGATTTGAAACAAGTTTGGATTAACGATGAACAACTATACAAATATACCCCCCCTCCTATATTTTTATTTATATACAAATTCATCAACTGTCTTCTAAATATGCATATACTTTTGTTTTTCATTTGATACCAATTATGTTTTGAACTCTAAAGTTTTTCTTTATTTACTTTTTCTTTATTTTTATTTTTTACACTTACTGCTAGTGACTGTAGCAGTATACAAAGAAATTATCCTTGGCACAGGACAAACCAAAAAGTAACTAAGAGATATTTTTTAATTCTCTTTCAGTCTGACAGCAGATCTGGCTGAACCACTTGTTTATAACCCTATTTTTAAATTTCCCTCATTAAGGTTACATTCACTCGTGTGTGTATGTAAAATATATATATATATATATATATATATATATATATATAGTTTTAAGGTGTGCTATATTTATGGGATAAAGTGCTCAATATCAGAGATAGAGAATATGTAAATATAAAAGTGAACATTGAAGTCAACATTCAGAGGCGACAGGCTGTGTCATGCTAGATGCAATCGTCAGGCCGCGAGTGTTGGGTTTTTCTCGACTATTTATATATACAGGTCGGTGCATTGTGGGTAATCCATTCTGGCAGTTATTTTGGCGGGAGTTGTTTGTTTATTTATTTGGGTTAATTTATCTACTTGTTTTTTATTTATTTTTTATATATTTATTCTTTTCGGGTTTTCGATGTTTTAACATAGTAAATAATTGTTTTGAGATTTGTTTAGGTCATTTATTTAATTTTTGTTTTGGTCTAGGAAGATAATTAAAGCTGTCTTTTCATCCAATTTTTGGATTGATTGCTGTAGTCTATTCTGTTATTTTGGTGGGGGGCAGTTTTTAATTTGTTTATTATTTTATTTATTTGGATTGATTATTTTTACTTGTTTTTTGTATTTTTATTTGTTCTAACAGCTATTTTAGTGTGAGTGGTGTGTTAAGTTATTTGGATTAATTTATTTTACTTGTTTTTTTTCTTATTTTGTATATTTTTATTTACTCTTTTTGGTTTTCAATTTTTAAGTAACAGTAAATTTTTTCTTATTTTTTATCATTTATATAGCAGTTATAGTTATTTTTTTGTTCAATTTTTGTATAGATTGTTGTAGTCTATTCTAACAGTTATTTTGGCAGGATTGGTTTATTAATTTGTTTATTTACTTTATTTGGATTATTTTTACTAGTTTTTAATTTTTTTTATTTATTCTATTTCATCTATTCTAATGGTAGTGGTTTGTTAATTTGTTTATTTGCTGGTGTTAATTTATTTTACTTGTTTTTTATCTTGTTTATTTATTTTCACTTTTCGATTTTTAAGTAACGTAAGAATTTGTTTTCATGTCTGCATTTTGAGATGAGCTGAGATCATTTATTTAGTAATTTAATTTGGTCTGGGAAGGTAATAATAGCTATTTTTTTCCCCAAGCAAAGTTTGCAAGTTTTGGATTGAGTGTTGTAGGCTGATGATCTTTTCCTTATTTTCCATGATATTTTTGGTGTGATTTGCATTTTGTTTTTAATTTCCCAGATATACTTAGAAAGCATTGTGCTGTTTGTGCATTTACTATTTGTGAAAGATGTTTTGTGTGGTTTGTTTCCAGAGTCCTTCAGTTATTCCTATGTATACTTTTTCTTCATTATCTGGTGATTTTTACCATGGCTTGGTATATTATTTAATATACCAAGCCATATATATCAGCATAAGTAGCTTGGTATATTATTTAATATACCAAGCCATATATATCAGCATAAGTAGCTTGGTATATTATTTAATATACCAAGCCATATATATCAGCATAAGTAGCTTGGTATATTATTTAATATACCAAGCCATATATATCAGCATAAGTAGCTTGGTATATTATTTAATATACCAAGCCATATATATCAGCATAAGTAGCTTGGTATATTATTTAATATACCAAGCCATATATATCAGCATAAGTAGCTTGGTATATTATTTAATATACCAAGCCGCATGTATTAACACTCGCAGCCTGACGACTGTGTCTAGCATGAAACTGTGTCACCTCTGAGTGTTGACTTCAATGTTCACTTATAGTTTTAAGGTATGCTGTATTCCATGATAAAAGTGCTCAGTATTAGAGATAGAGCATATGTAAATATAAAAGTAGACACTGAGGTCAACATTGAGCAGTGACAATCTTTCATGCTAGAACACAATCTTCTGATCTTGTGTCTTGGCTCCACTGTTTATATATGTTGGTCAATGGTGCCTTATGTGTAGCAAGGTATATTGTGTTATGCTAATAGCTACTGAATATGTAGGGTTAATAATTTATTACATTTACTTGTGTTTGTGTGTATTCACACTATATACAACACATAATGTAACATACTTCAGATAGTCAATACCTTAAATTAAATAAATAAGATTAATCAACCCCTGAAATAAAAAATCATGTAAATAATAAACAAATACATATAAACACAAGTAAATAATCAACAACAAATAATTAAGGAATCAATAATAATAATGAAATATCAAACACTATACAGTAGCTACAAATAACCGCATACGGAGCTACAATTATTATCTCATAGCCACTAAAATAATTTGAAATATAGCCATTACCTCCTACCTAATAACCATTAAGATAAAACAATAGAACTTGCTACCTATCATGCCTCATTGACAAGCATATATAAATAGTTGAGCCAACACACATGGCCTGAAGATTGCATTCATGCATGAAACACTTTTGCAGCTCAGTGTTGATCTGTGTCCACTTATATAAACCTCTATAATAGATGTTTGCAATAACTTTATGGATATCTAAATGCGATTTTTGTCTGACACCAGGTCAGCAGTAACAAAATTCATCACTACCATAGCAGTTTTTTAGCAGATCAACATGTTAGTGATTGCACTCCTGTAAGTGATCATATTTATTTTATTGTGTATTGGCTTTATAACATTGAATAAAAAAACATCTACTTTACCTCTTCTCATATTGCAATATTGGGTTTTGATGCGGGGAATCTGTTGTACAGGGTGCAATGGATAATTGTTTAAATGACACAAAAATATCTTGAAATACTAAGGAGTAAATTTGTTCAATAAAATTGCCATTGGCTTCAACTGCAGCCTCCAGAGGACTTTGGGATCTCCTGCAACAGTTCTGGACAGTCTCCTTGCTTAAATTGTAACTTGAAAATGCTGCCATAATCCATGTTTTCAGTTCATCTTTGATGTTACAAAGAGTTTTATTGGTCTTTTGCTCAACTGTGTCCCATGCATAATAATCAAGGGGGTTGCAGTCTGGGGAGTTAGGTGACCAGATATAAGGGGTGATGTGGTAGCAGAAATTGTCTGACAGCCATGACTGGGTTCTTCTACTTGTGGGGCATGGTGCATAGTCTTCTTTCTAGACATAGGATCTTCCAGCAGCCACCCTCTTGACCCAGGGCAGCACTACCTCCTCAAAACACTTTATGTAGGCCTCTATGTTGAGTCTGAGGAAGATGAATGGAAGCATAAAATTGCCATCACTAGTGATCACTTCAAATGCTTCATAATCGTTCATCATTAAACTCCTCCAACTCTTTCTGAATCCTTGGTCTGTCCTCAGATTGACACCCAAACACTCTGAAATGTTCATATTAGAGCTTCAGGCATAAATGCCAAGTAGTATAGCATGCTGTTTCCAAATTTCTGGCAGAGTGAATTGTCATGGTGTTCTTTTTCTCATAGATGGTACCCAACTGACCCAACTATACTGTGCAGTCAACAAAATCAAAAACAGTGCGCATGCATGAAATTAAAAATATAAAAATGGCGACAATTTATCCATTGCACAAACACTTGCATCTTATATTCCAACTATTATCTGTATAAAAAGTAAGATATAACATTATTAAATAAATTTAAATATACATATCACAACATATGCAATTTACTACACTACATTAGAACTTTTTTATAAAAATATATCTGATGTTTGTCAACTACTTGATAGGTGAAGAGGCTAGTGGATGTGTCATTGTGAAAATCTGTATGGCTGGAAAATTGTTTCATGACTTGATGGTAAATAAATAAATAGATGCTTGCTGGTTTGCCACCATTATATATTTTGAAAATAATAAAAAATATCATTTTGAAAAAAATTACCTAGAAAAAATGAAACTAAGTGCACAAAAAGGAGGCATCCATACTTTATTTAAATAAATATGAATTTCCCTAAGCATACGATTGCTAATTTGTTTGTTTTGGAATGACCTTCAACTTTTACAATTATAATATAGTAAATACTAAAATTGGTATAAATTGTCACCCCAAGGTTGCTATTACTTGAATGGATAGGCTTTTGTGATGTCAGTTTGCAATGTTAAAGCGAGGTTATAGTTCTGGAAAAAATGATAGGCCTCCTATGTCATTCTGGTCTGGTTAATTTGTTTGTTCTGAAAGTCTGCTGTTCAATAATTTGATATCATTGAATTTTCTAGCTGAATTTCATTAAGAAAATAATATAAAACAGCAATTTTTTTTCACAAATTCTGAAAACGTCACATTTATTAATTTATTATTGTGTTTGATCTAAGTAATGTCATATAATGTGAATAATAATAATTATTACAATAAGTTGTATTGCAAATACAAATTAAAACAAGTGTAATATATATAATAAATGCAACTTTCAGTGTCACTGTGCTGCACTTTTCAACTTCAAGGGACACAACTCTCTAATTTTCAATAGCTCATTTCAAATGAAAAAAAATACTGTTCTCAAGTTACTGTTTCAAAATAAAATTGTCTGTTTTCAACTTTACTCCTAGATGCTGTAGCCCAATATCTCATAACATTTTTTAATCTGGCTGACTCCATGAGCAAATTAAAATCATTCTGAGCTGGATCCGGACCCAGAATCTTGAAATTTTGGATTTTGCAGTTTTTATTACTGCAATGCTTTTCTACGTTATTTTTTTGCAACTTTTTTTTTTTTTTATAATAACAATATTTATTGATTGCAAAATCAAGTGAAAGTCACACATAAAATAAAAATATTTGTTTGCACGGAAAATAAGGACCGACGTACATTGAATTGTCTTTAAATTAAGTGGTGGCAGAAGAATTATCATTTTACCTTTTAAAAAGGTAAACTTAAGTATTAATGCAATACTTAAATGCAGTGATCAATTTTGAGTTCTGTAGTTTGTTACCTATCGCATTTAATACTACCTACCTATTGTGATCAAGGCTCAATCAAGAGCCCTCCGCAGTAGCTAGCTTAAATAGGGCAGCTTTTAAGCTAGTTAATAATAAAATTAATAATATTGCTACTTGATCGTTTTGTATCATGAACTGTTTCTAAAAGAAACTCATCAGGTTTTTGGATGGTTCAATCAGTTACTAAAGTTAACAAAGAAAAAATACTGCTGTAACAGGAGTTAATCAGATATTTTATGTTTACAGGAGAAACAACAAAGTGGTTCTACTAGGGGGAAATAATGGAAGAGGTAATGACTTCAAAAAGTAGTAAGTCCCAAATTGATCGCTTGAAAAGGAAATAATGCAATATCAGTGATGTTCATAGAATCTACTAGAGAGACATATAAAGAAAGATTGTGTTCATTACAAATGTCCAACATCATGAAAATTACTTGTGGCTATGGATGCCCCTAATTCATAATTGTTAAGGAGTGCTAAAAACTGAAAGTTATAACAAAGATTTTTTTTTTTTTTTTTTTTTTTTTTTAATATGGGATAATGTAAGTATTCCCCCTTGACCAAACACAAATATATGTGAATGGGGGATAGTAAATAAGAAAAATGGGGGTGACAAAGCAAAGAAGTTAAAGGAAGAAGACAGTCTGGAAAGGAAGAATGAGAAATGGTGAAGGAAAGAGCAATATAGAAAAAGAAAAAATGACCAAAATAGAGTAGAAATAAATTGAAAGAGTGGGGATGGCAAAACTACAAACCAACTCAAAGAAGCTCAAAACAGAAACTCCCATAGTCTTGTTGTTAGCAAAAGACCTAATCCTTATGAAACTCATTTATAATGGATACCATTTGGATTCAGCCATATTATCATCAAAATCTAATAAATAGTATTTAATATCTTTGTCAATTCTCAAGAATAAAGAAAATGTCTAAATGCTCTTTCATGTTTGGTTTTTATTAAAATTTCTAATCATCACTTTTTAAAACCATAAACATTGTCAAGGAAGACAAAAGTGTATATAGTAGTAACAATCTCAAACAAATAACTGTCCTTTTGTCACACCATTTATTTTTTGATTTTTTTGTGAGTGCAAAGTTTAAACTTGCTAATATCATTTTTTTTTTTTTTTTTTTCCTCCATGTTCTTTACATATGGTAAAATATATATTTTTCTCTAATTTCTCACAAAATAAACTCTTCAAGACTTTGTCCTAATACACTGAATCATGACTCAGACTGTATCCAATAACCAATCTGGTATAATTTTCTCTTCATCTGCAAAATACTCAAAAAAATACAGAGCAAGGTTCTTTCAACCATATCAATAAAATCAAACCAAAATAAATTGATAGATACAAGTTAAGATTAGTCTGATTTTAAATCTTAACTTATTCAAAATGGCTAGATACATTCCAAACAGACCTTGTGCATTTAATGCATGACAGATTTAAACTTTATAAATTAAATTTTGTATTCAAACATGGCCATTAGACAAAACTTATTAACTGACAGCATTTGGGTAAAGCAGTGGTTCCCTAATTTTTTTTTTCTAGAATTAGCTCCCAGGCCACACCCCTAGCTCCTCTTCTCACACCCATATAAAGACACTTCTTTCTTGCTATACTGCAAATTCAAAGCAATAACTACGAGGACAAGTAAAAAAATTATCCACACTTTCACCATGACATGAGAGTGTAGATAATTTTTGACTTGCCCTCATAATTTAACACTGTAAACACACAAATATATTTAAGTTTTACTTGGCTGTCACCAATTGAACATCTGTGGCTATATTGTTATACCTACAAACCTAGAGTATTGGTCCCTTCGGATATCATTTGTCTGATCTGGCTGGTGTGTAGAACATCATGTCCTGATGACTTCAGTAAGATACAAATGTTTAGATTTAAATACCAAAATAAAAGCATGTGTTAATGTATAAATGTTATGCTAATTTTATTCTTTCTGAAGGAGATGTATTCTTTAAGTATAAGTAACTTAGATTTTGTAAAAAAAACAAAAAAAATTATTTGGTCCTAATGTCGCCTTGTCACCCCCTCCAACCACTTTATTCTAGCCACCCCATTTTTCATCACCACTCTTCTGGGTTTTTCTATTTCACCATTTGGCAATTGAAGCGGGAGTGCATGCCATTACTGCAGTTGGCACAAATCTGAATTTAACCCAGAATTCCATGACTATTTTTGAGCTATCACATTTGAAGCTGTTTTGTAGAATCACCTGTTATCTTCCACCATCCTTACATCTTTCTAGATATCATCTTTATATTACAAATAGCTAAGTGCCATCATACAAAGGCAAACGAGAAATTTGCTCATGTAGTTTCTTACCCATCATTATGGCTTTTTGCCAAACAAAAAATAATTCATTGTAGGACTGTGTTTATACAGGATCTCCCTAAAAATATATATACACACTTTGGTTATTTGTATCTTCTGTATTTTGTATAGATTTCCATTCATCAAATGCAAATATGTAAATTTAATTTCTATTTTTAAATCTACAGTCTGTCTGAAGTTATTAAGCAAATCGTATAAACTTCAAGAATTCAAATTTAGTTTGAAAAAAAAAATTGTCAAATTTTAAACACTCAATTTAGATGTCAAAACAAAGCCAGAGTTAAAATTTTAGAAAGTGTCAATGTTTTATTGAAGTTATTTGATGTATTCTAAGAAACTTCCGTCTAAAGTTATGACACTATTAAGAAGGCACTGGTAAATTGGGAAAAGGCTTTCAAAATAAACTGGAAAACGAGAAAAACGATGTTTTATTTTCAATAGACTGAAAATATACTGATAACGAGAAAAAAAACTGTTTTCAATAAACTTTTTTTTTTTTTTAAGCTTATCACCCCAAGCAAGGCTGGAAGCCACTAGCACGCAAGTGGTTACAGAATGTTTGGAGGAAGTGCAGATAGGAGTGGTAAAGGAGAGGATGTGGAGAAAGACAGTGGATCGATCAAGGCAAGGGGGTTACAGAAGATTTGGAGCGAGAGCAGATAGGAATGAAAGGTGAAAGGATGTGGAGAAGGGAAGTGGATAGATCAAGGCAACTGGAGATGTCGATTGACGTTACACTTAAATAGTTGGAGATTATATTTGTCAGGGAAACAGGAATAGGGAAGGGAGTTCCACAGGCGTGATGTGCGAGACATGAAGCTAGTAGAAGATACGTCTACATCTAACAGTTTCAACGGTGAAAGGGTGGGAACGGGGTGCCAGGAAAGTATACTGATAAGACAAGGAGAATGGAGAGAGGATGTTTGTTTTCATTTCTCCTCCCCCCCCCCTCGGTGTTCAGGTGTTAACAAAGACTAGTGTAGAAGCTATCTGTTCATGGTCAACTTAATCTTGAGTGGTGATATTGTCTTGAGTGCCCATTTGACCCACACAGTAGAATAGATTACATTTTAACGACTTCAAGTAACCATGATGGTTGATGGGACTTGGAAAACAGGAAAGGCATTGTAGTTATATTTTTTCCTTCATCTGCCTAAGATGCAATAAAATTTATTGAGAGGAATTGTCTCTTTTTGTCACTTGTTGACCAAAAAGCTGGCATGGAGAAGTGACAGGTAACGAATCCTAGATGCAGCCGACCACACAAGGACGCAATAAGAATTACCTACTGATGGAAATTTTGGATAATTGAATTTAGCACTTTGGGGTAGACCACACCTAGCTTCAGGGGGACAGGTTTGATCAGAAGAGGTAAAAGGCTCGGGTGAAATTTCAAGGAAGACAGGAATTGCCTACACCCTTCGGGTGGTGATGGTGAGAGTACAGTGACATTGAGTATACAACTCTACCTTCACCCACCCTGTGATCTAACACAATGGGGGCAAGTTGGAAATTGAAGATCAAGCAACCAACTCCAAGGCTGGCCATAAGGATTGACCACGGACTTGCCCAATGACCGAGGACAGGATTGCAACATCATAATTAGGCAAATGTCACTCAAGATTTGTCCATGAAAATTACTTTAGAAAAGTCAATTTTCCTGTATTTCTTGGCCAAATTTTGACATTTTAAAATATTTGCTTTTGTGAGAGAAGGTTGTCTAGGAGATTTCTTTTACAGATCCCAATTCACAAAGTATTTTCACTTTTTGTCCTCCATGACACCCTCAATTCCAGCCTTTTCAAAGATCTGAGCACTGGTCAAAAGTGGTTGTTTTGCTATAACTCACTTTAGTTTGTTAAAATATCTCAAAAACTAACCAATAAAAATGGAAAAGAATTTTGTGAAATATTTTACTAAGGGTGGAAATGGATGAGTTTAAATTTGCCAAATATTGGTTCATAACTTTTCAGTTATTGAGATTTATTTGATTTGCATAATAAAAAAAGTGGGCAGGGGCAACTATATATTTAGTGTCTGTGATATGTAGTATATTTGGGCATCAACGCTTGTTTCATTGATTGAATAACCTTTTTTACTTTTTTTTATTTTTTATAAGCCTATCACCAAGTAGGCACCTGACTACTTACTTAAGTGATCGTAGTTCAACAAAGCTTATGGACACCTCACATTGAAACACTGGTTCCCATCTGATCACCAAAGATATGCAATGTCAAGCCTGGTCAGTACCTAGATGGGTGGCCGCTTGAGAATACCAAATTCTGTAAGCTTGAATGTGCAGGTGATGTAACAGACAATGGCTCAGAATTGTTAATCAGAGAGCCAAGTTCTAATTCCAGTTGAATTCATTATGTTCACTTATGCGCAAATACCCTTGGAAAAGGTATGAATCCACCTTGTCCCACAGCTATGGGTTAATTAGTAAAACTTGTATCAATAAAGCCCTTATCTCCATATAATAAAATTATGTACAAAATATTTAGATTTCAGCATTAAATAACCCATAGAGGTGTTTATATGCCACTAAACAAAAACAACCAACCAACCAATTAGTTCAACAAGAAGGCACTTAAACACTTATATTCAAAACTTTGATGCCTTAAGAAAAATCCTTCTCGGTAATACAATCATTTTAAAAATATCAAATTTTAAAAGATTATGAAGATACTATGGTTCTAAACTTAACATTGCTTTCTTTAAAACTAGCCAAGACATACTGGGTGTGTTTTGAAGGTACTCCAATGTGCAATTATTACTACTTTTATACAACACAGCATAGAATATAAGAAAAATTAAACTAGTAGTGAGCCCTTTGAAAATGGCTAGTTAATTAGCTGCAAGTACTTCTGACAATAATCACTACAGTTTCTACACATTCTTAGTCCTCATAAAAGAAAAACTGTAAGAAAAAAAATTATAAAAATTTTCCCGTCTGACACATTCAGTGAACTTTTTCTTCAGTTCACCCCCAGCAAGGTGATAATGCTGCTAAGATGCAAGGGGTTAATGGGAGAAAATGAGAAGACTTTAGAAGGAACCAAAAATTCAGTCCTAAACAAGAAATAAAGGATAAACTTCTAGTTCAGTAGACTGGGGAGGAGTATAAATCTGGCAATCCTATCTACGCCTACAAAATACATACACACAGGTGATTCAGTAAGCTGACCTGCTAAATTTTGATGTGGAATTTTTACTGAATAATGTTTGACTATTTACACTATTTCCATTGTTCAGACTATTGTCCTCATCTTTGTCATATTCATGTCGTTTCAGCCATTGTACACTCCCACATTCTTCAGATGATATACATTGGAATTTCAAACCAAACTCTTTATTTTGGCCCAGCAGAGTTGAACAAAAACTTCGAAAGTTGAGTTACTTAATAGGAGAAATCTGAAACTGTGATATCCAGATAAAGCATGTTTACATGGAACTAGAACAATCTATCCCAATGGACAAAATAAAGGGTTTGGTTTGAAATTTCAATTTATATCACCTGAAGAAGGCCAAAGCGTACAATGGCGGAAACGTCATGAATATTACAATAAAGATGAGGACAGTAGTTCGAACAATGTTTGATTAATATAAATATTTTTCTTGAATTCCATTTTTGACTTCAGGAAAAAATTAGTATTATATACTAGTGACAAACAAAAATGAAACTTCATAAAATCAAATAGTATAAAAGAAAAAATAATTAGATAAAATAAATCCTATTTTTACAACCAGGTAGAATGAATTTTAGATACAAATTTGATCAAATATATTAAATGTAGCACTCATTTTTTAATGATTATCACTAAACCATTTTCTTGCAGAACTCTTGATAACCGAGTGCCAAAATGTTCCTCTATTTCTTTTTTCTCTTTATTCCTTATTTCCTTTGATTTCGTCTTTTTATACTTAAGTCTTTTAGCCTGAAATAAGAATCTGCCTTTTGGGATTCTACACTGGAATAAAAACAAAGTTGATTCCACAAGAAAAGAATGAAGTACCCATAGGAAATAAAGTATTTTGATATTTTTATTTAGTAGTTAGGGGATATTGTTTGCCATTGGTTTCAAATGTTGTTGATGTTTTTATTTATCATTTAAGCATAGTCTGGGACAAGATTACAATTTTAATGCACTTGGTTACTAATGATCATCTCTTAAACTCTGCAAAACCAGTTTACAATTTTTAGTCATGTCATCGTATGTATAATTTTATGTGCATTTGTTTTTCTTGGTGTTTTTCTTTTTTAAATAAATAAATAATCTCCTTATTTTTTCCATATGCAAACCATATTCTAAGTTGCTCTGAATAAACAGAAATCACTTAAAATGAGGAACCAGATTGGACATAATGTTTGCTTTTTATCTAGACTGATGTCAAAATGGAAACCGCTAATTTTATAATCTTATAAACATTATAGTTATAGTATGTGTTCAAACTGCTTAATAGTAGCAACTGCACTCACTATATAAGGTTCTTTTATTTTTTTTTTTTTTTTTTTTTTTTAGTAGTTCCATTTCACCCTACTCTCTAATGAATTATGTTGATAAAAAAATTTTAAAATTTTTTTTTTATATGAAAAGCATGTATACCTGATTACTAAAAATTAAAATAGTTCACTTATCTCATTTCAATCTGTAATAACTTTCATGGAATCTTTCATCCTTGAATTATGTTTATTTAGTAGACTATAATTTCTTTTTCACTGTAAAGAGCTATAAATAAACTTTGTTTACAAAAAATCTGATGTTGAGTGGATGAAAAGGTTATAATCCTATTATCAATGTCTTGATTTTACATGTCCTGAATTCATTTTTTGTATGCCATCTAGTCTTTAGTTTAATATTATTACACAATTTTTTGGCTACTTTAAAAGTGTAAAGTTTGTTTTTTTTGTTTTGTTTTTTGGGGTTTTTTGTTTTTTTGGTTTTTTTTTTAGAAATGATCAAAGTCGTACTGATGCATTTGGATAGTTTCAAGTTACAAGTTGTTCAGGGTCTTTTTGTTATAGCTGCATCTGAGGTTGAAATCCCAGTCATCATGGCACCATCTATGACAGTACAGGGAACTATTTATGTATTCCCTCCACTCTACTGCTTAATCTCTTTCTGGCAATCAGCCTCTCTCTCGTGTATTTATTTTAGACCCGAGGCAAAGTTAGTTGAAATGTCACAAAAAAGGGGGGGGGGAATGATTTGCAGGAGAGACGAAATATGCTTGTTTTTTGGTGTTTTTTTTTTTTTTTTTTTTTAATTATAATTATTATAATAATAATAAAAATTTTCCAGTTACGGTTACAAGTTTTAGACATTCCTTATCCATTCATCAGTGTTGTTTAGCAGTACTGTCATTTTCCTATGGTCAGTGTAGCAAAAAAATAAAGGTGGGGGGGAAAAAATCAAGCCTTCTTACTCACTTGCCTCAAGGAAATAGATTCTGGGGTTCTATTTCTTCATCACCACACTGGGCACTTTTCAGTTGACAGTCAGTCACATCTCTTTCACCTTCTTTTTCCTGTCAATCCACTTGTCAGACTAGCAAATGTACTCTGCCCAAAAAAACATCACCATTGCTCTTAGCATCTTGCTTTTTATGTCTCTTCAAGCAGGCCAGAATTTGCATATGTGCAAATCCCGTCTCGTAGAGATGAGACAAGCACTCAGAAATTGTGACCCCCCCCCCCTCCCCAAGAGCAGCCATATTTTCTTTTCACCACTTTGCACGCAAGACACATCCGTGCTCGTTTCGATCTCTGGGGTAAGTCATTTCTTTCGTCCCAACACCTATTACTACTGCACTTTCCCCTGATCTCATGATCACATATGATACAACCAGAGGTCGAACTCTTGCGTTGCGTGCTTCTTCACAGGGGTATATCCACAGGGTTTTCATCAGACGAGTCATCAGAAGAAGAGGTGTTGACAGCATCTATGCTGGGTGCTGGTGTATCCGACATTTTTCCGACAGTTATAACTCTTTCACTCTCTGAAGACCTGTCGGAGCAGTCTGTCGGAAGGCCTGGTCTAATCATAGGCCGCAGATCTTTGACATGTCATAACATTCTGTCAATCAAGACAGTCTGCATGCTGGTAACTCTGGTGACACGCCCAACCTTGTATTTGGTTGTACATCACCCATTGGGACCTTTACCCACACTTGGTCACCCATTTTGAAGACAGCCTGCAATTGGTCAGATGCCGGTGCTGACATTCCATCAATCCCTTTCAGCCATAAATAGCAATGAATAATATTGGCTGGTAGTGGGAGATACATCATCCTTTGGAATGACGTTGTGCCAATACATCGCTTCTGTTGTAGCACACCGTTTTCTGGTGGCAATCCTTTTCACAGTTCTGTGGCATCACTCAATGATGCTGTTACCCGAGAGAATGTGCACACAATGGAACCGGAGTCAGACTCCCCACTCATTCAGGAAATTCTTAAACAAGCTGCTGTGAAAAGCGGTGTCATTATCCATCAAAATTTCATCCGGCAAGCCCTGCTCACAAAACTGAGCTTTCAACAGACTGATCACACTTGCTGCATCCTGCTGGTGGAGATGTCACCAAATGGTAAACCGAGTGTGGCCGCAATCAATTAATGTCAAAAAATGGGCTCCCTTATAATGGGTAATGTCCATTGCTACCCGATACCATGTCTCTTCAACATCCAGAGTGCCCTCTGCCAAGTTCACAGGTGATGGGTTGATTGACTGACATTCCTCACACTCCCTGACGATGGTTCCCACAGTTGCCTTGGACACTGTAGGGTCAATCTGCTTTACGAAGTAGTGTTCACCTCACACCAGGATGGCCACTCTGTCAGTGTATAGTTCTGATTTGGTCAGACCCAACCAAGCTCACGGATGCAGTGCAAGTAGACTGTATGGGATCAGTGTTCCTCCTAATTGCATTAATCCACCTATGAGGCACCCTTATCTGTCGATCTGCATTGTTTTGGCTAGATTTGACAGGGGTCACATTCATTGATAATGCATATTCATTCACCATGTTCATCAGCATGTTGAGCTGTCATCAGCTCGTTGCTTTTGTTCGCACCCTAGCCCTCCCCGTGAGGGTGTTTGACACCCATTTTTGAACACAAACGGAATCTGTGAACAGGTGCAAAGTAGTCGCCTTCCAGAGGATTGCCAAATTCACCCCTTTAATAATGGCATCAAGTTCTGCAAGGTAAATATATTGGAGTCCTTTTCTGGCCGTAACCAACAGGCATCCTCTACTACAGTCCCACCACATTCTAACAACACACTGGTAGCAAGAAAGCTTGTGTCGACCCATACTCCGAAGTCTTGACCATCGACACCCCATTTGCCACATGCTGGGTCCTCCTTGTGCACTCTGGTTAGAACCTCCATGATCATGGTGTTGAGAGGGGCATTGTCAACTTTGTCATCCCAACCAGCAGTAACCTCGGATGCTCTCCACTTGATGAAGGCCACAGCCACACAAAGCCATTCACCCACAGGAAGATGTCCAACCAGCTTGCCGCATAATGAAAATGCATTGCGCCGGGTGACAATGCGAGGCATATCCGGGATCCTGTTCCCTCTTTTCCAGTAGAGTGCATGATGCTCCCCCCCCAGACCTGTAGACCAAGCACTTGCACAGCATCCTTTAACTTCTCTGGTTCGTCACTCCTGAGTCCAAAGCAGTTGAGTTATTCCTTCACATGTGCTGCGAGTACGACACTCTCATCCACATATGTCATCAATGTAGGCAGACATTGCCCGTTGTATGCATTCATCTTTCATTAAAATGGTGTCAACAATTGTCTGCATGATGGATGGTGCTACATTAAGTCCAAATCCCATACAGGTCAGACAATACCTCCGTCCACTCATTAGCCCAGTTTGATAGGGCCACTGCGATTGGTACACATGTACTTGAAGATATGCCTTTCAAAGATCTAACACCGATATGTTCGAACCTGCCCATCACCACTCTCAACTTTTGTGCGCATACATCTGCACAAGCTGTGAACGCATCCACATGCTCATTCGATTCTTGATAGTCAAGCACAGGTCTTACCTTTTCTTTATTCTGTTAGATGACTGCCATCAGTGGGATCAGACCCTTTGGGGGCCCCAATTCCTCTTCTGGGTAAGGCACCAACCACCCATTACTCATCCATGTCTGTAACTCCCTATCATGTTCTGCTCAAGCTCAAGCAGGAACGTTGTATTCCAGAACTCTGTTGCCTAATTTCTCTGGAGGTTGATTACTGGACCACTTCCACAACACCGTCCAGGATTTGGTGTATTGATCGAATTCTGCACTAAAATAGTTCTTCCAATTTTATTGTAGCACCCAAAGTGAGGGCTACCTCAGAAAAATGCACACTACCCAATTCTTTAATGGCTTAGGTCAAATTCTAATGGCTTACTGTTCACCACTAGTGCATTCGTCTCAAGAGGATTTCTGTTGGTCACTTTCAATGTGATGCTTCCAACACTGTGGCTAAAAAGGCACTTCCCACCTGCTGTCAAGATTGTGGTGCGTTTCGGTCTTTTGGGGTGACATATCAACCCACTTACAATGGATGAAGAACAGCCGGAGTCCACCAACACTGTTCCGTCTATCCCATCAATTTGGACCCTTTATCATGGAGCACCTCTTTTAGTCTGTGAGGAGAGAGAATGGTGCTTACTCCTCGCCCCTGGCCTCGTTTCCTGGACACCTTGATGCAACATGCCCTTTTTTTTTTTTTTTTTTTTTTGCACCAGTAGCAGCGTATCTCTGGGAGCGTCCTTTTCACTTTGTCACCTTGCCTCCCCTCCCTAGGCTTCCGGCAGCGCATAGCAAAGTGATTAGGTCCTCCGCACTCATAGTATTGCAATCTATCCCTTCACTCGGGGGGGGGGGTGAAGGTGGGTCTACAGGTACACAAAGGAGGACCCTGCATTGCATGATGGCAGCAGCAACAGGCTCGTCAACCTCCACTTCCTTAGTTATGAGGACTCTATCCCTGGTGAGAACCTGCTCCAATGTCATATCTTCCATCCTTGAAGATGCCCGCAATTGCTGTTTGACAAGACTAGGAAGTCCCAAGACAAATGCATAAAGCAGCCATTGATCAGGTAGACCTCCTCCTCCGACCAAATGCGGCAGGTTCTGCAAATCACCCAAATGCTCATCTACGGTTTCTTCAGGATGAAAACAACGAGATATAAACTTGTCAAATGCCACAAAAGGATACAGTGTGAAGGCTACGAGAAGGGCTTGTTTCACCTGTACCAAGTCCTCCCTCTGGTCACAGGACAATCGTTGGTACACCGACAGAGCTCCACCTCTTAATCTTAGTGGTATAATGCACTCAACTTGTCCACCCCACACATCTTGCATACATGGTCCCCCTGTTCCAGCCATTCAGACACTCTGTGATCTGATGAAACGCCATGAAATTCTGGAATTACCTGTTACAGCAAACAAAAAACAAATGCTGAAATAGCTTGTAGCAAAAAAAAATAAATGAGGTGGGTAAAAAAAAAAATATCAAGTACGGTGTTCACCAGCAGACTGACTCTTCTTCCTCACTCACCTCAAGGAAATAGATTCTGGGGTTCTATTTCTTCACCGCCACACTGGGCACTTTTCAGTTGACAAAGTCAGTCGCATCTCTTTCACTTTTTTTTTTTCTGTCAATCCACTTGTCAGACTAGTAAATGTACTCCGCCCAAAAAACATCCCTGTTACTCTTAGCATCTCGTTTTTTATGTTTCCTCAAGCAGGCCAGAATTTGCATATGTGTAAATCCCATCTCATAGAGATAAGACAAGCACTCATAAATTGCGCCGCCCCCCCAAAGAGTGGCCATATTTTCTTTTCAGCACTTTGCATGCAAGGCACATCCATGCTTGTTTATATCTCCGAGGTAAGTCATTTCTTTCATCACAACACCTATTACTACTACAGTCAGTCTTCACTGGTTCATTGGATCAGGTAGCTATGGTATTGAATCTCCAACTTAACTTAACCTCCAACATTTTTTTTTTTCAATCTTCCTTCACTTGACAATTTCTGCTCAGAGAAAAGTCCTGTTGAAAAATCCTTTCTTCTCATCTTCTTTTGATATTAAGTGTCTCACAAAGTTGGTTGAAGGGAGCTGGCAGTTTGTTAGTCACAATTCCTGGCAGATTCTCCTGGCAAAAACTACCTTAAGAACCAAAGATACTGAAGATCTTTTATGGTGTCTGAAGTTTCGGATAACTGATGACTGATTACCAAACCCAAATCAATTACTTCTCACTTCTTCTATGAACTGTGTTCATCAGGACACAGGCAATCATGGCTATCCACAACTTCCATCCATTTGTAACTATTAGTAGGGTTTGTCTTGCTATCCCTACCAGTACCTGTTCTTCCATTTATCTACACAAGCTAATTAGGTAGATTACTTGCTGCTTTCCTCTCTCTTTTTCCTTCAATATATCCTGTGAGTGTAATATTTTCCAAGCCCTCTTTCCTCATATGTCCTATCTGTGTCAATCCATGTCCAGCATTGTTACTCAACCATCTTAGTAGTCCAGGATCATCTCACTACCACAGAGTGGAAAGATGCTTATTGCATCAGATAATGTCAGCCAATTAAAAACCATAGAAAAAAAAGTTTTCTATTAACATTATCTGTATTAAATAACATTCATACAGCCATATCAGTTTTCTCTTTAAATACAAATACACTTTCCAGACTCAACATTTTTTTATTTCAATAAACCCACTCTCAAATAAAGGGCCTCTTTATCTCTAATCAACAGGACAGATTTCAAGTATTATCTTCTGACTTCAACCAACTGACCAAATTTTAAGCCTTATACAAACATAAGTTTTGTTAATTCTAGTTTCTCTTCCTAAAATTTCAGTTTTCTCTTTCAAACCTCTTAAAATAAGAGATTGTGTTTATATAAATGTGTTCATCTGTCTGGTTTTCACATGTCTGCATGGTCAGACCACTTCTCTTTTTGACTAAAAAAAGCACTGATGTTATATAGCTCTCCCAGTCTCAAACCCACACTGACTATTGGCTAATACCTGCTCAATATCGTTCATATGCAAATAGGCAGCACCACCTACTCTAAGTGCACAGTCTTCTCTCAACAGCCCATTGTGGAAGGGGAGACAACTGTTGGTGCTTATAGCACCATACAACCAACTCTGAATCTTTTATTGAGTTGACCCATTTCTCTATTACAATAAACCAGATCACCTTGTATTAATTCTGGTCTACTTTGTAAAATCCAAATTATCTAGATAAATTTTCCAGATCATTAAATCTGCAATTCCAACTGGTTAATAAATATAGATTTCACTTCCTTTTAAAATCCACAAGAGTCATAGTGTCACAGAGGCATCATTTAAGTATCAGATCTGAGCTAAAAGAAAAATCTTATAAAAAGTCTTGCAATTCCAAAGGTCTATGCAAACTATTGACCAATCACAAAACTGTAAAGAACTGATCTGAAATGGATATCTCGAATTAAGTCCAGCTGAGTAATTACTTGTACATGAGAAACCAGTGGGAGGAGGTGATTAATTTCCAAATCAACCACAAACCTTCAGATCTACATACACTAAGATAATGTGAAAGAAAACCTTTTGAAGGTAACTGTTTAAAAGGCTGTATTAAAATTGATGTTTGCAAATTTGTTTGTGAAACAAGATTTATATACATACCATAAATTGATTAAACAAGGCTTCCCCCAGTTTAGTATGATTCGACATATTCTTTTGTAACAAATACAAGTGCTATCTGGAATAGTCCTGTTAAGGAAATTTTTTAAATGTTTTCTACTGGGAATATTTATTTAAGTTTCAGATCAAAATAATAATGCCATTTGATTCTTTTGAACTTGGTTTTCTTGTGAATATGTCCTGTAAAATGTGTAATTTCTCCAAATTAACAAATCTCTCCAATGTAAAATTTTAATTTTTTTTATTTTATTTTTTTTACTGTTAGTTCACCATAAGGCCAAAGGGCTACTCAAAGTAGAGGGCTACTGATTGAGGTTGTTATAAGGGAGGGGGAAGTAAGAGTATTATGAGGATGGGGTAAGATACATATTGGTTGACCCTAGACTTAGACACAAGAATTGTAGTTCTCTGGGAAGCATTCTCTCAAGTGTTTTTCACAAAGTAACAGTTCTGAGGAAGAAACTTGCTTTTTATCAAAGGAACATTGAATTTTAATCAAATAACAAAAACCAAATAGAAAAGTTGCTTTTCCATTTAACTGTTATCATATAAATGATTTAAGTATAACTGAACAAGTGAAGGTTTTGAGAGATTTCTGTTTTCTTTCCAAGTCTACCATCGAAAGATTTTGGTATCTTTCATTATATTTATATATTATATATGCGTGCACACTTTTGTTTCCCTATTATTACTTCGGTTTGTTATAATTTATTTTGAGTGATACCAATAAGTGTAAATAAAAGTTGGCTTCTTCCCTCAGAACCGAGTCAAACTTGCTTTTTATCAAAGGAACACAAAGAAAATAGGGATGGTTTGCCACTGTGAACATAGTAAGACAGATCCTAGATGTGAAGGTCTGAACTGGTGAAACTAAGCAATGTAACTCATCTTAACATATGTCATAATAATAGTTATATAGTAGTGAGAGGCTAGTAACATTTCATCAGTAGTATAAGGGTTGCAGGATGAAGAATAATTCTTCATCCAAGAGGTTGTTTAAGTACTTTTGAACTGTTAAGGCTCGACTGTGGGGATAGCACCAGCTTGAATATGACTGTAACACTCGATTCTTGGCCTGATCTGTCTCTTGTAAGGATAAAGCACGACAGCAGTAGTTAGGTTTTGTGATGTCAATGAACACTCGTTGCCACTTTTGTGATGCCAACAAATACTTCAGAGTCTGTCTATATTTCTGAGATGAGGTATTATGTACAGTATTTACATTAGTCGGACTATTGTCCTCATCTTTGTCGCCATATTTGTCACAACGTTTCGGCCGTTGTACGCTCCGGCCTTCTTCAGGTGGTTGGAATTTCGAACCGAACCCTTTATTTCGATCACTGGGGTAGACTGTTCTAGTTCCACGTCCCATGTTTGATGGATGTCAGTTATCAGTTATCTCCTGGTAATTTTCCCTCTGAAAGTTCTCCACTGCCTGAACCGGGTATTGAACTCACACTCTTTGGGTCTGTCACTGGATCTAACCAACGCTTTTATCCACTGTGCCATGTGTCCTCAAGGACACATGGCACAGTGACTCAAGGATTCGAAATTCCAACCACCTGAAGAAGGCCGGAGCATACAACGGGCGAAACGTGACAAATATGGCGACAATAGTCCGACTAATGTAAATACTGTCCAACAAATACTTGTTGTCACTTTGATCGCAGCTACAACTATAGTACACCGCTGAACAATACTGGTGTCAGACGCCTTCAAATAGTCTTGCACTAAAACTACTTGCTTGATGATACTCACTGGGAAAGTAACCACCATATAGTGATCTGAATAGAGAAATAGTATAGTGAATAGTAGAAATAGTGGTCCGAATAGTAATAGAGAATAGGCTGAAAATAACAATTGTTTAGTCACCAAGCTACTTTCTACTTATGTGTTTCCTCTATGGTCATGTGATCCACTTAATTCAATAATGGGATCGCCTGTGTTTGCTCACTGGCGATCTATGTTCAAACTCAAGTGTTGGCAGTGACACTTTATTCCTATATAACATTAGGTATTTCCTGGACTGATTTGTTCTTAGTTTTTTATGTCTTACAAACAGTTAAACATCAAATTGACATTGTTTTATTAGTCTAAATGTAAATACTAAACACTATTTGAATAATAAGCATGCTGGACCAATCAAATAATGTGTGGGGGGTGGTTGTAGGGAATTAATTGTGGCAGCACTTGTATTTGGCACACAAGTACGTAGTAAGTGTTAAATGTAATAAGGTTAGGTATAAAGGAAGATAATGCAATACTCAGATAGTAGCAAAGGAACTTTGGATCTTGGCTAAACCACCAAAGAAAGATTTAAATTGATGGGCCACCCCCGGGAAAGTGGGGTAGCCCATTTAAACACATGAATAGAATCTGAAAAGTCATGCAATAAGTATGTAACAGGTGAGAAATGGAGAGGTCGGGGTTGGAAGAAAGCCCACCCCCGTGCATCTGATCAAAGGACTGTAATTGTTTTCAATATGGCCAGGTGAGACCTAGAAGGAATTATATACGACTCACTTGTTGAAGGTGTGGTGAAAGAGCACATAAGAATTTTTTCTCCATGTTGGATGAATAAAGGAAGGAAAATGAAAGAAAACACTGGAGAAACAGAAGACCAAGGAAATTTGGGAATGTTTTATTTTTTCTTTGGCATAAAACAGAAGAAAAATTAAAGAATGGGGGGGGGTGAATTGGGAGAGTGATGGGAGACAGGCTATGCACAGGTGAATAAGAGCAGCACAAGACTACATCAGTTATTTATTCAGCGGGACTGATTTGATTTGGAAGACCAAGGTAAGAAAAATGAATGCACTAATTGATACTGTACCTGTCAGGTATCAATAATGAGGTCAGAGGTTTATAAAGATCAGGGATTGAAGGGTAGAAAACTAAAAAAAATTTTAAAAAAATCCACATTTGAACTTGGGCAGATGGTATAGAAATGTGGAAGTAAAACCCATGAATAGTGAAAAACTGTAAGAATACTGTGTATATAGCACCTATTCTGGAAAAGTCACTGAGATAAGCCAGGCTGAGTGAGAATAAGATTTGTTACAAGGCCTAGTGGGGGGTGGGCACTCAAGGTAGAGGGTGATGTTAGAAGATAGTTTGTACAGGAAGACGATGGTTAACCCTAGATTTGAACAGATTAAGATTGTAGTGATTGGGGAAACAACCTCTTGGGAGTCTGTTCTACAGAGCAGTTGTTCATGGGTAGAAGCTGTTCAAGTGTAACTCGCTTCTCACCAATGGAATACAGAGGGGAATATGGGTGGTTTTCTACAATGTAAGTGGCATAGCAGGTCCTTGCTGTGAAGGTTAGGCCTGGCAGAACCAAGGAATGTAGTTCGTCTGAGCACTTTCCATGAAAGTAGCGATAGACACTTGCCACATCCCACCTGTGAGAAAGATTGGCAGGTAGAAAACAATTTGTCACCCGTAAGGACTCGGATGGTTTTGCACTCTATCAAGACTGGAATGTGCTGTCTGGGCAGATTCCACCCAAATATAACAGTACTCCATTCTTGGCCTGATCTGGCTCTTGTAGAGGATAGCATATGGAGTCAGGTACTTAGTGGAGCGGTACAGGAAGCTGACGATTTTACCCGCATCTTTAGTGATGGCTTGTATGTAAAAGTTCCACTTAAAGTCAGGTGTAAGTTTAAGGCTCAATAGTCTCTCAAGGCAGCATCCATTCATCATGACTGATGGTAGTTTGGGGTCCAAGCAACAATGATGGAATGTAACTGGTTTCGTTTTTGAAGCATTGAATGTTTTAGTTGGATTTTGATCTCGGAATGGGAGAAGTAGAAACACCAGTGGAAAATTGGGTCTAATGGAGAAATAGTAATCTTGTCAGTAAAGGAAATACTATTTCATGGAAGCAGAAAGTTGATCCTCCCCCCCCCACTATGGAGTATTGTATCAAGTGATACTGACGAAAAAGTTTTCTTCTGAGAAATATCGCTAGAGTGATGAAAAGATTGTTCAAAACAAATCTGCACTATATTTTCTAACACTACCAATAAAACGGTGAGCAACTAGGAATGGCAGTTGTAATGAATATGGGTGGGGAGGTACAGGAATGCTCCTTTTGGGGGGAATTCATTACTTATTTGGTTGCACTAGCTCAGACATTCATGAGTCTGTCATACCAACCATCATGCGTCCTGGGTACGACGTTAAACTGCATCCAACAGCAAGGCCTCTGATCAGGAGGTTTTGAGGAAGCGTGGAACCACCTCTTAATTGCTGATGTTCCCAGGTCCACCCTGACCCGGGGTGGTAGCACCTGTTAGGGTCCCAGCTATGGGCAAATAGTGAACTTCCAGATCTTTCCCACGTCCTGGGTATGACGACAAACTACATCCGCATATTTGATAAATATTATCAACAAAATAATTGTTTTTTTTATAAAGATCACAAAAGACCAGAATGAAAATGAAAAAATATTATTACTTTTTTGAAAAACAATATTACCAACTATACTTTTTTGAAAAACAATATTACCAACTATACTTTTTTGAAAAACAATATTACCAACTATACTTCAACCTTTTATACAAAATAACCAACTTAAATTCATAAATTAATAAGGCTTCGGCATAAAATGACCCAAATAGGAGTTGACATGCCGTTAAATCCAACATCCGTCCATCCAACCATAAGGTCATTAGGGAGGCATTCTGTGTCATAACATAGTTGATCAATGTAGGTGCTTGCTGGGTGACCACCCCTTCTTGCTCCATGGACAGGTGTCCAGAGCAGTAGATCACTTATGAGTTCTTGTTTTGCTTGCTAAAAGTTAGCTTTGAAACTATTCTCCTGGCTCCAGTTTATTTTCTTCTAAAGTATTTTTATTCATCATCTCTTCAGTTAGACATTCCATCCACATCAGCATGTCTACTTGTTCAGTATGTATCACAAATATTCTTTCTTCAAGGCAGCTCACTGTCAATGTCTTCAGTTTTCATTTTCAACGCACCCATTTATTATTCATTGGCCTAATTGATCTTTTCTCTCTGTTAGGCAGCTTCGTATTTTAGTTCTATTCTATATTTTCTATGAAAATACGCAGAAAAAAATGTGATGTCTATGCTGAAAAATACAAGATTTTTGAAAACTTACATATATCAAAGTCCGAAAACAATGAAAATGTATTTATTTCCTAATAATCCCCTTCATTATCGATGCATTTCATCCAATAGGGGAATATTAATGATTTAGATTGAACATTATCCAGTGACAATTTCAGTTAAAAAAAAAACCCAAAAAACAAGAAAACTTGCCTATAACCCAACATGGAATTTCTGTTTTACAGCTTAGAATTTCTACTATTTCCACACATTGCCGTTTAGAACATAAACACTGAAAATATATTAACGTATATATTATTAAAATATATTAACCTCTTGTAAATGGCTAATAAAATCATGAAAATCATATGGGGCAATAATCATTACAGATTGTTTCTACACTCTCCTAGTTCTAATAAAAGGAAAACTGTAAGAACATTAGAAAAATTTAATAAAATACTTATAAGATTTTCTTTCGCTTTCATATTCAATGAAACACACACACACACACACACACACACACACTGCCTTGTTGGTTGGGGTCAAGAATATGCCAGCTACATTCCTATGCAGAGAAATAACCCCTGCTACAGGTAATCCCTGTACTTGAATATTTTTTTTACTATTATGTAAACTGGACATGTCTACTTTTTCTTATTTTTAACTTTTTTTTAACAGACAAAACTTTCTATTGTTTTTCAAAATGACAAAATTTGGCATTAAATAACATGAAAAAGGTTGATATGACGTAACCCACACACATATACTTGTACAGTATTGTGAAATGAGAAAATTTAAATTTGGCTTTCACATTTGCTTTCATATATGACCTCCAGTTTCACCAGGAAATATTAACTAAACATTACTGCTACTTTATCCATGTTCCCTATTTGGCCCAATTTAAGAGCAAGTTTCTTTTCAGGTACTTTTTACAAATTTATGAATTCTAAGTTTTGGTTTTAAAAAAAAAATTATCTTAGAGACTGCTGAAAGTTCTCAGTCTGACCTTCTTTCCAAAATCAGTTCTGATGTTTGTTCACTGAAATACCCACATTATTTATTTATTTTTTTTTATAACTTCTTTTTTCTCAAGTTGGTTGAGCCAAGAACTTTCCAGCACATTCTCATAGGTAGGTCATTGAATATGCTAGTCAAATGTAATAATTTGTAATTGTTCGATGGCGAGGATTTATAGTTTATTACATTAAACATTGTTGTTAGTATTTCTCTGGTCATTTGTGTTAATTGACTTATTTCTAGAAGCCAATTAGGAAAACAATTTGCAGGGGGATAAGACTGGGTTTTCCTGTCATTAACAAATGATCTATGTTTCATATGGAGCTCAATAAAAGATTGAATTTCCCATCTTCATCTATCCTCTTATCCATTTTTATTCTTACCAATAATTTTTAATGATACTTATGCAAGTTTCTCTCTCTCTCTTGTTGTTTTATTATAAAAAAATTCTTTCCAATGCATAACAACTTCCATAATATTGTTAGTATTTTCATCATTGCTACAATCGCTCTTCTACCTGCAATCAGCTCTCCTGTGTTGTTATCCTTCATAATAGAATTAGTATACCCATTAAAAATAACTGGAATATTTTGTCAAGTTCTTACTATTGTTAGGCATTTTTGGCCTTGTGCTACATTTCATTCAAGTGGGCATGCAGATAGATATCTACTAATTTTAGATTTTTCACATGTGGCACTTGAAATATTTTCCCCCAGTTTCTGCTTTTTCACACTCAGTCTATTCACCTTCATAAACATTTTGGAATAGTTTACCATTATCATAACAAAGACCCTTCTAGTGTAAGGGGAGATAACTCCAGTACAGTAAAATTGTTTTTTTTGTGTTTTTTTTTTTTCCGATTTGAAAATAAATACAATAATTCTTTAGAAATTGCTTTAATTATGCTTTGAATACAAAACTGATCAGATTTTGTAGCCAAGCAGTAAAGCACACTGGATCAAATGGTGGTTTCTTCTACAAAAGAGGATGCAGGAAACACCTTTTCTTAAGGTTTGTTGAATATGCAGACCAATAATGTTATACATGCTGTTTAATGCAAAACTAAATATGGGACATATATTTGAAATATGAGTATTCACTGTAATAACATTTGAAGTAATAAAAATCTCAGATAAAATATATATTGTGTGTGTGTGTGTGTGTGTTACTTGACTAGCAGCAGAGAAGCCACTGGCTCTTGAAGAGTGAAGGCATTACAACAATGTGCTCACAAAACTTCGAAGTCAGCATGACTGAAATAACATTACTCAGTTAAGCGACAAGTTTCTCTGTATTCATTCTGTTAACATTCTATCATTACCTTTTGATATCGAGCACTTTAAGACAAAAACCTGCCTACCTAAAAATACCAATAAACTACAGAAAAAGAACCAGCAATTTAATACTATCAAAACTCCAGGGAGGGAAAAAAAAACACCCCCAGTCAAGTACCTTTGCAGACACTCGTCTTCACACAACTACTTTCAGTCAACAACCAAACCTGCTGCTGCAACCTCAAAATACCAGCCTCTCACCGATAAGGAACAAATACAATCAAATTATTCACTAAAAAAAAAACATACCCCCACCAAACATACCCCCACCAAACATACATGACGATGAAATCAAGCTCACCAAAAAATAGAACATTTCATAAAATGCATAAGATGGAAAGTATTTTATTAGGTTGGTGCAAAAATAATGTCGTTTTTTGACGTTCAACTTCATGTGAGAAAACGACATTATTTTTGCACCAACCTAATATTTCCTTAACAAAGACAAACCCAACAATGACAACAACTACAATAACTTATAACTTTTCGTCAACAAAATGCCCGCCACAACAGACTGACATTATTGAATTTGAAAACAACCAAATAGACATAACAAACAAACCAGAAATAAAAAAAAATCAAACAGCAAATTCCAAAAACAATTGGAAGACCAACAAACAAATAAAAAAAACTTTATATACAATCCAGCAAATCTAGAAGTGTCTACAAAATGGACACCAACTACTATAAAAAAATTAGTTGAAAAGTAAATCACCAGTTAAGTGAGACGTTTCTCTACATAGATTCTATTAGCGCTCTATCCTTACCTTTTGATATCAAGCACTTTAAGGCAAAAACCTGCTAGCCTAAAATGCATTTCTGCCAATAAACTACAGGAAAAAGAACCAGCAGTTTTGGTACCTAACACTCTTACAATTTAATACTATATATATATATGTGTGTGTGCATGTTTGGTATCACTCGAGCACTAAGCAACAGTCTCCCTACACAAAAGCAACATTAAATTACCAGGCAACAGAAAACTCTTTGTATCACAACACATTCATAAATGCAACAGGGGTAACTTTAAAATGATGCCTCTTATATATATATATATATATATATATATAATTACAAGTCTAGGATTGGTGTATATGGAATAAATTCGAATAACCAACAACTTTTTCTTAAAAGAGTGCTCAATACAAAGTAGAGCATATATAATTGTTTATTTAAAAATTATAACATAAATATGTTATAAAATCACTACAAAAATAGCCATTTTGTTTCAACACCTCCAGTGTCTTATCAAGTGATGATGTTGAATGTAGAATAAAGGGTTTTAAAAGTTTTAAATTAATTAATGATCCTTCGTAAGGGGAAACGCTGTTACATAAGCAGGAATGACCAATCAAAATACAAGTTATAATACATAAGCACCCAGACATATTTAGATATATACACACACAAATAGGTGACGAGACAGGAGACATCTCCACTTGGTAATTTTTTTACCGTATACTTGTATTTTGATTGGTCATTCCTTATGTAACAGCGTTTCCCCTTATGAAGGATCGTTAATTAATTTGAAACTTTTAAAACCCTTTATTCTACATTCAACATCATCACTTGATAAAACACCGGAGGTGTTGAAACAAAATGGCTATTTTTGTAGTGATTTTATAACATATTTATGTTATAATTTAAAAAAAACACATATATATATATATATATATATAGATAGATAGATAGATATAGATATACACACACACACACACACACACGAGAATAGAGAAAGGAAGACACCACAAAAAGTTAAGGGTCATAAAAAGTTGCCCAGCTATCTTCCCCTTTCTCTGATCAAATTTAATTGTTTTATTACTGGACAACCAGAACATTTTTCTGTCAGTCCAAGGTAGATTCAGATGACTACTACTACACACAAAAGACAATAATAAAAAAGTTTAAAGGAAGAAAAATATATAAATTCACTCCTTTAAATATGTGAAACTAACCATTCTTCTTCACCTGAAGAAGGCCACAAGACCTATAACATGCTATTTCTAAACATGTTTGAGACAGATGTGGATATCAGGTATGGCGCCAATTTACCTTAGAACATGATTTTAGTTCTGGGGTTAATATTTTGGTTTTGTAACAATTTCTAGTGTTTGGCAAATCTACCCTTTGCACAGCCTATGTTCAGTCTCCTTATCTCCTATACTAAACTTATTATAACTGATCCATATGCCAATATATTTTGAGTGTTTTTTTGTTTTATTTACAATGATGTTAACTCTGTATAAGACCCGAGAGTCACTCAAGGTAGAGGGTTACAGCATAAGAGACACAGTTTCTGCAGATAGGTGGGGAAGATAATAGCTAACCCTAGACATGAACAGGTTAAAATGGTAATGATCAGGGAAGCATACTCTTGGGAGTTAGTTCCACAAAGCAGCAGTTCGTAGAAAGAAGCTGCTTGAGTGGAAATAACATCTCACCAATGGAATATGAAGGGAATGAGGGTGGTTTGCTACAATGTGTGTGGTATGACAGGTCTTCACTGTGAAGGCTAGAACTGGTGGAACTAAGAAATGAACTTCATTGGAATACTTTCCATGGAAATAGCAATAGATCAGCAAGAGGCTTGCGACGATTCATCATTGTAGGGTGGAAAATAATTTGCCACTCATAAGGACACAGAAACACTTTTTGGGACTATATCAAGAGTGGGAAGTGAAGATTGGTCAGCTCCTACCAATATAATTAATTCAACATTAATTTTTATGATGTATTCAGTTTAGCTACCATCACCATCATTTTCATTCCAATACAAGATCATAGGTTGTTTTGCAAAGGTTTATCCTGAATCATATTTCTTGAAATAAAGGATGTTTCATTAAGCCGGATCAAAGTCAGCAGTTAATAAATCGGTGTTATTGATGAAAATTTATTTATTTCTCTATTGGATTATGTTATTTAAGTCATGGCAATTATGTGTGAAAAATAATCACCTAAATGCCTGCCAAGGTTTCAGTGGCACACCTTCTCTCGATGGTCAAAATTTTTGATCATGTTTCTGCATAGTTGCTCCTCGATCTCGCCAATATGCCTTATCTCATCCTTCTGCTGTTGAATTGCTGTTAGTTTGTTGACGTAGACCTTACTTTTGAGATGATCCCAAAGGAAGAAATCTAAAGACATCAAGTCACACGATCATGGTGAAAAATAATCACCTAAATGCCTGCCAAGGCTTCGGTGGCACACCTCCTCTCGATGGTCAAAATTGTTGAATTGCCGTTGGCTTGTTGGCGTAGACCTTACTTTTGAGATGATCCCAAAGGAAGAAATCTAAAGACATCAAGTCACACGATCATGGTGGCCAATTGACTTTGCTATTTCGAGAGATGACGCGACCTGGGAACTTCTCATTCAATAAAGCCATTGTTGCATTAGCTGTGTGGCATGTGGCACCACCCTGTTGGAACCACAAATTTTAGACATTCATAGCATTCAATTCAAATTGAAATTGCCAAAGACTTAAGTTGTTAAATCTGAAAAAAAATAAAAAAAAAATCATTAGACGCTTAAACTTAATTCACATTTAAAGTTGGTCCAAGTTATTGGGACACCCTTTACTTAGTAAATGTTTATTTTATTTTTTTCCAAGATCCTTTTTATCCCAACCATGAATATCTGTCATCAGCATAGCCCTCTTGTCCTCTGTACATTAGTCTCAGGAGAGGAAGCAAAAAATACTGTTTCCTATAAGTTGATTCATTTGGGATATGGTATGGAATATTTAAATGATCAGTGCCTATCTCTTCACATCTGTGCTTGTATATGCTCAAAGCATAATCTAGGAAGAAATGAAATATATTGAAACTCTCATTTCCTTTTTGTCATACTTCTTATGAGGTTTGGAATGTTTTGGTATTGGAGTTGTCACCTGAATGTATGACTTTGTAGACCAATATAGTTCTATCGCATCTAGACATTCAGTGGGTTTGGAGTTTGGAAGGTAGTTACTAATGAAAAGAGGAAGTTTCTATTGATGTGATCATATGTAACAATGAGATGTACATAGCAGATATACAATTTTATATTGAAGCAGTAAACAATTTCTTGGAGTTCTTTGATGACATATGCTATCATTATACCCTTCACCAGAATGAATGCCAAATTGAATTATGAGGAGTTCATTTTATAGAATGTTGAGTTCAGTTAATACAATGGTATCTCCAATTTGTAATTTGCATATTGGGCTGTTAACTTTTGCTAACAACCATACATTCTATCTTTCAATGGAGGTTTAGTCCTTTCTTCATGCTTTCCTTCACTATCTTCTGTTGGAGTTCTTGTACTTTCCTTTTTTTATGTCTGCTATCAACTCTGTCATCTGCATATATTATGCTTTTATGATTTTGGCCATCAGTAATAAATCCAAGTAGGACTTTTAATTCTCTCAGGATTGCCTCATTGTATAGGTTGAATAAGTCTGAGAAGACACACCCTTGTCTTACACCCCTTTCTATTTTGTATATTGATGGAACTCGTTTTCTATCTGTATTCAGGTAGTTTTCTCTCATTAAAGGTTCTGAATTATTCTATTAGGTTGGTGCAAAAATAATGTCGTTTTTTGATGTTCAACTTCATGTGAGAAAACATTATTTTTGCTCCAACCTAATAATATTCTTCCTGAATATGTTAAGGTTACCTAGCAGTTCTTTGACTTATTTAGTCTGTTATTTTATTTCCTCTTACAACAACCCTTATTAAATTAAGTTTATTGTTATTAATACTTTTATCCGAGTTGATTTTGTAAATGGACAGATGAACAGAATTATTTTAAATAATAAAAGTTAGATGCACTTAATTATTCCCAGATGCATGCAAATATATTCTCACATAACCTGACTCTTCCTTGTCTGCTTCTTTGGAATTCAACATGTTTACTTTGACTTTTTATCTGATTTTCTTGGCCTTCAATGAAAATATGTCTGCTAAATTTGTAGCCAACGAAAAGTACCTTTATTTTCAGTTGTGCAGCAACTGACATTGGATATTTTTATATTATTACGATTGCTTTATTTGAAAGACGCTTCTTCCAAGTATGGATTTATTATCAAAAGCTAGAAGTTGTAATAAAGAGATGACTGTGTGACTTACCATTTTTACATTTTTAAATATTCCAAACAATCATAAATCGGTGAACAGAATAAATAAGACTTTCTATGTCAACATTAACAAAAGGGTTTATTTCTTATAAATTAACATTGAATTAGAAAGAAGTTAGGTTATATGATTTCTGCTTTATTTTCTGTGTACAGAAAGATTTGTAAATCTTTACAAGTCAGTAAGTAGTTTGGTAGAGTAGATTTATTTGTCTTGTCATAAGTGTTGGTGTGCGAGGCTAATGCCTTCATCCGTGTGTATGTAATATATATTCAGGCCAAAGATTGCATTCAAACAAAACACTGTTGCTACTTGGTGTTGAGCTCAGTACTTACTGTTATATTTACATTTGCTCTATCTCCGATATTGAACACTTTTACCCATAAATGTAGCATACTTTAAAACTCTATCACACACACACATATATATATAACACACACATGAGAAGGGATTCATAGTGGGTAAAATTTTTTTTAAAAAAAACAATGTTTGTTATATATACATGCAGGGAATTGCAGTCAGTCAAACTGTTCTGAACATTGTTTTTGTATTTCTGTAAGAAGTAAATGAGATAAAGACTCTTCTTGATTCAGTATTTCTTAGTGATTAACAAGAGTTGAACTAATTGGTTAGTCAGTTTCAATTCTGGGATTAAAATTCATTGATCAAAAAAGATGAATGAGTGAAGACAGTCATCAAAGCTTTTACTTTTGGAACATGAAAAATTGCAAATGAAGTAACTTCTCCTGAAACTTGAACTCTCATGCCACATATTAGAAACTCTCTTTCATGGACATCAGCTTAATCACTTCAGCCACAGAAACCTCTGATTACTAAGAGCAGAATCTGCCAATTTTTCTGATTCTGTCCATCTTCAGCTTTGTTTTTCATATTTAGATAATTTTTTTTTAAATGGTTACATTTTTTTTTAAAAATAATTCTAGAATAACTGCTTTAAAAATAATTATTTTTTAAAAATATTTTAATATATTTAGGTTAAGGATTTTCAGTATTTTACTATTTATTACTAGATTTGATGCATTCTTCCATGAATTTGCTAAAAAAAAAAATTTGCTCTGATAAAAATTAACCATTATGATTTATTCAACAAAAAAAAAAAAAAAAAAAAAAAAAAAAAAAATCTCTCTCTCTCTCTCTCTCTCTCTCTCTCTCTCTCTCTCTCTATATATATATATATATATATATATATATATATATATATATATATATATATTGATTTTATATTGAGACTTGCAAACTGTATCTTGAGATGGTGAATATGAAGGTGCTTGCCAAGTTGGTAATCACTTTTAAATTTCTGAATTTATGGCATGAGGAGTTATTGTTATTTACATTGGGACTAATCTCCTCATCTTTGATATTAACACATTTCGGCCATTCTGTCCTCTGACCTTCTTCAGGTGTCTGTTGATCTAGGTAACTTTCAAGGAATTTTGAACTGATTGCTTTATTTAATGTGCAGGGGGTAGATTACATTTTTTCCACTGTCTGAAGATGATATATACCTAGACATGTTCAATGGGACAAGAACAATTTACTCCTGTAGATCAAATAAAAGATCCAGCTGGAAATTTCCTGATTGTTATCTGGATTGACATGCACCTTAAGAGGGCTAGTGGATACAACAGCTAAAATGTTGACACTGACAAAGATTAGGATATTAGTCAAAATGTAAATAACATTTTCCAAATATCTAAAACACTAGTTTATATGAGGTTATTGTTAAAACTGTCAGCCAACTGAGATAAATTTCAAGTATCTGGTAAGAAATAGTGAAATAATTATGGCTACACATTTGTAGATTCATGAGATCAGAAATGACTTTCATATAAACTGGCCAAACAAATCTACCATAGGAGATAGTCTAAGATTAGTATTTTATTGAGGATTAATGTAACGGGGCAGTGGCCCCAGTTGAGTCTTACTAATACATGGGTAAATGGTTAGTGATTTGAAGTATTGAGAGACTTAATAATTCTGAGCAAAGGAGTTTAGGAGAAAAATATGGGAGCGATTAATCCATTTGAAGTCTGATGAAAAAAAAAAACCGAAAAAAACATCCGGTTTAAAAATTTTAATTTAAATGCATAAAATATTTACAACAAACGCCTCAGAGTTTGAACTCAAAATAAATTAAGTAAAATTTAGTAAGATTCAGCATAACTGATACCCCCAGCTCAACTTTGTAGCACCAGGGAAGTTGGCATAACATGACTAATGAGTTTGCCAAAGTCCACAAGGTTTTCAGTTACTCTGGGGTTTATTTGTAATATTTACATTGATTTCAATGTAAATTTTAGAAACTTAAAAATCCAGGCCCAAACTGAAAAGCACTTTATAGATGGCTCTGTGTTATTTAACGGGAGCTTCTTTGTTTGAGAAGTTAATTAATCATGTCTACCCGCACCCCGAGACGGCAATCTATGTAAATGTACACATGCACAGGAATCAAACAGTTGGAGTTAGTTTTAAGTAGAGTTTGAGATAGTTTCCTAGAGGTTCTCAGAGCATGTACCTTGCAAAAAAAAACAAAAAATACTACTATGACCAGTTCAAACATCATGTACAAGTGAAAATCTGCCATAAAAGTAATTCACAACTAAGATTTTTCCAATATAAAGCATTACTTAACAAATAGATATCTCCCACTGCCTCAGGGGTAGAAAAGGAGTGTTTGAGATGAAAAAATTCCCATATCTGTATGATTTTTACATTTCACCTTTAATTAAATTGCTGATAATTTTTCAACAGCATTGTTTCTTCTTTTGGCACATTTACACCTTTATTAGCAAGCTCACTTAACATTGAAGAAATAGTACGTTTGAAATCTTGCCCAGATCAACAGTCACGGCTTGTGATTTTTCTCACAGATACAAATCCCGGTGAAGGAAGTCAACTAGTGAAATTGATTGTGCCAAATGCAAACCACCGTCACTGAATTGTAGACCTCCTGGTATGATATTCAAAACCTAGACAGGAGTGTTGTATTTGGTGACCAACACAAGTTATGTCAGGTGTTAATGGTCAGAGATCAGGTTAATTTAAGCTTAAAAACTTAATCTGGATCTGTCTTAGCAAACTTTGTATTGAGTTCTGTCTTCACTGGATTCACTATATTTGTGGCCTTGTGCCAGAACTAAACTATTCAGTAAATAATAAAATTACTTTTGTATTTTCATAGTAAGAGGATAACTTTTTGTTTGTTGTATGGACATATCCTTTTCTTGAGAGCCAAGTTTGAATTCCAGATGAGTTTGTTACATTCTCTTATGCATAAATACCCTTTGAAAAAGTATAAATCCATCTTTACTCTCCAGTTAAATAGTAGGTCTTATAACCTTCAAAATTATTGGTATTTTTAAGAAATTGTTAATGCTATATTTGATCACAAAAAAAAACAAATTGCAATCCAAAATATGTTTTGGCTTTAAATAACTTACAAAGGGTTAAGCCATAAAAGAAATAAACAAAATGAACAATTTCTTGATGTCCAGAGGTACTTCATTTTTTTTTTTTTTTATATATATATTTTTTTTAATACTTCTTGCCTCTTTTATATATTTTTTATATTTCTTTCCTAAAACAGATATGACACTACTTCATCAGTCTCAATTATTAACTGGCCTCAAGTTAAACTGTATCTTTGGTAATATTGATTGATTGATATGTCATTCCATAACAGCAGAATGTGATACATGGTCATATTATTTAATGCAAAGAGGACCTTTGTATTCATCCTAGAAAGCACACTGGTCAAGGTCACATTTTATGGTGGGCCAACAAGAAATTGTTTGGTACTTTTGGCCATTCCTGAAAATATACACTTGACTCTATTCTTCATTATACTAAAAGATGTCAAGCACCAAATGACAGAAATGTATTGGTTAGAAATTTCACTCTAACTTTCCAATTGCCCTGGTCTTGTTAAAGTGATAATACATTTAATAATTACATTATAGAAATGTTTTCACAAATGTGTGAATCAACATTACAAGAATGCTGCTGCTCATCTTATGATCATTGATAAAATTAAATCTCATGGGTCAATTTTACTCTGTTTCCTTTCCAACAGTAAGGAGTTTGAATATGTCATCTCATGAAATATATTGAATCAATTGCTAGGTCTACTGCTAGGAAAGTTGGTTCACTGTGTTATGTCAGATAATTTTTCTTTCCAGAATCTATCTTGCACATTTGTTAGTCTACTATTCATCCATGCACTGAATATTCCTCTCGCATCTGGTTTGGTGTTCCTTCAATGTACAAGTTTGGGTTTGAATCTCGTATTTAGAGATTCTTGTTAAAATACAGAGACTCTGCATTGTCCTGACCTGGCATCTTAACTTCAGTCACTTTCCCACCACCATAGCGTATATGCTTGTTGTATTTTCTATAAATATTTTCATGGTAATTGTTCTGATGAGATTTCCTCTTTGGTACGTAGACTTTATAAATATAAGCACTGTACTAGATTGACGGCAAGGTCTCATCATTTTACAGTTGAAATGGATAGATGTAACTGCAAGTTCTATGCTAACAGTTTCTTCTATTGCACTTCTTGCTTGTGGAACTCATCCAGCTTCTTGCTTTCCAGTCAACTTTGATCTTGAAAGATTTAAATGTAATGTCAATTGTTATCTTCTTAATTCATGTTCTTTTATTGTTCTCTCTCTTTAATGTTTTCTTTTTCTCATATTTTTCACACTCAGTAACCCCCTTGCACATTAGTGGCTTTATTGCCTTGTAGTAGAAAAAAATAGGAGTACAGGAGACACAGGTGGAGAATTATAAAAAGTTTATTGAAACAATACCTGCTATGGGTTATTCTGGGTAAACACAATGTTAGTGCATTGTATTCCAAAAATATGAAATGTTAGGTCAATAACCAGCTTGATGAAATAAGGAAAACATGATTACATTCAAGCACATTGTAAAAATGAATCCAATTAACCTAGTATAGAAACACTTTCACAAACAAACACTATTACCATGTGGTTGTAAAAATAAATGGCTAAGTTCCCAAACACATGTAAAATGCATTAGTAATCAACATTATTAATTTACATAATGAGTAAATCTGAAGAGTTCCAAAGATAGAAAATAGGGATAGGAGAAACGATCATTCACTTTGAATGAGTCCTTCCCAGTTTGGATGAAGAGTTTCTTGGGCCTTGAGGTTTAGTAGCTGGCTGCAGTTGTGAATTTGTTGTCTCTGGAATTACTGGTAATGAGTTGTTCAGTCTTCTCAAAGCACCAGAAATTTAGGCTGGAAGTGACAATATTGTTGCAAAGGCAGTAATATTCGACTCCATCTTGTGAATTTTTTGAACTCCTTAAATAGGCCTTGCAAGGTCCTCATGACGACAGATTTAAAGAGACTGATTGGCTGGTGATGATTTCATTATTAACCTTGGTATTTCCACAAGGGCAGGGTGTTGACTGGCAGAGAGAGTCATGATGCCATTAACTCATGCCACCAGGCTGAGTCATGCAGGCATGCCACCAAAAAATGTTGAATGGTCAAGAGTGTTGCTAGGCTGAGAAAATTGTGATGTCAGCAAAATTCCTTCAATAGAAGCTTTGAGTTACTTTTTCTGAACCCAGAAATTCCACAAAGGTAATATAGTTTTTGTAATTGATAATTTTTTTTATACTTGCTTGGGGCAAAATGATTAAAAAAAAAATGAGATACTTTTTAATTTTTTTTCTTATCTGTAACAGTCTTTTTTGTGACACTGAGGCCATGAAGTGGTTAAGATGGAGTATAGGCTGAGAGAGAAAGAGAGAATTATCCTCTGGTGATTTGAAGTGAAAGGAGCTATCTGGGTCTTCTCTCCCTTATGAAGTGGATGATGCACCCAAGAGTTTATATCCTCTTTTTTTTCTTTTTTTTTAATCTTGCAAGAATCTGGAGGATCTGGCATGCTGTCAAATGAATTGGGGAAATAATTTTATCTCTTCCTCAGAAGGTTAAATGAGAACATATCATTCTTAAGGGTTGAATACGTGTTAGAACTAGGACAGAAGTTATGAAAACAAATCCTGTCATTGGTGGGCAAGAGAGAGTGATCTGGTTTATAGTTGGAGTTGAGGAAATTTGGGAAGTTGATTAAGAAAGCAGAAATAGGAGACAGAGAACCCTTGTTGTGATTAATGTGATAACTGGGGAATCACCATATCCCCCCAGAACACATTAGCCCCCACACTGGTTATGGGCTGAAATGTACATAAGCAGACACTTTTGAGAGCTCAAAAACTTGCACAGTGAATTCCCACACCAGTGCCTCTGGAATCCATGTCAGTTAGCCACCAGATCTCCTGACTCAGAAGAACTTTGAACCTAACTCCTCCAGAACTTTTGACAAGGCCTAATGTCACTATAGAGACTGATGCAGAAAGGGTTAACTTTTGTTGTATCAAGGACTACATAAACCAACTGAAGATACCCAATTAATCTTTCATTTTTATTTTTTGTTTGAAAATATTTCTTCCCTTAATATAGCTTCTGCCAAAGTTCAACCCAGCACTTTAATTACTATGACATTTGACCTCTCGCTGTTCTGTGATCAAGAACACAATGTGGGCAGAGTGGGTGTGGATCAAAATGGCCAGCGACCAACAGCCAGTTTCAATATTGACCAGCTCAGGGTTAGCACTGTGGTTAACATGTTGTCCTAAAACCCAGCGGACCAGACCACTAGGCCTGGTTACACGATCAGGTGTAAGCAGCATGAAACAGGGTTGTATTTTTAGCAGGGCATGTAATTTTAGAGATTTTAACCAACTCTATCATTTTTCTTATATATTGACAGATTGTATTTCCTTCATTAAAAGAAAAAAAAGCCTTAATAAATATGCTTAAACTGTTCATCAGATTTTCCAAGTTGTAAACATGGTGCTCGTGGTGTGATGATTGTCATGACTTGAATTTTCAAGTTCCCCACTGAATAACGCTATTTTACACTTAGCAATTGCCTTAGATATCTCAAAGGCTTTTGAGGAGGTGTGACATAGGTGTGTTGTTACACAAGCACTCCAACTATGACACCTCTGGAAAAGTTTTTCAATTATTGGGTCCTTCCTACTGGATTAAGGTTGTTGTGAAATGGCCAATCTTCTGAAACCCCTGAGATTAATGCAGGCTCTTTCCTCGGCCCTACTCTTTCTACTTTTTATTAACATTCTTAGATCATAAGTAAATGTCTATGCAGATGATACTACAGCTCATAGGAGTACCTCCAGAAATCAAGATGATGGAATCTTTTTTTATTAAATCAAGATGGTTGCTTATATTATTTTTTCTAAATTTCTTTAAAGCTAATCTTATTTCTTCAACATGGTTTGGGATGTGCAAGTTTGAATTCCAGTTGAGTTCGTTAGATTCACTTATGCACAAATACCATTGGAAAAGGTATGAATCCATCTATCTGCCAGCTATGGGTTGAATAGCAGGACAGACTGGGTTCTTTAGCTTTGGTTGGCAACCAGTCTACTGCAGAAAGAAATGGCAACCTACTGCAGGAAAAAATCTGCCTCATCAGTCATGTATTGAAAAATACATGATCACCTAATTGTGTATCACGTATGGCACTTAACTGACTGTTTTATATTGTTTAATTCTCTATAAAACTGTATGACTAATAGAAAATCATTTTTACACAATAAATGTTTTTTATAATACCTATTTTATCTGTGTGAACATCTTGCTTTTATAATTAAGGAGATCTAAATTTTAATAGATAACACCTAAATATTATAAAGGGTGAGATGGTTAAATTGGCGCCATATTTTATATTTTTAATTTTGTGCATGCACTTATTTGTTTTTTTTTTATTTTGTTGACTGCACAGTTTGGTAGGGTCAGTTGGGAACCATCAGTGAGAAAATTCACTCTGGCAGAAATTTAGAAACAACATGCTATACTGCTTGGCATTTGCACCAGAAGCTCTAACACGAACATTTCAGAGTACTTGGGTGTCAATCTGATGACCATGCAGAAGATTGGGAAAGAGTTGGATGAGTCTGATGGTGATTACAAAGGTACGGCAACTTGGAAAACTCACTCTGATCACTGATAAGAAAAGAACACCCAAATTTGTTGGCGAGGGCCTCACTCACCATGGAGGCCTACATTAGATGACAATTTATTCACCACACCCTTTATAGGACACAATACAAAGAAAGACTCCAAATTCTGGAGGCTGTTGTAATACAAGAGAAGCAGCCTGCATTAAATAAAGGAATTGTATATTGAAGTGCGTATATGTAAAAAAAAAAAAAATACACATAAAAATTACAGTTCAAACTTGAGGGGCTTGAAATTGATTCCAGTAAACATGAGAATGCCATAATTAAATAAAAACAGTTATGTAAACACAAAACACAATCCTTGAAAAAGATTGTAGCAACATTTGAAAATACTCGGGTAGTGGGGAATAAAATAGAATAAAAAAAATAAATATTAACTTTGGTAAATTTACCGATTACATAAGACAACTAATTCGGAAATTTGAAAAAGTTAATAAAAATTTGGGTAGACAAAACTTGTAAATATTATTTAACCAAACCTGGTTGAAAGAACTATTGCTGCCGAAATACACCTTATATATATATATATATATATATATATATATATATATATATATATATAATGGACTAAGTCTGACAATTATTTTAATATATTTTCTGTTTATACATTATTTTTATAGATACAAATATTTAAGTAAATGGTCTGTTTATAATAAACCGTATTAACTACATTCACCGGCCTGAATGTAAGAAATTTCATAGAAAATATGTGTCCTCCAACAGGGGTCAAGCCTGTATGGTACACAGAACTGCCATATAGCCTGATGTGTTATCCTATTTAGCTACAGAGGAAGTATCTGGTTAGCAAAGTAAAATTACTGCTTTTAAACAACAAATTTCTCATGATTTTTCTCGAACAATCAAATAAGCAAGTGACAACATGTATTATAAAAAAAAGTTATTAGTATTTGTTGAATTTATTTAATGCTCTCAAGATCCAAGACATATTCAAAGTGCAATGAAAAAGATTTTTTTTAATAGAATTAATTTTAAATTCATAGTTTAGTATTTGTTAATAATAAAGCAAATATTATTTTATTTATTTTTAGGCTTGTTTTATCCTCAGAGTAGCAGAACACATACACACATTTCCTGCGGACATTTAACTTGTATAATATCAGGCTTGACATAATGGGTGAATGCACAGCAATTCTTTCATATGTAAATAATGTTAATTTTAAATTCAGATAAATTCCATTATACTGGCCTGCAAAAAAAATCCCAGCATTATTATTATTCAAATAAAAGGACGTTTTTCTCTCTCTCTCTCTCTCTCTCTATATATATATATATATATATATATATATATATATATATATATATATTCAACCCTTACAGTGTCAATTCAATTCAACTCTTTGCCTAAAAGGTTTTCTATTAAATCTGGTATCTTTTCTTTCTCATTAAATTTGAATTTGGAATTAATATAAGGCAAAAAATATAAGTGGATACATATTCTTGAGTAGATTTTACTGTGTTTTAAACAGTGTAAATTTGTCTACCAGCCTATAAATTCAAGTTTTAATAAAGAAAATGTTTTTTCTGCTGGATTTGTAACATTTCCCTACAGAGGAAAACACTGTCTACCTTTAGCCCATTCTGCCATGAAAGCTTTCACAGCCAAGCAGAGTTGCATTTCTCTATTTAAGAAATGCACATATCTCATTGAGATCCAGCAAAGGCTATATCTACTTTATTTTTTATCCGACACATCAACATCTAAAGAATTAATGGGTTTTATTTATAATCAAGCATTATTTTTTATTGCCTTAAATGTTATATTTAGTGGATACACATGTTTTGAGTAGATATGTTTTTTAAAACAGTGTAAATTTATATCTACCAGCCTGTGCGCTTTGAGGGGCTTAAAGAAAACGTGCTTTCTTTTTGTGTCCTATGATGCTTCTCTCTATGAAAGGGATAAACTAACAAGAGTGTTGCTGAATAATTCTTTTTTTTTTTTTTTTTATCTGGATATTTATGTCAAATTCTTCTTCATAGAACTGAGTGATATTTGCATCATGCATATGATCTTCTCAGATTTTACCAAGACTTTTTTTTTTCTTCTTTTTTTTTTTTTTTTTTTTTTTTTTTGGTAGAGCAGATTTGATTAGTTGACTTTTTTGTATGATGTCACCAACTGTATAAAGACAAAGACAACTGATGCATTCTTGAATGAAGATAAAGGTTGTTTTTTTTTGTTTTTTTTTTCTCTGCTCAAAAAAAGTGGATTTTGTGTGTGGCCAGGAAATTCACCTGAATTTTTGTCCTAACATAAATCTTGAACCATAATGAAGGAGCACATTGAAAGTGCTCTGTTGAACTGCAGCATTTCTGACAAGTGACTAAAGAAAAGCTGAGTGAATGTTCAGAAACCTGCTTTGCTAATTTGAAACCCTGTTGGATTTTGTAAATGCTTGGTTTTTTGATAGGAAATCAATTTTTAAAATATTGATAGTTTTTTTTTTTTTTTTTTTTTTTTTTGTAAACAATGCCAAATGTCATTTTTATTACGAGGCACTCATTATTTTCTCTGTCATGTCACTACCACCTTTTTATATTCATTTCTTATCAAATTCTGGTTTTGATTGAGCAAGTAAGAATCTTTCATTATCAGAATTTGAATTTTTCTTATTTGCATTTTAATCTATTAATGTTATCTCTAATATCAACCGTTCCTCTTGCTTGATTTGTCAAATCTTTTAGTTTAAAACGGGATTCGAGTTATTTGTCTTTGTTATTCTCATTTGACTCTTTTAGGAAATCTTGTCTAAATTCTTCTTAGTTAATAACTCATTGTGATGTTCTTTTCAATGAACCAAAATATGAATCTCAGTATCTGACCTAGCAAGTGAACTCTCAACCTTCAGCTAACTGTATACACTTAACCAAAACTTATCCACTTGTCCATTCTAGTAGATATGTGGTACAATGATAGCCATTGCCCACCTCCTTTTAGGATAACTAAAATTTTACAAACGAGCAATTAAAAAAAAAAAAGCTTTGCACTGGTTAAATATTGAATCCAGAGAAATGTTTATACCCAGATAATGCTGGGTTTGTGTGTGGTGATTGTGGTGGAGAATTAGATCTCGTAGCCTATATTTTAAACAATAGGAACTAGGTCATGGGGGTTAATATTGTTTTAAGAAATTTTTTTTTTTTTTTTTTTTTTTGTAACAATCCTCTGAAAATTAGAACATCAGGAATAATGGCATTTTGGGATCCATTTTGAGTTAAAATATTCATCAACTGACATTTTTAATCAATACCATTGATGTCAAAATCTGATTTGTCAACCTGTTGTTGGGGATTATCCTCAGATAGGATTCACTGGCACCTGTTTAAGGAGCCCATATAAAGTATTTATTGATTGATTTTTTTTTTTATTTTATTTTTTTTTTTTTTTATAGTTTATTAGGCTTTTTATAGTTTATTTAAATCCAGAAAATATTTTTTAGATTGTAAGAATTTTTGGGAGATAATTGATACAAGTCTTGCTAATTAACCCATAGAGGGGGAAAGAATAGGTAGATTCCTACCTTTCCTAAAGGTATTTGTGCATAAGTGAATATAATGAACCCAACTGAAATTGGAACTCAACTCTCCAATTCCGAGCCATTATTCATTATACTACCTGCATATCTAAGCTTACAGCACCTAATCTTTCCAAGTGGTCAGCCATCTAGGTGCTTACCCTGCTGGACGTTGCTTAACATCAGTGATTGTACAAAAACTGGTATTTTTAATGTGATATAGCTGTAAGCCTGCAAAGTGTGCAATCCACAGTTCTAATTAGTTACAGGGATGATATTCAGAGGAATTTCAACGAGCCTTAAGAATTAAGTGCAGTGTTTTAATTGATGGTTCAAAGCTGTTACAAGCCAATTTTTCTTTCAAAGAGGTATTTGGTCTTTGCCAACAGTCTCCCAGACCTCCATCTTTAGGTAAAAGACATTAGACAGATCAGATTAATATTTTACTCTATTGAAAGTTCTTCCTTTGGAATTGAAGTATTAAAAGAACTCTTTGTGATCATGAAAAAAGAAGGAAAACCTAACTTCGAATTGAAACTGTGTTCAGGGCGTTGTTTCTTAATTTTTGAATGTTAACATGAACAATATGATCAAGCATTATACCGGGTGCTGCAGGAATACCACCCAGAAAGACACTACTGTCTTATTAGGTGGGAGGTATTTTTGTCACACACTGCATAACATTTGACTACTTTGTTAAATAAGTTATTTTCAAGCGGGAGAATTACAAGATTATTAGATTAATTCAGTGCAAAAATTCATTTTTAATTAAATAAAATAGACAAATTTTTATTTATCTATTTAGATGTTTATATATTGTTGCTCTTGCTTTGATTTTACAACAAAATGCTTCTCTTGTTTCTGGATTTAATTATATACAACATAAACTATTAATCATTCAACTGATTCAAACAATTCCAAAAGTCAATGCCTACATGCATAAAATATGTGTGAACAATGGAATTAACAAATTCTTAAGCAGTTGTTGATTGGTTTATCACTATGAAACATTGGTTTATCACTATGAAACATTTAGTAGTGCATAGTAAGATATACCTCGTGGGTGGATGTGTGTGTATATATATATATATATATATATATATATATATATATATATACATACATACACACACGTGTGTGTGTATGCGTATATGTACTAATTAATGCATATCTTTGCTCTGTATAACCGCATTGAGCATTGTTACGTTTACATCTCATGCATAAATTTAACAATTATTTGCTTGCGAATGCACACCAGCAGACAAGTATACGCCTGCTTATATTTTGCCGTTTCATTTATCCCTTCTACAGCTATATATATATATATATATATATATATATATATATTCATCCATATACAATCCTGTTTTGCTATATCACAGCTCATCAGTTTACTTCAAGTTGGGATTGAAACTCGACCGATTTGGCATCAGTCAGAGATTCTACCCCTAAGCTATCGGCACATGCCAGGGAAAGGGAATCTTTTAACGTATTATATACATAATGTATACAAAAATCAAATCAGTAGCCAAGAGTGCTCAATTCGTAACTGAAGAGTATGACAAATTCAAACTTTTTATGAGATGTGAGAGATATTCAAAAATGTTCATTTTAAAAATATGAGGAAAACTTTGAAACATTTTAAAATTTCAGTATTTTACAAGGTGCAGCAGAAATACCTCTCACATAATGGTAAGATATTAGCTAAATGAAGACATTGCTACTAAAGTCTTACCATTATGTGGGAGGTATATCTGCTGCACCTTGTCTTAGTTGTACTCCATGTTATTAACATTGCTTTTCTCACTGCAGTTGAGGTCAAAATGCTTTTTATTATTACTATTTTATTACTAGTTTTACTCAGCATTTTTTTATTATGTTCAAAGTCAATATTCTTCAACTACTAGAGTTAAAATCTGAACTAAAGTAGTTTTCAGTAAGACTTAAACTTGCATCCAACACCTCTGATGTCTTTTATGGATGTTCCTTCAACCATTTTGGCTACAGAAATTTTATTAACTTAAGGTAATCTAAAGTTTGTAATCATTCTCCCACCACTTATATAAACTACATCTGGCATCAAGGTCTCTGATCAAGGGATTGGAGGTTTTGAGCAGCATGGAGCCACCTCTTTATTGCTGTTGTTTCCTGGTCAACTCTGACAAGGGGTGGTAGCACCTGTTAGGGTCCCAGCTATGGGAAAATAGTGAATTCTCCCAAACAAAAATCAAAACACTAGGAAAGTATTAAAATATATTTTTATAGTAAAAAAATTTTGTATTGAAATTGCCAGCTACACATTTTTATTAAAAAAAAAGATAATTTACCAACAGTACATTTTTTTAATAGTAAAATGACAATACATTTTATAAGATCAAAGACCTGACATACAATATCAAAAGAAAATCATGAAATGATGTCATTCTCTTGAATTCTAAAGTGATTTTCATATTTACATTTCAGCATTAAATAACCCATATGCCACTAAACAAAAACAATCAAATGAGTATCTGTCTATATTTCTGAGATGAAGCATTATGTATATTATTTACATTATTCAGACTATTGTCCTCATCTTTGTCGCCATATTTATTATGTTTTGGCCGTTGTACACTCCGGCCTTCTTCAGGTTGTTGGCTTGTCAAACTGAACCCTTTTTCGCTCACTAGGGTAGACTGTTCTAGTTCCACGTGCCATGTCTAATGGATGTCAGTTATCAGTTATCTCCTGTTAATTTCCCTCTGAAAGTTATCCACTGCCTTAACCGGGTATTGAACTCACACTCTTTGGGTCCTGTCACTGGATCTAACTAACGCCTTTATCCACTGTGCCATGTGTCCTTGATAACTGATAACTGACATCCATTAAACATGGCACATGGAACTAGAACAGTCTACCCTAGTGAGTGAAATGAAGGGTTCAGTTCGACATTCCAACCACCTGGAGAAGGCCGTAGCGTACAACGGCCAAAACGTAATATGGCGACAAAGATGATGACAATAGTCTGAATAATGTAAATAATGAACAATCAAATCATACCACCCTTTACTCTCCACTTATCAATAATATCTTATTTTTGCTAACAAGTAATAATTGGTTTTGAAGGATCATTGCCATTATTCTTAATGGTTTTTTTACACCATCTTGCTTTAAAGCAAGATGGTGCAAAACCATTAAGCTTATATTTTGTTATCCTATTTACATTTTCTTATAGTCTTTTATATATATATATATATACACACACACACACATAAAGGCCAGTTGTCTGTATGTGTGGCTGGCTAAAAGTATAATAATTATCTACAAAATAATTATATAAACAGACTCAGTATCACCTAACCTACCTTTTTGTAAAAAATTATTGTATGATTTGTATTTATGAAAATATTTTTAAATTAAAAATATGTCATAATTGCATTAGAAGAGATTTGAAATTCTCAGCATTAATAAATGAAAATGAACAGGAATAATTCTTATTCCGTTTGTTTTTACTTTTTAATTCTGCTGATAATTTCGAAACACTCTATGTATTTTTTAAAATTTCTATTCACTTGAATTTATATCCTTATCTATAGTAAATAAAAGCATAACTTTTTAAAAAATCTATTAAAACAAAGTAAATTTAAAAGAAAAAATTTAATTTCATTAATATTTTTTTGCCATCTTATAGAAAAATAATTTTTTATTCAATTTTTAAAAAATAAACTTCATTGTGTTTTTTTTTTTTTTTGTAACTAAAATAAAAAAGTAAATAATTTTTAAAATGTTTTATTAAAGCAAAAACTATAGCAAACCTTGTTTTTTCAAAAATTAAAATAAAATATAGTTAAATTCATAAAACAAATATTCAACACAACTAATGTTGACTGTAACTCATGTCTGTCTCTCCTAATTTTTATCTAACTAAAGTTTTTTTTTTTTTTTTTCAAATACAAATATAACTTGAAATTTAAACATAATTGATTTTCAGAACTAAATTCTCAATGTATCTTACTTCTACTCTTTAAAAATAGTAATTAAATTAATTTATGGAGAAATGTTTGCTTCTTTCACTTTCTTTAAAAAGAAAATAATCACTGATGTAATCTTTATTTACTTAAAAAAAAAAAAAAAAAATCTAAATTTCCCTCCAAAATAAATAGTAAATAATTATTTTTCAAAGAAATGAGGCTTGCTATAGGTTTTGTTTGAAGAAGTGATTTAATTAAATGTTTAAATTTAAGTTTTACTTTTTTATTAATAATTGGAAAAAAGATTAATGAACTTAGATAAATCGATTTTATTTGTTTGAAAACAAGATTGAAAGAGTATTTTTGTTAGACACTTTATTTTTTGGATAAAAATATGAGGTACCAAGTCCATTAAGCAACCCCCTCTGCCAGAGCGTGATATTTTCCTAATTTTTTTTTTTTTTTTTAAGCATTTCACCTCAAGCAAGGTGGGAAGCCACTAGCATGCAAGGGGTTACAGAGTTGGAGCAAGAGCCAAGCAGAGTGATAGATGAAAGGATGAAGAGAAGGATAGGGGATAGATCAAGGCATCTGGAGACGTCGATTGACATTACATTTGAATAGTTGGAGCTTATAGCTATCGGGGAAACAAGAAATGGGGAGGGAGTTCCACAGGCGAAAGCAGCTCATCGGAGTAGTTACCATGAAAATATTTGAAAAAGACAGTGGGGGCGACAGCACATCTGTGAGAGAGTCCATGAGACAAACAGAAGGGGCTTCAGACCAGATATGGCAGCAATACTCCATGCAAGGATGAATGGTTGATTTGTACATTTGAAGAATTGACTCCAGTGAGAAAAATTTCCTGGCGTGGCACAGGGAGCCAACTCTCCTTGTGGTGGACGAAGCTATTGACTCAATGTAGTTGTCTGCTGACCTGAGATGAAACAATATGAGACCAAACAGTTGCAAAGAGTTGCTCTCGTGGAGTTGAGCATCTGACATTCTAATGGGAGGCAGGGGTGGTTTTCTGTGGTGAGTAATAGAACAGTTTTGTTTTTGAGGCATTAAAGTTAACCAGCCAATTCCTGCCCCAGTCCACAACCAATTGGAGGTTTTGTAACAAACCAAAAAAAAAAAAATGAAGTTTATATTTTTAAAGATTGAATAAAAAATTATTTTCCATGAGATGGCTGAAAAATATCAGTAAATTGTCAATAATATACTATTATTAAGATCTTCCAAGCAACGCCAGGTATCCCTGCCAGTGCGTGCGTGCGTATATATGTCTCACCACTGTTTCTTCAGTCTATTAAGTATTCTGATTGTTTGTTCAGTACATTTTTGGTCAAATTTCTTGCAGAATTTAGTTAAAAATAACTTAGAAATATCTTGTAAAGTTTCCAAATCTTTCATTTTGTCTCTAGACATTAAATAAAAATCCTGCCAAATATATTTTTATTCACTTTCAATGGCCAGTAAAACCACCACCACCACCATTAATATTACAATATTATGGAGTTAGGCTAGGTGCAAGTGTTTGTGGTCTATAATGTTTGGGTAAACATCTTACCAGATACCTTGATTTCACATATAAAACCCAGATTTGTGGGAGGGTAAAATGGGATTTATATCCTGTCAAATAGTATATAATTTTTATATCAAATACTGTACTTGTTCCACTTTTCATGATATTTAGATATTATTCTTGAAGGAAATTCTATTAGAAAATAAGTCAAGTGTATAAATTTTTCTTTCTTATTTTATGTTTTTCATTTATTGTACATTTTATCGTCTTTCAACAGGATGCACCAAGGACAAATAAGAATGTTTGATTTTTTTTTTTTTTTTTTTTTTTTTTGACCTTGATGACATGTGGGGGATGAAGGAGAAAAACCAAGATCAAAAAGAATTTGTGTTCTTTGCACTATCAGTCAAAAAAGAAAATCATGATCAGGTCAACTTAGATCTCAAAATAGGGTAACTGTTTGCACTTCCTTACCAGTCTCAACCAATCACAACCTTTCTTACCCCCAATAAAATAATGGAATTTTGGTCCACAGTATCACTTTACTCTTCATGCATGAACAGGTAGTTGTGTGTTGCAAGATGATGTGAATTTTTACCCTTTTGATTTTCATCCCTGGTATTTTCTGAAAATGACTTGCAAGATTGCTTTTTAACCCTTGGAATTACAACCTCAGACTTCAGATTTTGGGGACCTGAATTTCCCTATTGCTATTTGCCTCAGTTACATTACAGCTGGGCTGGTTCCATTATGCAACTAGGGAGGCCTGAGATTTCTGAGGAACATGATAGGTATCTAACTTAAGAACATCAGACAGCTCAATATTCAGTTGGATTCTAAACAGCTTCAGAAGTGTCTAAAACTGTTCATTTTACAATGGAACTTCTTTGAAGCAACAGATATGTAGTTCTACAGAAGGATGCTGAGAATATCATGAACTTAACATGTTAGCAACAACAAAGTTTTAGAAAATGGAAATAAAAAGGACACTTATACTTAACATCAGAAAGAATTGAAATTTCTAGGGCACATGAGGACAGTTTGAAGGCAAGAGGGATGGAGGAAAACAACACATAACCTACCCAGCGAGCTTGAGTAAATGGATGGTGGAACAAGGTTTAGGAGCGATAATAAAGACAATTTATTAAGAGCTATAAAGGAAATTGTGGAGAGCTATGATCAACATCCTGAAGGGACATGGCACATACAAAAATATTTGTTAAATTTTATATTTAAAAATTTTATTTTAAAATATTTTTTGTTTATATTGAATTAAAACGAATAACATATTCCTTTTTTTTTTCTTTGCAGTCCTCCGGGCAAAAAATCTTGTGTCCAAAGGAAAAGGAGGTGAGTAAATTCCTGAATTAATATAATGTTGATGCCACATTGAGTTATTTTCGAAAGCTTGGTACTACTAAATTTAGAATTTTGCTTCTCTCAACTCTTGGGGCTACTTTTTAAAAATAAGCTGAGCTACAAATAAGACAGTTAATTCAAAATTTATTAGCAAAGAATTTCAAATTTAGTCAAGTTTGCTATCTAGTCTGACAAACCCTGTAATAAGGAAGTTATAGATGGTTGTACAACACTTGTCATTTTTATTCAAGCCTTACCATAGCTTCTCTTCCAAAAAGCTGCCTGCTTGCATGTAATCATCTTCAAGCAACATTTTATCTTCTCTCCTGCTGCCCACTTCCTCTCTCAATTTTCTCACGTTCACATGCAATGCGGATACCTCAGTATGAGTTACTAAGTTGAAATTCCAGTTGGGTTCGCGATGTTCACTTACATGAAAATACACTTGGGAGAGGTATAAATCCATCTCCTCCCACAACTATGGGTTAAATAGTAGGACCTGTATCTCGAGAAAATTATTATTCTAAAAATAGTTGGTTAATATTATACATATGCAGAGAGAAGAGCGAGAGATTGCACATACAATCCAAAATATATTTCAGCTTTAAATAACCCACAAATGGTTGGTAAGCCATAAATAAAACAAAATCAATCAGTATAGAGTTATGATTAAGAAGTCTAGTTTGATTGGCAATTACTGCTGAGTATTAAGTTCAATCCTCGTTTGGTATCCATACAAAATTCAACATTAAATAACACAAATGTTGCCATGTCATAAAATCAACCAACCTAACTTGTATGCCATATTTCCTCCATTATCTGCCATTATTTATTTACCATCTGTCAAGCATAATGTTACGTTAATGTGCCATTATTTACCATCTGTCAACCCCTGAAATAAGCAATTTATAAGTTTTACTTAATAGTCGTAAAGTACAAGAATTGTGATTTTCGGCAATTTCATTATGCCAAAGAGAAGCTGTCAAGTGCTTCTTTTAAGTGGAAAGCTGAAAATTCCTGATACATTTTTTTCTTTCCTTATTATATGGAGTTTGCTAAGATCACTGAAATGATTCCTCTATCTACTACAGGACTTTTACTACAGTGTATTGTTATAATTGTCCTATTATTAGCTCTTCTTAAATTCTTATTGGGCTTAATTTATATATTAAACTTCATCATATGTATCCTAAAAAACCTTGTATCCAACAATATATACTATCTGCAGTTCCATGAATATGCTGGAGATCATAGAACACAATGACAGTTAATTAAAGGAGTATTGTACACAATATCAAAAAGTGTAAGTCTCAACAACTGGTACTAATTAGTGGTGTTAGTAACAATTTTGTTCACATCATGATTTACATTGAATTCAGTTTTATGTCCTTTTGAAAAGTATGAACCAAATCTTGTATCTATTCCTCCCATAAGTTACCTTAAGTATGGTTTTCTTGCAGGAATATTTTGATGAAGGACAGAAGGAGGGAGATACTGAACAAGTCTCCTTCATTAGAATTCAATAAGCTTGCAAGTTTTAATGTTCCTTTGTTGGTCGGAAAAGGAATTGGCTTTTTGGTCTTAATTACAATAGTATCATTTGTTTTAAAGCAGCATTCTCAATGAACTGTTGTTGGTTAGCCAGGAAACGGTTTATATTCACTAAATTAAAACATCTGCCTGTCTCTATCTGTGCGTCTCAGTCAGTCAGTCTGCCTGTCTTTATCTGTGCGTCTCAGTCAGTCAGTCTGCCTGTCTTTATCTGTGTGTCTCGGTCAGTCAGTCAGTCTGCCTGTCTCTGTCTGTGCGTCTCAGTCAGTCTGCCTGTCTCTGTCTGTGCATCTCGGTCAGTCTGCCTGTCTCTGTCTGTGCGTCTCGGTCAGTCTGCCTGTCTCTGTCTGTGCGTCTCGGTCAGTCTGCCTGTCTCTGTCTGTGCGTCTCGGTCAGTCAGTCAGTCTGCCTGTCTCTATCTAGATAGATTGATAGAGCATGACAATTTCCTGTCCTTTGTAACTGTTACTAAATTTTTTTCATTTTGGCTCTTTGCTATTTTTCCTAATCACTGTTCTGCCAACCTTTTTACAGAAGCTCATTAGGCAGGTTATACACTGCTTTCCTCTTGCCTTCAACCTGTCCTGTCAGTGTCAAATTTTCTAAGTCCTCTTTCCTCATTATGTACCCTAGAAATTTTGACTCTTTCTGATATTAAATGTAAGTGTCCTTTTTGTTTCCATTTTTCTAAAACTTTGTCATTGCTAACATGTGAAAACTGAAATCAACAAGTTGTGTACAAATTCCTTCCTAGTCTGCATTCATTTTGCACTAATGCATTTGGGAAAAGCATGAATCTATTTCTTTTTCCTTCTGCTTTGGGATAAATAATAGAGAAAACTGAATTCTCTAACTTTGGCTGGCAACCAGATTAAGGAAAGGGCAATTTTGAATTCAAACCACGGAGAAAGCCGTATAAAACTACTTTACTTTCTTTCCCAATGGCAATTTGCATGAATTGTGGACAGCTATGATTGCCTGTACCCTGAAAGAACACGGCATTAAAAAAATCACTTTATTGCATTTTAAGTATATAGTAATATCGTCCAAAAATGTTGTGGTTATAAGTTTATTGTATCGCATTTATTAAATAAAAATAAATGAATCTCAAGACATCTTCTTGATATCTTGAGCTTCTGACTTGAAGGTGAGAAAGTGCCATTGAGAAACTAAGTTTGAATTTTGACTTAGGCTGTTTGTTCACTTCATTTTTATGCTTTTGACATCAGTTACATAATTTTGATGTAATTTGGCAACCAATATAATAAAATGGGAATTTGTTGTGGATACAGGAACAGACCCTTTTCTGTAGGGTTACTCAGTCATCACTGACTATTAACTGAGCTTGTGCAACTGTGGCATTTTTATGCATGTTGATTTGGCAAAGGTCTATCATTTCTCTCTACAGTTCAGATTTGGTTCCCTGCAAATTCTTTTGTGTAAGTAAAGTTGCCATTGAAAACAAATCTCAGATTATGGACAAAATTATGAATGCAATAAGGCTACTGATGGCAATCCTGAAAGAGGAATTTACAGAATGCTTATTAAAGTGGATGTTATACTGGTATAAGAGTACAAGTTTTCAAGAGTTCTCTGAAGAAGACTAAGGCACTATTGCTCTAGGTAGCTTTTTTTATTTTTTTCCCCCCACTCCTCCAAAATTAAATGGCTGGAACCGTTTTACACAAACTTCATGTGTACACAAATACTGCTATTACATCTTTCTATGGTCACGAGTTGCCGTTTTTGTAATTCACTATTGCCTGTATTTTTTTATTTCAAGGAAATAGAAAAAGAAAATGGATTTCACACTTGAGAAATTAATTCTATTCTAATTTGTCAAATTTTATCACAAACCTGACACCAAAGTCTGCCAAAATGACTTGTCATTGTTTATTTACAAAAAAATAGATGAACTGGTTCAATTAGAATCGGTATATCTACTCACATATAAAGAAAAACTTTTTTTTCTTTTACAGCAATAAAAACTGATACATTAAAAGAACATTCATAACATAATATAGGGGTAACAAAAAAAAAACATATATTACCGTAAATTGGTAATACCGAAATATAACAATTACAAATAGTTAAACTGGTTAATGTACAACCCCAGACTAATACAAGCAAAAATTATAATATTAAATTATATATACAAGCTTAAGAGCCACCTGATAGGGTGCCATTTAAGCTAGCACCTGCAGAGGGCACTTGATTGAGCCTTCGTCACAATAGGTAGGAAGGAGTAGATGCGATAGGCAACAATAAACTGCAGAAGAACTCAAAATTGATCGCTGCATTTAAATATTGCATTAATATTTAAGCTTACCTTTTAAAAGTCCAATGATAATTCTTCTGCCACTTGATTTAAAAACAATTTCATGTAAGTCCTTACTATTCCATATAAAACAATTATTTTTATTTCATGGTCGACTTTCACTGGATTTCACAATTATTTTTGATTATTCCCAAATTTAATTCCAAGTTATGAAAATTATTGTACAAAAATATTTGTCACAAAAAAATCATATACTAAAACAATCGCAGTAATGAAAACTTGGGAATCCAAAATTTCAAGATTGTAGGTCTGGAGCCGATCCAGAATGTTTTTAATTTGTTCACGGAGTCTGCCTGATTCCAAGATGGTATGATGTTATGTAACAGAGAGATTTTGGGAACCACACACACACACACACACACACACACACACACACACATTTTTTTTAATTTTTTAATTTTTTTTTTTATTGAAATTGGAGTAGATTTGAACAGCGACATTATATCAGAACAATTTTGTTTACTGATGGGAATCTGATCTACCCCATTTGGAATTGGGTCATTAGGAAGACAATGAAGATGATCTAGATAATTTTTATCGGTTAAAATTTGAAATAGAGCTTACTAAGGCTATGAGGAACTTTGAAATTCACATGATTTTGGGTTGAAGGCAGCACTTGTGATAATCGTGTGCGGGCCAAGGGTCGATTTATGATCAGCCAGGTTTATCTATATAAACGCGCACAGAAATCTGTTGACAGTGGTTGGCTCGTCTGCAGTCGAGCTGAGTAGAGAGAGGTCAGAAACTGGAAGTGACATCAGAGATTGGGACCAAATGCCTGCTAACATATTTTGTTGATATAAGTACGAAGAAGCAAATTACTCCTCCAACAATCTAAGACTGCTACTGCTACTATTATTACTACCACTGGAAACGGAAACGTCTAACAAGCTACAATAATCAAAAGGTTGTTTTTGGGCTCATCTGTCGTTGAGTGCAGTCGAGCTGGGTGGAGAGATATCGGAGACTGGAAGTGATGTCAGGGATTGGAACAAAACCCCCGCTAACATGTACTGTTAATATAAGTACCGATGCTTCTGCTACCACGAAGATTACTACTGTTACTACCGCCGAGGAGGAATGCAACTATAAACTTTAAGCTACGCACAGAAATCTTTATCTCTCCATCACAAGAGTGGTATATCGTTCTATTTCACAACAAGCTAATCACAACCCACTCTCTCTCTGTCTAGAATCCAGTGTACAAGTTTTTACGTCAATTATTTTCTTTTCTGTAATCCGTTTCTTTTCTCTACTATTCTTTTCTGCTATATAAAAGACATTAACAATTCAACCATTGAATAGTTGTTTGTCTGGCTTTCTGCATATATATATATATATATATACACACAAACATATATATTTTGGGTGCATTCTAAATTTCTTAGCACAGACTCTCCAGACGTGTCTACATCTTCAGTCGACTGTGAATGGATGAACATCACTTCTGCTTTCTGGATCAAACCAAACACAATGTGGGCAGGAAGCAGGATTAAACCAGTGGACCGGTTGAATGATCTACGGATGCTCAGGGGACCTACGGTCACTTCCTTAAGTTCAGTTAAGACTGAGTAGACACCTCAACCCAGAGAGTAAGACGTCGGAGGTTGAGGGGCTGGGGCGAAAGTGTTAGTTGGGCTACAGCCTCTAGGAGTAAAGTTGAAAAAGTGACACACTGACATTCACATTTATTTTACATATATATGTGTGTGTGTGTGTGTGTGTGTGTGTTTGCATATAACCTTCATCTTGGTTGCTACATTTTCTTTAGTGGCTGTACACTTTTGCCCTCTCTTCTTTTTTTTATTCTTATCAGAGCAGACTGATAAACCAAGCTGGTTTAACTGTTTTTGTTATATTTCGGTATTACCAATTTACGGTACTGTATATTTTCTGTTGCCCTTTTTTTTTCTTTTTTTTTTTTTTTTAATGAATGTTCTAATTTTTTATTGCTGCTGTAAATTTTTTTTTTTTTTTTTTTTTTTTTTCAACTCCTTGAAGAATTTCCAGGGACTTTATGGTTCCACTCAAGAAATTTTTTTTGAATTGTAAGACATTTTGACATTTTTATGTTGCTAACCTTTTGATCAAAAAAATTTTCCCTTTAGGTTTTGAGGTATGCTATATTTATGGGCTAAATATAGCATACCTTAAAACTCTATTTTTATCATATTTAGCTCCTGATAAACAGGAGCACTTTTGCTACATTTATAACCTCTCATGGACAAAGGGAGTAGTCAAGGCTAAATTTTCCTAAAAAAACATATCCATCTCATCACCATCCGCAATCAAGTTAAGATTAACCAAAAAAAATAAAAAATGAGATGCAAAGCAAATTTCTTTTGAAACCAAGAATTAAACACAAATACCACACTCAAGGAAAATATAGCCTTAAAACCAAAAAATGACCACGCCCATCCCCACCCCACAACACAAGGAACTAGACTACTTTAATAAACATAGTAAGAAACATAAAATTTCATAAACAATTACATCCAGAATAAAAACTAAAAGTGGATGTAACTTATACAATTCACCTAACGTATTTATTGCAACAGACAAAACTAGAATTTTATATGAACTAAGCCACCAAAAGCACAACGAATTACTCAAGGGCGACTAAGACATATAGAAGAGCACCAAAAACCACAGAATACGATATTAATATGAAAGCTAAAACAATTGCTCAAACATTAGACCTACGCAGCCAAATAAATTGCATTGCTAAATCACAAGCATTTATTACACAAAAAATTACAAACAAAATTTCAGAACAAACCCAACCAAAAGTGAAAATGGTAAAATAATACTAGGAAGAATTAATTCAGAACTAAAGAAGTTAAGAGTAAATCGGTAGGAAAACACAAAAACAACTATACAACTATAGACTGGTTCCACAACCTAAAAAAAAAGAAAAAAATTTATACAACTAGATATAAAAGATTTCTACACTTCTATAACAGAACTCATGCCATCTCCTTCACTCAAGAACAATAAAATTAAACACAAATGAAATAAAAATCATTAAACCCTCCTGAAAATTTTTATTATTTGACAACAAAAGACACATGGATAAAGAAAGGGGGCCTTTTGACATCACAATGGGCACCTGTGAGCTCATAGGTATACATTTTCTACATGAACTAAATAAAATAATGGATAAAAATGATACAGGCTTCTATAGGGATGATGGTCTCATCTTATAACCTAAGAAAAGGTACACAAGCCATACAGAAAACCTAATTACAAACCACTTTATATACACACATTTTCAACCACCTGCCATCAATAATCAAGCAGATCCTACAATCAGTTAACCACAGGTTATCTGACAATTATTCCAGTGAAACCATCTTCAATGAAGCCATGAAAGATTATGAAATGGCACTAAAAGATAGTGGATTTTCAGCAACATTCACATACATACCACACCACAAAAAAAGCCAACAGGAAAAGAAACATCATATAGTTCAACCCATCATATAACAATAATCTAAAAACAAACCTAGGAAAAATATTCATTAAACTCATACACAAACACTCCCTGCCCTATTGAGCACTCTCCTAAGTAAAAATTGGCTATTGTTGCACCGAGAACATGACACAAATAATAAAAAAGCACAACAGGAAAACAGCCAACAAACCACCTATACAAAGCAAACCCATATGTAACTGCAGAGTAAAGAATGGATGTTCCTTAAATGGCAATTACTTGCAGAACAATGTAATATGCCAAACCACTGTAAAATCAGCAGATAACAAAGAAAAAATATACATAGGAGTAATTGAAGGATCATGGAAACAAAAACACAAAACATTCTTTCAAAATAGTAAATATGTGAATAGCATGGGAAATTAAAAACAAAAACCAAATCAAACAAAAATATCACGGAAAATAAGGAAAACTGCATCAACCTGTAACAATAAATCCCAAAATGTAGTCTCTGTCCCAGATCAACATAAATTACTAAATAAATGATCAGAACTCCTCTCAAAATGCAGACATGAAAACAAATTTTTATTACGTTACTTAAAAATTGAAAACTAAGAACAAAAATAAGTAAAAATAGATAAAAAAATAAATAGACATAAGTATAAATAAACTGATCCAAATCATTAAATAATAATAAACAAATCAACTGTGAACATGCACATAAACATGAATAAACATAATACCAACCAACAAGTAATAAAATAATCAATAAATGAGTAAAAAGTGAACACTATAAAATAGCCACAAAATTGCATTCAGATCCACAATTATTGCCACTCAATGGCCTCTAGAATAATTCAAAACATAACCATTATTGTTCACCCAAATAACCATTAGAATAATACAATAGACCTACCCATAGTGCACCATTGAGCAACATATATAAATAGTCAAGACAAAACACAATGCACATGGCCTGACAATTGCATTTAATCATGAAACACTGTTGACAGTGGGTGTGGACTTCAATGTCCACTATATATATATATATATATATATATATATATATATATATATATATATATATACACACACACACACACACACACACACACACAGAGAGAAATCAACGCTGATCATGAGTGTTAGCTTCACATCTTATTTTCAGACATTTTATATCTAGATATACTCTCCAATTTTAAGAACTCTTTCCACATAAATATAACAAATTTAAAATCTTTATATAATGTCAATACTATATAACTGTCAACTTCACATCTGAATGTCATCTTCATACCAAGTGCCACTACTCCATTTAAGGGGTCTCTCATATAGGAAGAAAAGGAAACTGGCTGTTCCCAGTTTTTTTTTTTTTAACTTTTGATGTCCAATATTGAGCATACTTCCCCTATAAATATACCACATTTTAAACATACACACGTGTGTGTGTAAAATAAATATATATATATATATATATATATATATATATATATATATATATATATATATATACTAGTCCTGAAGATTGCAAGAGTGTGAAAATTTAGTAGCAACTTGAGCTGTCCTTCATTGAGTGCTGACATGAAGCACTTTTTGGTCTGTCTAGGCATTGAGTACTTTAATTTACTGCGTAGGTGGGTAGGGTTTGCCTTTTGGTCTTTCTTTTTTCTTTTCTTGTTCAAGATTTTTTCTTGTTGAAGGTATTAGGTCATCTGGTAAGTTGTCTGTTGGTCAAACCAACATCGATGTTTTTTTTTTTTTTTAGTGTGTGTGTGTATATATATATATATATATATATATATATTTTAATCAGTTCTACTCTGACCTAGAGCAGAAGTAGCAATTCATAGGTAAGTAATTCCCTTTTTTTCTTTTTTCTTTCTTTTTTTTTTTTTTTTCCAGTTTAGGACACATTTGAACCATAAAAAAATTGAGAAATAGTTTCTTATAAATAGCAACAAGCATAATATTATTTACATTTAGAATAATGTCCTAAATTTTGTTGTCAAAAAGGAAGATGAGGACATCAGTCTGAATGCAAATAATATCTTCTCATTCAAGAAATTCAGACAGAAATTAGCATAGTACATGTGAAAATGCTGGGATTATTTACCTATGAATCCGCAATTCTGCCTACAATCAATCATACCTGTGTACCTTGCCTAACTTAAGATTTGTAAATTTTACTATGCTGTTCACAGAGCAGAATACAGTTATTATGGATATATCGCTTGCCTACTGACTTCAAGGTCAGACATTCAAATCTGACAAGGATTCACTTGTTAATTTTAGATATCTATTTGCTTTAGCATGACAAAAGTTATGAACAGCATTTCTTAGTATGTATACTTTGGATACTTGTGGGCAAATTGTTTTGACTTTGAAAAAGCAATTACTGGTTAGTTAATCTTACTCTCAGTATTTAGACTTAGTAAAGGAAATTAACTAGTGTTTGTTTTACCCATGAACTGTATGCTTTCATGTCTTGCTACTCATGTCCTTGTAGACATTTTCTGGTTAAAGCTAAAAAATCAATATATTTAGTGGCCAGTTTTTTTTGTTTGTTTATTTTTTGTTGTTTTTTGTTATTTTTGTTTTTTGTTTTTTTGTTTTTGATTTTTTTTTTTGTTTTTGATTTTTTTTTTTGTTTTTTTGTTTTGTTTTGTGTTTTGTGTTTTTTTTTTTGTTTTGTGTTTTTTTTGTTTTGTGTTTTTTTTTTTTTTTTTTTTTTTTACAGTGATTTTTCACTCTGTACAAGGCCCAGGAACCACTCAAAGTAGAGGGCTACAGAGTAAGAGGCACAGTTTCTGCAAATATGTGACAAAGATAACAGTTAACCATAGACTTCAATAGGTTAAGATTGTAATATCCTTTTGGGAGTCAGTTTCACAAAGCAGTGATTTAGGGAAAGAAGCTGTTTGAGTGGAACTTGCATCTCATCAATGGAATACAAAAGGAGGGTGGTCGGCTACAATATGCATACCATGATGGGTCTTAGTCATGAAGGTGAGGACTGTTGGAACTAAGGAATGCAGTTTATCTGATCACTTTCCATGAAAATAGCAATAGAACATTGAGATGCATGCAATGTTTCGTCCATGAGAAAGGGGTTGCAGGGATCCAAACATGCTTTTGGACTATCAAGACTGAAAAGAGAAGACTGTGTAGCTCCTGCCTTTATATGGCAACAGTACTCTATTTTTGGCCTATTCTGGATCTTGCAGAGGATAGCAGGAAGAGTCAAGTACTTACTGCATGATTGAACTTGTAAAGAAATAGCTTGCTAAGCATTTCCCTATATCAGGAGCTTCATTCCTATCTTTGGGATTGTGAAGAACAAATTTATTAATTTATCTGATAGAACAATAGAATCAGTTATGTTTCTATTTAATAAATAAATAAACGGCAAATTCTGTTTGTTCGTCCGTGTATCCCCACTAACTCTGGCCACACTTGCTCTGTATAGACATAACATTTTGGAATCTGGATGATCCAGGGATTAAAAATCTGCTCGTCATCTAGTGTTTAAGCATCCAGCATTGGGGTTTGTGTTTGGATGAGGAGGGAACAGTTAAAAATTCAAATTTTAAAATAACTGAAAATAATTAGTGATTTTAAAAGTTTTTAATTTATATTGAGTTTAAAGTAGCACAAAAACTTTGAATTTAAAAAATTGTTTTAAATTCTGTTTAAAATATCTCAAACTCAATTGATGTTCCATGGAGTTTGTGATTTGAAGAACTCTATTTTCAGTCTGAATTAGAATTTCAGTCTAAATCAGTTTCAGCCCAAATCAGTCATTTGCTTGGAATTGGACTTATAGCTTGTATCAGAGTTAAAGTGAGGTTTTGAAATTCCATGGAGTGAATTGAGGAATTTTATTTCTTCAAAATTATCATTGCTGTTTCCTAAACGGGACCAGAGGTCCCTTTAGTTTTGAGCCAGAAATCCAATTAGCCTTTCACATGAATTAGCTTAAAAGTCCAGACTTTTAAGCTAGTTATAAATAAAAATCCCTTTCTTGTTAGTAGCATTAATTATCAAGCTTTACTTGCTTGACACTGAGTTCAAGCATTGATCTTTTTGGTTTAAATTTTTTTAACCATTGTGCTGTCTCATGGAAAATAATATGCAGTTTTTAAAATGATTTGAATTTCTTTACCCATGTTCGGTAACTGTTTTTCAGTGACATATACTTTGAATTTTTTTTTTTTAACTTTAACTGTTATTGTTGTAATTTACCCCCTACACACACACACACACACACACACACACACACACTTATACTTACTGGATCAGCTCACTATTTTTTTTTAATTATAGGTCACTTGCTAAAACCAGTTTTTTCTTTAATAGTAGGTGCACTTTTGCTGTAAATAAATAGTCTTCTAGCCAATGAATTTTATCTTGTATGTCTCTACATGTGCTTGCTAACTTGTTCAGTATTGTATTATCAACAGTCAGTTTAAAAATTTGCATTAGGGTAGTTTGAAATTTAATGACTATATTGTATGCCCCTAAAGTGACTATGCAAATAGTGTAACAGTTATTGATGCAGAAAGTGAAATCATTGAGCCGTTTAAATTACAGTCCATTCTGTTTTGTTTAATTTGTGCTCATACCTTTGGAAAAAAAGGCATGAATCCATATTCTCCAAGCTGTGAGTTAAATAACAGGGTAGGAGAAAGAAAACTCTGACTTTAAATCTGACGGTTTTTTGGAAACGTGATGGCACACAGGAATATGTGGGTGATGCGATGTTACATTCACCTGCATGCAAATACACACTGAAAGGTATGAATCAATCTCTTCTCCCCCAAGTAATGGGTTAAATAGGACTTGTATCTGTATGTTTACATGTCCCAAAAAAAAAATTACAATCCAAATTATTTCAGCTTCAAATATTCCACAAAAGGTTGATAAGCTGTAAAAAAACTGTAAAAAAGCAAAAAAAAAAAAAATCAAATAATTATGGCACACCATGCATTAATTACTGTGTTATCAGTTTGTGGCATAGACTCATGTGTATGTTTGTGAAAAAGGCACTGAATAGCATTCATATTGGCCAATGGAAAAGAAAAAAAATGGGCAGAAATGTGATGCTAGTTTGAAAATAGTTACATCTGTACTCCTGTCGACAGTGTTTCCATCCAGGCTTTTGCCACACATCACTTATCAATACAAATGTGTTCAGTCAGGCAGATGGTGATAAGTCAGTGTTAGTTATGTTCCATTTGAGTGTTGGTTCCAGGTGCAAATTATTTCTTTTGGGGTGAAAGTATCATCTACCAATTTCTCCTTGTGTATTTGTGTTAACCCTCTCTTACTGATAGTGTTACCTACTAGTTGCACTTATGTTTATTTGCATTGAAACCCCTCACATTAAAGCTTTAAGTTGTCTGTCAGCATGCTGTGTTGATTCTTATGCCTACACTGTCTATATCTATAAATGCTCTCTCCAATATTGAGCACTCTTACCCTGTAATTATAGCAAACTGTGTGTGTGATATGTGTGTGTATGTGTTTAATATATATATATATATATATATATATATATATATATATATATAATTTATTTATGTGTATTGGATTGTGTGCCAATATACAACTGAATTAATAAGTCCTTCTGTGTGCTGTTCATTACTCTCATTACTATTTCTTCACCTTTTTAAAGGGAAATGACAAAGCCATTCTCTACTTTGTCCGCAAAGAGAAAAATGACCCATAATACCAAAGATTTGTCATAGCATTGCATATAACATTGTTGATGAACTCTTTTGTCGCACTTCGCAAAGATAGAAATAATTTTATTTTTACAAGTGTTGAACTTTGAAAGCATTGGGCAGTGATCTCTTGTCATAATTGTAATATGAAGTCTCTGGATAGTATCCAGACATTTTGGATCTCTCAAGAACCAATTGGGTGACCTTGATGTAACTCGACATCAAATCAGGTGATCTTTACTGCACAGGTGTGACCACTCTCTCATGGATTTACTCAGTTGGTAGTGAATAAGCGACTAATTTTACTTGAAATTTGCACATTTGTCTATGCAAACAATCTGAATGATGATGTTCATTTGGAGAGAATTTAATGTGCAAAGCTCAGTTAAGTTTAGTACTGATATTTTAAACTTAGCTGGTAGTTGTCTCCTGTTAATTACCCTCTCCAAGTTCTCCACTGCCTTAACCAGGTATTGAACTCACACTCTTTGGGTCCTGTCATTGGATATAACTAGCACCATTATCCACCTTGAGGACACATGGCACAGTGAATAAAGGCGTTAGTTAGATCCAGTGACAGGACCCAAAGAGTGTGAGTTCAATACCCGGTTATGGCAGTGGAGCACTTGGCGAGGTGAATTAACAGGAGATAACTGATAACTGACATCCATTAAACATGGCATGTGGAACTAGAACAGTCTACCCCAGTGAGCAAAATAAAGGGTTCAGTTCGACATTCCAACCACCTGAAGAAGGCCGAAGCGTACAACAGCCGAAACGTAATAAATATAGCGACAAAGATGAGGACAATAGTACAAATAATGTAAATAGTGTAAAGGCTAATTACTTTTAAGCCTACCAACCATTGTGTTTACAGAGAGATGGCTGGTAGGACTTAATGTATACTGAGTCCTAAATCTTCAACTTATAATTAGTATTAGCTTTACTCAGCACTGAGAGCATGACTGAGCTGTAAGACCAAGTTGACTGCTGGTTTTTAATCAAATCTTCAGCTATCACTGAACTTGATACATTATCGCACATATGTAAATTGTCCACCTTTCCCTTGCGAATATTAGCTGACAGGTGTTGGTTGATCCATACCTCCAATCTTTGGTCCATTCTGCCTACACAGTCAGTATTGCACTGATATCTGAATTTATAATTATAGAACTAATGATGGGTAGGCAGAACATTCTTCCAAATTGGTCTCAACATGATTCTATAATTGGAGAACAAGAAAAAAAATTTAAAGATTTTGTTTTGGTTAATTATTATAATACATTGATATAGTTCAACTGCTCATCCACACACGTGCAAATGTGTGGATAATGATAGCGGAGTCTAAATTTTGGGTTAGTATATTGTATTCACTTTTGCACTGATGCCCTGTCTCTTCTACTCCTTCACCTATGGGTTAAATAACAGGTTAGATTTGGCTTTATAGTATTGGGTGGCAACCAAACTAAGAGAAGAAAAACTTTCAACAGAAAAATCACTATTTTCTCCCCAAGAAATCAGGAAAATTCATAGATGAAGAAAAGAAAGCTGTGGAGAGCTATGATCACATACAGCCTGAATGGACATAGCATTTTTTTAAACTTCACACAAATCTCACACACACACACACACACACACACACAATAATAATTTTTTTTTTTTTTTTTTTTTTTTTAAGCAATTCACCCCAAGCAAGGTGGGAGTGCCACTAGCATGCAAGGAGGTTACAGAGGATTGAGAACGAGAGTAAAGAGGTGGGTTTGAGGAAAGGATACAGGGGACAAGCTCAGGGTGTCAGATGTTGATTGACATTACACTTGAATATTTGAAGATCATAGTCATCGGAGAAGCAATTAAGGGGAAGGGAGTTCCACAGATGGGAAGTGTGCAAGAAGCTGTTTGAGTAGAAGAGACGGTTAGATTTAACCATTTTGACAGTGGAATATATAACCTTTTTCTGTCACCAGAAGACTATATGGCGATAGAAATGTCCCATATGTGTGCTAGAAATGTTTTAAAGGAATTCTTAAATTGTGCTGACTCAATAAATAAACTTTAAAGTTATGTTTAAATATATATATATATATATATATATATATATATATATATTAAAAATCAGTTTCTTAGAATTGTTTTCATTTATAGCAAATTAAGAGACTTGAGAACTTATCAACATTTTAATCATTTCCATAATTAATTCAATCAAGAAACAAAAATAAAACTGTTTATAATGTTAATTAAATGCAATTTTTCATGAAATTGAATTGATTAACCTCTATAAATAAATTAACTCATACATGACAAGATGATGCAACTTTTCCTTGATTGAATTATGGAAATGATATTGAAATATAGAAATATTCTCAAGTCTCTTAATTTTTATGCATGTAATTATCTAAATATATATAGTATGTTGACTTTGGTTTTAGTCTCCAGTTAATCTTTAGGTATTAGTGCTGCAACTATTTATAACTCCTGCTACTTTTTAAAGACAATTTTTTTTTTAAGTATCTGAACCTTAATTCTCAAATCTAAAAGGGTAGGGTCAAGAATACATCCTGATGTCTGCATTACAAGCAAGTGAATCGGGACAATTTCTAGAAGCATCCAACCTACGTAAGTCCAGAGCTGTGCATTATAAAGACCTTGTATCCAATTTTACCCTCATAGAAAGGCAAATAATTTTATACTAAATTACTATTATCATTATAATCTAATGGTCATCATTTTTATAAATTTACCAGGTGCTTTCTCCACTTCTAATCATGAAAAGGTTTACCACACTTTCAGATTTTAATTTAAATCTTTTGAAAAGCAAACTATAAAAAAATAATTTTTATTTTGAAAAAAAAAAACATCAATATGCTGCTTCTGTTATAATTTCTGAGATGGAAGTTGTTTTTTTTTTATATGCTATTGTTCACCCAATACAAGGCCCAAGAGCCACTCAAAGGAGAGGGTTACTGAATAAAATTGTTATAAGGGCATAAAGGTGGAAGAGGTGCATATGATAAAGATATGTAGGATATATATCAAAAGGTTAAGATTGTAGTGGTCATAGAAGCATCTTCTAGGGAGTCTTTCACAAAATGACAGATCAAATTTACATTATTTAATCAAACTGAAGATTTATTTTTTTATATAAATTTTCAGCTAGAATATTTAAAAAAAAATGTGTAAAAATATCTACATTTGTGTAGATTATATACAGTGTAGATGTTGAAGTATCGATTGCAATATGAGAAGTTACCCAAGAGTTGGGGGAATTTGAACAGATTGTTCATCTCAAAATTCATCCCCTAGATAATAAGTTACTACCAATTTTTTTGTTTTCTTTGTTGAAACCATTTTGTCTTATGCTTTTGAAATTCCAAGTAGATAGATTATATTGCAGTAATTCTATATAAGATAAAGCTTGCTATGTAAATCTAAATTAATATATAAAAGTATTTACATAAGAGAAAATATCCTTTATGTTCTTAATGATAAACATTTATTTTCCTCACTGTTTCCAGGTAATAATGATGTCTTTGCAACTATACAATTGGGGAAGGAGAAATATCAAACAACCACTATTAAGAAAGCCCGAAATCCTGAATGGTTTGAAGAATGTGATCTGTAAGTATAGAATTTACAATTTATGATCAATATTTCTATATAACTTGTAACACTCTTGAATTAATGCACTTGGAAAAGTTATGAATCCATTTAACCTTGTGTTTTTTTTCCTATCACCTCTTTAGATGTTTTTTCATGCCTATTCTCTTATTGCAAACTGAAGAGCCAGTTATAAATTATCTAAACAATTTCACTATTTACATTATTTGAACTATTGTCCTCATCTTTGTTGCCATATTTATCACAACGTTTCAGCTGTTGTATGCTCCGGCCCTCTTCAGGTAGTTGGAATGTCAAACTGAAACCTTTGTCACTTGCTGGGGTAGACTGTTCTAGTTCCATATCCTATTAACAAACAAATATGAAGAACACAAAAAATACATAAATATAGTACTTATGATGGGGTTTTCATATAGAATAAAGCTACCTTTATAGGAAGTTATCAGTTATCTCCTGTTAATTCACCTCTCCAAGTTTTCCACTGCCTTAACCAGGTATTGAACTCAACTAATAATAAATAATTAATAAATTTGTAAATGTTAATTTGTCCACTTCCTCTTTTATTTCTCTCAGTACTTCAAATTTATTCGTCCTGGGTAAGACGTTAAACTATATCTGCATCCTGGGTAAGACAATAAACTATGTCCAGCAGCAAGGCCTCTGATCAGGATGTTTTGAGTAGCGTAGGACCACCTCTTAATACCAGCAATACTTTTTTGAAAAAAAAAATTATTACCAGCAATACTTTTTGGAAAAAAAAAAAATTATTACCAGCAATACAATTTTGAAAGAAAAATATTAACAGAAACAGATTTTTGACAAAACAAAATATTAGCAGCAATAAAATATTTTGTCGGTATTAAATAACCATTGAAGTTGATATGCTGTAAAACAAAATAAACTAAATCAAACTTCAAATTTATAATTTTGGAATTTCCTTGAGGTACAGAGCCCTTATCCAATAACAACCCAGCAATAGAGAACCCTGATTTTGTGGACATATGGTTGAGGTATTTTGATGCAATTAATGGAAACCAAGAAGTTGAATGACAACAAAGGTAAAGTGGGTGGGAATGAGGTAACATCTTTTTATGGTGACTGGGAGTTGAGGTATCAGAAAAGTTTCAATAATGGCTCATGCCCTGAAATTATAAGACTTTACTTTTCAGGAAATAAATCAAATAATATTAAGTAACATGCAGCCAAAGAAGAGGTTGGTTGTGGCAGAATGGATAAAATTGATGTCTATGAAACAAGAATCCAGTGAACCAGTCATTAAATATCTACATCACCTAAGAGAGACTACCTAGTGCCGTGATTTTGGAAAACTTAGAAATGAAGAACAGACCGTAGGAGACAAGTTGATACAGATTAAAATTCTCAGAGGATTATCCAATGAAAATCTATGCAAACTATTTAAGCAATTTCAATTAGCAAACATGTCTTTGAATGCTCTCTTGGAATTTATACAACAGTTGGAAATGATTGAGAATTTCAACAGGTCTGAAAGTCAACTGAAGATTTAGAAATTGTCAATACATGCTTATTAAAGGGAACAATAAAAAAAAAACAATTGCCAGTATTGTGGATATAATTATAGTAGATAGGCTTGCCTATTGTCCGGTTCATACCCCTCCCCCCCCTTTTTTTAAAACAGGAATAAAAGTTTATCCCTTGTTCCCTGTTTAGGAGTGGATTTCCATTTCCTTAAGTCTACTTCAACTCTATAGTTTTAACATCCCTGCCAGAGCACTGAAATTTTCTCACTGCTTCACTTCTTGCACTAATACAACTCCACATAGTAGCGCTCTACCTTGAGTGTCTCTTGGACCTTGTATTGGGTGAATATTGGTTAAAAAAATGTACATGAAAGAAAGTGGTCAGTTTATAAGAATGTATAGAAAATGTGCATAAAAGATAGACTTCTAATGGATGCTCTATAAAAATTTCAATTCTATAAGGATTGAAATAACACAGATGAAAAATTTGAAGACCTATTTTTACACTGATGTTTTATCATTGGCATGAATGGCTGAGGAAACCATGCAAAACTCAGTATTATGTAGAATTAGAAAAAGAACAGATGGGTTAATTGTTCTTGAGCTGAAAGATGCTACGCAGATGTAAGACACAATCTGATGGTAGAGAAGGGAATAATTTTCAACAGGGATTATGGTAGTGCCTCTAGAAAGGATTTTAATAAAGAGTATACATGATGGCATACATTGTAGAAAAGCTGCTATGCAATAAGGCTAAAATTAGAAGCATAGTTGTCAGGATATTCAAGAGATATAAAAAGATGGTCCAAATGTAAAGAAATAAGAAATTTTGTGGCAGAAATGTTAGAGCCATGAAGTAGTTCACATAGCTCATGCATACATCAGTGGAGGGGATTTTTTTCTTAATATTAGTAGACACATTTTCAGGATGGACTGAAGTCTTTTGTGTGTCAGACAAAAGAAGTTCTACAAAGAAACATGTGTTAAAAATCATATTTTAAAGAAATGGAGTCTCAAAAACTCTGGTATTTGACAATCTGCCAGAGTTTTAAGATTAAGAACTCCACTTATGGCCATTTCATGTTGAAACACTGGTTCCCATGTGATCACCGGTTAAGCAACATCAAGCCTAGATGGGTGATCATGTGGGAGTACCAGATGCAGTAAGCTTGGATGTGCACTTATAATGGCTTGGAGTTGTTAATCAGAATGCTGAGTTTCAATTCTTGATTGGTGTGTTATATTAACTTATGTGCAAATATTCCTGGGAAAGGTATGAATCCACCTCTTCTACCCCCAGCTATGGGTTAATTAGTAAGACTTGTATCACTAAACCATTATCTCAAAAAAAAAAAAATTCTTACAATCAAAAAATATTTTCTGGCTTTAATAACCTCCATGTGTTGATAAGCCATAGAAAATGAATGAATTAATCAGTCAACTCATAGATAGAATGCAGACCTTACAAAACACCCTCAGTCAAATGGTATAGCAGAAAAGGTGTTACAAATCATAAAAATGGGGCTAACAGCATGTTTGCAGCAAAAAAGAAAACAGAAATCTTTCTACTGAGATTGTTACAGAATCCTACTGCTACTAGACACCCTCAGCACTGATGGGAAGACAAATCAGAGTTCCGCTAACAATGCCATATTTTATAAATGAAAGGATGTGGTACAAAAGGAATGAATCAAATCCCAAAATGGCACATTTTCTAGTATAAAAAGAAGCCAAAGCTGTATGTCCGTGCAGATCAAATAAGATTCAGAGACAAATATATAGAAACAGATGAGCAAATGTCAAAGGACATAAAGAACTATGAAAATAATCAGGATATGTCTATACATAGGTGCCTCCACAAGATCGCTAAAAAAAGAGCATGATGAAAAAGACGCCAAACTTGACAAAAACAAAATTTTATCATCTAAATGTTTATTATTAAGAGGAAAGATCAAAGTATTTTGGGGGTATTTTTTTACATTTTTTAATCATTCCTAACACGTCCGAAAATTTCGTTGAAAATCTTTTTTTTTTTTTTTTTTTTTTTTTTTTGAGTCAACAAATTTGAACATTTTTTTACATTTTATAGAATCAATGAAAATCTCAGTTTGAAATTCTTTTAAATATTAATTATCATGTTTTCAAAACTTATTTTAAGAAAATCAGAAATTATGATGTTTATTTAAAATATTTTGAACCAAGCTTAACTTAGCTTCTGTACCGAAAAGATATAATTTGAAAATAAAACAAAGCAGGTCATAAACTTTTGCGTCACTTGACAGGTGTTGAATGACATATTGACGGATTCCGTGAGGATAATTTGTTCTACGGAACGAGAAAAGTGAAATATTTTACTTTTAAGTGAACAAATTATTTACCCCGTTATTTTTAAGGAAAACTTTCAGCGCTCTAATTTTTTTTGGGGGGGGGGGTACTTAGCTTTCACCTTTACGTTTATGATGCTTTATGGAAAATATATTATAAAGAAATTAAAACAAGACTGTTACGAATGAGATTAAATTTCATAAGAAAGGTATCTAATTAATTTATAGGTACCTTTCTTATGAAATTTTATCAGAAGTGTACATAAAATACTATAATTTTATGTACATTTACTACATTTTACTGTGTTATCTGTATTTCCATTCATTTTATTATTAATTTTGACATTTCATTTATGGAAAAAATGCCATAACTGAGATTAGTATAAAAATAAGATCATATAAATTTCATAAGATGATACTGATACTTTTAGGTACCCTTCTCAGTTGAAATTGAAAAATCAAATAAACTTCTCCACACGTGTTTCACAAAAGTAAAGGCCTTAACAGTGGAGAACAATGCTTAACTCAAATAACGCAACTTAATTGTATTCTGGTTGGTCTTTCATACTTTATAATTACAGCCCAATTATAAACACAAAATTACATTTCTTAATTACTGTGGATCTTCTGATTAATCAAAACAACACAATTTACAATGCACTAAAAAAAGATCTATCTCATACGGACACATACAAAACCTGATGCAGCATTTAACTAATTTTATATTTTAACAACTTAAATGTAAAAATCTATTATAATTAAAAAATAACAAATAATTGTATTAAAAATTCATTTTTCATCAAAAAATTTTTTTTGCTTTCAGAAAATATTGTCCATATTCATAAAAACAACTAAAAGCAAATAAAAGCATTTGAAATTAAATAATATATTTGTTTTATTGAGTTTTTTATGTTACAATTCTGAGCTGATTTTCAGGTAGAGGGGATCCAATTAAAAACAAAAAAAAACATTTGCATTGTGCTTTTAACTATTGTAATCACTAAACTTGACGCGATCAAATTTCTAGCGTTTTCATAAAATTAGTTAGGGGGGGGTAATAAATATAAAAAAAATATTTCTACCATGACTTTAATAAAAGATAACATACTTATAATAATTTTGATCATCTGTGAATACTTTCTGAAAGTTTCATTAACATCCAACAATTATTTTCATTTTTACAAGATTTTCCAAATTAATGTGTCATACAAAAAATTGTGCTAAAAATTGTGTATGTTATTTTACTAGTTCCGGTGATACAAAGAGAAACAAGGATTTTTAAATAAAAATTCACATTATTTTAAAAAATTTTTCCTTCTTTTTAGAACAATTAAAATAAATTTTGATCTTTCCTCTTAATAACATAAATATTTAGACAATAAAATTTGTTTTCGTCAAGTTTGGCATCTTTTTCATCATGCTATGCTCTTTTTTGTTAGCGATCTCGTGGAGGTACCTATCTATACAAGTGGAAATGGATGATAATGAGGGAGGCAAAAATCAAGATCTCCAGAACAATTAAGAAAGTTCTAAAGAAGACTAATTGAACGTAGATAGCCATTAATATAAAAGAATTTGAACAAATCAATGTCAATCTCCCAGACAGTTTCAATGAATTTTATTTTCTTGACCATATTGCTATAAAGAAACAAGTAAACTTGAAAACCACTATGTCTTAAAAGGATCCTTACTTTGCTTTGAGTGAAATATCTCACTTTAGAATCAGTCTGAATTGCATGTTTGTGGGTATGAATCATCTGGAACTTGTGCTACAGGCTTCAATACCTTGAGGCCATTTGAAACTTGTCTGCCTTGACAAAATAAAAACATTACTGTAGCTAGTAAAAACTTAGAATTTCTAGCCACATTTCCTTGTTCAAATATGAAAAGCCTTGTGAAATTTAAACTCTTTTCTTGAATCGTATTGGTGAAGTAATGATTTTATTTCATAAAACCTGATACATCAACAATGTCAAGAAAGTGGTGTTTGTCATAGTCAAATATTATATTCAATGTAGCCATGAATAAATCAACACTGAAGATACATATGGTAGCCTAACTGTTCTTTTGCCATGTGTGCTGTGTCCCTTATATGATGCCTGTCTTGGTTATGACAATAAACTACATCTGACAGCAAGGCCTCTGTTCAGGTGGTTTTGAGGGGCATGGAATCACCTTTTAATTGCATGTGTTCCCAGGTCCACACTGACCTGTGGTGGTAGCACCTGTTAGGGTCACAGCCATGGGCAAATAGTTAACCCCTCCCCAAACTGGGGGTGAAACACTATGAAAGTGTAAAAATAGGTTTTAATACCAGAAATACTTTGTAAAAAAAATATTACCAGCAATGAATTTTTGAATTAAAAAATATTACCCACAATGAATTTTTGAAGAAAGAAATATTACCAGCAATGAATTTTTGAAAATAAAAAATATTACCAGCAATAAAAATTGTTGCCATTAAATAACCAATTGAGGTTGATATGCTGTAAAACAAAACAAACCAAACCTTATATGACGTTGGCAATCACAGCTCTCCACTATTTCCTGACCCATGCAACTTTTAATAAAGTTTGTCTTTTTGCTGTCTCTCCTAATCCCTGTTCTGCCAGCCATTTATACACAAACCATAAGAACAACTTTCACAAGCAGCACAGATGGCGAGCATTTTGGTTCAGAACTGACAATCAATTGGAAACATTGCTCATGGCTTGTAATACTGAAACCTACTGATTAACTTGCTTAATTCAGGGTCTGAATCTCAATGATGACTTTTATTGATTATTTTAAAATTCAACCTCTTATGGCTGCTGTTATGCTGAACTTATTGTGTTAGTCTGTCACTGAGAGGAAATTTCAACCAGTTTGGAATATAGAAGCTTCAGCCAACATAAACATGCTTGTTTTGGGTTTGTTTGTTTTTTCCTCAGCCAGGTTACTGCAAAATATAGGCATTAGCATGATAGTAAAGCAGAAGTACAAAATACAAGAAAAATAGGAACAGCATTCTTTTTTGCTGATTTCTTCAAAATAATTCATTATAATTTTTACAGGTATATATAAAATTATGGATGTGTGGGTGGTGTAATAGATAATGGCTCTGAATGAGAAATCGGAGAGCTGAGTTTGAATTCCAGTTGGGTTCATTACATTCACTTATGTGCAAATACCCTTGGGGAAAGGTATGAATCCATCTCTTCTCCCCACCCCCAAGCTATGAGATGAATAGCAGGACAGACTGGCTCCTAAAGCCTCAGTTGGCAACCAGTCTACTGCAGAAAGAAATGACAACCTACTGCAAGGAAAATCTTCTGCCTTATCAGCCATGAATCAAAAACATGATCGCCCAAGCGTGTAACATGTATAGCACTTAACTGACTCATATAAAGACATAACTGGAAAAGCCATTATTCAAAACTGTAAAACTGTAATTTTATTAAGACCTGAATTGATTATTCAATTCCTAAGTTACAATGATGCAATATGGAATTTCTATGATTCATACTCATTACATTTCTTAATCTCACTATATTGTCTGAAGTTTTAAAAGTTGCACATCTCTTTATTTTGTTATGTGTGGAATTTACCTCCACCTGATATGTCAATCACCTGTTAAGTGTCACTGTTTAGAACTATAAAAGAACGTGATAAAAGCTTTCTTTTTGCTTTGAACTGTAGCAGTGTCATACACAAGCCTTCTCCCCACTGGGGGAAATTTCTTTCCCATGGGTGGTTTTGTGATGTCAACGAACACTTGTTGCCACTTATGTAATGCCAACAAATACTTGCTGTAGTAGAGACTTTGTAATCGCAAATGCAACTATAGTACGCCATTGAACAATACTGGTGTCAGATACCTTTGAATAGCACTCACACTAATAGTACTTGCTTCATAATACTCGCTCAAAATGTAATCCGTATAGTAATCCGAAACGAGAAATAGTATAGTGAATACAGTAGAGAATAGCAGTCCGTATAGTGATAGTAGAAATGGAGATCTGTATAGTATAGAGGATAGACTAGAAATACTGATTGTTAGTCATCAGCTACTTCCTACATATATGCATTTCCTCTATGGTGACATGGTCTACTTAATTCAATAATTGGATTGCCTGTGTTTGCTCACTGGTGATCTATGTTCAAACTCAAATGTTGATTAAAGTGTTGGTTTGTGAATTTTGTGAGTTCAATCCCTGGGTCAAGCAGTGTATACTTGAACTTAATGGAAATGGGCAAACAATAACTGAGCAGTACTAAAAATAAGAACTAGATGATACATGGGCAGTAGAATGAGAACCATCTACACCTAAAGATTAAATAAAAGGTTCAGTTCAGAATTTCCTGTAGATTACCTTGATCGATATATGCCTGAGGAAGGCCAGAGGGCACTATGGTTGAAACTTCAACAAATCCAAATATAAATAGCGTAAATAATGATAACTCCTCATCCCAGAAATTCAGACAAAAATCTCATTACAATACAAATCTGTAGACCTAGATTGCATCACATATGTAAGAAGCCAAAGGAACTTGAAATTGTATTTTTACTTTTTTTTTTGTTAATCATATATTATTAAAAGTATTCAGAAGCTGATACGAGTAAACATTGAAATAACAAAATTAACTCCCTTGATTTAATTAAATATTGATAATTTGTTTTCTCATTTTGTTTTTTAAATTAATTTTTTTTTTTCTTTTTCTTATAATTTCACCCTAAGTAAGGTGATACAAGCCACTAAGACTCGAGGGGTTACTGAGAGTGAAAGAAACAGTAGGGAGAGTAAAAGAACAGGATTGAAGGAAACGGAAAATGATTGACATTGCATTTGAATTTTTGAAGACTAGTTGGCAGAGAAAGCAAGAAGCTTGAAATGAGAAAGGGCAAGAGAAGAAATTATTAGCATAGAGACTATGGCTAGAATGAGGAATTTCAACAGTGAAATGGGACATAGCTGACAATCTAGTACTGTGCTTAAATTTGTTAAGTCCAGGTACCAAAAAAGGAAAGCTTATTAGAAGAATTACTATGAAACATTGCAGATTCTTTGGCCTTTTTTCAAGAATCCCAATATATATATATATAATATATATATAACAGAAGCACCAGACCAGATGTGGCAACAATATTCAATGAACAGACAAATAGTAGATTAATAAATGTGCCAGATAGATTCTGGCAAGAATTGTCTAGTACAACAGAACAAACCAACTTTCCTTGCTGCATAGACTTAGTCTTGAGAACATTCTTATATGGCTTGTTTGATTGGTTTTGTTGAATGGTATCTCAGCCTCTATGGATTATTTAATGCCAAAATTTAAATATTTTGTACGCAGTTTTGTTTTTGTTTTTCTTTTTTTGGTAATAATGCAAGTCTTACTAATTAACCCATAGCTGGGAGAATATGTAAATTCATACCTTTCCCAAGGGTATTTGTGCATAAGTGAAATAAAAACCCAACTGAAATTAGAACTCTGCTCTCTAATTGACAATTCTGAGCCATTATCTATTACAACCACCCACAGATCCTGTATAACTTGGAATTTCATTTTTCCTAAGAAAACCTTGAGAGCCTGCCTTTTTTGTGTCGGGTTTTCCATGGATTAGACTATAAAGGCCAACCCGTAGAATCATCCAAATTTATTCCTTTACTTACAGTGTTTTGCTTTTTCACCAATGGCAAAGTATGTGATTTCAAATCTTGCTGAAATCTTACACTTTAAGAAATCATGAAATAAAATGGAAGAAATATATTAATCAAAAAGGAATAAATGAAAAATCTTAATCAGAAATTCAAACTTCTTTTTCTTCTACTTCTCATTTCACCTCGAGCAAGGCAATAAAGCCACTAAGACACAAGGAATTACTGAGTGTGGGAGAATATGAGAAAAACATCTAAGGAAGAGAAAAATAAAAGAACAGGAATTAGAAAGACAGAAGATAATGATTGACATTGCATTTAAATTTTTGAAGATCAAATTTGCCTGGAAAGTAAGAAGTCTGAAGAAAGTTCCACAAGTGAAGTGCTAGTAAAGAGACTGTTAGCATAGAACTTACAGTTAAATTTCACCAATTCAACTGTAAAATGATAGGATCTTGCTGCCAATCTAGTATTGCGCATAAATTCATAAAGTCTCGGTATCATAGTGAATTTCATCAAAATAATTACCATGAAAGTATTTATAGAAAAGGCGCAGGAAAGCTACATTAAGACAGTGACAATTACTTAGATATTCTTTGTAACAACATTTTGATTATTGTGTCTTGTTTACTTGCTTAATTCTCTTTTGTTTCTTTTCAGCTTAATTACCAGCATGGATGCAGAAATCAAAGTGAATTTATTCCATCGAGGAAAAATTGCTGACGAATCTCTTGGTTATGCTATAATACCTCTGCGAGAGCGCAAAAATTTTGACAGACCCCAAAACCAGTATGTTTTATAAACTTTCTTTTACAAATACAAAGGTTAAATTAGTAAGAAAAACATAAACAAAGTCCTTGTTCTTCTTTAGGCTTTCCATAGTACTTTGTCTTGTGTCAGTAGAATGATTGATTGGTACAAGTTTGAATGACTAAAGACTGAATCAATTTTGCTGTTTCTTTATTTTTTTATATTGTTTGTGAATTAAATTATCACTAGTTATGAAATAAGAACAAATGCTAGTCTTACTATTGCAACATTTTCTGAAAAATCAAAATCATTTCTTTTGAAAGGCAGGGTAAAAAAAAATTATAAAATTGTTTATATGGGAAAAAAACCTTTTTAAAATCTGAAGACTTTCATTGAGCTTCAACCAGACTTAATAAATGTATATTTGATCACTTTAAATGTTATTTTTAGTGGATACCTATATTTGAGTAGATGCTTCATTTATTTATTAAACAGTATATTTATTTATTTTTGTCTACCATCCTGAATATTCAAGAAATCTTAAAGAAGATGCACCCTCCGGCAGGATCAGATCCTGTGTCCCTCTTTGCAATTAAAGTGATAAAATCTATTAAATTAATAAATAAAAAGTTCATTACTTCTTTAGAAAAAAAAAAAATCAATCTTATACCAATAAAAAGTGCATAAATTATTTTTTAACTTAATATAACAATAATGAAAATTAGTAAACAAGCAGTCAGTTGCTGATACCTCCTGAAGAGTGGACAGAGCAATTACTACAAGGTCCATCTAGAAAAAAACTCTAGAGTCAGGGTGCTGAATATAACTTCAGCTAATTGATAAATTTCACATTTGTATTAGCGGCTCGGATTGAGAAATCAGAGAGCAGAGTTCGAATTCCAGTTGAATCCATTATGTTCACTTACATGCTAATACCCTTGGGAAAGGTATGAATCCTCTTCTCCCCCCAGCTATGGGTAAATAGCAGGACAGACTGGGTTCTATAGCCCTGGATGGCTACTGGTCTACTGCAGAAAGAAATGGCAACCTACTTCGAGAAAAATCCGCCTCATCAGTCATGTATTGAAAGATACATGATTGTCTAAGCATGTGTCACGTATGGCACATACTGACTTATATATATATATATATTTTTTATTGGTATAAGATTGATTTTTTTTTCTTTTTCTTTTTGTATATGTGTGTATATGTACACATATGTGTGAAATGTTGTGGTTATTTTTCCTTTTCCTCATTTTTTTTATCTCCTTCTACACTGTCCCTATTGGTTTTTATACCTTTCTTTCTCTCTTTCAACTCTGAGTGTCACAGATTAATGTAACAATGTTATATCCTGTATCATAGCCTTTGTTTCTTTTTTTTTTTTTCTTAAAATGTTCTGAGGTATCTTACATTTGGTAAATATAGGTGTTCTGTTTTTTATTCAAATAATTTGTTGTTTTTTTTTTGTTTTTTTTTTTGCCATGTTTAAATGGCAAGTTAAATATTTATATATGTTTTCACTTACCCATTATTTAATTTTTTTTCTTATTTGATTTGGTGGTATCATAGGTATTATGGCATTAATTATAGGTGGTTGGGTTTATAATTAAGTTTTATTTTTGTATGAATATGCATACATTTACTTGCGCACACACACACACACACACACACACATACATATATATATATATATATATATATATAAAATTAATGTTTGAATGGTAAAGTAATTTTTTTTATGTCTGCATTTACCCATTATTTCATTATTCTTATTTAATACTAATATATATATAATGTGTGTGTATGCTATGCAGCCAATGAAAGGATCATGAAGTTCACAATGTTACTACTATCCTTATTGCAGTCGTTCTGATGGATGATGGTGGGTCAGCATTTGAGATAAAAATCTGATGGAATAGTAAAAATATAAGACAATTTGGAAAACTTCTACTCTGACATGTTTTGCCAATGAACTTGGCATCATCATCAAAAAAAAGAATTTTGTTTTACATGAACAAATCTAAATTACCAAGTCAGAACAGGATTCACATTAAGCAGCTAAATACTTAATTTTACTTGAACTGTCTTTATAGAAATTAAATTGTTTTTATCTTTGTTTTTTTTTTAATTTATTTTTCTCAAGGATGATACAACCCACGTTGTTTCACTACTAATTAAGTAACAGGCAATAAACTTAATAATTTTGAAGTAAAAGATGACTATCATTTAGTTAAAGATGTAATAAAAGTGCTATAGGAGTTCCCTACAACTAATATATAACCAACACTATTTCAGTTTGTTTTTATTGAATTAATATTGAAATGATGTTGGATACATAAACCTTGAGAAACATAGATAAATATTTAAAAAAATGTTCTAAATAGTTAAAGAAAAAAGATAGTTACTTTTAAATTTAAGGATTTCTCACCTAGGAATCTCTCCCTAGTTGACCATGTCTTCATGGGTGTAGCCAAATTCATCACGCTTGACCAATTGCAGATTGGTAAGGCTATTCAACCCATAGTTGGGGTCTATGGCTGTTGGATGTGTTCACCTGCTCTATTAACAGTTCTTGTCTTTTTGTGCTACTGGGGTTTCACTTACACTCCTCACCAGACTATGGCTTAGCCGCTGACCACTCAGGTTTTGAATTCAGAGTTGCCGTTCACCAAAGGCTATAGAACACAGTCTGTCCTCCTATTTACCCATAGCTAGGGGTAGAAGAGATAAATTCATACCTTTTCATTTGCATGTAAATGAATGAATGTAATGAACTTGACTGGAATTCAAACTCATCTCTCCATCTTGCTTAACTGATAGTTATTAGGCATGATGAGTCTTAGAGAGGTTGCAAACAAGAAGGAGACTTATACTTAACATCAAGAAGAGGCAGCTGAAGTTTCTGGGACACATAGTGAGACAGGAGGGCCTGGAGAATCTGATACTCACAGGTCGAACAGAGGGAAAGAGAGACAAAGGAAAACAATGCATGACATAACGTAGCGGGCTTGAGCAAGTGGATGGCAGAACGTGGTCTGGGAGAGATGGCAGAGGGAAGGAACTTGTTAAGAGCTGCAAGGGATAGAGGGAGGTGGAGAGCCATGATTGCTTACATCCTGAAAGGACACGGCACATAAAAAGAAATATTATTTTAACTACAATTCTGTCTGCATGTTGCTGTGTGTTTTTATTTTTTAACTCCTCCAAGCAAGGCAACAAAGCCACTAAGATGCAGGGGATTACTGAGTATGAAAGAATATAAGAAAAATATTAAGGAGCAAGAACAATAAAAGAACAGAATGTAAGAGGACAGAAGATAATGATTGGCATTGCATTAAACTTGACTGGGAAGCAAGAAGCCAGAAGAGAGTTCCACAAGTGAGAATAGCGAGAAAAGAAACTGTTAGCATAGAACTTATAATTACATATAGCCATTTTGACTGTAAAATGATCTTGCCACTAATCTAGTAATATGCTTAAATTCATAGTCTAGGTACCATAGAGGCAAGTTCATCAGAAAATTTATCATGAAAGCATTTATAGAAAAGGCATAAAGAAGCTACATTACAATGATGAAAGTCAAGATGCCAGGTCAGGACCAATAACATTGCAGATTCTTATGATTTTATCGAGGATCTCTAAATATATAGATGGAGCACACAACCATTTGTGGCAGCAATATTCTATGCATGGATAAATGGTAGACTTGTAGATATGCAAAATAGATTCTGGCAAGAAAAATTGTTTAGCATGACACAGTGAACCAACCTTCCTAGTACCGGACCTAACAAACATTTTTTTTTCTTTTTCTTTTTTTTACTCTTTCTTTTTCTTTTTTTACTCTTTCTTTTTCTTTCTTACTCTTTTTCTTTCTCTCTCTCTCTCTCTCTCTTAAATTAATAAAAATTTTGTTTATAGCCTTTGTCATTAAAATATATTGAAATTGAAAATATTCATTACACCTGTAGTAGAAATAATGCCAATCTTTCATAATTGGCCCTGATTTGGCATCTTGTCTACAGTTGTTCTCTCACAGATGTATCATTGCCTCACTCTGTCTTTTCTACAAATACTTTCATGGTAATTGCTCCGATGAATTACTTTCACTAGTTCCCAGACAGCATGAATTTAAACATGCAACTAGGCTGGCATCTTGATCCCACCCTTTCACTGTTGAAACAGTTAAATTTAGCTGTCTCTTCTACTCCAATAGCTTCATGTCTCGCACCTCTTGTCTGTGGAATTCCCTTCCTATTACTTGTTTCCCTGAAAGCTATAATCTCCAACTATTCAAATGTAATGTCAATTGACATCTCCAGATGCCTTGATCTACTCCCTGTCCTTCTCTTCATCCTTTCCTCTTTCATGCCTCTTTACTCTCACTCCCACTCCCCATAACCCCTTGCGTGCTAGTGGCATCCCACCTTGCTTGGAGTGAAATGCTTAAAAAAAAAAAATTGAGCCAAATATAACTATTTATGTTTAGTTTAAATTGATGTTTTAGGAGAAGCTCAGTTGCTTCTCCTAAATGTGTAACGGTGAACGAGGCTAGAAGCTTTTCTGTTTACCTTCCCTTTCTACACTTAGCAATAATGCTTGAAGCAAAAGGTAAGACTTGAAAGGAAATTAACGAGACATATTTGTAACCAAAGGGTTTATGTGCAGGAAATACATGAAAAAGATTTTATTGGATCTAAAACTGTTCATGAAATATTGAATAACACTATTGCTCTTGATATATTCCGCCTCAAATTAGACCTCTTAATGACTCGCTCCATATGTCTGCTGGGTGTGAATGCCAAGAAAGCAAAACCAAAAATAAAAAAACATTGTAGTCTGCACAAGGTGCTCCAAGCATCATATCCAGCCCACAAAACAAATCCCCCCCCAAAAAAAATATAAACTACAACATAAAAAAGCCAATCATGAACATTGCTGCCAAAGAAAAAAAAACATGAAAATAAATGAGCTCAGGAGCCACCAGATATGCTTTAAAGAAAGCTGCTTACAAATGACTGGGGAAGAATTGTGGCAAATAGGTCAGCTGTCAAATCAAACAAGCTATGCATCACCACCTGTGACTTTGTCCTGGGTATGATGATAAACTATACCCATCAGCAAGACCTTTAATTGGAAGGTTTTGAGGAGTGTGGAACCACCTCTCAATTGCTGTTGCTCCCAGTTCCACCCTGACCCAGTGTGTTAGCACCTGTTAGGGTCCCAGCTATGGGCAAACAGGGAACCCCCAAACTGGAGTCAAAAACTGAAAGTATAGATTTTAAAAAAATGAAAATTACCAGCAACAGATTTTTGTAAAAAAATGTTACTCAAGCTCCTAAGAAAATTAAATTTCTACATTAAATGACCCATAAGGAGTTGATATGCCATTAAACAAACAAACCACCCATGACCTCAGTCAACCAACCCAAAAATGCATCAACTCCAGACCTTACCAACTCTAACCTTCCTCCAAATTACTTTCATGGCCCACATAGAAACATTCCACTCACATCCTCTGTATCAACAATGCAAAGATTTTAATATAAATTATTCTTGTTTTCTTTTCCTTTCACCTTAACATCAGTGTTTGTTTTGTGCTACCATATGCATGTTTATCACACTCTCCACACAATATAAGTGACGTGACTAGGATATAGTAAACAAGAAGACTCCTTGAAATGGACTTGTTTATGTTAAATCAATAGAATTTAAAAATAAATCTTTGCTAGTTTGAAAGAAAACTAAAAATGTATGCCCATTCACTTTTGTCCGAGAAGCAGTATTAAATTTGGATGTAGTCTTTTAATAAATACAGAAAGTAAATAACATATTTCCACAGGAAATTTTACTATTTGCAAGAAAACTGTTTATATACAATTTAACCATTTCCTTTTAATAGGATGCAAGGTAAAAGTCAAAGCTAAATGAAAGAAATGTCGTCGTCTCTTGGATTTTATCAAAAGAATTCAGTTCAAGTTAGAATTATTTTATTATTAAACAAAATGATTGATGTAACTCTTCTTAAATCATTCTAAGAGTTAGAAAATATTGGAAAAGAAAATGAAAACCCTGTTTAACAATGTTCAGACAGTATGTCCATCTTCAAGTTATGTTTAAAAATTACATACAAGTATAAAAACTATAAAAAGTACACAAAATCCAAGTCTTTGTACGAACGTTGCTTGTCTTGAGAAAAACTGTTGTACTGGTGATCGACGTGACGAAGCAAATGAAATGCGGCCGAAACATAACATTTTGGGATTCTGCTCATCTTGAAATTTTTTGTCAGTTGATTGGTTAGTAAGACCAATTAATCAAATAGTTTAGTATAAATCTTATGGAACTCTCCTGTCATTTTGTTCTCTTCCCCTCTTTGTAATTTTCATATGTAATTATCTTCATGCATTTTAATTGTTGAAAGTTTGGATTCTGGATATCTTTTCACAATGTGTACCTGAAGATGTTCATTGAAATTAGTCATTTGTGATAAATTCATAGATTTATTACAAATGTTGATGAAATATTATTAAACATTGTCTTTTCATTTCATTTTCTTAAATCATGCTCTTTAAGTGTTGTGTTATTATTGAGAGAGTAGCATGCCAACAAAGAGACACTGGGTTACAAATATATGAAGCCCAGTGTACCCATCATGACACCTAGTCACATAATTGTATACCAGGCACATGCATCACAGCCAAATGTATGTAATGTGGTGACAGGTTTTGATAATAGCAGTGGATAACCCTGCAGGTAGGGCCCAATAATAAAGAAAACAAAAAGAAACCCTTCAGGTTAGGTAATCTAGATAGCTTCTGATTGAAGATGTTCCCTATATGTATCTATATATGACTCCCAAGTTTCCCTGGATACCTTGTCCTTCAGGCTTGGAAAAACTGTCCTCGATGCTCCCCCACTACTCCTGCTCATGAACTAAGATGCAAAGTAGCAGCTCCTAGGGGACATGCCCAATTGGTTAAGGTCAGGCAACTGACAGACAAATCTATGGTACTGAACTAGATATTTATTTTAACCTTCTTAAGTCACCAAAACAACACTTATACATTTTCTGTCTGAAGGATTTATCGTTATTTACATGTGGACTGTTGTCCTCATCTTTAACAATGTTTCGGCCATTGTGCCTTCCTGCCTTCATGTGCTTGTCAATCCAGGTAGCCTTCATGGAATTTTGAACTGAATCATTTATTTATATTTTATTTCACTCCAAGCAAGGCAATAATGTCACTAGGTTCATATCTTTATACATATGTAATGTTTTGCATATACATATAAAATACTACCTAAGGTTTGGGAAATTTGAATATGAGAAGAATAAATTTCCTAATCCAAATATAATTTTGACCATATCTGTCTTCCTCTATGACAGCAAATGCTGGACAAGCTCTTCAAAGATGATGAAGACACTTGAAACAACAGAAATGTATTTCTACAGAAAGATGCTCAGGTTGAACATGTGAGCAACATTTTAAAGAAACTGAGAAAAAAAAAAAAAAAAAAAAGGAAGCATACTTAACATCAGGAAGCAGTTGAAGTTTCTGGGATACATAATGAGAAAGGAGGGTTTGGAAAATCTGATACTCATTGGACCTATTAAGAACTACAAGAGAGAGGAAGATGTGGAGCTCCATGATAGCCTATGTCCTGAAGGGACACGACACATAAAAGATACAATAACATTACCAATGGTAGCAAGAATAGTCCATACTATATCTGCCTGTTCATATATCATTTCATATATATATATATATATATATATACACACACACACACACACACACACACGCACGCTTATTCTTACCACTCGCACAACAACTGCATTCAGTAACCTACCATAAGTGGCCCTGGACCTTATATAAGGTGAACATTATTTTTTAAAAATTAGCATTGACTTGGACGCTCCCAAACCCTCCAAAAAAGGAATAGTCTTATCCAGCAGAAAAGCATAGCCATATAGCAGTTGTCATCCATGTGGTGTTTATGGAGATAATTATTTCCATGTTTCACTTGTCAGTTCCTTAATTTAAACTGGTAGCAGAACATGACAATAAAATGGCCTCAAAATTCATTCCTGCACCTTTTCAGTTTTTTCTATAATTCAATTCTATAATTTCCTTAAGGAAAAAAAAATTCAAGTTTGGGAACTTGATACTGGTCTTCATTTCATCCTCCTATACATATTTTTAATACTAATATTCACCCAATACAAGGCTCAAGAACCACTCAAGGTAGAGGGTTACTGTGTGGTGCTATATGACAGTAATAAAAAAAGGCAAGAAGTGAAGTTCATAAGGCTATGTAGGAAAGATAAGTTAACCCTAGACTTGAAGAGGTCAAGATTGTAGTGATTAGGAAAACATCCTGCCGTGAATCTGTTCCACAAAGCAGCAATTCTTGTCAGTGGAACTTACTCTTCTGACTAACAAAATACAAAGGGAATGAGGATGGTTCTTCCTTCTGTACATCGCATGGCTGCAAAGGTTAGGACTGGTGAAACCAAAGAATATAGTTCGTCAGCACACTTGCCATAGCAGTAGAGCAATGAGAGGCTCACTGCATTTTGTCTGGGAGAAAAGGGTTGTAAGGTGGAAAATAATTCCTCATTCACAAGACTATTTAGACACTTTCGAACTCTATCATGACAGCCAAGTGAGGAATAGGCAGCTCCAGTTCAGATATAGCAGCAATACTCCATTTTTGTTTTGATCTGGATTTTGTAAAAGTACAGTATAACAAGGGGAGTCAGATAATAACTGGAGCGATACAGGGGACCATCCATTTTTCCAGCATCTTTAGCAATAGATCAGATATAAGAGTTCCACTTGAGGTCTAGGGTGAGTTTGAATGTTTTCGGTTTACTTATTGCTTTTTTTTTTTTTTTTTTTTTTTTTTTTTTTTGTAGTATTTCATTTCTGCTCCAATTTGATTTTAATAATTTTCATTACAAAAATTCAGTGGTAGGAAAATAAACTGATCATTATACATTTGAATTTTATAATTTCTAGCATAAAATTTGTTTGAACAAATTTTAACAAGTCTGTATCTTTGGTATTAGAAATCAGAATAATATCACCGGGTCAAGAATTAGGGCAAATGTTACTGAATCAAATAAGTCATGGTACTTCTGAAAAGTTCGGTAAATTTGAATGGCTTGACCAATCTGTTCCTCTGTGAAGCTACCCGGCATTCTCTGTGTTTCTCTAGATATTTCACATGCCACTTAACAGATTTCCACCAGAAAATGATAAACGTTGTTTTGACACTTTTTTTTTCTTTGAGGAAGTTAGTTAATGTCTTAAGTTCCCAAAATCTTTTGGTAATACCATATATTATAATATTCCTGTCTGTTTTGATATCTTCCTTTCTGATAACTGTAGGTGGATTCCTTTGCAAACAAAGTCCAAAAAGACTGGTGTTATCAAAGAACAGGGAGAACTAGAAGTACGTTTAACATTCCATGTTGAAAGCAAAGTCGAAGAATTGGTTCCCCTACAAAGAAAATCCTACACAGGCTCCTTACGACATTTGGCCACAAGTGTTGGTAAGCTCTCTTTTGTTTTGCATTTGGTTCTCAATGTCCAGTTTTTTCTTATATATATTAAACTCTTGCTGTTTACAAACCTCTAATGAAAAATTTTAAACGGTTCCTGCAGCAAATTTTATTGGCATTAACATGTCTATATAATTATATACATGTTTTTGTCTATTGGAAATTTCATATGAATTTATTAAATGAGGAATTATCATTATGCTCTAGGACTGTTGTCCTCATCTTTGTTGTTATAGCCACAATGTTTTTTTACTATTATACCCTTGGATTTTCTTTGCATTGGAATTTTGAACTAAACTCTTTATCCCATCCATGGGGATGGGTTGATTGTTTTCATTCTACTCTCCAGTGGAATAAGTAGATATAACATGAAAAGGATAAATTAAAACAAGATGCAATAACAGAAGAATTAACTAATATGTGTTATTCTCTAGGAGAGACAATGGAAAGAGTACAGTCTACCCACATTGATCAAATAAACGCTTAGGCATAAAATTCTGGTAATGATGCAGAATCCAACAGGCACCTTAAGATGGGAAGATACAATGGTCAAAATATGGTGACTATAACAATCATATGGACAATAATTGGAATAAATCTGTGTATAATAATGTGTTAGAGATGTGAGGTGTTGGTTGACTTATATACATAAGCGGCCCAATATCTGTAATGACTTAATTGTGTGGGACTTCCTGATAAGATGGCAGCAATAAAACACGTATATTAATACACAGGAGTCTTGGAGTTATTTCTGCTTAACATGATGTCAAAGGGACGAACTGGACAATAAACTGAGTGAGTACTACTTTGTTTAAAACAACAAAAAATGATGTCAATCAACCCACCCCAAAGTTTTGACTGGACAGTAAGAAATTTGCACAAAGCCTTTAATGAGTGGCTTGAAGAAGTGAACCTTTTTTTTGAATTTCAGAAATTTGAAGGGGAGGGTAGAGATAGTACCGCTAAAGCTGCAAATGTTGAAAAGAAGAAAAGGAGTTTATTTATTTACCTTTTAGGAAAAAAGGGCCGACAAATATACAAAACCCTAACAATCAAGAATGCGAAAGGGGAAACGATTGGAAATGACAACGAAAAAAAACTCGAAATGGTTATCGAAGCATTTAGGGACTACTGCAAACCCATGAAAACGTTGGCTGTAGACAGAGTGGAATTCCTACGGAAAGAACAAAGTGAAAATGAAAGCTTTGAGGACAATTTGTTAAATTTGAAATCGAGTTCTGAAGATTGTGAATGGAATAACGTCACTGAGAACGATATGATAAAATTACAAATAATAAAAGGAATATACGATAAAAAAATGCGAGAAATTCTCCTGAGGGAACCAGATTTAACCCTGACACAGTGTATTGACTGATGCAGAACAAAGTAAAATCCAGTTGCAAAAAATTGAAAATTACAACAAATTAAATGTTGAGGATGACACATACGAGAAAGATATCAATGCGACTGGAAGAGAAAAAAACAATATGATTGCATTTATTGTGAGAGAAGACATGTAAAAGGAATAAGAATCTGTCCAGCTTATGGTCAGGAATGTTTTAGATGCAAAAGAAAAAAACATTTTGCCACATCAAGAATTTGCAGGGGTAACTACAGTGAGCAAAGAGTTAATGAATGTTTTCACGTTGAAGGGGAGACAATTCATAAGGTTCATGCGAATTTAAAATTAAACGGGAAGCCCATTAAATTCATGATAGATTCCGGAGCAACTGTAAATGTAATTCCTGCAACATTCGTTAAGGACAACAAAATGGAGCACTTACTTAAAAAAAAGGTAAGAAGCTTGATATTTCAGTATACGGAGGGAAAAGGGTTAGAACTGAAGGAACAATGAGGGTAGAACTTATCAACCCTGTCAACAGAAGAAAAGTGACAGCCTCAGTCATGGTTGTGAATGAGAAGGTACAACCAATTTTAAGCTGTAGTCTTTGCCAAAAGCTAAATTTAATATGGTTCAACCTAGATCAGTTTGACTCGACAGTTTCAGCTGTAGAATGCAATGTCCTCAAAGAACAAGCCCTGAAAGACATCAGAAATTTAGATGTTGATGATTCCATCAAAGGGATTTTACTAGAATACCCAGACGTTTTTGAAGAGAGAGTTGGTGAATTTGAAGGTGAATTAACACTCCAAATAGAACCAGGCACAGTTCCTAGACAACAACCCATAAGAGGTATCCCATTTGCACTGGAAAAACAATTTAAACAGGAACTAGAAAAAATGATGAGGGACAATATAATTGAGAAACTGGAAGGACCTAGCTCATGGCTCAACAGCTATGTGATTGAGAGAAAACACAGCGGAAAACTTTGGATATGTTTAAACCCCAAACCATTAAACAAGGCACTGATTAACAACTACCACTGCCAGGTACCAAGCTTGGAATCCATCACACACAGGTTTGCAAATAAAAACGCAATAAAATTTAGCAAATTGGACGTAAGAAGTGGATACTGGCATTGCAAGCTGAACGACAAGGCAAGAGAACTGACCACCTTTGGCACGCCTTGGGAAATTATCGATACAAAAGATTAACCATGGGTATCACACCAGCCAGCAAGGCATTCCAAACAAAAATGATCGAACAATTCCAAGGGATACACGGGGTTAGCATCATCCAAGATGACTGTCTGGTTGAGGGATTTGGAAACAACTCAGACCAAGCCATCAATAACCACAACCAGAATTTGCGAGCATATTTGCAGAGATGCAGAGAAAGAAACATTAAAATTAACCTTGACAAATGCAAATTCCTCACAGAGGAAGTTACCTACATGGGTCATATACTAACACAGGCTTGAAGCCCGATGAAGAAAAAATACAGGCAATCACAGAATTCCCAGCACCTCGCGATCTGCATCATTTAAGGCGCTTCATAGGAATGGTTAAATACCTCTCGAAATTTGATCACTCACTGACGACAAAATGTGAACCTTTAAACAGGCTAACACGGAAGGACCAGATTTTCCAATGGGCGGAGGTGCAACAAAGAGCATTCGAAGACATAAAGAAAGCTATAGCAAACACACCTATCTTGGCTTACTACGACTTAGAAAAGCCAGTCACAATACAGACTGACATGTCTGATGTAGGTGTTGGAGCTGTCCTCCTACAGAATGGGAAACCAGTGTCATACGCATCAAGGGTGTGGAACGATTATGAGAAAAACTATGCACCAATTGAAAAAGAGATGAGAGCCGTTGTGTTTGAACAACACAAGTTTAGCGACTATTGTTATGGAAGACATGCAACAATAGAGTCAGATCACAAACCATTAGAAGCAATCAGCAACAAGCCTCTAAGCGAAGTACCAAAAAGACTGTTAAGAATGATGCTTTTAATACAAAATTTTGATTACAAAATAACATACAAAAAATGCAGTGACATAATTATTGCTGATGCTCTTTCACGAGCCCCAGTAGAGGATGACAAGTTCCAGTTTAATTTCAGTGAAGTGAATCTATTAGAATTTCTTGCTGTAAGTGAACAGACCAGAGACAGACTAGTCAGTGCCACCAAAGAAGATAGGGATCTACAGAAGCTCGTAAAACTAATTAAACAAGGCTTTCCAATGCGATATAAAGCCCTTGAACCTCAGTTGAAGCACCTGTATAAATTCAGAGACTACCTGTCAACAAAGGATGATCTAGTATTTTACAAAGACTGAGTCTTTGTACCTGCCTCAATGAGAAATGACATGAAGAAGAAGGCACATACAAGCCATTTAGCAGTTGAAAGTAACATGAGACGTGCCCTAGACACAATCTTCTGGCCTGGTTTGAGGCACGAACTACAGGAATGTTACATCAACTGTGAACAGTGTAGCAGATATTCTGCAAGAAATAGCAAAGAGACACTAATCACAAGACCAGTGCCGGAATACCCATTCCAACGTATTGGCCTCGATACCATGATACTGGATGGAAGGAAATACCTAGTCTGTGTGGATTATTTCTCCAATTGTACCTTGGTTGATCAACTCCAAGGAACATCATCAGGTTGCACAATCAAGCTGATAAAGAAACACTTCATGAGATATGGCATTCCAGAAGAAGTTGTAAGTGATGGGGGCCCTGAATTTGATAACAAAATGATGAGAGAACTGGCCCATAAATACGGATTTAGATGGAATCCCTGCTCCCCAGAGATGCCAAACTCCAATGGAATGGCAGAACTGGCTGTAAAACAAATAAAATGCATCATAAAAAAATGTAATAATGAAAACGGCGATCCTTGTCTGGCCATACTAGAATTCACCAACACACCATCAAAATCCACAGGAATGTCCCCAGCGCAGAGATTCTTTGGAAGACAATTGAGAAGTGTACTGCCTACGATGAAGAAATTTCTATCCCCATTTAATGCGGAAGAAACAAAAACTAAAATACGAAAGGCAAAACAACATCAAAAGAAATACTATGACAAAAATGCCCATGACCTGATAGAATTAAGAAAGGGCGACCAGGTGACTGTGCAGCCATATGGCAAGAACCAATATTGGAAAAAGGCAGTTGTCACAGAAAAGTTTAAATACCGACGATACATGATCGAACTGGAAAATGGGAAAAGGCTAGTGAGAAATAGGAGACACCTAAGACTCACAACTAGACCAAAACATAGCAACATGATGGAAACAAACCGCAAACAAGATATCACCAACAGTGGCAGACAAAACTGAAAGACAACCACGCCTGAAGAGAGTCACTGCAGGCAGGACACCCAACCGATATGGTGAATGGCAACTCACATAATATAAACACTTCAGACTTTTGTATGTATGGGGGATGTTGGTTGACTTATATACATAAGCGGCCCGATATCTGTAATGCCTTAAGGGGCTTTAATTGTGTGTCAGTTCCTGGTAAGATGGCAGCAATAAAACACATATATTAATACACAGGAGTCTTGGAGTTATTTCTGCTTAACATGAGGTAAGTAATAGCTGCTTGCTTCTTTCTGATTTTTACTTGTCTGCTAGTTCTTGAAAATCTGTTTATTATGAAGACACAATTCTCTGCCTGATTTTTCCTTGCCATTTATTATATTTTTACCAGTTGTTTTTATTTTTATTTTTGTCTTTTGTTTTTCTTTTAATTAATGTCACAAGTAAATAATTAAATGATGTTAATTACACTCTTCTTTAGCTCTATCCTTCATTGTCGTCTAATTTGCTATCTCTTTCATTCATCTTTATTTTTTCAGCTGGAAAGCTAAAACGAAGCCAGTCACTGATCTATCGTAAAGACAAAACCAAACCAACCCTGACTATGTCCAACACTCCTAAGAGCTCAGATTCTAATACATCATCACAGGTAATATATATATATATATATATATATATATATATATATATATATACACACATCCTTCTCTTGCATTTTGTTATAGATAATACATGCCACTATTTCTCCCTTTATTACAGTATTTTCCAAGGTAAAATACAACTTTTATGTATCTGATCTCATGACAAAGACCTTGTAAAAAATCATTCTCCTATTACTTGTAGATTAGTGCTTTCTTGTATGTTTGTGTATTCCCTATATCATGAAATTATCTCCCTTGTTTTTCAAAAAAAGTCTAGTAGTATTGCATGTTGATATGGGAATGTTTTCATATAATACTTACAGTATTTGTTAACTGACATCATAACCAATGTAGTAATCTGATTTTACTAAAATATTAAACAAACTCAATTATGGTTGTTTGGTCAGATTTACTTACAAAAGTTTGGTTTACTTCATTTATTACCTACTCTTCATTTCCACTTTTCCTCACTCCTCCCCTCAACAATTTTAGTTTTAATTTCAAAGTTTTTAATTCAGTCTTAAATAATCTTGTTTTCTTTCCCTTTCATTCATTCATTCTAGTTGAATGAACTTGTTATACAACTGGCACTTCTAAACCAGATTATTGTCTGTGTACAAAGTTTCATTTTAGGAATAGTTTAATTCAAGCAATCTATAGCATTTGACACCTTGCTACAATCACTTAATATTCAAATGTTAGCACAAAAATATATTACTGGGTGATATTTTTTTTTTTTTATATTTTTGGTATAAATAATGGGAAAGGTCCATTTATGAAGGCAGATCAGTAGATCCATAATTCAATGCAGTTATTATCTATATTTGATTTTAATTTATGACTATACGGTTCAATCCGATGTTATTAACATTGAGTTAAGTGCATTGACAATATTGTCAAAAAACATTTATTTTCTAAATTAAATGCTTTTTTCTTTTTTTCATTATTAGGCTATGGATTTATTGACTTACATATGTAATCCTGTCCCCATTTGGTGTTGGACATACTATTGGCTTGCTTATTCAATATAAAATTTGTAAAAATATGAGATATTCTTATTAAGTTGAAGACATCAGGCAATATCTTGACTCCTTCCTTTCAAGTGAAATAGAAAGGTATTATTGAATCTTCTGGATTTTAACCTTGAGAAAGAAAAAGCTTAAACTGAACCTTTATGCTACTTTCCTTTAATCTTAATTTTTTTTTTTTTTTTTTACCTAGTTCACCCCAGCCAAGGCAGTAAAGCCACTAAGACACAAGGGGTTACTGGATGTAGAAGAATTAGAAAACAGAAACATTACTAAGGAGCAAGACCAAAAGAGGAGTAATCAGGAGGACAGTAGATAGCAATTGACATTGCATTTAAATTTTTGAAGATTAAAGTTGACTGGAAAGCATGGAGCCGGAAGAGAGTTCCAAAAGCAAGAAGTGTGAGAAAAGAAATTGTTAACATAAAATTTACAGTTAGATCTGATTAACTCAACTGTAAATTGGTGAGATCTCATTGCTAGTCCAGTGCCATGCTTAAATTCATAAAGTGTAGCTATCACAGTGAAGAACTCATCCAAACAGTTGCCATGGAAGTATTTATAGAAAAGACACAGGGAGGCAACTGTATGACAGTGGTAAAGTGACTGAAGCCAAGATGCCAAATCAGGACCAATAATATTGCTGATTCTTCTTTGGATTTTATCAAGGATCTCTAGATATATAGCCGGAGCACCAGATCATATGTGGCATCAACATTCCAAGCCTAAATAAATGGTATTTGGTATTTATAAATATGCAAGATAGATTCTGGAGAGAAAAATTGTTTAGCACAATACAGTGAATCAACTTTCTTAACAACAGACCTAGCAATGGATTTTCTACTTCATATCTGCCAAGAACATTAACCCGAGAAGGCACAACAACTCACTCTCCTGGAGGTTAGCATCAGCCATGCTGGCAGAAAGGGGTCTCTCTGGAGATTAATAGAGCAGTTTAGTTTTGGAGGCATTAAAATTAACAAACCATCCTTTGCCCCCAGTTAACAACAGACTGCAGGTTGTTTTTGGCATCAGCTGCCAATTTGACCGTATCAGACTTGCTATCGAGACAGGAATAAATGGTTGTGTTATCAGTATAGATACCAAGTTGTGAACTGATGCTATCGGGAAGGTTATTAATGATAATTAAAAACAAAGTAGGACCAAGAATAGAGCCCTGGGGAGGACACCTGCATTAGTACAAAAGGATCTAGAGGTGGCCATTCAGGATAACTTTCATTTCATGTTTTGATAAAAAAAAGACTGAATCAGTTCAAAAATTTGTCCAGAGACACCATCACTTTTCAAATTGTGAAAAAGACCTATACGTCAAACCCTGTTGAAAGCTTTCATGGGGAAAATTTTCTTTTATGTAAATGATAGATACTATATTTCCCATCATAAAAGATATACCGATAATTTGGCAAGAAATATTTTCTAGGGAAAATTACTAATACTAAACTACTTATTCAACCATATTCGTCAGTTATATTTTAACCTTATTTTAATTTATAGTGATTTACTAAGCATAGTTTAGATGTGACAGAAGGTTGTGAGTGTGGGCACCCAGAAATATTATTTTAATTTATAATTATAACCAGGTTGTGTAATGGTTATCAACATGATTGATTGATTTGTATTTTTACAGTTTATCAACCTTTTGCAATTTATTTAAGGCCAGTAAATATTTTTAGATTGTAAGAATTTGCAGAGGGGAATTAACAGGAGATATCTGATAACTGACATCCATTAAACATGGCACGTGGAACTAGAACAGTCTACCCCAGTGAGCAAAATAAAGGGTTCAGTTCGACATTCCAACCACCTGAAGAAGACTGGAGCATACAACGGCCGAAATGTTGTAATAAATATGGCGACAAAGATGAGGACAATAGTCCGAATAATGTAAATAGTGTACATAATACCTCATCTCAAAAATATAAATAGATACTGAAGAATTTTTTTTCTTTTTAGATAATAATGGTTTAGTGATACAAGTATTATTAATTAACCCATAGCTAGGGGAGTATAGTTAGATTTATACCTTTCTCGAGAGTGTTTGCACATAAGTGAGTATAATGAACCCGAGTGAAATTGGAATGTGGATCTCTGATTTCCAATTCTGAGTGATTATCCGTTACACAACTTTACAGCACCTGGTATTCCCAAGTGGTTGCCCTTCTAGATACTGAACAGGTTTGACATTACTAAACTTCAGTGAGAACCAATGTTTCAACATGATATGGCCTTAAGTCATGATTATGGAAAGAGGAATCAGTGAGCATAAATCTATTGTGTTCACCTTCATTGATACCCTCAGGAAAAGCATAAATTCCTCTTGTCTCTCTCATGTATGGGTTAAATAGCAGGGTCAACTGGATGTCAGCCAGTCTAAGAAAGGCCTGAATGCAAAACCATGGAGAAGACAATGGGAAACTATTCCACTATCTTTCTCAAGAAATCATTACAGTTCACAGGAAACTGGTGAGCTATGAAAGCACATGGCAATTTAAAAAGGCACATCATATATATTTCATTCTGGTGTCATCAGGGATTTAGTTTGTTAAACAGGAATGTTTTCATTGTTAGTTTAGCACCAGTAACCCAGTCATTTGTGCATGTGAAGAAATCATTTTGAAGAAATTCTTAATTTTCATGGATTACAACCACATCAAGTTGAAACACTAGTTCCCACACAGTCACCAAAGTTAAGCAACATTAAGCCTGGTTCGTACATAGATGGGGGACTCCTTGGGAATACCAGGCATAGTAAGCTTGGATGTGTGGATGGTGTAATTGATAATGGTTTGAAATTAGTAATCGGAGAACAGTTCCAATTCCCATTAGGTTCGTTATATTCACTTACATGCAAATACCCTTAGGAAAGATATGAATCCACCTCTTCTCCCCAGTTATGGGTTAATTAGTAAGACTTGTATCACTAAAAAGTTATCTAAAAAATAACAAAATTCTTACAATCTAAAAATGTTTTCTGGTTTTAAATGGTTTATAAGCCATAGGAAATCAATCAATTTTCATAAGCAAATAATAATAATAATAATAATAATAAAAAACCCAAAAAACTTTGGACCAGAAAGGAATAATTCTCTTTTAAGGCATGAACCAGATTATAAATTCTTTTTGAAAAAAGTTATCAACTAAAAAATTTACTTTTTCCAATGTCTAACATTTGTATGCTCCCTTGTATATTTTGCATTTTCAATAATTTTATTTTGAATTACCTCCCTTTGTTTGTAATACTTAATGTCATGTGTTGTGGTGTCCTTGTATGTTTAGAGCTTAAATGTCTTAAAAGTAACAATATGACCGGAATTAGAAAGTAGTATTAACATTACTAAAACAATTTCAATTCATGTTTTTAATTTTGCATCTTTTAAGAATCAATTCTCTCTTTTTAAATCCTTCACATGTATTTTTATATTTTTACATGTATCACATATCTTCTTTTTTTTTTTTTTTTTTTTTTATAAACCATAAAGAAAACAAAAATAACTTGCTGTAGACACAGGAAAATTCAAGTTTTACAAATAAGAACTTAGTTCTAACATATTTGCAAAGATCTTTGACAAGTTTGACAAAGAAAAATTATTTAACAAACAATTGCTATATTCAATGATGCATTTTAGCACACAATTTTACTTGATTTTTCTGAGCTAATCTGCATTGTTTCATCCAAGATAAAAAAAATTCTTCATAGAAGTTTTGATATGAAAATCAGAACATGGCTTTCCCTAAGACAGCAAAAAATTAAATATACCAGCAAAAATCCGATGAACAGATGACATTTTAACATTATGTTACTTTGTAAGACATAGATATTCTTACAGTTTGTAAAATTAAAGCACATGACCAAAAATTTATTCAAATTACCTAATTCAGTCTTTATGAATTTTACCTCATGAAAAGGAAAATTTCTCATCTTATACTTAAAATGTTCATTGAAAATTACCTTCAAAACTTTAAAGTTGACCAGATCTGGTTTAAAAATAATATGCAAACTAAATTTTTATAAATATTGTATATACTCTAGTATAGTGCAACTTTTTATGATCAGTTTTTTATGCAAAAAATAGATGGTAGGGTCACACAATATATATAGGTAAATTTTTTCAGTTGGGGTTAAAATTCATGCAAGAAATTTTAGGGGTTGAACTATATGTGAAGTCAGCTTATACACAAGTATATACAGTGTATAAATTTGCTCAAATAAAAATAAATTCCAAAGAATTTATTAACTAAGTTAATTACGCTAATAATATAAAAATGTTTTAAGCACTTTGCTGTTGAGTTTTATTTATTTATTAATGAAAAAAAAAACAGCCATTTAAAATAAATTTTGTGAATTCTTTCCCCAATATCCATTATTGATTATAGTTGATCTAAATGGCTAGATCAAGTAATGTGCATGTTGCTTTCCAATGCAATGAAGTTTGTAAAATTTTGCCACTCACAACTTTTTGATGACTAACAAAGCAACTCAATAAGCCTCAGTTATGTTCATTATTGTTGTTTTTCTTTTTTCTAAAGGCACTGAAAACAGCATTTTATTTGACAACATTTTTGATGAACGAAAGGGAAAAAGAAGCTCAAATTAATTCTACAAACACCAATGAAGTAAGAAGCATGGTGTTGTGCATGTAACTTTAGTTGAACTTCAGTTAATTTCAATTATCTTCTGTAGAATCTATAAACATTACAGAACTTATCCTTTATAGATCTTGGATGTATTATAGCTAAAATCTCTTAACAAAAAGTAAAGAATGCCATTTGAAACGAGGACAAAAATACTTTATTACTTTCATGTATGATAGAAAATTTTTTTCTTGCTTGTCCTTTTTTCTTTTTTTTTTTTCTTTTTTTCTTTTTTAACAGGTTTTAGAGTTCAGTTCTAGAGATGAACTCAATGTATCTAACCAAGGTTACAAAAATACAGGATGCAGTCATTCAGTTGATAATATTTTTCTCAAGCAACAGTGGCAGCAACAAGCTGCTGTTACTCCCCTTACCATGGCTTATCTGGTTTGTATTTGTCAGTGTTGACAAATTTCCTCCCTCTTCCCAAATTATGATTCTTAATGTTATTATTTTTTTATAATTTTGAAGCTTTGGTGCCTTTTGGTCAGAATAATTGGTTTACTTCTAAAGCATATGCTTTTCATTTTTTTTTTTTTAATTGTTCCATCAGTATAAGGCTAAAGAGTCATTCAAGGTAGAGGGTTACTGAAAGAGGTTGTTATATGAATATAAGCAGAGTAATTAAATAGAGAATAATTTATATTTTTTTATATGACTAACATATTACCCATCAAAAATAGACTGGTGGATAAATTAAGCAAATATATTGCAAAAAAATATACATGCCAGAAAAAATTTATTTTTCTGATGATTTTATACAACTCTTTATATTTTCTGTTTTTATAATTCCCAAACAGTATGACAATGAAATATAAATAGTAGAAAACAATAATAGTGGTGATATTACCAGCATCATTTACCTACCTCCAGTGAACAAACACACAGTAGGGCCTATTTTGTGCCTCTACATGTTTGCTATGCACTCTTTGTTTCTTTTTAACATGACAGAAAACCAACAAATCGAAATAGATGTGACAGGCTGCTTTTATATAAGATGTCTTTACAGTGACCAAATGCCATGTGTGCAAGAAAATGATTCTCTTCAGTTTTTTTAGCAGTGAACTGGACAAATCAAAGATGATGTTGAAGTGAAAGCAATGATTGTCCTGGAGTGGTTGGCAAGATATTGGTTTAGGACAAAAACAACTGTAAATTACATAAATTGTAAAAATAAAAAAATAAAAATAAAAAAAATGATTACAAATATTATAAGTTTTAATCATAAAAAACAACCTGGCATCAATAAAATCTTATTCAGTTTAGGAGTAAACATATGAAATGTATTTCACAATTTACAAAAAAAAAAAAAAAAAGATACAATACCAAAAACTGATGCATGGAGACATGAAATTTGAGGGGGAAGACCCATAATTGCACCCACTGATGTGTGAAAACACTAAACTCTAAAACCACCAAAGTAACAATGTATACCAAAAGACAGACCCATCCATCCAGACAAAATTATTTGATAATGCCTTATGAAAGCTGAAACCACTTAGAAGACATTGGACAATTTATGTTGATATTCTGTCTTAACCCTCTACTTTGAGTGGCCCTTGGTCCTTGTACAGAGTGAACATTATTTTAAAAAAAGAAAATCTGAAAACTAAAAATGGTTTGCAAAAGAAAATTAGGTAAAAAATCTTTCCAAAAACTTTTGTTGGGTTTTCGACCAAACATGCATAAATAAAAAATGCTGCTCAAATATAGAGTTGAAACAAAAAGGCATAGTGATAGTTTTTTTTTTTTTAAGTGAATTTCAGAGACAATATTTAGATATTTGTACATAGATTTATTCAACCACTACCTTTTGACATCTTTAAGGCACCTTCATAATTGCATTCTCCCAGAATTTAGCATCTTTCTGAGTAATGAATGTTTTTACAAGCTTTCAGAGAATTTAAGTTATTCTCATTAAGAGAAATTTGCAGGGATCAAAATGTGGTAATCTGACTGTACCAATTTCTTCCAGGTCTGCAAAATGGCATGAGGTCTAGTGTTATCCTGATGAAAAAATGACACTGTTGTATTCATATACCAATCCCCATTTAAATTTCAGTTGATACAGCTAGAGGCTAAACTAATCCTTACCTTGAAGATGAAACTACCAGAGAAATAGTAGTGAATACAAACACCCTTCTGGTTGGCTGATTCTGGACAATTTTCATTGATTGCTACCTTTAATCAGCCCAAAAGAGAATAGTATTTGTCTGAATTCAATGTCTGATTTGCAGAAGGAGTCATCATCACAATACCCTTCCAATCTTTGGATGTAGACCAATTTTTGGAGTGATTAGTTGTGGCTCATTTTATTTTCTGTGGGACTTTTTTTGCTCCACATTGTTGTAAATAATCCATTTTTCATTGCTTGTGATTATTCTTTTCAAAAATGAGTTATTTTTATTATGCAAAGAATTGTAGATGGAAATGCAGCCTACTAATCTTTTTCCATTATATTCTGCAACACCCAAATATCATAGCAATTCATGTACCCAAGTATTTTCATATGCTTTTATTGCTCATGTGGGACATACAAAGTATCTCTGTGATGTCCGGTGTCATGTGACCTGGATTATGTTAATCCGCATTTCAATCTATCTATCATCAAAGACTGCTAGAATGTACTTGGTCTTCCAGATCAAAATTTCCACTCCTGAACTTAGTGAACCACTTCAGAACAGTACTCTGAACAGTGGCACGTATCTTTTTACAGTTTGTGAAGTATTTTTTATCTTTCCAGGAATGAGCCTCGTATAACAAAAATGCATTTAATTTTCCTCCATTTTTCACTTTTAATCTAAAAACATTTAATATCCCCCACTTGAATCCTATAAAAAGACATTGTACATATTCTCTGCCCATGTAAAAAAAAATTGTATCTGTATTTATGGTGTTGCAGTTTTATTTTCTGTCAATGTATTAAGTTTATGGCAAATGTCACCTTCATGCCTGTAAAAAAAACAGTGTGTCAAATGGAAGTTTTTCCATTGACACCTATTATTTTAACTACCTTCACTCCTCATCAATGTTTGTTTTAAAGTGATGATTAGAATTATATGTAAGTGAATTTATACATTTTTTTTGTTCTTGAGAATTGGCAACAAAAATAATGAATACTATTAGATTGCTTATTTACACTATTATATTTATTGGAATGGTTAGTAAAACAAAATTACCAATTGATTCAAACTTTATAAAATGGTAAATTAGGATTTACTTATAATTAGTTCACATTTTAATAATGGAGTAAATGTTTATACATTTATAAATAAAAAATTGTTTTCATCATTATTTCTTCATAAATTGGTAAATGATAAATATTGCATTAGTTTTAATTGTATTAAGTTTTAGAATGTTGCAAATATAAAATTATTTTTGCAAATAAACAATCTAATAAATTGTGTTTTAATATTTTTGTAAATTCTTAAGAACAATAAAATGTATAAATTCACTTTAATATGTTTAGGTTTCATTACAATTCTAATTATCACTTTTTGTAACAAACATTGCTGAAGAGTGAACGTAGTTAAAATAAGTGTCAATGGAAAAGTTGTCCTTTAGACACTACATTTTTTTTTTTGTGGGCACAAGTGTCTGTTTGCCAAGTTCATGTATTTCTCTTAATTTTTATTGATATCTTTTGAGCTTGGCATGGTATAAAGCCAATTGACAATCAAACTCTAATGGTCAGTAAGAAGACTGTTGTGCTAACGTTTTTACAGGTACTATTTTTCTTTTCCTGTCTAATAAAATATATATATATATATATATATATATATATATAATGTGAAATACTTCTCTCAGAGGATTTGACACACATCATCAGTATACTAATTGTATTATCTTTTATTTTTTATATTGGATTCTTTATTGATCTTCATTATGTATAAATCTTTGCTTCTGATCATAAAATTATCTTCTGTTATATCGTTTTTATTAATTTCATTTTTTGATCTGTTTTAATGCTATTTCTAACTCGAGTTATACTTAACATTAACCAGTAATTTGCTTACTCAAAACACAATTAACAAATTATTACTAATATTACTAAGAGTTTCTTGCTATTCACTTAGAGTAACAATTTCATTTTTGTTTTCTCTTCTGTTTTGTTCTAACATGATCTCTTAATCAAAACATTAAATTTGTTTCTATTTAAATGCATTTTGTAATTTATTTTTAACATGAAGGATGTGTACAATGGGTTAACCATTGCTTAAATTCCTAAAGAAGGTTTTTTTTTATTTATCATGAATTGTTTTAAAAGCATTGAAATAATCTTTTTACCAACGCAATTTCAAATGCGTATAGCTTTGACTCATAGCAATATAAAAAAAGTATTAAAATTTGTTAAATTATAGGTAAGTTTTCAAATTTCATTTTTAAGCCAGCACCCTCCTCCAGATTTTTAACAATGATTCCAGTTGCCAAACTTTTCCCCCTAGTTCAAAAGAGATGTGGTTGAGATAAGTTTTTATTTCCCTGTTGATCATAAAGGCTTTGAAAATCATGTCAAAGAAAGATTTCATATAAATCCATAATCATATAAATGTTAAGCTTTATCACTTTGTATGTGACTTCATTTGCTGTTCAAAAAGCTTATCCTGGTATTGAAGGAGACTCTGATCCCTGAAGAATAGTGTTTGAATTTCATAGTTGTGTTGTCATATCCTTCTATGGCAACAAAAACAACTTTGAGTGAAATTAACATTAAGGATACTGCAACTGAGAGGCTTTGAAAAAGAATGTAGTGGAAAGGGAAGTAATATTAATAATGCAGAGTGCTAAATGTTAATATAAACGTGTACATCAGTGTTTAGAGTTATAGAGAAGTGAATGTTTAATATATAGCTGATACTAATGATCCAAAGCATCTTAATGATTTTTGAGCTGCCAATAGAAAGATTTTACTTTTTGATCTTCAAAGAAATGCTAATTTTAGTTCATTGTTCTTTCTTTAAATTCCATCAGAAGTTGAACTGATTTGGAGAAATTGCTATTCTGGATGGTGTTTACAATAAGTCCTGAATGGCTTTTATATATTTCTCTGGTTAAGACTGCCCTATTTTTTTTTTTTTTTTTTTTTTTGCAGTTAATGCAGATAATACGCTGTTGAACCTCTTGTGGTAAATCTAGCCAATCAGGTTCTCCAACATATGGACCAAAATCTCTTTTGTTGCATTTGTCCTAAACACTTCACAAATCACATCAGTAATATTTTAAAAATTCAATGTATATTTTGATCCATAGCTCTCAGATGTCCCCAAATACCAAAGAGTGAAGCAAATTACTTTTCAGGCCAATCAGATTTAGTGCTGAATATTTGAACAATAAAAACAACTTCTCTAATGTCTAAGTCATTTGAAGTCAACAAAAATGGGTGCTTAGGCAGTAGATCTGCTAAAAATGTTAGTACCTCTGTCCTATAATAGTTTTGACATTTAGTGTATGAAATTTATGTACACTTGTAATGGCAGCTTTAGTGTTAACAAGAAATAAAGTGGAAGTGACAAAATAAATGGAGAGATATAGTGGAGATAAGTTTTTATTTCCCTGTGATTTTCAAGGTTCAAATGTTTGCTTGTTCCTGGGTATCTTATATCAGTCATGGGAGATTGAGTTTATTACAGGAGGTAACACAAGGTAGTACTCAAGATAAACACAAGGAGAAAATCGACAAGCATTTGTAGTTGAGTGAAATAAATATTCCATGGATTATCACATTGTAATAGTCAAGGGGGAGGTCTAGCTGCTGCCACTGGTTTCATCACTGGCTAAAGGCATTGCTGTTGATGGAAGAACCTTGGCCTTACTGATAATGTCCTAAGTAGTTATGTAGTTTTCTGTGTTCAGTTAATTTGCCTGTTGTGAAATCTGTCACTAATGCCATCAGACCTGCCTCTTTGGGTGAGATCAGCCCTGGCTTTATAATGAATCATCGACTTAGAAACAGCTGCTGTGAAAGCCGAGTGGACCTTTTCTGATTGTTTTTTTTTGTTTGTTTGTTTGTTTGTTTGTTTTTTGTTGTTTTTGACAGTATTCTGAAAGTGGGTGCATGGATCTGGATGAAATTAAAGTCTGTTTTTGTCGTATGAGGTGTGGATGTCAAAGTGAGCTCTTAACTTTGTTGGATTACTGGCTGCTGACGATAATCACAGGTGGTGCAAGATTTGAAAGCTTCTCCCTCTTTCCTTTTTGACTTTGGAAGCAACAAGATATTCTCTTATTTTGTCAGCATGCTGAAGGTTGCTTTGAACTCATCGCACTTCAACTTCATTTCTCATTTACCTTTGTTTCACCTGTCTGTTTAATATATTTATTAATACTTGTTTGTTTAAAATCCTTAATTTTGCCGGGATTCACATGAGTCCCCCAATATTGTTTGTAGAAAAAATGTAATGGGAGCCATTAAATATTTACTGAAAAAACGTCTTTCAATAAAAGTGGTGATTCCTGGAACAAGTTAAAGAAATTGAGTTCCATCAGGCTACAACACACATGTAACTATTATAGTCAGGGGGTAGTATTACAAAATCTTGTTTAATTGAATAAAAGATTAATGGATCAGTGTCAGTTCCTTTCATCTAATCTGTAATATTTTCTATTGAGTTAAATCTTTTGAAATGCTTGTTAGCTTGTATTCTGTTGAGGGAACATCATTTTTGTGCCCATCTTGTTCAAATGTATGTCATACAAACAGTTGATCAAAAATGTTGATATTACAAGCTCAGTTTAAGCAAAGGAAAAAGAAATGCAAACAGTTTAGTAAATTAGAAAATGTATTTATTAATAAAAGGCTTCTTTTATAGTGGCATGGGCTTAGGGGTTAGAATGAACAATTGATTTACCCATGCCAAGAAGATTAATGAAGATTGAAATTGTAAATTTTAACAAAACAAGATAAGGAATTTATGAATTTACACATCTAAAGTTGTGTCAATAGCTTGTTTCAGGAAAATAAATCAGAAATTTTTAAAGACTGTAATTTTAACAAATTGTCATGAAGAAATGTTCATACAACAGATTAAATGATCGGACACAAAATAATATTAAAAAAAATGTCTAAAACAAAGGTAAGAGAGTTTGTTGCTCACAGAAGGGATATATGGTTTGCATAGGTTCAAAAGTAGATGAAGAGAGTTTAAAATACTTAGCTTTCTTGGATTGTTGAGAGAAATTTCTTTGAAGTGTTGCATGCTTGGTTAAAAGCTGGTAATATAATTGGTGAATAATTTTACACTGTACTGGAAAGCTGTTTGCAAGAAACTGAAATGAAACTTTTCACATGACTTCAGACACTCTTGTCTTATTTAATGTTTCTCCTTATTTTATATCAAAAGGAACTTCAGATAGGTTCACAATTTTTTTTCTTTTTCTTAGCCCAATGGCTAATTTCTGTGAAGACAAGGTTTTCATTGGTCCAAAACAATTTCACATAGGCTTGCAAATTTATTTCTTCCTTCTTTTCAGCTCACTGGTCAATTTCTGTAAAGGCAAGGTTTTCATAGGGTCAAAGAAAATTTCACATATGTTCACAAATTCCTTTCGGTCTTTTTCCTCAGTCCTCCAAATTTGAAGAGAGTTATTATTTTGCATCCACTACACTCTAGGGCTTATTAAAAATATTACTTGATAGAAATTGCCACATCATATGAAGGCTAAAGAAAGCATTGCTCAATATTTTGAATTAAAAACAGCAACAAAGAGGATGCTGGGTTAAAAGCTTGGTAACTCTTAAAAACACAATGTGATTTAATATACAGTGAACAGCAGAAATAGCTCCCACATAATAAGACAATATTGCCACTAATGTCTTACCATTATAAGGGGGGTATTTCTGCTGCACATTGTATCTCACCGTCATGTCATGATCTCCCCTTGTTAGTTCTGAGATATTCTGTTATGGTAACAGGATGTATTACTTGATCCCAAACATGTAATAAGCAACAAGCATGTCTTGCATTCAGGGCCAGATTTAGATGAAGAGTGTCCCTTGGCTATTCCACTTGTAAGACCCCCTCCAAATCCCCCATTTTCACGAGTAGAGGAAAATGGAAGAGTGTTAAATTAAACAATTTGAGTAAAGCCAAGGATGATGACAGGTGTTTAAAATTCCACAGTTGACAATTCCTCCTCTAAAAGACCTATTATTGCTAAATACAGTATGTGATTGAAAAATGCATAAATGCTAAAATGAAGTTATCAGCTTAAATTATTCTGAAATGGAATATAAGGAAAATTACTGAAGGGTTGTTTAGAGTCTACAATGCATTATGACAGCATGTGTAAGAAAGGCCTATGACCATATCAAAAATATTGTACACCTTGGCTGGAGGTCCCCTAGATTTTGAGGCCCTAGGTTTCAGCCTGCTAAGCCTATACTCTGCACTGATTGCATTGCTATAATGAAATTTCTCATTAGTAATCAGGGGAGATCAATCTGCTATTACTTTTTGTGGCTATTTTTACTTTTTATGATTTAATAGCCACAATTCTTTGCTACATGTCCCAATATTTAATTTTATAGATAAAATAAACATCCTTCATTACTCATGCTGAAAACAATCTGTACAATTACTGTTTTTTTTATCCCTAAATTTTTTTTCCCCAAATTTATTTGTCTTGTGTCTTTTTGCTCATTCTTTTATACAAAAATTAATTCTAATTTCAATTTTTTTCTACAGTAAATATGCTACAACTTTAAAAGAATAACTTGCAATTTATTTAATTTTATTGATAATGAAATGTGTAAATTCAATAATTAGAGCAGATAAAACAGCAAGTTTTTGTTCATTACTCTCTTGATTTCTAAATTGATTTTTTTTTTTAAGCGTATCACCCCAAGCAAGGCTGGAGGCCACTATCACGCAAGGGGTTATAGAAGGGTTGGAGGAAGAGCAGATAGGGGTGGTAAAGGAGAGGATGTGGAGAAAGTGAAAGACAGTGGGTCGATCAAGGCAAGGGGGTTACAGAAGATTTGGAGCGAGAGCAGATAGGAATGAAAGATGAAAGGATGTGGAGAAGGGAAGTGGATAGATCAAGGCAACTGGAGATGTCGATTGACGCTACACTTAAACCATTGGAGATTGTATTTGTCAGGGAAACAGTAATAGGGAAGGGAGTTCCATAGGCGAGATGTGCAAGACATGAAGCTATTGGAGTAGAAGAGATGTCTACATCTAACAGTTTCAACGGTGTAGGGGTGGGATGCAAAGTCACAAAATTCTGCTTAGTGATACTTACAAACTTATACTAAAGAAATAACTAATAAATAAATACAAAAATTATATTTAAAATAGGATAAAATAACAATTCATTTTCTTAATCAGAAATTAGTTTAAAAAATTCAGATATTACTGTTCTTTCTTTTATACTCAGGTGAAAATGATTTATTAAGTTTTAATTAAATAAAATAAAAAATTAAATATTTTTTCGCTCCAACAATTTGTCATTGAAAATATTCAGATGCTTAAGTAACACTTTAATTATGGAAACTGTTTTAAATCTGGACAACCCTGGACACTCTTTCTAGTGATACTCCTTTCAATATAGATTTAAAATAGGTAATTGATTTGGTACTGGAAACAAAAAGATAAGTTGATTTTTTTTTGGGGGGGGGGGATGTAAATTACTTTAAAACATTAAAATATTTGTTTCTCCGAAATTAAACTGTCTCAATTCTTATTAAAACAGTTTTATAAAGGAAAAAAGCAGACCACTTGTGATTTAATCTGATTTTATATTTATACAGGAATCTAAGTTGTATCATTGTCAAGATGAGAAATTAAAAACAATGACTTTGAATGAAAAGTTCTTAAAGTCTTCCTATGCCACAATAGATGAAGTGCAAACAGGTAAGAACTTCTCAATTCTCTTAGAAAATGATTATTGTTCTTTTATTTACTAACAACAATTTTGTTTGGTCAACAAATATTTTTGTATAATTTTTATCAATCACAGTTAATATACTCCAAGATGACTTATATGAAGTTATAAGAAAGACATCCTTTAAAATTCCCTTGAAAAGAAAATGGCTATAATCATATGAAAGCTATATGCATTAAATAGCTTCTCTATTGTTTCATATCTCTCTAGAGTTTTAAGTTTTTTTTTTTGTTTTTGTTTTTTTTTTACTAATTTTCAGAAACTTAAGTTTATAGATGAGATTAGTACTGAAAATTAGATTCTAACAATATTTGTATTATTTCATTATGTATAACAAGTCATACTGATATTTACTTTCACTTCTAATAAAATAGCTGGACATATAACGATATCTGATGCTTTGCATTATTTATAATGGTATTAGTAATTTTCAAAACAGTTTTATTAAACATTGTTCACCAGAAAAGGGCTGGAAGAAGAGATCATTCTGAAAGTTGAAAAAAATATGCAATTTTTTGTATAGTGCGTGCGTGCGTGCGTGCGTGTGTGTGTATATATATATATATATATATATATATATATATATATATATATAAACTTTAAAAATCAGGAGGTCGGTTGATTCCACTGCCTTGGTTTCAACCTTACGGTTTCCTCAGGCGATTTTTTTTTTTTTTTTTTTTTTTTTTTTTTTTTCTCAAATGACCACCTAACGCTTTTTTTAATTTTTTAAAAGAAAATCTAAAGAATGCTATATTATTGTTTTAAAAAATAAACAAATGTACGGCATATGAGGCTGGATAAAAAAAAAGTAATTTAACCGCCCACTGATGCACTTACAATACACTTTTCTTCACACCCTCCTCCTCCCTTTTTACACCGAACATCTTGTGTCTGTTTATTTTTTAAAACAATAATGTAGTGTTCTTTTATTTTATTTTTTTTAAATAAAAAAGCATTAGGTGGTCATTTGATAAAAAATCACCTTAGGATACTGTAAGGTTGAAATCAAGGTAAGCAGATTCAACTTACCTCCTGATTTTTAAAGTTAAAAGCCCTACATATTATTTTTACTTTTGTTCTTTTACACATGTATTGAGCACTTTTTAATGCTATCGTTTTCTGGTTTGATTCAACTCTGACTATTAACCTTTTATGTATTTTATACTCATACACACACACACACACACAGAATCTTTCTAACAATTTCATTTTTTTTTTTACATATATATGTGTGTGATTTTAAAATAGAATACACAAAAATGGAAATAGATTTGACAGTCTCAAGGGTAATGTAGGGATAGGAAAACATCTCTCATCAACACATTATCATCATCACCACCACTCAGACCAAACGTAATGATTTTATTACCACTTAGGCAGAAATTCACTTTTGCCAACAGTCCGGAAATGAGATCACAGAAAACGAACAATGAAACATTAAAAGAACATAAGGAAAATTTATTCTTTTAAAAATTGATTCCTTTTATTTTCCTGAAGAAGGTCGCAAGATGGGAAACGTGTGTAGCAGAAATATGAAGAATAAAATGTAATATATACTCTGAAACAAATCCGCATTATAACCAAAAACGTTTGTGGTTACTCTCTCTCACTTCTTTTTTTAAGTTTTTTTTTTAATTTGATAGAGATATATATATATATATATATATATATATATAAAGAGTTAATGGATTTTATTTTTTAATTCAAGTTATTTTTATTACTTCACATATCTGAAAAGCTTAAAGATAAAGAACTGACAAAATAGAAAATTTATTTTTGTAACATTTTTGATTCCTTCAGGAATTACCTCAAATAGGCAAATTACAAAGATTCATTATTTGTCTATATATCTGAGATGAGGTATTGTAATTATTTACATTATTTGGACCGTTATCCTCATCTTTATTGCCATATTCACGACATGACATGGCCCAGTGGATATAAGTGTTGGTTGGATCCAGTAACTTGATCCAAAGTGTTGGGAGTTCAGTAGCTAGCTACTGCAGTGGTGAACAAACACTTGGAGAGTTGAGTTAAAGGGAGATAACTGAGACATCCGGGAGAGGCATGGCACGTGGAACTAGAACAATCTTACTCTGGTGGATGAAATAAAGGGTTCAGTTCAAAATTCCAATCACCTGAAGAAGGCTGGAGTGTACAATGGCTGAAATGTTGTGAATATGGCAATAAAGATGAGGACAACAATCTGAACAATAATGTAAACAAAGGTTCATTTTTAAAAAAATCTTAAGCAAGGCAATAAAGCTAATAAGATGCAATGGGTTACTGAGTGAGAGAATATGAGATAAAAAAAAACATTAAGGAGAGAGAACAATAAAAGAACAGGAATTAAGACAGATAATGATTCACTGCCATTGCATTTAAATTTTTAAAGATCAAAGTTTAGGTACCATAGAGGAAACTGTTTATAGCAAAGGCACAGGGAGGCTACATTATGGCGGTGTGAAAGTGACTGAAGTCAAGATACCAGGTCAGGATCAGTAATATTGCAGATTCTTCTTTATATTTTATCAAGAATCTGTAAAAACATAGCTGAAGCACTAGAATAGATATAGCAGCAAAGTGTGTCCACACAGAAAAAATATCATTGAAAAAATTACATGTTTTCAAATTCAAATCTGGGAAGATTCAAATGTTTAAAAAAAATTCAGATTAAAAAAAGTAAATTATAGAAGTCACTAAATGATTTAATTTTTCTTAAATTGGTAATGAAAAGGGAATTCTTGTAATTAACCATTTTCAATCATCAATTTTTGGGAGTTTCTGTGCTTTTTCAGAAATATACCAATTTGCAAAAGAAGCATTTCAAAGCATTGAATGAAAATGGTTAATTTTCTACATGTAAATACTACTACTGATAATAATTAGAAGAATTCAACAAAACAGAAATTACATCACTTAGTATCCTCTATAATTTCTTTTCCTTTCCATAACATTTAAAATTTTTTACATATATACACATACAGGTCAGCACTAATGAACCGCAGTAGTTGGGGTCCAAAACTTCTATCTGCGATTTAGATGGTTCACAGTTTAGATCAAAAGTGAGCCACAATGTCAGGATTGCCAGCTTAGACCACCAAAACGAAGCTTGTCAAGTCCATGGAGTTATCAATGAAAATGGGTAACACAGTGGCTAAGCATGCAAAATGCATATTCAGTACTAATATTTGAATGTTGGTAGTTTTGAAAAACATTTATTAAAACTAGCCTTTAATTTCAAATGAAAATTTGCACCAATATGAATAAATTTTAAAGACGACCTAAAATGATTCCAATTATAAATCACCATGTCAATAGATCCATCATTGATGACAGCAAAAGATGGCAGAAATCTCATACACATGAGATTTTAACATTTTAACAAGAAAAAAATAAAGTTAATTTTTTTATGGTTTTATTAAGATTTTGAATAAAAACATTACACTACATTGTATTGTAATGTATTAATAAAAACAATATAACAATACAATGTCGTAACATCTCTGTACACACACAGGTTTCTGTGCAATGTAGTGATACAATACAAATGTTATGAAATTGATACAAAACATTTTTAGTTCTTTTACATCTACTTAATGGAAAATAAAAATAAAGTTTGTAATAACGAAGTTATTGACATACTTTTCAGCATGGGCTTGTATAATGGGCCCTGACAGGTGTATCCCATTATTTCTAGTTTCACAGAATATGTTAAAAGTTGCCTTGTCAAAATCAGGATCCCTGGCAGTTCTGGCCCTCTTCCTCTTCAAACCTCCTTCATCTAGCCCATCTAAAAAACTTTGTAGCTTTTCATTTTTGATCCAACTTCTCAATGTAGATTCTGGTACACTCATCTCAGTTTAATGAATTTATTAAAATAAAACATTATACAGAAAAAATAAGACTTTTAAAAAGTGTCACAATCATGTTTGAATTTGTTTAAAATTGGGATCTACTTATGATACTAATATGAACATGACAAAAACATTTGGGAGTCCATCACACATGCATAGCTTAAACAACATTGTAATTTATTGGTGCACTGTTTAATGGCACTGACCTGTGTGTGTGTGTGTGTGTGTATATATATATATATATATATATATATATATATATATATATATATATAATATGTAGTTGCAGCCTTGTTAGGGCCAGAAAGAGAGGAATTAAGTTAAAGAAATATATTAACAGAAACAGTAATAAAAACATATAAACGAGAGTGTTACAGCAAGAATGTTCAGACCGAATGTCAGAGTTGCCTGCTGGAAACTTCTCTCCAAAAGGCAGTACCTGCTCCTATTTATAGCTGGGAGAGTCCATGTATGTGTGGGTAAATTACCATCACACACACACACACACACACACACACACACACACACACACACACACACACACACATATATCTGTCACAAATCCCATAAATCATTAGTTGTAGGGGCACCAGATGTACTGCAGCTACAGTAGAAGTGGTGTGTCTTAGGCAAGACAGCTTGATGGAGCCCAACCCTTTCCAGACTGGTTTGAATTCAGTTTTCCTTCTCCTATAACAGTTGTCACCCAAGGTTATAAAACCCAGTCTGTTCTGCTATTTACCCATAACTAGGAAGAGAAGAGATGGATTTATACCCATTTCCAAGGGTATTAGCATTTACGTGAATGTAATAAACTTGACTGAAATTTGTGCTTGGATCTCTGACTCCTCAATCTGAGACATAATCCATTACTCCACCATTCTTCATATATATATATATATATATATATATATATATATATATAAACATCAAAAACATGTCAAAATCGCTACACAATTGCAGATATATATATGGTAAATTTTATTTCAATTTATTTAAAATTAAGGCTCTATTTCTTAATATTTAACACTTAGAAAAAAACTGTATGCCTTAAAAGCAGTTTCTTTCAATAATATGGAGTTCAACAGTTTGCTTTTTGCCTAAAAATAAAAAATCTGTTCTGAAACTTTCTGACAAATGGACCAAATAATTGGGAAAAAAAGGTTTCTTTGAAACTCTGGAGTCAGCTGATTGAGGTTATATTTAGTAGACTAAGTGACAAATTTTATATTTGTATTAATCATGTGTATGTGTTTGTAATTGAACAATCATAAAACAATTCATATAGGGAATAATATCTTTAAAAGTCATTGTGCAATAACAAACTTTGAACTCTACTGAAATTATATTTTAAAGGCTGTTTGTAGAAGAAAGTAAATCAGAAAGGGATAAGTTTGATATAAAAAAAAAAAACTATAAAACATTAAATGTACTAAAGGTGACAAGCTCTCCTCAGTCTTTATTCATTGTCTCTGATAAATGTGTATACAATAATTGATTTGTGTCAACAAAACTTTATTAGTTGAGATTAAAATACCTACCAAATATAATCCATACATCAAATTTTGACATTATTATTATTAGCTCCAACTTATGCAATGGATTTTTTTTTAATTAAAAGAAATCTAAAGAGAAAAATGCTGTCTTGCAGTTTTTCTTTACGACCCAGATAAATACTGTAAATTAGGTACCTCCACAGAAATTCAATACCTGCAGTTCAAAATGAATTTTTTTAGATGAAAAACCTTTCTTGAAGATTTTATTTTATTTTAATTTCAAGCTAGTAGATTAAATTTAATATTTTTAATAAGTAAAATATTTTGCTGTATTTAAAAAATAACTTAAATTGACAGGAAGGATTTATTTTTGTTTTTTAAATTGCTAAAAATTACTGATTTTAGTGCCATTCTTAGTCATCTGTCAACACACTAATTCTCTATTAAAAAAATCTTTCAAAAATAAAATATACTTTTCTGCAACTTTATTTGAGGAATATTAGCTGAGTTTAATTAATCTGATCTGAAATTACAGAAATGCATTTTTTAGCACAGAGTTGTTTATTTAAGGTATTGACATACAGAAGATTATCTATTTTTTTTTCTACAATAGATATATCTTTAAAAATTACTTGAGGAATATAACATGAGTGCCTGTTTTATATAATTTTTTACTACCCAGTAATCTTAATAATTTAAGAAAATATTTCATGATTTATTGAATTTTAGATACTTTGGCTTTAAATTTACTATACTTATCACTCTTATTTTCTGTTAATGTTGTGTATGAAGATCCATATCTACAAAAAATGACACATTTATACACATACAAAAAATTCAAAATTCTTTTTAAAATATTAGGGGTCAATAAATCGTAATCAACTTTTCCATTTATGATTGTAAATATAGTTTTTACTTAATAACAATATCAACTAATCAGTACAAATTAATACATAAATTTAAAAAATTTAAAACTCTATAAATTATTCTAATTAAAATTTAAAAAAAATAAAAACAATTCTTGGAAAAATTCATTACTCATTGGAAAAATTTTTTTATTAAGACAATACTGTCCATTATATATCTTATTCATAAAAACAATTAAAATCTTTTTTAATTAAATAATGTCAGTTTTATTGCATTTCTTATTTTACGATTCAGAGCAAATTTTCAGTAACAAAAGAAAAATTGATGATTTAGATTCTCCAAGGAGTTCTGCATATAACTAATATAAACATTAAGTGGTACAAAAATTAATTTCTCAAAATTTTATAAAATTAAAGTCAAAGGTAATGGATGTAAGAAAATTTTAAAAAAATATTTTTACTAAGATTTTCTTTAAAAAAAAAAAAAAGAAAAAAAAGAAACATTTCTAAAATAATTTTATTCATTTATTTAATATTTCATTAAAATCTGACAATTATTTTATTTTGTAAGAATCAATGTTTTTCACTGCAAAAAATATACTAAAGTTTCTTATACCAATCTTTTGGTTTATCTCAGGTAAGTTTTGTCAAAGTCCAGACATTAGGCAAGTGTTCCCTTCCAAATTTTCCCAGTACATATAAGTAGTCATCAGAGTGGATGTAGTGAGCTCAGTTTATACTCAAACTATCTGGGGAAACGCTGAGCTCAGTTTGGGTTCAATCCTCATGAACTATTTTTACTGGATTAATTCATCAGAACAACTTAACTGTCTTAATTAGTTCTTTTTTAATCCATATGTATAAAAAGAACTATCGGTCCCTCTTTGTCTCTTTCCTCTGTACTAGCAGCAAAAACTAAGTCTCTCTCTGCCTTAACTGGTAAGTATCACCCAGAAGACTCAACAATGAGTCTCTGTACCTTAACTAGTGAGTACCACCCAGAAGATCCAACTTTAAAAACCAACATAAAAGCAGAAACACTTGGGATCAAAATAAGCTCACACATTCCTCACATGGGTGTCCCAACCATAGTAGTGACATAATTTGTCAGTAAATACATGAGAACTAAAGTAATTTGAAATTTTTTAAATTGTTGAAGAAAACATTTGACCTTTTTTTTTTTTTTTTATCAGAGGAGTTTAAATTTAGAGTTTTAATGTTTTAATTAGTTAAATTCTATTTAAAGATTAAAAATTTTTGTAATCTTATTTTTTTTTTTTTACAGAAAACCAGAAGGTCTTACACAAATCTCTTGAAAACCTCACATTGTCATGCAAAGACCATTACAATGGCAAGTCATATACTCTACCAAAGCCAGATAAATCTGTGACTCCAGTCAATACCTTAGATACATACCTTCAATCAGTTCCAGAACATAAGGAAAACCGAAGACCAAGTATGCCTCAACCTAGTGGGCCTGCTCCCTCTTGCCTAAAATCCCGTCCTTCTTCGTGCATTATTGGTGGCAACAGTAATTCACCTGTCCACCCTCTGGAGACTAGTGTTTCAAATACCACTACTTCACATGGCACTCACAAAGACCCTTCTTCACAGCTGAAATTACGTCCCTCCTCTTGCATTGTTACAAGTGTGACAAACACCAATGGTTCTCATCCGTTAGAGACGTATGCTGCAAATGATCCCTCAAAAGAATCAACAGCTCAGCACAAAACAAAACGAAAACAACGCCGTTTACGCAAGCACAGTCCATACAGCTATGAGCAGGATGCAGATTCAGAATCGGAAGCTGAGGAGAATGGTACTGGCCACAGAAAATCTAATGATGAAACAGGTGGTAAACCCAATGGAATCCATAGTGATGATTTTAATTTCAAAATCCCTCTTCAGTATCCACGGTTTCCAGCAAATTTGACCCAAAGATCTGGCAGCTGTAATGGACTGGCTGGATCCAACACAAACCCCAAGAATGTTGCTGATGAAAAGGTCACAAATGGAATCCAAGGACGTAAATCAAGAGCTGAGCTTGATTTTGGTTTGAAACGACCACGTAAGTTTGTTGAGCCTCTCTCTGCCACTCCTTAAATATGTTCACATTATTTTATTGCAGATTGAACTTATTGACTTCTGATGGCATTTTTGCAGCTATTGTCTAATTAGGTAAGGTAGTTGTGAGAGTGAGATTTTCCTAAAAGCCTACTCACCTATTATCGTGATTGACCTCTGACAAGGTTGACTATGAGGGTAACAGCTTTTTGTTGCTACTGTCTAATTAGATAATAGGAGAGTTGTTTCCTTAAGTACCTGCTCACCTATTTTGATTGACCTCTGACAATGTTGATTATGAACGTAACAGCTTTTTACTACCTGACAGGTAAAGTATTTATGAGAGTGGTTTACTCCGGTCCTTACTCACCCAATATTTTCTCTGTCAACCTTTGTAGTATACTAGTTAAAATATATATGTATGATTGATATACACTTGATGACAGCCAGAAGGCATAATGGCCAAAATATGATAACGACAAAGATGAGGACAATCATCCACATGTAAATAACGTAAACTCCTCATCACAGAAATTAAAATATCAAAATACATTATCTTTTGAACCCTGAACCCATGATGAGTACAGTATATGCACTTTCACACTGCAGTCAATATACCAGCTGCTCAGGTTCAAATGAATAATTCACATTTCAGATACAAAAATAGTTGGCATATATGAACATTCAAGTATGTATAATGTATAATATGTGTATTTCAACAGCAATAATTTTTTCAAACATGTTTGGTTGAATATCAACAAATTCACATACTGAAGTGTTTTTTTTAAAAAAAAACATAATTCTAGTTTGACTGTTTAAACATCACCTTGAGAGACTTGAAATTGGTTGTGTAAACCTACATAAAAACAGTTGAGTAAACATACACAAACAATAAAATCCTTGAGAATGAATGTAGCAACATTCGAAAGTACTTGGGGGGGGGAATAATATAAAATCAATATGAACTTTGGCAAATTTACCAACATAAAACAACTACTTGAGAAATTTGAAATATTTTAATAAAAAAATTGATAGAACTTGTCGATGTTATTCAATCAAACATGTTTGAAAAAAAATATATATATATATATATATGTGGGCTTTTGAAAAGATCCAAATGAAGATATGCATTCCTTAAAAGGGATTATTGAACTTTACTAGGCTGTGAAGCTCTTTGTGGCCAAGAAGTATGAAGCAAGCCAGATCAGATGATAGTTTCTGCTATCAAGGGAGACACAAGTTCACCCTCTGCTGGAGGGCATGTTTTCTTTATTAAAACTTTAGTGCACAGGCTAGTAGATGTTTTTTTTTGTTTTTGTTTTTTTAAGAAAAAAAAAATCGGGGCATCTATTCAAACATTTGTCCACTAAAATGTATCATTAATATATTATTAATGAAAAAAACATGCTTTAGTAACGAAAAAAAAAATTAAATGAAGGCATATTAATTTAATTCATTTCATTTTTATTTTATATGTCTAAAACTGCTTATTTTTCTCTAAACAGAAAATCGTAATGTAGTTGGATTAAGGAGACGACCAATTTCATTTAGTTTTGATGGACGGCTGCCAGATTTCTCTGACTCAATGTTAGATTATAATTCTGACCACTTTCCAACTGAAGACTTAATAGGACGATACAGAAGCATGCACAAAGAGGTAAGATAATAATTTCCTTAATTTCTAACTGTTGCTCAAATAGAATCTAACAATGTTATTCATTTTCACAATACTCTACTAATTGACTATCAATTTTAACTAAATATCCATTAAACTTTTTCCTACCATCAAGCATATCTTTTTATTTTAAATTTATTTGGATATCTTATTTTCTTGGCTTATCGCCTCCTGATGATAATCACAGGTGGCATAATATTTGAAAGGCTTTTTAGGTTGACAGGTCTGTTGAAATTCCTCTTTTGTGAATCAAGTGTTTTTTATTTGAGAATCAATGTTGTAAACACTTTTCAATAAAAATAAATTTTACTATTAAAATAATACTAATATATATAAGTAATATATATATATATATATATATATATATATATATATATATATATTTATAATACTTTATTTTTACTATTTTTCCTTCTCAAAATTACTCAATATTTAAATTCATAGTTTTAACATTATTCTGCACATTAAATCATTTTAAATGGTTTAATTTAATTTCAGACTTTATTTTCATATATATTCAAAAAGGAAATAGCAAAATGATTTTGCGTTCTATAGAAGAATATCTATAGAAGATATTTAACCAGTTGTAAAAAAAAATTCATGAAAGGAAATACAAACATTAAGTTTGTATCTATTTAAAAATAAACTGATATTTTAAAAATCAATACATTAAGTTTTGCCTGCTTTTAAAATACTTGCAAATACTTAAACTGGTCCACTTGTTGAAAAGAAAAGAAATATTTTTGGGGAAATAATTTTTGTAGACATTCATTTTATTTGTAGACCTAATTTCATTAGACCTTCCTTAAGCTGCAACACTTGTCAAAATTGAAAAATATTTTATTATTTTAGAAAAGATGCCCTGTTTATAATATTGATACAGTATCAAATTGATCTGTGGCTTTTAAAGAGTTATTTGGATATGGCTAGTCTGTGTATAAAAAAAATAAAAAAATTTATTTTGTTTTTCTTTTTTTTATTGTTACAAAAATATTTCTTTTAAATAAAGAACAGATACATACATTAGTGGACCAATCTCTTTAAATAGTGCCAAACACTTTGCCTGTACATTGGATTTATATTTGTTTTAACTTTAAAACTATTCAAACTTCAAACATTGTTGGCTTTTTCTCCTTTTAGGAAATGGTTAATTTGATAGTAAACCAGAAGGCACAACTAATCCGAAAGGACCAATACATCCGAGGATTGGAAACTTATATTGATGATCTGCTTGTTAGTGTTATTGAACAGAATCCAAAGATGCTCCAAAGACAATTTCATTATTAAAATTCTTTAACATGACTGCAATCTACTTCCTTCCAGTTTATATTGACACTCTTGTCACAAGTCAAACTGGGAACTCTCGTTTCCTCTTCAGCCATTTCAACTGACTGACAAATTTATTGTAATAATCTCTTACAAGCCATTGCAGATTTTTTAATTTTTTTTTTTTTAATATTTTGACGTTATAAAAACTTTTATAAAACATTTTGATTATTTATTTTTTATTATTAATTTCGAGATTAACTTAAATCCTTTTTGAAGAACATTTTGGCAATGTCATTTCGCTACATCAATTATTTCAGGATTCAAATTCTCTTTCTGAAAATTCATAAGAATTTTTTTTTTTTTTTAAATCATATCACAAATTTCTATTGATCAAAGTTTTTTCATTTTCATAAATACAGACTGCCAGTCTATCATTTATTAAAATATGAACACTTCAGTCATTTATACTTTTGAGTTATTTTTATTTTGTAATTTTTGCTTCAATTTTACATCCGTCCAATTCATATTAAAACATTTTTATGATATCAAAGTTTAAATTGATATGGTCAGAAATTTTGGTTAAACTTCTAGATTTCCAAGAATTGTAAAAATGTAATTAACTTGCTAAATTCAAAATCATTTCATTGCAACTTTATATATATTTTTCAAATTTGCTTACAATGTACTTAAATATTTTGTAATGTATTCAATATTAAAAACATGTTAAAACATTTTTATTCAAAGGTTTAAATTGTAACAATATTTGCTTTTTTTTTCTCTAACTACAACATTCACTTTATCTCAAAACAAAATTACAAAACTCATTTGATACTAAGATTTTTTTTAAAAATTCAATGTTTTTATTTCATTGTGATATATTTTATATATGTAAAAAGAAAAACAAAATTTAATGTCAAATTATCTTCTTGCTTCATTCAGTATGGTGATTAATGTTTAATTATTGCTGATTAAAATGTGTTTAATTATTGCTATGATTAAAATGTGTTTAATTATTGCTATGATTAAGCTTGTCACCCATTCTATATAGACTGATTTGCCAAAAGTCATTGATTAAAAATATGTAAAGTTATGGGTAGATGGAACCGTGATACCTTGACATCATAGAAATGTCCAAACCTATATTAATTGAGTTCTGTCTCCTGGTGAGTTGGTATGAACACTAGCTTATGACAAATCAGAAGCAACTGGGTATAATGCTGGGTGCAAGTGGACTGAACATTTCATTTCTGAAATTGTGGGAACATTTTGACATCCCACAACAGTAACATATGAACAAGGAATACCTAATGAAATGTCAACCATAGGCAGTGCCACAGCCAACCATGTATTCTTAATTATCAGACATTGCTAGTTAGAATTGTCTGTGATAAAAGACAAGTGATATTTGCTTAACTTACCCCTTTGTATTGAATGTAGATGTATCAGACTTATGCCCAGCAAGTCAGTTCAGTGTTCTTTAACTTGCTTGGAATATGGGAGCAGAATAGCCACTAGGGTGCACCTGTAGTCATAATGCCATCAGGTGCAGTTCTTCACCTTGAATCATGATGTTGCTAATTGGATATTAGCGTACTGGCAATTGTGACTCATTGTATCCAATGAGTCACAATTCCAGTTGTTTTGGCCTGATTGTATGATTTAGGTGTATTGCAAACCCCTATGAAGCCATGGACCTAATCAAGATAAAATGTAGGCTGGTGGTAGTTGCATGTGTGTTCACATGTCAGGAGTTGGATCTGTCTAAATCATTGCCTGGTAGTCACTACACTGCACCTATCTATGAACTCTGTGTACCGCAGTAAGAATGGGTCAATTGCATCAGGACCAGGCACCATGAAACAGGGCCCAACTTGTCCAGAATTAGTTTGAGAAACATTTTGGAAACTTCCATCAAATAGTATAGCTACCATGTTCCCCAAACATGAGCCTGATCAAACATTTTATTGACGAGGTCTATCTTCACTTACAAATATCAGGGAGTTGTTAATAGCTGCAGATACAAATTTGATGCATTTTGTTCGGCTAGAAGGATCCTACATTATCGTAGGCAACTACTCTGTAGATTTTGGCATATCGGTGTAATTGTAATTAACTGATATGAAATTATTACAAAATTATTAGTTCTTCATTGATTAATATTCCCATCATTAAAAATCAGTAAATATCACAAGCAAAATAAAGAATTTGGCTTATTTCTCTCATATTGGTGTCAATATATTTCAAAATTGACTTGCATTTTTAATATTTCTTTAAAGATAATTTTTTCTTTTTTTTTTTTTTTGTTACTCTCCCAAAATATAATTACTGAATTAAAACTGAATAGAAAATATTTCAATTTTGAATTGTGAAAACAATTTTCATGTAAACTGAAGTTGGCTATAGTTTCCATTGATTGTAATGTGTTCATGAAAAGAGTCAAATAAAGAAAGACTAACGTCAGAAGCGAAAATAGGGGAGGTTACTCTAAGATTTTAAAATTTTCTGATATCAGGAATGACCTCCCTTGGCATAATCCTTGATGTTTTGTTCTGAATTTTTTTCTGCATCCAACTATTGTTTTATTTTTATTTGTATTAATCATTCACCCCAAGCAAGGCGATAATGCCACTAAGACGCCAGAGGTTACTGAAAGAGAATGAGAAAACTTTGATGAGAAAAGATAATAAAAAAATCGGATTCAAGACGACAGAAGTTGATTGATGTTGCATTTAAATTTTTGAAAATCGTAGGTGGCAGATAAGCAAGAAACTGTAAGAGTTCCAAATGCGAGAAGTTGGAGAAAAACTATTAAAATATAACTTATGGATACATCCAGCTATTTCAACAATAAAATGATGAAACCTATTTGCTAATCTAGTAGTACGCTTAAATGTATGTGGTTATCAAGGAGGAGAGTTCATTTGAACAACTGTCATGAAAATATTTATAGAAAAGACAGAAGGAATGTAATGGCAGTGAGAAAGTGACTGAAATCAAGATGCCAGGTCAGGACTGATAATATTACACACCCTTCTTTGAATTTTGATTATAATTCTGAGATATATAGCTGGAGCACCAGAACAGATATGGCAGCAATATTCAATGAATGGACAAATGGTAGATTTATAAATGTGCAAGATGGCTGTAGAAAACATGAGACCAAGAAGATGCAATGAGTTGTTCTCCTGGTAGGTAGTATTAGGCATGCTGATTAAAGGCAGTAATGGTTCTCTATGATGATTGAAAGATGGCAGTTTTGTTTTGGAAGTGTTACAATTTACAAGCTATTTCTTGCCCAATTTAACAACTGATTGGATGTCATTTTCAAAAACAGATGCTTGTTTCACTTTTTCATACATATTGGATTTACTATTAAGACAAGAGTAAATAGTTGCCATCAGCATAAATACCGAGTTGGGAACTAATGACGTCAGGAAAGTCATTGATGAAGATAAGAAAAAATATAGGTTCAAGGATGGAGCCCGACATGTAGAAGTATGGCCGTTCAATACAATTTTCATTACATGATCTGTTATGAACAATTGGATTAAATCAAATATTTGGCTGGGAACACCATAGCCCTTCAGATTGTGAACAAGACCAGCATGCTATACCCTGTCAAATGCCTTATTTAAAATATGAGATATTTAAAGCCACAGGCCAAGCCTTGCCATTCTTATTTAAAACATGATAGACATGTTGCGGAGGAGTAGGTTATTAGGAAAAATATGTATATATCAGAAGGTATTATTTGTGTTGGCAGCATGAAAATAAACTTCTCCGCAAACATTTAACTTTGGGTATGGCACAAGGCTATCAAATCCAAAATATAAAACAATGTTTTCTAGAAATAATAAAACATTTTTATATCATCAATATACAAAAATGAAGAATGAATTTACTCAGGTAATTTAAACTGAGTTGCAAATTGTTACAAAGTCTATGCTAATATGTAGCATTTATAATTAATAATATAGCAGGAGTTATTTCCCTTTTAACTTGAAATTCTTAAAGCCTTTTAAGAAAATGTTTTTATCTGAACTCGCATAAAAGATTTTGGTTCATGAAATGAAGTTCAGTCTCAATGAAAGAAATGTTCGAAGTTGCTTTTTGAATAAAATGTTTGTCTGGCAAACTGTATGTTCTTTAAGAATTGTTGTCTCAATAAAAATCGTAGATGTTAAAATTGAAGTGTAGTTTGTTGGTGAGTGAGTGAATTCGAAGTTTGGGATTATGTTAGGAAATCTAACATAGAAACTTCAAAGATTTGAACGGCATGAATTTGTTTGGCAAATTGTTTGATGCCCAAAACTCACTGTTAGAAGTTGATAGTTTTCTGTGTTCTTGTAGTTGGAGTGAATGAGATGAGTTAAGAGATGTGCAATGTTCATAAGTACATGTGTGTGCGTGTGTCATAGCGTCTTCACATAAGGAACAAATGCAGGCTCTTCATTGATCTACATTGTTGTGGTTCTGAGAAAGAGTTGAAGATGTCACTAAATATTTATGTTGTATGTCATGTGATAGGCTCGAAACACATACAGATTTTTGGTGGTAAATTAATTTTAACCATGCAGACATAGTGCAAAACATATTGGCATTAATTGACCAATCAGGAGTAAGAGAAATATCTAAGGCTTTCTGATCCACTTTGGTGTTCAAAATTTGCAGTTGAAAGCAAGTGGTAGTAGAATGCTAAAGACAAATTCGGTAATAATTGTTAACACATTTGCAGTTGATATAGAGAAACAGCAGCCATATTGTCTATTTGAAAGGAGGACGTACAATGAGATGCTTAACCGTTTCAGAGTCTACTGCAGTCTCTAGTGCTTTGCCAAAAAGAGGTAAAAGACTAATAGGACAGTAATTCAAAGGATCAGAAAATTCACCAGAGTTCTTAAGGACAAGAACTATAGAAGAAAATTTCCAAGCTGGAAAACCAGAAGCAGCAAGGCATTTGTTGTACAGTTTGGAGAGAACAGTTCAGGATCGCATTTCCTTTGGATCATTGCAGAGATACCATCAAGTTTGCATACCTTGTGAGGATCTAGTTTGTAGATGATAGCTGAAACCATAGATGGAGTTATGTGCATATCTGTTCTAGGGGGGGGGGGCAGACAAAGATACTCCTAAAGAGTTGAGACTGGAGTTGGAAGAGAATTTCTAAGCAAAGTTATTGGTTCTGACCTGGCATCTCAGCTTCATTCCCTTTCTCCCCAACATAACATAGTTTCCCTGTGTCTTTTCTATAAATACTTTAGTGCAATTGTCCTGATGAACTTTCCACTATGGCACCTAGACTTTATGAATTTAAGTGCAATACTAGATTGGCAGCAAGGTCTCACCATTTTACAGTTGAAGTGGCTAAATATAAATGTAAGTTCTATGCAAACCGTTTCTTCTCTTATATGTCTCGCTTGTGGAACTCTCTTCTGGCTCCATGCTTTCCAGTCAACTTTGATCTTCAAAAATTTAAACACAATGTTAATGGTTTTCTAAATTTTTGTTCTCTTATTGTCTTCTCTCCTTAATACTAGTTTTTCTCATTCTGTAATATTCAGTAATCCCTTGCATCCTAGTGGCTTTATTCCCTTACCTGAAATGAAATGATTTTAAAAAGGGGGGGTCTGCTTTATAAGCAATAGATATCAATACTTCATACCGATTGAAGAGTGGAGGGATTGAGAATTTACACTTGTTTCACACACTCTTACAGTAGCCAGTAATCTCAAGAACCAAAGGAGACTATACAGTGTTTCATTCTATTGGTGACCAATAACTTAACTTCATTACTAGCAGATACAAAGAGGAGTTTGTTATGATCTGAACCATAAAGTTAGTATAGCCAGAAGTGATTCCTGTGGGCAGGAATGAACTAAGAAGATTGTGGTTTAACTTAGTATTTCAGTGATGGCAAAAAACTTGTAAAAGAAGAAACTTTGATGACACAATTTTCAACAGAAAGAAAATTTAACTCAAGGATGTGTTGTGAAGAAGATCATGAAATAAGTCCCTATCATTGCATTGGTAACAAAAAGATGTCTGGTGAATAGAGGGGTTCTTGCTTAATAGATGAGCAGAAAGCACTATCTAGAGACACTACCATGTGACAAGAGACCCGAGAAGAGGTAAGGAATGGATCGAGTAGTGTGTCCATCAGAATTACTAGTGAAACGAGTAGTGAAATCTATTTGAGTGAGTCATTGAACAATTGAGAAATTCAAAGTCTAAATGCTAGTGAGATCAGTGTAACAGACTCCCACATGAGCGCTTCCCTGAACATTTTAATCTTGACCTTTTCAAGCAGTCAATCAGCCTTATCTTCATAATCTCTACTTTCTACCACATTCTCTTCTATTTGTATGCCTCATTCATTTCAACTGTAACTCTTTCTTGAGTGACTCTCAGGCCTTGTATTTAGTAAAATTTAGTTTTAAAAAATGGAAAAAAAAAAGAAGCAATATCCTGAAAGACAATGTAAATTTTGACCTATGCATGCTAGGGGATAATAGATATTCTGATAAAAAAAATTTCTTTCAACATCTTTGGACAATAGTAACCTAGTAACACTCAATGCGCAATATGTCTCTGGGCTTTAGACACTGGTACATTCTGTAATATGTTTCAGTGTAGTGAAAATATCAGATGTCATTCCGTGGCGATTCTCATGTGCTCTTTTTTTTTTTGTCAGAGCCATTTGATTATGGGAGAATGGGCAAAGGCAGAAAACTGTGCCTCATAACCAGTTGTTTTGGGTAGATGAAGCACAATAGCCCAGGAAGGCAGTCCATTTTGTGGTCATATTCAAAGCATGGAAAAGGCTATGGAAGTAAATCCAGCCAGAAAATTCAGAGTGAAGCCCAACACTGACAACTTTCTGGCAACTCCTTCAGCTAAGCCTTCCCAAATATAATGCCCTGTATTCCTTTGAATCTTTTCAGTATGGCCAAGATGGGAGGCCGTGTAGTCTTGGCAGTGCACAGCCTTCATATAGGATCACCAGTTTAGAAGGAAATCTATGAATTCAAACCACTTGCTGCCTTGTAGGTCTTGCTTCTTTAAATTATCAAACGAGGGGTGGGGCAATTTCAACATTTCTGGTGCAAAAGGAACTGATAAACCTTTGTACTATTCTGCATTGAATGTCACTATGAATCACAATTATGAATTGGTGGGGAGTGGTGACCACAGTGACACAAAATGTGCTAACTAAAGGAATGAATACATTAAATGAAAATAATCAAAGGAAACTTAATGATGACCTAGCTTTTTTATGGCTGGCTATAAAATCAGCAACCACACTGAAAAAGAAAAAAAAAGCTATATATATCCAATATTGATAATTTCTAAATTACTAGAATAGAGGTAAAATGAAGTCAGAAGACTTATTTGGATAGGAAACCCCACCAGCAAATTTCAGTTTGATATCTTAAATGACAAAATCATTTATAGTACATTATTTCATTATGCTTGTGGTTTGCAACATGGAAATTTAAACAAATTGTCATAATTCCTGAATCATTTGTTCAATCAAAATGAAATTTCCAGGATTTAGTTCTTTCAGTAAAAAACATATCATCGCTGAAATTTTATCTAAATATAAGATGGTGCCTAGAGATATTTCATAAATAATAAATGATTTTTATACGGAGTGGCTTTTTGTGTGTGTGTGTGTGTGTGTGTGTGTGTGTGTGTGTATGTATGTATGTATGTATGTATATATATATATTAGATATAACAGACAATGAATGTCTATTTGATCATGAGCCATTCTAAACTCTGTATTTAATTTTCGTGTGAAAATAAAGACAAAAATTGTCCAACATCTGATATTTTTTATTAAGCTGTTCCTTGATCTAAGCTTTTGGCTCGCATGAGCTATCTTCAAGAGTGGTTATGCGGACATTTAAACAAAGATATTCACCATCAAAGATGACATTCTGTTATGTTGACATAGAAGATTGCTATGTGACAATAACAGTCATGGAATAGCAGAGGCAGGTCGTAAATTAATGATGCGGTTCTATGACGTTGTACAACGTGAGAGACTGAAATATTAACAGAACCATATGTCTAGATGCAAAGTAATGTGTTGTGACTAGTTTGAAATGTATATATATATAATATATATATGTATATATAAAATATGAGATGGTACTGGAATTAGATTGTACATAGTGTGATTGGACTACTCAATAAATGTGTACGATGGAGTAATGGATAGTGGCTCGGATTGTAGAATCGGAGAGCGGAGTTCGAATTCCAGTTGAATCCATGACATTCACTTATGTGCTAATGCCCCTGGGAAAGGTATGAATCCTCCTCTTCTCCCCCCAGCTATGGGCAAATAGCAGGACAGATCAGGTTCTATAGCTTTGGATGGCAACTGGTCTACCGTAGAAAGAAATGACATCCTACTGCAGGAAAAATCTGCATCGTAAGTCATGTATCTAAAGATACATGATCACCTATGTGTGTATCACGACTTGCACATAACTGACTGACTGATGTAGCGAATGTTCATTGGTGTCTAACTTACTGAGTCAGCCCGCCAATAGCCTTCATGCTATCTAGTGATGTTCAATTATTATGTCAAATTTTTGCAACATTGTTGGAATGGCTCTGTAATCTTTACAATGGCTGAGCAATTTAAACATCATTCCTGCATCCAAATGAAACACTTCTTTTTAATTTTAGATTGAATACCGGTTTTTAAATGCTATGCATTTTAAAGCTTGTTAAATGTCAGGTCAATGTAAGTGTTCATGGCAACCAATTGATAGCAAAATGCCAGAAAATGTGGAAAAAAAAAAAAATCTGTCTCCTTATCCTTGAGGACCATTGCCAAATTATCCATTAACAACTCACATGATTGGTATCAGTGACAGATTCTACCAGATCTTAGGATAGGAAGTTTTAAAAATAAAACAAAAGAATAGTAATGTTTAAATCACTTTGTTCACTATGTGAACTTCAGTCCTAATTAACTTGACATTTTGCATTGAGCAGAATAAGTCTAAAATTAACTGATTGGCTTTTTAAGATGTTAATCTTCAATGCTACGATAGAGATACCTGTTAACTAGAACTGCTGAAAGAAACACTCAAATTTTGTCATCTCTTCAGCAGTTAAAATATATTGTGTTTATAATTGTTTAAATGTAATTGTGATCTGTCTAATAAATATTCACATTTATGGATCTATTTTTTCTTTACATGTCTAAACTTTGTTCATTAGTTAATTTTGAAGTAAAGAAAAAAAAAAGTAATTCTAAAATAAAATTTAAAAGTAATTATCTTTTCCAATTATGATCAACATCATTTGAAAAGAATAAATTTCAAATTAACAGATTTTTGTACAATTATGAAAAAATATACAATTATTACTTACTTTCATGTTGTTTCTTGTATGACAATTTGGAAAACTTCAATTTGACATGTTTCTAGAATGAACTGGCATTCATCAGAAAAACATTTTATTTGAAATAAAATTTTATTCATAGATAAGATTCTTTTTCTGATAACTCCAAAGCAAGACCTTTCAAATTGAAGTTTTCCAAATGTTATATATATATATATATATATATATATATATATATATATATATATATATACACACACACACATATTGGTGGTGGTGGGGGGCACAAATGAAGACATTTCTACAATACAAGGAACTTTTTAAAAAATTTACACAATAGAAACTGAAATATTTCTAACAGGTACACATTTATCCCTTGTAACTTAAAAAAAAACTGATAGCATAAGTGATTAAAATAATTAAAATTAACTTCAGCAGTTCTTTAGTAACTTTTATCTACTCTCCATGATGTGAACTATTTCCATATCTACCTACCCATGGCTGGTGCAAGGGTTCTCTGGGCCCCCACTGAATCTGTGGTATGGAGCCTCTCAATTTTCATAAGGTTTGTTGTAAGGGAATGTCCCACACTCCCTATCACTTTTGTGGAGTGACTATATCAGTAGCTATATATAGTGAGCACAGGATATACCTGGGGGCTTCCTTCTGGAATTACTAGCCTGCTACCTGATTCCCTGTCTTTCAGTATTGTATTCTCTTTTACAATAAACCTTTCTTTCATCTACGTGTGTGTTGCTGTTCCTTTCATTCGAGTACCACCTTTGTCTGTTTGTAACCTCTTTAAGGATACAACAAGGTTGTATTCATACAATACATATTTTATACAATTGTAACCTAATTATGTACAATAATGGATCATATGCAATATAGGTAAACAATTCAACTAGAAAAATTGAAAATAAATACAATGTATCTAAATACAAATAAAGGGACATGTCCTAATAGATCATTTTATCTTAAATAAATCAACAATGTTTTGCAACAATTTTTAAGGTCAACTTGACATTTTACTTGTTAAAATTTTAGTAATTTTAACACAGTCGACATTGATAAAAAATAGGGAATTGTTTTATGTTGTATTTTTTTAGACTTATCATGAGCATAACAAATTCAGACTTGGATGAAAAAAAAACAAAAAAAAAAACCCCAGAATGATGGCAAAATCCACAAAAAATTTTCATCCTTTAATTGTCAGTTGTACTTAGTTTAATTTGTAATATATATATATATATATATATATATAAAAAAGCAAATGTTGATAGGATAGTGAGGATCACAAAGCACTGCCCAGGGCTCCCAATCAGGCTTGGGCTCCCCTTTTCAGGGGCTAGTAAATGCTGGTTATGTACCTACTTAGATTTATCCAAATGACTAATATATCACAGTAAAAAGTAATTAGTATTGCTTTCATACTTGGGGTTTCATTTCTGTTAATAAAAAAATAAATAAATCAATTACCCTGTAGACACCCTGTGGAATATAGAGCAACAGCCTCCACCATGCTAGGTATTGCTGTGATTTCTTTAGCAAGTTAATAACGTGGGGTTGCTAGTGCCATCCCTGACTGGTTTTGAATTCAAGATTGCCCTACTAATAGTCTGGTTGCCAACCAATGCTAGAAAACTTACAATTTATTAAAAAAAAAAAAAAAAAAAAAAAAAAAAAAAAGCACAAATATATTGCCTTTTAAAAGGTAACCTGTAATTTGAGTTATTGGTGTGTTTTGGTCTCTAGACACTTTACTTTCTTCTTTGGTTAAAGGTATATTTTTGCATAGATTTTTGAAGACAAGCTGACATTTTTGAGTTGATTGACTTTGACCTGTTGTAAAGTTTCATATTTATTTGTTTTCAGGAAATATGAATTTGAAAATTTTTTAAATATACTCAAACCAATAATGATGCATTGAAAATTTCTCTTCTCAAAACCTCTTCATCTGTTTTCTGCTCTATCTTCAATTTTCTCATTTTCTTTCAGTTTTTACTTTTAGCAGCACTCAGAAATATCTAAACTGTTCACTGTATACAACCACTTTCTCAGACCAATAAAAATATCTTATTTACCTGCAGACTATTGTCCTCATCACAATGTTTTGGTCATTGTGCCCTATGGCTTTCATCAATTCAGGTTACCTACAGAGAATTCCAGACTAAACACTTTATTTTATTAGACTGCTTTTGTTTTACTACCCATATCTAGGGATATCTCATCTAGTTCTTATTCTTAGTACTGCTCAATTACTGTTCACCCTGTTTCCACTGAATGTAAATACACATTGCCCTGCCCAGGGATTGAACTCACAATTGCTCCATCACCAAATTCACAGACCAACACTTTAATCCACTCAGCTATTGTTCCAGTAGTTGTAGGTGTAGTTGTTAGAGAGGACCATACTTCTTTGGACTTTGTGGACTGGCACTACAGAATTACAAACAAAGAGCTGTACCAAATAACAGAAACTACATTACATGAGGACTTTCAACAACAGCAACAACTAAAATGGATAGCACATGTAACTCAAAGAAAATAATCAAGATGTAAACTTTCCACACTATTTCAAACAAAAGGTTAGGAAGGAAGCTCTTATTAATGCTAGAAAGAGCAATCACAGTGAACTTGAAAAAACAGTTTTCCTGAAAAATTATTAGAAAGATTTTAATGATTTTCAACTGATAGTAGCACTAGCTGTTCAGTCAGTGAATGCCAAGTGTTTCCTTATAAGGAAATGGTTAATATTACCATTACTGTTTTTCTGAAGCCTGCCATTTATAATGATCCTCTTTTTCTGTGGATTTTCCCCACACCTCAGAAATCTTTACATGCTACCTATTTTAATGATTAAATTTTGAATATTCAAACAATAGTTCCTGTTCAAATTATGGAGCAATTTCTGTGGAATTTCTAATAGTAAATGAAACAAAAATACAATAAAATTAAAACATATCTTTTCCAAGTTATCTTCCTAAAAATTCTTTGAATTTTTTTCATTATCTTTATCAGAATTATTTTAACTAGTAATACTCATTTTATCATCTAAGTTGAATTGAATGTGATATGACTTGTTTGTCTTTGAAAACTGATATCACAATTATATGTACATAAATTATCATTGTGTGAAATATCTTCGATATCTTCTCCAAAATGGTACCTTTTATTTTTTCTCTTAGGAAATACTTTTTTATTTTATTTATTAATTTTTGTTTTACAAATTCTAAAATTTTTTTTTTTTTATAATTTACACCCGACTGTGGTGAACTAAATTAAATTAAACTTGCTTTATCAAAATTTATTTTTAAATGAATCTATTTAATTTTCTATCTTGAGACTCCCATTTTGTTCTCGCCTATGTGCGTACAATGCCTACACGTTATTTAAAATCATTTTTCTGCCAAAAATCAGAAATGCTTTCCGGAGTCGATCACGTGATTACGTTGATTATAAATATCAGACACAAGTTCGTTCTTTCTCTCGTTTTGATTTCTCTTGCTTACTAAAATGTAGCTGTTTAAGAAATCACGTTTCGACCCTTTGTGGGCAAAGACTATGAAAATATCACACACACGCACGTATGGAAACTTAAATACAAACATTACGAACATTAACATATTACGAATATTCAACTACAAGCAATGGAATCAAATTAAACATTACATAACATTCACTCCTTCAACTTTTCTGAAGCTAAAAGTTTATCAACATATTCTCAGCTTCCCAGAATTCTTTCAACTCTCTCACAGTGTACATTTTGAGTGGCAAGTTCATTCAACTTTCTATGAGTTCAGATAAAAATATTTCCTTAGTAAAGACTGTAATTCCAGTCCAAGGGAAGTAACTCCTATTAAATATGCTTGTATATCATTGACATACATAAATATGAATATTCTTGTCGTAAAACTGTTTTGTGTTTCTTCTTATTGTTTCATATTTTGTGGTATTTTGTATAAATATAAATTCGAAAGGTCACACCAACTAACTGGCCTCTACACTATATTTTAACATTAGTTTGATCGCCAGGAAACAAAGAAATTATTTTAGAAAAATAGGATAAATATTTGTTTAATTATATGCAGTCACAAATTTGAATTGAATTATTTTTTTTAGCACCAGGAAATTGGTAAAAATGCATATTGATGCCCCCCCCACACACACACACAGAGAAAGTAAAAGATTAAAATGAGTATACTGATCATTTTAAACGTGGCAGCAAATCTATTTTGAATTTCTTTACTGAATAAATAATCACAAATATACTCCAATTGATGAGATCTGTATGTGCCTTTTTTTAAAAAAAAAATTTTTAGACAGAGCAAGCAATTCTCAGTATTTTTTATATGTACATATGGAATTTCAGGATCAACAAAATTTCTTTAGGAATAATAAATTCATAATTATATACAATCATTCACAAACAAAATTATTATTAATTTATTTCTCATTGTCTTTTATCAGTTCCTTAATTTCATCAATTTTCATTTTGTATTTGTGTGCAGGAGCTGCTATTCTACATACCAGGAAATTCTCAAGTTTGAAGATTATTTCATGTTTAATAGCAGATAGGCTCACCTATTGTCCTGTTCACACTCTTCTGTGGTCTTCTGAAAAGGTTTATCCTTTGTTTCCTGTTTAGGGTTGAGATTCTAGTCCCTTCTAAAATCTTTTCCTTATATTTCCTTTCCAGTGACTCCTTGCATTTTAGTGGCATTATCTCTTTACTTGGGACAGTATTACAGTGTAAGAGGTCCCCTCTTACACTGTAACACTCTACCGGCTCATGGGACTTAAACCGGGTGAACATCATTATAAAAATTTTTTTTTTTTAAATTGAAAAATTTCAGTTATTTTTTGTGTAGATACAAAGAGCAATTATCTCCCTTTAGATACGATGAATGATGAAGATCACATGACCAGTACATGGGGTGACAAACATCAGTTGTGAGTTAGACTGCTAAAATGATAGATGTCATCGTAAGCCCAAATAGAGGAAACCACATAGTTCCATCAGGAATATAGATTACACTACCAGCTTGATCATTTTCCCTTCAGGGCATATTACAAGACTCTCTAAATTTTTTCTGTCACACTGCTTGTTATATTCTTATGTTATAATTTCTCTGTGTGTGACTAATAGTGACAGGTATATACAGGGTGTCCCAAAAGTCACATTACCATTGGAAAACTTTGTGAATTTTATATTTATTAACCGAATGAAATAATATTTCCGTATTTGAAAATATATTATTAGGAAATTTTATTGGTTTAATTATGGAAGATGATATCATGTAAATTTCTTCTGATTGCTATTTCACAAGTGTACATTTTATTCCAATTGTAGTGTGACTTTTGAGACACCCTGTATATAATATGTAATTTCTTGTATGACACAGCAGTATAAAATAATTATTTGAGAACAATACATGTTTGTTATTTTCTTTCAGCCATCCTTATTTCCATTATATTAAGGTGTAAGTTGTATTAAAAAATAAAGCCTCACTTCAAGCTTAAATTTTTAACTAATTTGAGTTTTGTCATGTTAATTAAAAAAGTGTTATTCTTTCATAATATTGACTGGCAAGTGATTTATGCAGTAAATATAGGGGAGCAAAATATTTCTACAAAGTCTTATGAATTAAAGTACAAATGAGAAAATAAATAGCATTAGTGAAAGATAGAAAATAGTATGATTGTAACAAAGTAACAGAGGTGTGTCCATGGCCCTCAATGAGGTTGGGAGTAGGGTCTTCAGCCTTCTCATTTTTTTGTTGGAACTGAAAACTTAACAAAGTCTATGACAATACTGATGCGCCTGTAGGAAATTCAGTCGTCCAGGTTTTCTATATCCAAACATCTGAATTCCAAACAATAATAAAATAAAGAAAACATGAGTATGCCTGTTAAATAAATCATTTGCATTTACAAACATATGTTCAAAAAGAGCCCAAAATTATTAAAAATAGCCTTTAGTTGAGTTGGGTATTTGATCCACAGAAAAAGGTTGTGGTTGACAAAAGACATATCATTAACAGAGATTCACTGACTGTCTCTTGTTGATGTTTATGATGATTCATTTGAAATCACTGATATGTTTCTTTCAGTTGGAGGGAAGAAAACTGTTTCACCACATCTTTTTATGGCTTGAAGACAGCTGTAACTCTGCTTGTTGAAAATTGAAAACTGTTGGTTTTATAAGAAATTTTTCTCTAAAGTAGGCTCAAAGAAAATAGGGTTTTACTTCTCTCTGATTGATCAAATATTTCACATCGCAATGTTAATTTCTAACCACTAGATACTTTGATTTAAACTGTGTTGTATTATGAAATCTTTTTGACATGTTTGTAATACTGTCTGTTACTGGATAGAAAATAAATTTTGGGCATCATTTGTTTAAAATCATTACTGCCATTAATTTCCAAAATAAATTTTCAAAAATTAATCTTGATTTTCATAACATTGTTCTGAAATGTCTATATACATCTTAAATGTGGAAAAAGTCTATAGATCTCATTCCAGGAAATAACTACAAAGTAACATAAAAATAAATGTGTATTTAAAATCAAACTTAAAAAAAGATTTACAGTAAAATAATAGATCTAAAAATATATATATACTTTATGAAAGGATCAGATAAAACATCAAGATTCTTTAAAACTTAACATTTGACTTTGTCCCCCACTTTTAGCATCTTATTTATAGCCTATGCCCTCTTCTCTGACTTTTATCTTGTGGCACCCATATCTAATGCATGAGATAAAATGAAAATGTGATGGGTTGTTAAACTTATCACATTTAATAAGTGCTCTTGATTTACATAGAGATAAAAGTGTATAAAAAATTGATAAGAAAACAGAAGAATCTTCTAAAGAAACTATTGCTTTTTAATGACTCAAAGGTCAAATATGATACAACAGTGACACTAGAATTTTTTATGCACTCCTTCCTTTATGCTATAACTCTCTCTCTCTTTTCTTTTAAAAAGGATCATAAGCAGATTCTATACCATCTTCCACAACTTATTTTGTACCAATCAGAACATGACAATTATTAAATCTAAGTTTAATTTTTCTTATTTACAAAGACTGTCAATTACTAAATGTATATGTTAATGAAATCATTATTTTGCTCACTTCACTTCCCCCATGTGATGATATACTTTTTCATCCTTACCACTGTGTGGTAGAATGTTATATTCCACATAGTTAAAAAGTGGTTTTGTGTTTGATAAACAAAAGCCAGTGAATTATCTTGATTGAATAAAGCTTTAACTAAAGGCCTCTCTTTATTTTTTGCTTTACCCCATTTGTGGAATTGTCAATCATTTCAACTCCTAAGGCTTAAATCACTAAGTGTTTGATTCAGTTCAAAATTTTGTTGTTTCAAATTATAAAGAGACTGATAATTGACTATTTTTGTCTTTAGGATTTTTTTCTTTTATGTGACCAGTTCTGATACTTTTTTATAGCAACTGATCAATATCTCCTCCTCCTCCTCCTCATTATTTTCTTTCAACTTCTTCCTAATTCCCAGTGACTCACACTGATTATTAGGAAGAATGAGAAGGAGTTGGTAAACTGTTGTTCTTAAAAAGTCATCAGCAGTGAATTTTTTAAAAATAAAATTACTATATTCTTTTTTATGCATGGGTAATGTCATTACAATAAAATAAAATAAATTAATAAAACCTACATGTGCTCAGGAAATATACACATGTACACACAAAAACATTATCAACCTGGTTTATTAAAGTTAAGCCATATAATTTGAATACAATTTTTAAAATAATTACAATTTGTGTTGCTTTTGTCACTCAAAGACACTGCTAATAATGTCTAGAAGTAATTAATTGTTTGAAACAAAATTTTTTTTTTTTTTCAAGAAATAAATTTCGTTATAGTCACAAAAATTGTAGAGGTTATTTGTTTTAAATTTCCCGCGCTTGTAATTCTTACCCTGAAAACAGAACTATATCAGAGATTCTGATTGGCTGTTTTTTCTGACCACGTGGTATTAAATTGACAAATCGAAGAGTGCGTTCTAAGGTACCTTGTTCTACGAATTGTGGTTATTCTCGACACAGCGATGACGATGTCTTTGTAATAGGTATAAGTTCGGATAAAGATGCTTCGATAGTTTATGTATCATTCTTTCATTCCTGACTGTCACCACGGATTACGTTAGTACGGTGGCCAACGGCATCACTGGCCTAATGAATCTAGCAACGCATAGCGGAGACCAACTCTGTGACTTGTTATTCGTGAATTTTAATCAAGATTGCTCGTAAGTACCGTTTGTTTGTTTATAGTCGCCATCGTTCTTTCAAAGCTTTTTAAAAAAATTCTATCTTAAGTTACATTATATTGGTATCAGTTCTTATCAGTTATATAACAAATCTAACTCACAACAAAGCACTATAAGAACAACAAAGGAACGAGGATTCCACTATTTTCATTGTTATCTATTTCTTTCTGTGTAAATGTCTGTACTTTTCTCTCAAAAGATCAGAAAATATATCACTTTGCCATTTCTCGTTCCGATGAAAAGAATACGTTCATTTAGGTCTTTGGTTGTTTATGACAGCAATGTTCAAATAATTATTATTTCTATCAGTTGTCTATTGTATTGTAAAAGATTTGAATTTCTTAACGAAATGTCAATTAACGGATTGAGAAACAAATGTTTGTTTTTTTGGGGTTTTTTTTGGTATGTTTATAAATGATTTATGCCTGGAAGAAATGAAAAAAAATTGACATTTAGTCAAAGAAATTAAATAAAACGTGTTGATCGATAAATTGATCGTTTCTTTTTGTTTACTATTTTTTTTTTTTTAGAAATAGATGTATACAATTATTGAAAACGTTTTTAACATTTAAAAAGCAAATAATCCTGTTTTTTTTCCACGTTCTCTAAAAAAGACAGCTGAGTGAGTTTATTTTTAGGAATGAATCATAATTTAATCAACATTCAACAACAACACTAGCCAACATATAGCTTTCTCTCTCTAGCATTTTTTGTTTTAAATCAATGAAATTATATTTTTAAAGCAGCTTAAGCACGTTTAAATGTTTGTTTATATAGCTGATATTAAAATTAAATTATTTTTGTTCTAATCGGCTTTAAAACGTTTTATAGTGTTAACAGCACTTAGTCTTACGTAAAGTGCTTTGTTGTAACTAACATTAACAATTAATGTTACAACAAATCACTTTACGTAAGACTTAAAAAAAATTAAATAAAACATACATTTTTGTTTGCCTATAAATAACCATGGCCTCGATTTCTCCAATCACTGATAATAAAAGTAAATGAATGCTGACTTTTTGTTTACTCACCGCTATGTTTAGTTTGTCTACTCAACTGGTAATTAATCATTTTTTTTTTTTTTTAATAATAGAAAATTATCGATCGTGAAATTTGATAATGTATGTGATGAAAGTAAATGTTCAAATAATTCTTTCATTTACTTTTTAATTTAAATGTTTAAAAATTATTCTTGATGTTGATTTACACTTCAGCTTCTTGCAAGTGATTTCTTGAATCTCGTGCAGAATACGACAAAAAATAATATGTTAAAAAAAAATATCTAAACTAAAAAGGTAAGGAACACTTTTAAAAATCAATCAATAATCGAAACCAAGAATCGGTAACAACGGACCAGGACTACTATCTATGGTGTGAAATTAAGCAGAGAAAATGTCCACATATTGTATGTAATTAATTGTCCACCCCAAGTAAGTAGTAAAACAAAATTGACAAATTTAGGCTTGCCTCATCTCACCAGTCAACATCATCTTGTTGCAAATAACTTCTTACTTCACCGATTTATTTACCGCAGAAATAAAATAAAAACAGTTTTCTGTTTTAGGTTTATAACAAAACAGTAGATACCTCGATGTTTTTAAGAAAAAATCGTATGTAATATTTGGATAGTTTTTTTTTTTTTCCGATTGCACTCAAAAATGATATTTAAATGCTGACTCACTAAAAAATATTAGATTTTTTTTAGTCATGGCAGCATAAAGACGAGGAAAAAAAAGAACTATTTTTTTTTTAACATTCTGGTAAATGTTATATAAATATTGAATAACTTTTTAAAACTAATTTTTAATCATTTTTACAAGTACACAAGGTGTGGGTTGGGTTGAGAACTGTTTCATCATCAACATATGTTGCGATTCTGCCATCCTTATTTCTCCCGTCACTCCTCATAAATCCTTTTTTTTTTTTTTTTTTTCTTAATATTTTTCAAATTTAAACTTTTTTTTTTTTTTTTTTTTTTTTTTACACATATACATGAACATTGAAATGAAAAGTGAAAAATAATGTTATGTTGTAAGGAGGAAAATACTTCTTTAGCTTTTAATCTTCACATAAAAAAATTTATACTTTTAGTTTTTCGTAACTTTCAGAAAATCAAACTCATGAATACCAACACCCAAAATTTGGTTTTTGTGATATAAATTTTAAGATTTTGTATTTTACTTCTAAAATAAAATAAAAATATATCAATTGTCGCTTCAATAATTTTGGGTGGATCACCCACAACCACCCTTCTTTTTTAAACGAAATTTGATTTGTTAGGTTTTTTGTTCTGTTTTTTTTTTTTTTTTTTCAGGTCAGTGGTAGATTGCAAAAGAAAAAACGTAAGGAATTAGATTCCATTTCCATGCGAGAAAGTGGAAATTTAATTTTAAATAACAAAAGCATTTTTATTCGATATTTTCCGAAGAAAGTAAGTTTTTGCTTTTTTAAGTGAGACCATTAAACAATATTTTCTTTCTTTTAAGTACACCTTTTCTTATACTGGAGCTTTAGAACAGCGACAAAAACAAAAGCTTGTTAGCTAGCTTTCTGTCTTTTCTTTAATTATTTATTTCTATTTCCACCAGATTTCAGTTGATTAACTTAATTGGAATTATTGTAACGCTGGGAATAATCGAAAATAAAACTTTCTGGAAACTTTTACCATTTTAATATTCCTTACACAAGGATGAATTAAAAAATATTGCTATGTGAACAAAGATTTTAAAATTGTTGGAGTTTGTATTTCTCTCTGCTACCATGAAACAGAACTAAGTGTTAAAAAAAAAAAAGTGATAATGGGAAATAAAAAAATGGATCGTCGACTGACTTGTTTGACTTTCAATTTCATAAGTTTTACTATTATTTTTTTTCTCTTTACCACTACGTTAAGATAATCGTATGGGTAAATTTTATTATTGTGATATTTGAAATGTTTCGATTACTGACGATTATTACCTAGTTTACGTCAACCGGTGTAATAATTGTCACGTGTGCATGTATAGAAAACTCTGCAAAAAAATTTATCAGTCAAGAAGAATATAGATGTAGACAACAGTAAGAGTATTGAATAAAAATATTTAACTTCTCTAGAATAATACACGCATACAAATATTTATTTCAGACTGATGTTAACTTTTGAATGACGAAAATTTAATCATTTGTTGTTGAGTGTCTGCAACAGCAGGAGTTCTCTCTCTTGTCTTTTTTACTCTCAATTTTTTTTTTTTTTTTAACAATGCAGGGTTTTCAAACTTTTCCTTCATTCCGCGAACTCCTGCATTTTCTTAGCTAACATCCGAATTCACCAATTCAGGGTCCTTGTGTAGACTGTCGTGTAAAATATATTTCTAACAACAAACAATAGAGTAGTTGTAATATTGTGTCATTTTGTTCACTTCTGAACTGAAGGGTACGTTGTGTTTAGTTTACTACTGTTTATGAATAGCAAATTAAATAATTTGCTAATTATTATTGCTAGCTTAACGTTCAGGTTTTTATGCTTTAAAAGCCCTTTCTTCAGTTTGGTTTCAACCTGCAGTTTTCTGGTTGGTTTTATTTATTTTAAAATTAACTTCTTTTAAGTGTTTCTCTATTGTCTGTGTGTAGGACAATGTGCGCGATAATTTTGTTTGTCATTTAGTCGCTAAAAATGATTATACTAAAAAGTTTTTAAAAAAAGTATGAAAAATGGATATGTTCGAGTCAAACTTACAGGACGTTGTTGTACGCGATCACTATTTTGTAGACAAATATTTAGCTTTAATTTTCACTATTTCTTTCTAGCATATTAAATCGTTTTTTATTTCTAAATAATTGAGGTGAATGTACTCTTTTTTTTTTTTTTTTTTTTTCCCCCACAAAAATTCATTTTCTTTAATAAAGAAAATGAATTTTAATCTTTAATAAAGAAACTGAATCAGTTTTTAATTTTATTGTAAATCAACTGTTGAAGGACCAATGCTTGAGTTGTTACAATTTATGATCCGATTTATTTAACAATAACATTATTGTACCTCCACGGACTAAAAAAAGAATTTAGAGAAATAAAAACTTAAAAAAGCGCATTTTGAAATTTAAATAATGTTAAATTTTGGCTTTTTGAAAAACAATAGTAGTGAGTCTATAAAAGGTTAATCTGTAAAAAAAAAAAAAAAAAACTTAAAGTTAAACTAAACATCTTTACTTTAAAAAGATTTTAATTGAAATATATTTTTAAAGCAAATTGGCATTTGATCTAAAAATGAATGACAATCTTTTGCTAACAGCTAACTCTGGGACAAGGAAAGAATGGCTTATTTATTGTAAAACGCCTGCAAAACGAAACTACTCTTTGTTAATTATCTTAAAGCATGGCTGATGCTAACCTTCAGCGATTTATGAAAGTGCAAAAATTAGAAACTTGTAAAACTTACTGGTATGGATTAGCTCCTATGAATGAAATCGTGGAGGTACCCATAACAAATGGGTACCTCCACGAGATCGCTAAAAAAAAGAGCCTAGCATGATGAAAAAGACGCCAAATTATCGGATAGGAAAGATCAAAGTTTATTTTAATTATTTTTAAAAAAATTTCCTTTTTAGAACAATCTGAATTTTCATTTAAAGATCCTTGTTTCTCTTTGTATCACCGGAACTAGTAAAATAACATACAATTTTTTTTTTTTTTTTTTTTTTTTTTGTATGACACACATTAATTTGGAAAATCTTGCAGAAATAAAAATTGTCGGATGTTAATGAAACTTTCAGAAAGTATTCACAGATGATCGAAATTAAATGTTTTCTTTTATTAAAGTCATGGCAGAAATATTTTTTTAATTTATTACCCCCTCCCCATAACTAATTTTATGAAAACGCTAGAAATTCGATCGCGTCAGGTTTAGTGATTTTTGAGTGACTAATCAGAAGATCCGCAGTAATTAAGAAATGTAATTTTGTGTTTACAATCGGGCTCTAATTATAAAGTACGGAAGACCAACCAGAATACAATTGAAAAATAACAAATAATTGTATTAAAAATTCCTTTTTCATCGAAAATATTTTTTGCTTTCAGAAAATATTGTCCATATTCATAAAAACTAAAAGCAAATAAAATATCATTTTGTTTGATGTTACAACTCTAAGCTGATTTTCAGGTAGGGCGGATCCAATTAAAAACAAAAAAAAAACATGATTTGCATTCCTCCAAAGCCTTGTGCTTTTATTGTAATCATTAAACTTGACGCGATCGAATTTCTAGCATTTCCATAAAATGAGTTGGGGGGGGGGGGGGTAATGAATATAAAAAAATATATTTCTGGCATGACTTTAAAAAAAAACATTTATAATTTCAATCATCTGTGAATAGTTTCTGAAAGTTTCATTAACATCCGACAATTATTATTTTTGCAAGATTTTCCAAATTAATGTGTGTCCTACAAAAAAAAAAGTACTAAAAATTGTATGTTATTTTACTAGTTCCGGAGAAACAAGTTTTGTTTAATCAAAATTTAGAATGTTCTAAAAAGAAAATTTTTAGAAATAATTAAAAAAAAAACTTAGGTATTTCCTCTTAATAATAACATAAGCATTTAGACTAGATAAAATTGTTTTCGTCAAGTTTGGTGTCTTGCTATGCACTTTTTTTTTTTTTTTTTTTTTTTCGATCTCATGGAGGTACCTATTAAATGTATACCTGTAAGGTTTACACAATAAAATAAAAAAAATTAATACATACAGGATATTAATCATTGTAATAATCTGGTTTTGACTTTTGAATCCGGTCCTTGCTGGTTGCCTTATTCTAGTGGCCTTATACCAAATTAAACTGAGCTTAATAAATAACAATACTTTTGTGAGGTTTGATAAAGTGCTACAGATATTTCAGAGTGTCATCCTTGCTTCTGATTGTCTATACTTTTAGCCCAAATTGCAGCTCTTGGCATAAAATAGTTTATCAACAATTTGAAATCTCTGTAAGAACTTATCTGTTTTTAGTTTTTACTATAAAAGGCATTTGAATATATGTTTGGGTAAAAAAGTAATTTGAGATTTTGTAATTGTTTTTTTATTAATCTGCACTAAAATAAATCTTAAGGCTTTTGAAAGTCACATATGTAAATGTAAAAATAAGTGATACCTAAAGTTTAAAGATAAATTCTTTCTTGGGGCTTTTATTTTACTTTTAATTCTAAGCTAATAAATTAAATTTAATATTTCCAACAAGCAAAATACTTTGCTGTATTTTAAATTGACTGGAATAATTTTTTGATTTTAGGATTATTAGTAAAATCTTCCATATTGACGAATCTGTCAACACAAAATAATTCTCTTTATTAAAAAATCTTTCAAAAATAAATATTTTTCTGAAATGTTGAGAAAATTAAACTGATTTTAAGTTAATATGAATTGAAACAAATATTACTTTTAGTATTGTAGAAAAATCATCTTTTTTTAAGATAGTTTTTTCTTATGTGTTATGTGATTTATGAAGAAATGTTTTTTGGACACTTTATTTTTCATTTATGAATAACGTTGAGAAATATAATTGTTCAGTGTTGTCATCATAAAATCTTTCAAATTGAGCAAAATTTCTTCAATCTATCGCTTGCTGTTAAATTAATGTACTATAATTTTTTATTTGTAAATTTTACATGTTGGAATTGCAGTAAAATGAATTCAGTTTTTTATCCTGATGAAAAACAGAAAATTGATGTAGTCAAAGTGGTAATTAATTCTATAATTAGAAATTAAGAATTCAGCTATTAACAATAGCCTCCCCACTCACATGCACACACTTTTCCATTATCCATTTCCTGTCTTATTATAGCAACACCAAAAGAAACTTGATCACTAAGGTAGTTTTAGGCTCTGTATTATGAGTAATGAATTATATTGCATCTTGTAAATGTATTTTTATAAATATTGGAATAATTAATTTTGAATAGAATAGTTTTAAATTTTTTTATTTTTTTTGACAACTGTAAAGTTCCATATAACTGGTAAGTTCAAAGCTTCCCTGAAGGAAAGATACAAGTCTTACTGAGAGTTTATTATTTTCTGTCCATGCTGTTTGCTTGTTTTCAGTTTATGACAAAGCACCCAAAAATCAAGAAAATACTATTTAAAATTAATGGTTGACAATGTTTCATTAAAAAAAAAAATTTAATAATTGCTTTTAAATCAATAAATACATTTGATTCTTTTTGTTTCTATTATTCTTTTGACATTTCCTGTTATTTCAAGTCAAGAAGGAAATGCTGTTGCTATTTGGACGACATTGCTTTATATTTTCTTTGGCTAAAAAAAGACAACTACTCGAAGTTACTTCCTACATAATTCTAATTTGATAAAGAGCTTCAAATTATCACTTTATAAATATTCAGTGGAATAGCACTATGGTTTCAATCATGAATGTAATATTGTAAAATCAGTGCTTCATCTGTTAGAACTTTTACCTATTTAATAGTAATACTATCTGCTATGACTTTTGGAGAAAATGAATTCATTATATAAATATGCTTTATATCTCCTATATTAGTTAATTCTGTTATTCAGCACAAGTCTATACTTCTGTCATTTCACCAGTATGTTTTTGTTTTTTTTAAGGTGTTTCAAATAGCACATTATTCAGATTCAAATGTTCAACTTCAACCAAATGCCTGTTTGTAACTTTTAAGTCTTATTAAATTGTTTATTTCCAAAATGAGTGCTAAAATAGCTGATGTTGCTTCTTATTGGATTAAATCTTTGGGTTTTGAGTTATGAAAATATTGTTAAATAACCCCCCCCCCCAAAAAAAAACAGAAAATGAGATCTGCTAACATTTAGAATCCTTGAAAATGAACCATGTTTGTTCTTATATTTTTTCTTTCTGTAGACATGTGTGTCACATAAGTAGGATTGTTTTAGATGTTGAAATTTAAAGCTGAAACTGCACTGTGGTCAGTGCTGAAATGTAGGTCAGAGAAACCATTCCATCTGTGCGCCATTTCTTAAATCCATTGTTAAAGACACCACTTGGAAATTTATTTCTTTATTTGAAATAAATGAATACTAACCACTTCTTTCCTATTTATCAAAAGAAGACTAGAAATGATAACCTGCTAGAAAAGTTTGCAAAATAAAAAATGAACTGAAATGGGGAACATTACCATTCCTAAAATTATTCAACTGCAAAATTCTATTAACTAATAGTGAAAATATTTGGAATTTAAATTATTAAAACTTCATCCACTTATTTAAAATTTTTGGGTGCTTGCAGTAATATAAACAGAATTTTTAGTATTTTTATGCTCATTAGTCATTTCAAATTTCACTAATTTAATATTAATGTCAAACAGTTTACTATTTTGTACAAATATATGTGCTTTGACATTGAAATTAGCAGACACCTCAGTTATTTTCCTGGCAACTGTTCTGAGATTTTTTCTTTAGTGCCTCGACTACATGACTTTAAGCATGCTACTAAATTGGCAACTTGGTATCACCGTTTTACTGTTGAACTAGCTAAATGCAACCACCACTTCTACTCTAGCAGTTTCTTTTCTCTCACTTCTCATCTGTGGAACTTCCTTTTGATTTATTGCTTCCCTTCCACCTACAATCTTCAAAAATTTAAATGCAATCATCTGTCTTCCTGAATCCTGCTCTATTATTGTCTTCTCACTAAAGTCTTTGCATTCTCTTTCACACCCTCTAATCCTAGTTACCTAGTGGCATTATTGTCTTGCTTGGGGTGAAATGAAAAAAAAGATACAAAAAAATTACACTAACATGTTTTGATAGTAGTTTTAATTGCTATTACCTGCGACTTATTTAAACTGAAATATTTTTGACATGAAAATAATCAAATTTTCTAGTAATTATCTAATTGGTTATGAATTCCTGAGAAACAGTAAGTTTTATAATCTTGCTGAATTTTCTTTTGTATTAAACAAAAATAGAATAGTTTTAAGTAGAGCTCAATTCTACCTCTATTTGAGCAAAACTATCAATTCAGGTTCATTACATTCACTTATGCAAAAATGCCTTTGGGAGAAAGGTATGATTCAATCTCCTTCCCTGAGCTATGGGTTAAATAACTGGTATCTAAAAAAAAAAAAATCATTATTCTCAAAAAAATGTTAATGCCATAGTTACTTGTTCAAAACAAGGAAAAAAAACTTAGTCAAATGTTTAGGCTTTAAAATAACCCACAAAGGGGTTAATAAATTGTAAAAATCAATCGATTTCTAGTTTGTTTGTTGTTTTTTTTTTTTTTGTTTTTTTTTATTAACCTGCACTAAAATAAATCTTAGGGCTTTTGAAAGTCACATATGTAAATGTAAAAATAAAAGTGATACCTAAAGTTTAAAGATAAATTCTTTCTTGGAGTTTTTATTTTACTTTTAATTCCAAGCTAATAAATTTAATACTTCCAACAAGCAAAATATTTTGCTGTATTTTAAATTGATTGGAATAAAGTAAAATCGTCCATATTGACAATTCTGTCAACATAATTCTCTTTATTAAAAAAAATCTTTTAAAAATTAAATATTTTTCTGAAATGTTGAGGAAATTGAACTAATTTTAAGTTTAATTAAACTGAATTGAAACAAATATTTACTTTTTACTTTCATTGTTAGTACTTCTCACTTTCTCAGTATCTTTTTCTCTCACTCACTTCCCTTTCCCTCCCAGTCTCCACAATTCTCGCTGTCTCTCTTGATCTCTCTATGATAACTGATAAATTCATACCTAACATATTGATGAGTTTATTTGCTGAATAAATTCTCTCTGTCTGATGTCAGTGACTCTGGTCATCAAAGAGTAGTGTATCTGAATTATGCAGTTATCATATTTTGCTATGGCAACAGAATATAACCCTAATTGAAATTGTCAATGGAGCTCCTGCAGTTATGGAGTCTTGAAAAAGTCAAAGGGGAAATTTTTTGTTTTTTATTTTATTTTATTTATTATTTTTTTTTTTTTTTTTTTTTTTTAGACTGCAGATTCAAAAAGAATAAATTTGAAACCTCTGTATAATTTTTGTAAAATCATTTACAAAGCTTGTATTTTCTAAGTACATCGTTTGAAACAAAGATCCAGTAGTGGGGCACCTGGTGAGACTTGAATTAATTACACTAGCAACAGTATAGTGAGATTACCTTCTTAACAATCACTCTGTAGCAGACAATAAAAATCATTTAAATTATTAGGTTGGTGCAAAAATGTCGTTTTCTCCCATGAAGTTGAACGTCAAAAAACAACATTATTTTTTGCACCAACCTAATAATAAGCACAGGAAATCAATTAAGCAATGAACTATTGATAAAATACAAGATTTACTTACTCCAGTAAAATTGGATAGACTGAAAATATATTTTATAATTCCTACGACCAGGATGAACACCACAGTGTCCTGCAAGATCCTTTTTTGGAAGCTGAATCTAGTCACCGAATTATCAAGTCGCTATCCTCTGTGGATAGGGCCTGGTCAGAGATGGATGAAAACTTATCAGCAGCCATCCATATACTTGGGGGGGCGGTCCAGGAAGGAAAGTCTGCCAGCTTGGGGACATGATCAGTGACTATAGGGGTCACTAGGTTTGGATTGAAGGAGATGAAAGCTAAGTCCTTAGCTCCAGTGCAGGAAAGTCAGTGGCGGGGAACCGTCCAGTCACTGAGGAAAGAGATTTGAAGATCATGAGCAGCAATGCGTGCTGATGAGCAGAGGGCGGAGGAAATCAAGCCAATCCTGGAAGACATAAGGAAGCACATTGGCAAGTAAGGTAGAGCAGAATGGCTTGCCAAAAAGAGACAAGGCTGCCAGGGCCTGGAAGTCATTCACGGAAAGTCCTTTCCACTTCATGAAGCAGTTGTTTAGGGAGAAGACTAACGGAATGTTGATCAGGAGTAGTTGGTGAGACACCTTCAGAGTACATACTCTGATGCTATCAGGGTGGTCCCACTGGAGGTGATGCCAGGTTTATTCAGGCCTGGTGCTCCTGAAGTAGCTTTTGATTAGTCTCCAGTGACTTGGAAGGAGGTCCAAGGAGTTATATGGAAGTCGAGAGCATGTTCTGCAGGTGGTCCTAATGGTGTGACATATGCTGTCTACAAGAGGTGTCCCAGGCTGCTGAAGTGTCTGTGGAGGCTTCTTGTGAAGATTTAGGAAGTTGGTGTCAAGCAGATGGTGTGTATATACTGAAGGAGGAGAATTCGTTGACTCTTAGTCAGTTTTGTCCAATCTCTCTCGTGAATGTTGAGGGAAAGGTATTCTTTAAGTTGTTTGCCAGGAAGTTGACGGGCTACCTGCTCCAGAATAACTACAAAGACACTAGTATTTAAAAGGTAGGAATCTCTGGTTTTCTGGGGTGCTTGGAGCATGTATCACTGATTTGAGAAAAGATCTGCAAGGTTAAGAATATTCACGTCATCTGAATGGATCTTGCTAATGTGTACGGTTCAGTTCCTCATAGCATGATACAGCTGACACTGGAGTTCTACATTTTGCAGAGACTTGGATTGCCTGGGTATGTATTTCAATCAGTTCATGCTGTGTTTTTCAACAATGAAGTACACCACAAGGTATGTGGAGCCGTAGAGGGGAACTGCTATGGGATGTGCCATCTCTCCAGTACGTTTTGTGATGATGGTGATCCTGATAGGTCTGAAGCCATTGTACTGCTTCCTGTAGAATGAGGTCAAAGTCTGGGCATTTATGGATGATTTAACAGTAATTCAAGTAGCACAGTTGGTTCTGGAGAGACTTGTAGAGTGGGGTCAGATGGCCTTCAAACCAAGGAAGAGTAGGTCACTGTCTATGAAGGGAGGTTCTGTCATTAATGAAGTGTTTTCCATCACAGGTAAAAAAGATAAGAGAGCAAAGAGTGAAGTGTGTTGGGAGGTGGTATAACTTCCTTGAGACAGATCATCACTGCGGGGTTGAAATCCAGCGACAAGTGGAGACAGGTCTGCAAAGCATTGACCAATGCAGGCTTCCTGGGAAATTTAAAGTTTTGTGTATGCATTTTGGGTTGATGCCGAGACTAATGTGGCCGCTAACTATATATGAGGTGGCACTATCTCGAGTTGAAATAATTGAGAGGAAAATCAGTAAATGCATACAGAAGTGGCTTAGTATCTGTCTATATTTCTGAGATGAGGTATCGTGTACACTATTTACATTATTCGGACTATTGTCCTCATCTTTGTCGCCATATTTATTACGTTTCAGCGGTTGTACACTCCGGCCTTCTTCAGGTGGTTGGAATGTCGAACTGATCCAGTGACAAGACCCAAACAGTGTGAGTTCAATACCCGGTTAAGGCAGTGGAGAACTTGGAGAGGGGAATTAAGAGGATATAACTGACATCCATTAAACATGGCACGTGGAACTAGAACAGTCTACCCCAGTGAGCGAAATAAAGGGTTCAGTTTGACATTCCAACCACCTGAAGAAGGCCGGAGCGTACAATGGCCGAAACATTGTAATAAATATGGCGACATAGATGAGGACTAGTCTGAATAATGTAAAAAGTGGCTTAGTGTTGTGAGGATTCTATCACCGGTCGCTTTGTAAGGCAGCTTTTCTTTCAGTTACCCGTTACTACTTTGGTGGAGGAGTATAAAGTGGCAAAGGTGAGATTGCAGTCCATGCTGTATGAATCTAAAGATGCTGGAATATGTGCTGGGTGTGAAGTAAGTGTGTCAGATGTGATGTCAGTAGTGGAAGGGATGGTAAAGCAGGTAGAAGTTCATCAAGGGAGGAATGTGCTGGACTTGGTCTAGTTAAGAGGAAGCAATTCTGGTCATGATTTGGTCCTGGAGGTTATGGCAGCAGCTTCAAGAAGTGTTAATATACCCTCATCGGACCTGTGAAGGATTGCCCTCCTGAAGCAAGGTGTGACTGACACAAGACAGAAGACCAGGTCGGAGGACTCAAGGAAGTGGAGAGTGTTGGATGATGCTACACTGCCAGGTCAGGGGGTTATTGTGCCTGGACTGAGGCCAGATCTAGTGTCGATTGATAGCGAGACGAAACACCTGTTGCTTGGCGAGCTGATGGTGGCATGGGAGGAAGGGATTGAAGAAGCTCGTGAAAGAAAGCTGCTTTTGTATGAGGAACTAGTGGCTGAAGTCTGTGAGAGGGGGTATGGCTGCATCCTGGTGCCATTTGAGGTTGGCTGTAGCGGATTTCCTGTTGCTTCCTTAAAGAGATTCCTCAAGTGTGCTGGTATCCAAAAGCTGAATAAGACCCATGGTGAGAAAGCGGTGGAAGGTAGTGCATGGATTACCCAGAAATTTGTATCGAGCCGTGTCTAACAACATAGACCGGTTGCAATGTAACATCATCCAGCTGTTGCGGGCCCACCATGTGGAGAGGTACTGAGCTTAATGGGCCAAAACTTTGTTGAAGCACGGTGCTCAGTTGAAGATTGCAGCTGGTCTGGAGCACTTGATGTGTACATGTGTTTTTTATATATAAGCCCTGCTGTTTAACCCATAGTTGGTAGAGTTGAAGAGACAGATTCATGTCTTTTTCCAAGGGTAATAGTACAAAGTGAACACCTGGCCAAAATCTGAACTCTGCTTACCACTTCTACTTTTCCTGTTGTAAACTGTTAGGCTACTAATTATGCGATTATTTACATATGCATTGACAATTCTGTCAAGAATCTAAGTATCTGTGTAATCCGTCTCAGAACCCTGTGTAATATCTGTGCATTCTGTGAAAAGTATTGAATGTACACATAGATCTAGGGATTATTATTTTTGTTCATATCAGGTGCCTGGTAGTGGTTGCTGGGGATAGTCCTAGTATCATTTTTAGCACAATTCCCTTGTGGATTGTAGATCCTCTTGTCCATTTTGAAAATTTTTTTTTATTGACTTTGAACCAGCTTGCTTACAATATCTTTCTCCTTAAAAATAACATTTACTATTTTCCTGTTTTATTTCATTTTCTTCTGTACTGATAAGAAATTCTCTTCAGATATTCTGTGTAACCATTTACATGAGTTTATTCATATTTACATGCAGGCTGTTGTCCTCATCTCTGTTGTTGTTATCACATTTTTGCTGTTATACCCTCCGACATTCAGTATGTCAATCCAAGTAACCTACGGGAATTCCCTCTATGTAATCTATGGGAGTAGACTGTTCTCATTCCACTGACCATATCTAGGGATATCTCATCTAGTTCTTATTTTTAGTAATGATCTGTTATTGCTCACCCTGAGTCCAAGTACACATTGCCAAGGATTGAACTCACAATTGCCGTGTCACCAAATTTGTGAACCAACACTTTAATTCACTGGGCTATTGTCCCACAGAACAATTCTGTGGAATATAAAAGTGAAACTAGTTCCTCCTAAAAGTAAGGCTGGAGGAATATCAAAGAGCCGTAATTAGGGAGGAAACGATGAAATCAAGCCTGACTGATCATGTATGGAGGGGGAAAAGGGTAGTCATCAACCTCTGTGGAATGAATTAAAAATATTCTACATAGGAACACTAGAGAATCAAATGTCTGAAGGAGTCAGCACATATGCTAGGATGACTCCCAGTTCGGCTTTGTGCCAGGCAGGGGCATGGCAGATGCAATCTTTGTTGTTTGGCAGCTGCAGGAGAAATACCTGGCAGTGGACAAGTGACTTTTGGTGACATTTGTAGATCTTAAAAATTTATTTGACTGTGTCCCTTGGAAAGTTATCTGGTAGGCATTGAGAAAAATTGGTGTGAACAAGTGTATTGGGCAACTGGTTAGGGGCATTTAAACTAACACTTGGATCTGCATTTGTGTCAGTGGGGGCTACACCTCGGAGTTTGGGGTGAAGGTTGGTGTCCATTAGTGCTCATTACTCAGTCCACTGCTCTTCATTATTGTACTTGAGGCTCTGTTAGGCAAGTTCCATGCTGGCATCACCTGGGAGGACCTCTACACTAATGACCTCTTAATCATCACCGAATCACTTGATGAATGTTTTCAGGGGCTCGTAGTTTGGAAAGATGCTATGGAGAAGAAGAGGCTAAAAGTAAATGCAGGGAAGACAAAGATTGTGATCTGTGGCAAAGGGCTTGACGTTTTGCAAAACTCAGTCAGGTTCCTGTGAGCTGTTTGTCAATTGGTGTAGGCAGCAACAGCATCTTCTACAATGGGTGCACAAGAAATGCAGTGGGCTCAGGTGAAGGATCTAGATTTCAAATGTGCATATTGTTTGGAATCCACACATCCCATTGATGGCAGACCGTGGACCAGTCTTGGTTGGACCCGACAATAGTTGGTCAGTTTGGTAATTTGTTTCCATTTTTTTGCTTGATACCACAGTTTTTTTTTTTTTCTTGTTTTTTTTTTGGGGGGGGGGGTAATTTAGTATTTTTGCTTTCTAAGGAAGCCATTCATTTTCTTGTATAATTAGAGCATTTCCAGTTGATATCTGATTTCGTTTGAGATTGATAAAATTGCAACTTAGTCCGTGCAACTCGCAATTTCTCACATGTTTCTGGCCCAATCTTAAAAATATTCATATGGCTGGAAAGAAAATAATCTTTCTAAATATGTAATTTGTACTTACTTTTATTCATTGAATTATCTTTTGACAGTGAGTTAAAATGGTATTTTGCTTTGAACAGCTGAAAATGTGAAATATGGTGTTTTTTTTTGTTTTGTTTTTTGTTTTTTTTTAAGACTAAATTTTACACGTTACTTTGTTTCACAAAATCAAAGTGACCAATCTTTATCAATATTCTTGAAATTGTACACTCAATTAGAAGACACCTTAAACTACAACCAGGAAGATGTTCATTTCTTCTCTGACCCATAGGAGCGAATTCCTTCAAAAATTATAAAGTAAGCACAAAAAAAAAGCAACTGATAGTAATAAATGTGTGGTAAGAAAAGAACTTTCAAATTATTGAAACTACTATCTGACACTGACAGACACTTGTTTTCAATTAAAGTTTGTTTGTTAAACTTTCAAATAAATTGTCAGCTATGAATAACTACCAATATTTATTAACAGATTGGTAAAAAAAAAATATGAAAGAAATTGTCGCATAAACTATCTATATTTGTATCTTTGGACAACACATTTGAGAGAAAATGGTATTGCTCTCTAGAAATTAGTTTATGATGTGGCTTTAAAAAAAATAAAATAAAACTCATGTTTAAAATAATTAAAAATATGGCAATTCTTTTAATTGTATGCCAGTCAACTATTATTGGGGTTTTACAAATAAATTTCTTCTAAACAAGGAAAATCAATGAATTATTTTCCCCCCCCCCCAAATAAATTTTTTTTTATCTAGTGAATACTGCACTTAAAATTAAATATTAAAAATAATTAAAAGCTTTTAATTTCATTTTTAGAATGTGTATATTTCCAAATCTGCGAGTATCACCTGTTCTTTTTTAGATCAGTCATGTGTCACACATGATACATGCTTAGGCGATCATGTATCTTTCAATACATGACTGATGAGGCAGATTTTTTTTCCTGCAGAAGTGCTATTATTTCTGCGGCAAATGTCAGAGAGAGCTGACAGAATGTGGTTGCAGGGAGTGGAAATTCTCTACAGTCAACCCTCATGACAAATGCTTTTGGAGATCTGGAGTGGGAACTGCCATGCATGCTGCTAGACAGTCTACATCAGTGGGACCCCTTCCGGGTAACTATGTTCCTGCACCTGCACGATAAACAAAAACAACCGATAAAGAGAAGATGAGGACCTCCTTAGTATGCCTAGCATAGAAATAAATTTAACCATTAATAAATAGAGAAATGACAGCAAAGCTTCAACAATAGTTGCAGTAAAAAAGGAGCCTCAATGAATGAAGTCAAAGATGACGAGTCATATCAGCAGCTAGATTAGGCTTATGACCCAGAGTCCTCCAGATTAGGTTTAAGGCCATGAGTTCTCCACTCAGGAATGTCTCGTGTTACAGTAGGCTAGTGGATTAAAGCATTGGTTTGTAAATTTGGTGACATAGTAATTGTGAGTTCAGTCCTTGGATGCAGTGGAAACTGGGTGTGCAATACTAAATAAGAACTAGACTATATATTCCTAGACAGTAAACAGAATAATCTACTCCTGTAGATTAAATAAAGGGTTCAGTTCAAAATTTCTTTAAGCCAGATCAACAAGAACCTGATGAAGCCTGGAGGGATCAGCAGTAGAAACATTGTGCTATTAACAAAGATGAGGACAATGCTCTGCATGTAAATACAGTTTGTCTTAATAACTGCTTTAAAATAGAAGCCAAATATTTAGAATGATGAATTGTTTTCACTGAAATTTTGACAGATGTTTACTTTCTTCTCCACATAACATTTACTTGGATAATTTAACAGTGATCTTCATTAATCACTTCCAAATAATTATAAATTATGGCTCTTTAGGTTTCTGATGAGGCTTCTGTATATAAAATTCTGTGACTTCATCTGTTGGTCTGACACACCCTCTAAAATAGCTATACATTGACTGATAGAAACCAAATTTTGGGGAGAAGTGTAAGTAGGTACAAAGAACAGTTGGTTTTACTAGGGTGCATATGTTAGTACAATAAGATTTCACTAATTTTTCAAAAAAATTTAATGAAAATTAAAAAAGATTGGTTTGTGAAATTGAATGAAATGTACAGTTTGTAAATCTTGACAAAAAATGTTAGTGATAACTTCAACAATACTGTGAGGATTTTGGCACACATCTGTGTGTTGCAAAAAAATTCTAGCATTAAAGAATTGCCAAATTTTCATTTAAGTGAAAACTTATTTTTCTTAATCTGAAGACCATCATAAAACAGATGGTTATCTATTTGGCAGAGATGCAATAATGATTTTTAATTGCTGAGATTCAATCTCTCAATTATGTTAATGTGCTACTGACTTTAAAGCTAGATCTGAAAACGAGTTTATTTTATTTTTCTAAAAGCATGTTGATAATGATGCAGGCAAAAAATTAAAAAAAAAAATTTTAATCAATTTTTTTTTTTTTTTTTTTCTCAATTTATTTTTTAACTTTTGAAAAGGCATATGAGGATGATTTTTATTCTATCTAATGAAATGTGCATGTGAAGTTTCATAAAGCAATAATGGCAATATGAAAATATTTAATATTCCTTATTTATTTAGGGGTCAGGTTTGTGCTGAATATTCATTGAACAAAATTTCAAGAGACAGTCTTACTGTTATTTACAAGTTGTTGCAGAGACTCATTTCTGGGCATAGATTTTCTCTGATATCAACAGCATTACTGTAGATAAACAAATTTATTGTTTAATAACATCATTCTGTTACAATTGTGCTTGTCCCTCCCACCCTCTCTTTGTTAGTTCACATGACTATTATGCCCTGCCAAACCTCATAAATAATGAACTATTCCATTTTGATCATGTTGGAAAGAGGGGAAAAGATTATTGGTTCCAGTGAGAAAAGAAACAATGGAAGATAGAAGTGTTTAATGTCTGTTTCAGTGAAATTGAAAAGTTGACAATTTCAAATCTTCATTTATACCCACTTCTTCAAATAATGACTAACATTTATATTTATGATTTGTAGTGTAGTATTGTTGGTAAGCTCAAATATGTAATGATGCCATAAGGGAATTTCTACAGATATGGGCTTCTTCAGTCATTAACTTAAGAATTAAGATTCATCAGAAAATTCAAATAGGAAACCCATGAAATTTTCACAGGTGTTTTGTTGTTGTTGTTTTTTTTTTTTTTTTTTTTTTTAGTAGAAAATAATTTCTTTATTTTCAGTGAATAGAAGTCTTTAAAGTAGATATCACTATCTAGTAGGTAGTCAGAGCATTTAAATTGATTCTAACTGAAATTTAACTGGATTGTGCATGTATATAAAAGGCTACTCTAATAAGTTGATTCTGTTTTGTCTTATTTAGCAGCTATTGCTTGTAAGCAATGTTTTTCATTTAAGTAGAATCCACTTACTGTTTTATATCATCTCTAAAATTTCTCTCTGTTTATTCTCAGGTCACTTGCTGTTGGTACAAAAACTGGCTACAAACTATTTTCTTTGGCTCAGGTTGACCGACTAGATCAAATTTATGAACATGGTAAGTATTCATTTGAAGTCTTCTTGTACCTTTTCTTTTTGTACCCCTCTCCCCGCCCTTGGCTGTGGGGTTTGTGGGTAGTATGCACCAGCCCTGAATAAATGTATCCTTTGCAAACTTAGAGCTTCCTAGGCCAAAATATTGTTTTAACAGGTTGGTGCCATTTATAGAGTTACAAAAGCTACTCTAATAAGCAATTCATATTGGTAAAAGTGGCAGCTATTTTTTAAAATAAATTTATTATTAGTTTCTGTTGTAAATCCATATATTATAGTGGTTCATACTCAAGTAGTCACACAAACTAAATATGGATAACCCTTTTTTTTTTGTCTAAGAAAGACTATAGGCTCCACTCTTTACACATTTAAATTAGACTACCACTGCAGATTCCAATTTTTAATAAACCAACACCTGTATAACTACTTTTATTTTTTGTAATTAATTTAGACGAATTTGTATTAATTTTTTTTTTCTTTTTAAACAATTTAATAATAAAAATAAAACACCTGCTTTAATTTTTTATATTTTCATGTGTTGTTCTGTAAACTGGTTATGTTGTATCCAATGAAGAGAGTTGGTGACAATAGATGCTTAAAAAGTAATACATGTCAGACAAATTAATATAGATAAGTTTCCTATTATATAGGAAACTTATCTATATTAATTTGAGAGCTTCAGATAAAAACTTGGACTGTTTTTAGTTGAAGTTTTGATAACTAAATGATCTTTGTTATGCAAAGGTACATAATGTGCATATATTGTTTTATTGACATTGGCTACATATTTATCCTAATATTTTCATAATGCAGTGGCTAGCATTGTTGGCTTTCAAAGTCATTGATAATGATAGGCCATAAATTTGGCCCATATTTTTAGTTTTGTCAGCTTAAAGATTACTACATTTTGCTTATTTTTTAAAGGCAAAAAAATTAATTTTTTTTAAGGGGAAAAAATGATTTTGATCAATACCACAATATTTAATTTAAGATTTAATGACTTTAAAAAGTTACTTGAAAACTAATTCAAGAGACATAAGTGCCTTAGCTTTTTTATAAGTATTAAAGTAATGGTGAAAGATTATTTGTTTTGGCAGTAGTTAATTTTTTTCTTTATAAATAAACTTTATCAATCTAGCATTTGAATCCTCAGGCTCATTTTGCTGCTGTACTATTTAAATTAATGAATCAAGCTTGTTGCAATTAAGGTGTTTATTTTAAATTGTATCAAAAATAATAATGTAAACTTAGTAATGAATATTTTAAACTAATCTGATATTTTTATTTTGTACTAATAAAATTGGTGATTTATTATTTTTAATTTGTTTGTTTGTGTTTTTTTTTTTTTTTTTTTTTTTTTTTTTTTTTTGTTTTAATGAAACCCACATTGAAGAAATATCCACTGGAATCAAATTTCAATTTGACAACCATAAAGCTAATGACTCCATCAGATTCTTTTTTTCCCCAGTTTGCAATTCATTCTCTAATTACGGCACACTATTTTTCTTGTTACTTCAATTTAGCCTGTAACATTGCTTTGTATCTTTTCGAAGATAAAAATGACATTGTGCTGTAATTAGACACTACTACAGAACATTTCATGCATCAATTATACCGACATTTTGCTGGTGATTTTGCTTAAATGCAGACACTAGACTTTATTTTTGGTGTTTATATTTACTTGGCTTTAAAATTGCAGAATTTTATTCACAGTACTTGGTATTCTTAAATGATTACTCATTCAATACAGATAATTTACATTATTGATTCATTTTAAATGACAAACTTCATCTGCTGTACTGCTCTTCTGACTTGAGTCAAAACAAATACCCATTTTTTTTAATTTTTTTTTTTTTAGTGCAATGAGTCAAATGGCCTCTATACAATAACTGTAGACTTGTCAGCTCTTAATGTAATTTCATACCATATTCTAATACCAATGTTTGGGGTTGGTATTTAAGTTCTAAAAATTGTTGAATCTCGTGTTATATATATGTACTAGTTTGCTTGTACTGTTAAAAACTAATGGGAATGTTTAAGTAAATTTGCAATTACATTGGTTATATTTTTCTGTATGAGTAATCTAGAATTACTCCTTTGTTAAATCATGAACATAATAATGTCCAAAGAAAATGTGCAACAACAGAAATAACAATGTATTAACAGTCTAATCTCCCCCTATTCACTCACGAGATATTCTCTTATTGGCATTAAATAATAAATCATTTTACTATATATTTCTGTATATTTTTATAAGTGAGAGATGACATTGTGCAACTGATAACTGTGTAAAGCTATTGCATTTTATATTATTGTCTGTCTATCCATGTTTTAAAAATAATGATTTCTAGCTGTTCAGGTTATTACCACAGAAAATGAAATTGCCAATCCAAGTTCAAATTCTGTTCAAGTCTGCTTGTGTTCACTTCATTCTAATACCTTTTGGGAAAGACAATTTTTTTCTCTTCCCTGCTCAAGCTATAGGTAAAACAGCAAAGCAGACTGGCTTCTCTAGCTTTATAGTGTCAATCAGTCTAGGAGAGCAATTCTGAATTCCAACTGCTTGAATATGGGATATAGCAACCCTACCCACAAAATGTTATTTGATACTGAAATTGCAACACCAACACCATCAAACTAGCATGATATTTTTGTAGCAGTCTTATTAGCTATGTGGAGTCTACAAGCTCAAGAGATGTCTAAGGAAATACAGTCCTAATTGTATACTCTTTAGTAATGTTGTCTTGCAAGTTGTATCCTTAAAGAAGGTTACAAACAGACAAAGGTGATACTCGAGTGAAAGGAACAGCAACACGAGTGCAGATGAAAGAAAGAGGTTTATTGTAAAAGAGAATACACTACTGAAAGACAAGGAATCAATTAGCAAGCTGGTAATTCCCAAAGCAAGTCCGCCAGGTATATCCTGTGCTCACTATATATATATCTACCGATATAGTCAGTCCACATATACAATAGGGAGTGTCGGACATTCCATTACAACACCAGTTTTATGGTGTGTACTGTATAATA
>OZ038484.1:37270263-37422763 GCA_964036315.1 Acanthosepion esculentum
TAGGTTTTCTTATATATATATATATATATATATAGGTTTTCTTATATATATATATATATATAGTTTTTTCTTATATATATATATATATATATATAGTTTTTTCTTATATATATATATATATATATATATAGTTTTTTCTTATATATATATATATATATATATATATATATAGTTTTTTCTTATATATATATATATATATATATATATATAGTTTTTTCTTATATATATATATATATATATATATATATATATATAGTTTTTTCTTATATATATATATATATATATATATATATATATATAGTTTTTTCTTATATATATATATATATATATATATATAGTTTTTTCTTATATATATATATATATAGTTTTTTCTTATATATATATATATAGTTTTTTCTTATATATATATATATATATATATATAGTTTTTTCTTATATATATATATATATATATAGTTTTTTCTTATATATATATATATATATATATATAGTTTTTTCTTATATATATATATATATATATATATATATAGTTTTTTCTTATATATATATATATATATATATATATATATAGTTTTTTCTTATATATATATATATATATATATATAGTTTTTTCTTATATATATATATATATATATATATATATATATAGTTTTTTCTTATATATATATATATATATATATATATATATAGTTTTTTCTTATATATATAGTTGCAGTTGCCATGAAAATTTTTGTAGAAAAGATAGAGGGAAGTTGCAACACATGGGTGAGAAAGTGACTGAAGTCAACATGCCAAATCAGGATTGATTATATTACAGATCCTTCTTTGGATGTTGTCAAGAACCACTAGATGAGTAACAGGAGCACCAAACCAGATATGACGGCAACATTCAATGCATGGGTGAATGGTAGATTTGTAAATGTGCAAAATGAACTCTAACAAGAAAAACTTTCTGGCACGACACAGTAACTTAACTTTCCTTGCAGTAGATTCAAGTCAGTTGAAAACATGAGGCCAAGAAAGCGCAATGTGTTGCTCTCCAGGAGTCTATCACTGGCCATGCTGATGGCAGGCAGAAAAGTTTTTCTATGGTGGTTAAATAGACTTGCCTGCACAATGTGTTACGGCCCAGCTAGGTTCACTTAATCTTTTGAAGAATGGTGAGGCAAAGAAATACTTCAATCATTACAATTTCATACTGAGAAAAACCTTTAGAAGATGAAACACATAATGTACAAATTTATTCTGTTCTGTTGTTTGATTACCCATAATTAATTTGTGTGTGTGTGTGTGTGTGTGTGTGTAAGCTAAATGTTGTAAAGATGTTTTCAGCAGCATTCCCCCCCCCTTTTTTTTTACTGTGGCTCAGTAGATAAAAGCATTGGTTGGATCCAGTGACTTGCCCCAAAGCGTTGTGTGTTCAATACCTGGCTACTGCAGTGGGGAACAAAAATTTGTAGAGTTGTGTTGTGGGGAGATAACTGAGACATCCGGAAGGGGCATGGCACATAGAACTAGTACAATCTACTTTGGTGGATGAAATAAAGGGTTCAGTTTTAGATTCCAATCACCCGAAGGCCAAACCGTACAATGGCCGAAACATTGTGAATATGACAATAAAGATGAGGACAACAGTCCGAACAATGTAAATAATTACAATACTTCATCTTAGACTAACAAAATCCATCTATATTTCTATTTTTTGAACTGAAGTTGAAAGTGCTACCTTTTTATAATCAATATAATTATTTCTTTTTAATCTTTTGTATAATGTTTTTCTATAAATCTTTCTCATATCCCCTTTATTTTAAAGTAAAAACCTTGTGTCCACCAGGTTTTTGTTGAAAGCAGGTTCACCTAAACGCTTTTGAACATTTATCATTCTAACCATGACTTGTAATTACTAATTGGAGATTTTCAATTCATTCTTTGTTTGTCATAGTCTTCAAGATATCTGATTATTGCAAAACTTTGTGCCTAATTTTCATTGTTAATATAAAATGAACATAACTTGACACTGGTATTTGTTTTGGTGCTGATTTTTGGTGTATTCTAGATTGAAATCTTACATCATCCAGTTGTGAGCCAGACTTTGTTGATGTTTTGTCCACAAATAAATGCCTTAAATATGGGGGATGAAAAGTTACTTTCACCATATTATGTTCTATGAATTTCGGAAAGAAGCGTTGGAACTGTGACAAAAATACTCAGTTTATTTGGATTGTGCTCTAGGTCTTCAGATGGTCAAAAAGTTGTTTGGCAAATTTTGTCAGGTTGATTTTAACCTAAACAATCAACCACACATCGGGTGACCTTCCAACATTGAAGAAACTCTGCTTGCCATTATGGAGAATAAACCAGTTTTTGCTAGAAGAGATTGCATTTGAAAATCAATATCTCAACTGCCTTTTGCCATTTGAAGAGACTTATGTTTGTTTCCAAACTCAGCATGTGGATGCCACAATCTCTGATTGAACAGAACAAGCTTGATTTCCTGATTGCTTGATATGATGATTGGCACTTTTTTATCAATAAATAACTAGGAAATTTTCATCAACATCTGATTATTATGTAAATTTATATTAATTTAATTACAATAGTAGTAATAATTCTGTAACAACTCCCAAATTGCAAGAATATCTCAGCCTAGTTTAATATATTTGCCATGGATAATTTAGTTAAGGATTCAAATTGTCAGTCAGATAACTTAATATTTTTTCTTTCTAGATTATTATTTTTTTAATCTTTTTACCATTAAAACTGTTCCTTGTCCAATAAGTATGTGTACCAAATTTGAGGTCTCTATGTGAAACAGCTTGGCTATGTTTACTGAACAAACATACTCCCCTCTCCATACAATTGTTCACCTAATACAAGACTTAATAGCCACTAAAGATGGAGAATTACTGAATGAGGTTGCTGTATGAACATAAGAGGAGGAAGCAAAAAGTGCAAATTATGAGGATATGTATGATAGATAATGGTTGTTTCTAGACTTGAAGCAGTTAAGATTGTAACATTTGGGGACGCATCCTCTTGGGAGTCTATTCCACAAAGAAGCAGTCCTTTGGAAGAAGCTGTCTGAGTGGAATTTCTTTACTAATAGAATATGAAGGGAAGGAATCGACTTTTTGTGGCATAATGGGTCTCAGCTGTAATTGGTCTGAACTGGAGGAAGTTAAGAAAGCATTTGCCATGAAAATAGCAAAAGGCGATCAACATTTCATCTGTGGGGAAGGAGTTGTAAGTTGGGAAATAATTTATCGCCCACAAGGCCATGTAAATGCTTTTGAACTCTATCAAAGTTTGAAAGTAAGAATTGAGCAATGCCAGCCAAAAATATGGCAGCAGTACATTTTGGTTGGATCTGACTCTTGTAAAGTTAAAGTATGGCAGGATGATTCATGTACTTTCTGGTGTGGTACAAGGAAACCAACCATTTTTCCAGCAATGGATCAGACGAGTTCTACTTGAAATCTGGAGGGAACTTTAGTTCCAATAGATTTTAGTTCTTTTAATTTTAGTTCTTTTAATACCGTGTCTTAAGAGGTCCTGCAGTTTTCCTTTTGTGTCATCTGCATATCTTATATTAAGATTATGCCTGCTGATATTAGCATATATTAGTGGTTAGTGTCATAACAAAAACTACCAATCATAAGTTCTCATTTTTGTGGTCTTCCCATCAAGGCTACAACCGTAAGTTTTTTTTTTCCTTAAATGCAGATAACTGGTACCTGTCTAAGGCAGGAATGAAAAATTGTATGGTCAAAAAAATTTATTGAAAATATAGCACATAAACAAAACATTTCAAAAAGACTTTATAGCCTAAGTTGGCTATTGTAAAGTTGGTGTTTTAAGTCAAATTTTGTAATTGATATCTGGCAGTCAGCATATTAAATGCTAGCCTCATTGTAATAGTTAATTAAATTCAGTGAGAAGACATGTCCTTGTCTTGTGCCCTTTTCTATTCTTTCGTACCTACTCAATTCATTTTCTATCCATATTCAGGGGGTTTGCTCTAAGTATAAATTCTGGATTATTTTACCATTCTTCCCAAATAATGAATCCAGTTTTCCTAACAGTTCAACTAGATCCTTTTGATGTATCTTATCAAATGCTTTTTGTATCATCTATAAAACATAAGTGTGCATCCTTCTGCATTTGTATTGCTCTCATAGTCATTCTGATCATAAATACAGCATTTATTGTTCCTGTGTCTTTGACAAAATCACACAGTTCTTGTCCTATATCTGATATAAGATATTACTTTATACTATACATATCTAAGGTTCAGCTGCTACTGTTCATTTTGATGTTAGAAAATGCATTAATAGATTATATGTAAAGAGATTTCAGTCTGTGTACAGGAGTGACTATACTTAATATGAACTGTTAATCTCACCTAACTATGTACTGCTTGGTATATTTGACCTGGATTTATCAGAAACTTTTTTTTTCTTGCATTATTTGTTACTATTTTGTAAATTAAACAATAAAAATTTAGCATCAAAATTATTTCTCAAGAGTTACTGATATGGCATTAGTTAACTTGCTATAATGAATGTGCCAACTCTCTTCACTTAAAATTTGATCTGAGAAAAATGTTCTTGATTTACATATTCAAGCATGAAAATTATTATTTAATAACTTTTCCTCTTAATTGTTACAAAAAATATTTATGAAATTGTTTGATGTCCGTTTATTTTTCCTCAATATTATTTTGTTATATAGGTTAAAATGTATAAAGTGTCATTAGCATGAAAATACAATTACTTCATATATTTTTTTTCTGTTATTTATTGTGGACATTTTTTTTATGTACAGAATAAGGCAGCTTGGTTTTTATGTATTAGATTAGATATGTACATAAGCACAACAACTTTGCTAAGAATGTGTAAACAAATTTGGTTGGTAGATAATTTATCTGACATTTGTTTACAATGTGTGTGTATGCATTACAAGCAAATAAATATTTTGTTATCAATTGTTCTAATAAATTATCAAGATATTGAAAAATGTACATAAATGCCTGCATCCATACATAAAACAATTTATATGCTAATAATTACTAATGCTTGTATGTGTATCTCTATATCTATCCTTATCTATATCTCTATATAATTTTTTTTTTTTATTGTTGAATCTGCAGCCAAGGTTTTAATTCTTTACAGTAAATTTTTTTTAAAGTTATTGACTTGATATTCAAACTTTTTGTTTCCAGGATTAAAACAAAATTTTAATCTTAACTAAAACTGCTGAATAAAAAATTTTTGTTACTAAAATTTCATTTTCAAATTTATATATATTTTTTTTTTTTTTTACTATCAATTTTTCTAATTTACAACAAATATTGTCTACTTGAGGTTGCTGGAAATCTGTATTAGAAATATTTTTTCTTTTTTTCTTTTTTTTTTTTTTTTTTTTTTTTTTTTAATTTAATTTTCTTTTTTATTCATTTATTATTTTATTTTTATATTTTTTTTTTCAATAAAATATCAAAAATCTTCATAGGAAATGTTTTTATCCACCTTATAATAAACTGAACCAATAGGTAGCTTAGTTAAAAATATGAATACTTTAAATTTCTCTGCTTTGTTTTTGAAATGACAACTGTTTCTGCTTTTTGAAAATGCTTCTTACAATATGAAATTAGCTAAAACTTTTTAAATTACCCGTGAACTTAAAATTTTACAAAACCTGGGAAAATCAGATAAATTATATACGTGATGGCTATCCAAATACTTGTTGAATCTTCTTGGCTGCATGGCATTAAAACTAGAACCACCTCAAATAAAATACCTTTTTGAAATTTTTATCGCATCTATGTACATAGGCTGTGATATTTATTGTTGTAATGGAATGTCCCACACTCCCTGTGTAGACTGACTATATCAGTAGATATATATAGTAAGCACAGGATATACCTGTCAAACTTGCTTCGGGAATTAGTTGGAGATTCGTCTCTAGCTGTACTGATTGAACTCTTTGCCTTCAGGCAGAGGAACCAAGATGAGGCTATGCCGAAGGGTAGTCTTGTCTGGGGTGGTAGACAGCTACCCAACCCCATGTATATGGGGAATTTTTGCCTGAGCCTATGGGCTCGGTTTTGCCCCATATTAAAAAAAACGGCCTTGTGCCACATCCTGCCTTGCAGGGAGGTAAAGTAAATATCCTTGCTTCAGGGAATTACTAGCTTGCTAACCGATCCCCTGTCTTTCAGTAGTGTATTCTCTTTACAATAAACCTCTCTTTCTTTCATCTATGCCCGTGTTGCTGTTCATTTCACTCGAGTACCACTTTTGTCTGTAACGTTTTGTAAGGATACAACATTTATATAAATGTTTTCTAAAGAAGGCACTTTTGTTACAATCGTTTTTTATTGTAATATTCTTGATATTTCTTCAAAAGTTGTTTGGGTTGATGAACTAAATGATGATAATTTGTGTTAATACAATAGAACCTAGGTATGAACAATAAGATTTCATCAGTGCAGTCATTCAAATGGATTGGTCTCCAAGTACTGCTATCTGTTTACATTGGTTCGCATCATAGTTAAACAGTCCAAGAATGAATATTATAAAAGAACATTTACAGACCATCTTCTGAGCAACAATGAAGAATGTGGAAAAGCCTACTTCTCTATGAATAATATAAGTATTGATTTTGTATTGTAATATATTATTCTGAATTTTTTTTTTTTTATAAATATTTTTTTACATTGATACATTTTATACATTCAAAGTAAAAGTATTTTTAAATTCATTCTCTATACTTGTTTTTCTTTTTCCAGTGAACGAAGATGTTTGCATAGTGGAGCGCCTGTTTTCCAGTAGCCTTGTTGCTATTGTAAGCTTGCAGTCTCCTCGCAAGTTGAAAGTATGCCACTTCAAGAAAGGCACAGAAATATGCAATTACAGCTATTCAAACTCTATTCTGGCAGTACGCCTAAACAGGCATGTAAGTAAAATAAAATAAAATGCCTTCCATTGTTTGGGGAGTTTCTTTTATTTCTAGTTTTATTTACATATTTCATTATTTTTTTATTTTTTTATTTTTTTTTTTTTAGCTTCTAAAAGACAAAACTTAGAAAAAAAAAACAAACTATTTTTCAAAATCAATAAATCAATTGGTATCACTCATTAAAAGATGCGACTTAAATAGATTGGTCCACTCATAGAAAATAGGGAAATATTTTCCAAGGAATCATATTTGTAGCTTAGCATTTTTTTTTTAATTTTTTTTTTTAGACATTCCTCAAACCATATTTGTCAAAATTAAAAAAAAAAAAACGAAAAATAATTGATGTTTTTTTTTGTTTTTTTATCAATTAAGTTCATAATATTGATACAATGTCAAATCAATCCTTGACTTTTACTGAGTTATCTGCACTTAGTGTTTGTTTATTTTTTAAATGTCATGCCTTTAAAATGTGCTTACAGCATTGATATATATTTTTTATCCTTTGTTAATTTATGTAAATTTTTGTTCTTTAATTAAAAATATTCAACTACATTAAAAATGTATACATCCGTTTGTTCTGTAATGATAAAATATCTTTTTATAAAAAAAAAAATTAAAGAAAAAAATCTATTTAGCCAAACAATTGGTTGTTTAAAATATTTTCTTAAAATAAAATTATTTGTTTTTGATAACACTAAAAATTCAGGATCAATTTTACTCTGTATAGATATTATAAACAGGACCCGCTTCTAAATTGCTTTAAAAAAAAAACCCAAAACAATCAATATTTTTTGATTGTGACATGTTGCAACTTAGTCTAAAGAATGCTAATCTACAAAAGATTTTCCCCTTTTTTTTTTTTTTTTTTTTTTTTTTAATAAGTGGGCCACTCAACTTAAGTAGTGCCCATTAAATTTTGGCCACATAATTTTATGTATATTTTTTCTTTTTTTATATTGCAACAATTATTAACTACACTTTTGGTTTTCTTTAATGTTCAGTGGTTCTTAAATCTTTTCTTGTATTATTTTATTTCAGCGCCTGATTGTCTGCCTGGAAGAAAGTTTGTATATACACAACATCCGTGACATGAAAGTCCTGCACACAATCCGGGATACTCCGCCCAACCCACAGGGATTGTGTGTCTTCTCTTCCAGTAATGATAATTGCTTTCTTGCCTATCCAGGCAGCAACCAAATTGGGGAAGTTCAGATCTTTGACACAATGACCTTAGTGAGTATTATCACTTTTACCAAATAAGATTTTATTTATTAGAATATTTCTTAATCTTTTACTTGGAAGGGGGTGCTAAAATGATCTTGACCTCCAACCTACCTCCTAAAAATCAGTATTCTGCAGCTATTAATTTTTTGGGGGGAAAGTGGGTTCTCAGCACCACCTCATGCTAGATGATAACTTGGATTTTTATATCATGTAAAAAGGTGCAAAATAGTGAATAAATGTCTGCTTATATATACAATTGAGTGCAGAAAAGTTCTTGGACTTGCCAAGAAGAAATCACAAAATAAAATCTAATATTTGGCCATTTAGTCAAAATTTGACCAAAGTTTGTCAGGCTAAGAACTTATCGGCTCCTACTTGTACATGCATTTTGGATGATCAAGGAGAATAACTGGTATTAAAAATAATAATTTGTGTAAAAAAAAAAAAAAGTGAATGACTAATTGTCATTTAGTGTTGAGTAAAACCTAAAATAACCAATTTGTCCTTAATTGAATTGCCATCCTGATCACTATCTGCATATACTGAACTCTGATTACTTGAAAGCAAGCCAAATGTTGTCTATTTTATAGACAAAATCAAATATCACTTAAGTGTGATGCTACATGTTAAAAGTTAAAGATGATTAAAAATACAGTCACCACCATCAAGACAGAATTAAATATCAAGTTACTACTTCAATAATAAAATTTTGTTTACGTAAACATGCAGAAAGTGTTACTTAAAAATAGGCAGTTGGAATTTGATCTGTTTTCAGCAATTCCTGAATAAACCTTAGTTTCAAAAATTAACATTTTGTTTTATTGCTTCACTACTAAAAGTTTATTCAAATTGTTTTCTTTTTCTTTATTATTTTTCCTCTTCATAATTTTCTGATAAGTGTTGTCTTTTGGTTATTTCCCAATTGCTATATTCATTAGGAAAATATTGCCAGATCTTCTGTAAAAGGGGCAGGCAAGTTCAGATTGTTGAATTGTTAATGGTTTCACCTTTTGACTTTATATTGCTATATTTGAACTTTTGATTGACTTCCAAAGCCTGCCTGTTAGCAGCTATATATAAGGATGCAAAGCATCAGCATTTTAGCAAATTGATATTCACTAAAGTGTCTACTTAGTTAAAATCTGGCAATTCTAAATAAACATTTCTCATGACCGATCTAATAATTTTTATCTAATATTGTCAGCGCATGGTAAAAGAATAATATGCTTCATATCAGTGAAGCATCGATAATTGTCTTATTTTTTATTTTCCTTCAGTGGATTTATTTTACTTTTACAACATTAATCACAAAAGACAACAAATGAACATTGCCACTGATAGTAGCACTAATACACAGGGTTATTTCCTTTCTATTTGTAACATATGAAGAAAACAAAAAAGAATTTTAAGTTGTAAAATTTTGTTTTTCAGCGTGCTTTGACAATGATCCCAGCTCATGACAACCCATTAGCAGCTCTTGCTTTCAATCCCCAAGGAACAAAGCTAGCTACAGCATCTGAAAAAGTAAGTTTTTCTTAATAAGATGTACATTTCTCTAGCAGAGAATGATTTTAAAAAAATATATATATAAAAATGCAGACAGATACACATGAGGTCTGCATAACCAGTGGAAAACAAACAATAAAAATACCAGAACTTTTTTTTTTTTTTTTTTTTTTTTTTTTTAAATCTCCATGTTTCATTTTTGGATGACGCTTAAATAAAAACAAAGCCTTATTTATAAATGGTTTCTATTTGTTTCTTATCCTATCATTCTAACCCATATTTGATCCCTATTTTCACACACACACAAATATATGGATATGTTTCAAAGTATGGCATATTTATGGGCTAAAGTGCTCAGTATCTGGGATAGAACATATGCATGTATTCATTGAGGTGACAGTCTGTTTCTATGCTTAAATGCAATCTTCAGGTCTGAATATATATATATATATATATATATATATATATATATATATACACACACACACACACACATTATATATATATATATATATACATACACACACACACATATATATATATTCTTACAGGACTGATTTAGGCTTATAGTCACTTTTATTTTTTATTTTTTTTATTTTTTTATTAATCGAAATATTTACATTACTATTACATATACCTTGATATGTGTGCTACTAAAAAAAGTTCAGGGGAATTTGGCCATTTAAAAATAAACTAGAACACTTAGCCTAGCATCTCCTTATCCTTTAAAGTAGTTTCTTTGCCAATGGTAACTTTAACCGGTTTCCCAAGATGTCATGTATTGAAAGGCAAAAATCCTTGCTAAATTTGGTTGACATGCTTTTCTAAGAGTTTGTTATTTCTTGGTTTGTTGTCAAATGTAAAATATACAACCACGGTAGACTGGAGGGCACATTCAAACTCATGTAGTGTGGAAAATAAAAAGCAAAGGCAAGGAAATTAACCCAAAACAACCACATACAATGGTATATCTTAAAAATATACCATTGGTACAACTCCAAATGATTATCTTGTTTTAAAGCGAATTCTGTTTTATTCTTTAATTTAATTTCATAACTTAATTCTTTTATTTAATATTACACTTGTTTTTTTGTTTGTTTTTTGTTAATTTCAAGTTCAGAAAAAACTTGATAGATTAAAAAATAAATTCTCATAAAGTGATTTTATATTCTGACTGGGGCAAATTTTCTGAAAAACTCAAATTAAAAAATATTCCAATGTAATTCTAACCATTGTTTATCATTTTTTCATCTTTTTATTTTTAAATTGTCCATCAGTTAATTTTTGTTTCAATTTTTTAAAAAGCATAATGTTACAAACATGCATATTTAAACACACTGAAAACTTTATGTAATACATGTTTTCTGAAAATCATAATCTGTGCAAAACAGATCTCTCTCTTGTTGATTCTTGTTCTCTTAGCATTTCAATGGGGGTTTTCTTCTAAATATTTTCAGGGGACAGTTATAAGAGTATTTTCTATTCCTGATGGACAAAAACTCTTTGAGTTTCGGAGAGGTGTCAAGCGGTAAGTATTTTTGTCTCTTTAGATGATATATCAAGGATTAGGCATTATTGTTGCAGTTTATTAAACCATTCATTCCAATATCCTCTTCACTTTGACTAGAATATTCTAATCTCTATATGTAAACATGTAATTCGTATTGAATTTTACTTTACATATATCTTGATTTGTTATATTCTTCATTTTCTATTAGCTTTTTTCCAGATTGTAACATTGGACAGAATAATATTTATTCATTGAACTTTAGAATAATTAATTATGATTTTAAGTTTTTACAATATTTATGACTTGTAACTCGTTTTGACCTTAGGTTTCTATATAATTATGAAAAAAGAATGATAATTCGCATGACAAAAGTAAATGTTTCTATTTTATGTCAAAATACTACATTGTTATTAAACAATATTCAATAAGCATAATTAGTTATTGTTTTTAAAATCAATACAAAGAATCAAAATGTGAATTTGCCGACATTTTGGACATTCCTGAGCAAAGTTATGGAATTAATATGCAAAAACTTTCAAATATTTGTGTGTATCTGTTTGTACACTTACGTACACATGCATATTACAAAATTTAACCTTTGACAAACATTATTCGCCCACCCCCAGAAAAAAGCAGCTTAATTAAAAAAAAGTACTCAATACAATTTTCAAAAAATGCCTGGTGATACCACTCTGCTAGGAACCATGGTAGCCTGAAGATTGGGGTTTTGAATTTTTACATATTTTTTTTCCCTCCAGATAAGAACTTTTGCCAAAAAGCACTCAGGAGATAACTAGAGTTATAATATTCAATAAATTAAGTTCAAGTGACTTATCTTGTTAGTTGACTCATGGATGAATGTAGTTTTATATATATATATATATATATATATATATATATATATATATATATATATATATATATATATATATATAAAAAATATACTTTTATATATATATATATAAATCGGTAAATATAAATAAATAATTTTTTTTTTTTAATCATTTCACCCCACAGGGGGTTACAGAGAGTGCAGGTGGGAGAAAAGACTAAGGGGAACTGATTAAGGGATAAAAGCTGAATGGCATTCAAGAAGATAAGATGGCAATTAACATTGCATTTAAATTTTTGAAGATTGTAGTTATCAGGGAAGAATGGAAACTGAAGAGTTCCACAGGCGGGAAGTTCAATAAAAGAAACTTAGAGTAGAAGTGGCAGTTACATTTAACTATTTCAACAGTAAAAGGGTGGGACCTAGATGTCAATCTAATAGCCCACTGAAACTCACGTAGACCAGGCACCAGAGGGGAAAAAGCTTGTTAGAGCAGTTGCCATGAAAATATTTGTAGAAGAGACAGAGGTAAGCCATGTCACAGTGAGAAAGAGACTGAAATTGAGATGCCAAGTCGGATCCTTCTGTAGATTTTATCAAGAACTTTGAGATGAGTAGCAGGAGCACCAGACCAGATATGGCAACAGTATTCAATGCATGGGTGAATGGTAGATTACTAAATGTGCAAGGTGGATTCTGATGAGAATAAACCTTCTGGCATGACACAGTGACCCAACTTTCCTTGCAGTAGATGCAGCTATTGATTCAATGTAGTTGTTCCACTTCAAGTCAGTTGAAAATATGAGGCCAAGAAGCCGCAGTGTGCTTTCCATGTGTCTAGCATCAGCCATGCTGATGGTGGACAGGAAAGATTCTCAATGATGGTTGAATAAGAGCAGTTTCGTTTTGGAGGCATTCAAATTTATGAGTCATTTTCTGCTCCAGTTAACCACAAATTGGAGCTCCTTTTCAAGAGCAGCAGCCAGATCAACTTTGTCGTCTCTGGCAGATTTTCTATTGTGACAGAAGTAAATGGTAGTGTCATAAGCATAAATGCCTACTTGGGAATTGATGACATCAGGAAGATCATAGATCAGAAACAGTGTAGGACCCAGGATAGATCCTTGGAGGACACCCGCATTCATGTGAAAGGATCTGGAAGCAAGCCCATTCAAAATGACCTTCATTTCACAATTGAATTAAATCAAACAGTCGTTCAGTAATATCATAGCCCTGGGGCTTACATAGAAGACCAGAATGCCAAACCCTGTCAAATGCCTTCAAGATATCAAGAGCCACCGTTATTATCAAGAGCTTGATATGCTTATTCAGTGATCGCCATGAGCACATCAACAGTAGATATGGCAAAACTGAAACCATATTGTTTGTCATAGATTAGGTCATGAGAGTTAAGCTGTTTAACCACTTCAGTAATGATTAAAGTCTTGAATACTTGCTGAAAAGTAGTAGGAGACTAATAGGGTGATAGAGGGGTTCGGAGGTTCTCCAGAGTTCTTAAAAACTGGAACTACAGAGGAGGATTTCCAACAAAGCAGCAGTGGCAAGGTAATAGTTGTAGAGTTTGGAGGGACTGGAGTCATCTTGGGGACACATTACTTTAGGACAATGACTGGGATATCATCACTTCCATTTGCCTTATGGGAGTCTAATTTAGAAATGATGTCTGAGACCAGTGATGGGGTTATGCGCATATCATTCTGTCCTATTAGGGAAATCAGGTGTAGGTACTCCAAAGGAGTCAAGTGTTGAGTTGGAAGAGAATTTCTGAGCAAAGTATTCAACCTTCTCTGCTGTAGATGTCAGGATTTCGAATTGCTTGAATAGAAGAGGGATTGAGGATCTACTTTTGTTCATCACACTCTCGCAGAGCTGCTGATAATCTCTAGAACCGAACTTGCGAGATTCTATCGGCAAACAGTAACTATGCTTCTTTGAGGACCCGTTTGTTATGAGCAGACACAAAGATAGATGTCTGTTGCAATCAGACATGTGTCTCTGGTACAGCTGGAAGATGTGATTCCTGTGGTCTATAACAGCCAAATATGCAGATGAGAACCAAGGAGATGAACACAGTTTAACTTGGTATTTCCTTGCTGGAATGAAAGAATTGATGCTGGCTTTCACCCAGGAGGTAACCTCAGATGTACATCTTTGAAGAGGATGATTAAAAACTTCATTCCAAGGGACATCACGAGAGGAAATTACAGAATGAGTGCCAATCTATTTGTTGATAACGGAAAAATATTCTGTTGGTAAGAGGTTCTTGGCTGGTGGGGGAGCAGAAGATGATGTTTACAGACACAGCTGCATGATCAGAGTTGCCAAGAGGGCAAAGCATAGTACAACAAGAGTCAGGTAAAGAGATTGAGAAGAGATGTGTGTCCATCAGGGTTACTGGAGAAATGCATGGGGAAGTCAATCACTTGCATGAGAGATTGAGTGATTGAGAAAAAAGGTTTGGATGCCAGTGCGGTCAGTGGTAGTTTTTAAGCCACTTAGTATGGTGGGCATCAAAGTCACCAAACACAAATATATTTGCAATTGGGTGTACAAAGATGGCCTTGTCTATATTATCGGAAATAATATCTAGCAGGCAGCAGTCTTGAAAGGGAATGGAAGAGATAGCTGACTGAGTTAAGTAGGGAGAGACAGGGACACATGTAAGAATGGTCTGGGGATTCAAGAGAGAGTTCTTTAGTCTGCAGGAGATGTTCATTGACATAAATTCCCAGACAATGCATGTGGACATTAGAGTCCTTTCTAAGGAGAGGAAGGTAGCCAGGAATCAAGAAATCAGAGGAGTGAATTGAAAAGTTAAGATTAGTTTATCAGCGAGTTAGGATGTTCGGAGACTTCAAAGAGGAACGATTCCACCCTGCAGAAATTGGTACACATACTGGAGAAAGAAAGGTTAAGGGGTTTAGGTGTTTTTTGTTGAGCTGGTTTAGGTTTATATCTTTAGTTGTTTATAGTCATGTGTTATTTTGGTAAAGAAAAGCCTAGGTGGTAGTAGTAGTAGTAGTTGCAGTCGTCTAATGTAACATGTGCAGGAAGGGAATTGGCGCAGACTGCATTGTAGTGTGGCCTCAGGATTGCCCACTGGAGGTGCTTGCAGGGACACTCTTCCATGCACGACAATCGTACTGCAAAAACCCCAGTATTATGTGACTGTTCATCAGAGCTGCCTCCCAAGATGCTATACAAGAATTCAGGCTCCTAACTACCAGTCGGGAGCAGCATCAAGAAAATTGCCAACCTGGTACCCTCAGAATGAAGAGACATTGCCACCATCTACACATATCCCAAAAAATTCATGGGTGTACCACTATTAAGGCCTGAGAGAAGGAAATGAACTGGGAACTCCTTCCTAAACCGGAGAAGAGGGATGAGCCTCTACTCCTGTTAAAGAGGTGGGTAGGAGTATGGACCAGACAATAGGAAAGCCTATCTACTCCTATTTAAAAAAAAAAAAAAAAAAAGTACCAAGTTTTAACTTGGTTAAAATCGATGTCCGTTTGAAATTCAACAAATAAATAAAAATGGCATATATATACCTGTGAAAGAACTTTACAAGGCAAATTGTTCTGGGTGTATCTCCAGTTAAGTTATAACAGAATAGGCACTGATAACTTATATTTGGAGGCACTTTATGGCTCACAGAATTTATTAGACCATCATGTTTAACTGACATTAGGAGGAATAATATATATATATATATATATATATATATATAATATAAAAATAAATAATGATTGGGATAAGTCCAATATTTTGATAAATTCTTTATCAACAATCTTAATTTCTGCAGGTATTAATTTCTGTAAATATTCAAAGGAGAAAAAATATCAAAATAGATTATTGCATTAAATCCTGGTAACATAAACTAGAGTAATTACAAATCAACGATATAGCATTTCAAAATTTGAGTGTTACTATGTTTTTAACATAAATATGTTTGAATTAATTATTAGCATTCAAAAAATAAAATAAAAATAAATAAAATATATAATAATTAAAATTAAATTAATAATAAAATAAATAACCAACACCTTTTATATTATAATAAATCTAGTGGCAATTTAAAGTGTGTGTGTGTGGTTGTAGAAAAAATTAACTGGTTATAAATTTAAACCTGGTAACATTTCTAACATAACTCTAGCATGTTAAGAATTTGAAACTTGTAAGTTTGAATTAGTGTTCATTTCCTTAGAAAAAATGTAAATATGGGGGTCTGATAAGTTCAATAGATTTATCAACCATCTCACCCTGATGAGTGTTTTGATGCAAAATTCTTAAGTCAGTGAACCAGATAAGTCACTAGAAAATTTTGTAATTTATTGAGTTATACAGTAAGCTGGAAATTTTCTCTAAACTTCTGATTAAAGAAACTGAGTGAAATAATAATTGTTTCCAAAAGCTTTTATATCAACTGGATTCTATATATTGTTGTTAACTCCACCAAAAACTGTTTCTAAACTCTATAGCCCCCTATTCCTAAGATAGAAGAGTACTGCTTATATATTTTCAATTACTTTTTGAACTTCCAGCATCTGCCATTTTGCTGTAAAATCTAATTCTCTACTAGTACCTTTTTAAGCAGGTTATTCATTCTGTATTCCATTCATTTTTACAATGCTTTTTTTTTCTCTCTTTTTCCAGGTGTGTAACCATTTATTCCTTGGCATTCAGCCCTGACTCTCTCTACTTAGCTGCTTCTAGTAATACTGAGACAGTCCATGTCTTTAAATTGGAAAGTATCAAAGATAAGTAAGTATTGAATTCAATTTAGGCACCTCCACAGATTAATAAATTTGTAAAAATATTACAATATTTTATATTGTAATATTTTTGCAAGCGTCTTAAATGTTAGCACTGTTTTATCTGTACTGTAAACATTGGTACTATTCTTTGTTTGCTAGTTTTCATGCAAATATTTTTAATGATTTAATTTGTAAATTGAATATTTCTTAAGCAGTCCTGTTCATCTCTTGTCCGATATATGCAACCGACCTCCATTTAGAATTTTCATTACTTTGGTTACCTTTTAAAATTGTTTTTTGTCAATTTGCAAATATACAAAGTTTTCAGTGTTAACTTCATTGTTGCCCATTTTCTCTATTTGAACTTCGGCCAATCTTTTTACTGCAAACAAGATTTGTACAAATGCCAGAACTTGGTAGAAAAACTGTTACTATATCTACATTTATTTGCCAATACAAAGAAACACTGAAAGATTCTTAGCCTGATCAAGAAGGAATTAAAAGAAAATTTGTTTGATTATTTGGTCAGATTTGCGGAAATGGGTCAGGCCAAGAACTTTTCAGCATCTCTTCATATTTTTAGCATTTTTTTTTTCCTAAAAGATTCATCTTCAGTTGATTTCACTCAGGAATGAATCTTAAAATTTAAAATCACTGGTTCAGTCAATCGGCTAAAATGAAAGTTCCACATTTGATCTCCAAAATATGTTTCTCTTGATTGGTTAAAAAATTGTATTGTATATTCTTCAAATCTAGATTTGAGTCAATTTGAGATTCCTTGAGTTTATTGTCTCTATGATGGTTTCTTCTGAGTTCCAAAGAAAAAATGTGGTGGCAAATATATGGGTCCAACTAACCTCACAGCCAAATGCTTAATACAGATGGTTCCATATTTTGCATACTGTATTGCTCAATTGTGTTGTGATTGTTTTCTCGTTATGTAACCTCTTTTAAATTCTAAAATATCTTCTGTGATTTATGTAAAGAATTTCTGGCTACTGTTGTATTCTTTTTGTACACCAAACTGACTGATTCTCTATATTCTATCTTATGTCCCTCCCTAACTAAATTCCAATGATAACTGCAGTTCATTGTAACTTGTTCTTATTTGTGTGATGTACTGTTTGTAAATAAATGATCTGACCTTGAATTCATAATCATTTTCTCAAGCTATCCAATCTAAACAAATCCCAGAATGACTTAAGATACCAGTTTCTCAAGGTGGCTTTAAAAGCTAATTACTAGTATATCAAAATAGATTATAATCAATTTGTTTCTCAAGAGTAACTGTTAAAGATGACATCCTGTAAGAAAGTAATATTGAAATTTTATTCCCAAGGAGTATAAAAATGTATATATTATACTCTTTGCATTATGTGGAAATAGACATTTAATACAGTGTAACCCGGATATGAGACCTGGATATAAGAGAGATTTTCTCTGGTCCCAAATTAGAGCCTGTGTTAATGTATATATAATAGAACAAACCCGGATATAAGAGACTTCTTCTCCAGTCCCGACAACTCTCTTATATCCGGGTTAGACTGTATATTAGCCATAAGTCAAGATTTGATGATTAAAAATAAAAACTTAAACTGGTCTGATCATGTTTAAGAATGAAAGCTAGTCTTTCCATACTTGATTGTCCAATCTTACTAAAAAACACTGGAGAATGAAGGAAAAACAGATGATTAGCTTGCTACTTCTATAGGAATTTGTAGCAAACTCTACAAGTAGTTTTATTCAGTAATTGAAATACTGCAAATTATACTATTTTACAATTACAGATTTTACAAGTATATTGCAATAGTGTGAAAGATTAGCTTTTTGGCTAAAGTTATAATTTTCTAAAATAACCAAGAAGAGAATTATGTAGACATTGATAAATTAATTTTGTAAGTCAACAAATCTTCTGAGTAGGTTAGAGTAATTTTTCAATGTTGGCTTCTAGGTTTTACAAATGGACTAATTTTATTGGATACAGAGCATGCCTAAACACAGTTGCTCATAAGTTCAAACAAATCTACCTGCTAAACCATTGAAGAATCAGCTTTTTAACAGCAGATTTTTCTTTTTATATCAATAATGTAATTGTTAAAGATTTAACAGGTAAAAAAAATTCTAGAATATTTGCAAGGAAATTCACCATGGTATAGGTTTACTAATCAATTGTAAAAGGAATCACTCTAATGGAATATGGCACAAAGCTATGTTTAAATTGGGAATCTCTCATACAAATGAGATTGGAAACAAATTACAGATTCTGAAAAGACATACCAAGAGAGGAAGAACCAAGCTCATTTGTACAGCTCTAGATGAAGTCTATTTATATAGAATTGAGTCAGACTTTTAATCTGAAAGTTTCCATAATACAATTTTAAGAATTATATAAAAGTATTAACATAATTGTTATTATTATATCATCATCCTTATGGTATTTTGAATATTTCAATTCATTTTCACCAATATTGAAGTAATTTGAAAAATAGCATCTGATTCAGGCCAACATGCTTAGTTTTTTTTTGTTTTTTTTTTTTTTCTCTCTCTTTTTGACATGTGACTGTCAAATATGTTTACATTAGTAGTATTGGATATTGGATGTAATAGTATTTGAATTTCTTACTAATTAGAATGGTACTTGTAAAAAAAAAAAAAATAATGGCACGTCTCCCTAAGATCATGATATCTGTGTTGCATGCTGCCTAACTTTATAAGGTAATTTTACAGTGTTACTTAAGCAGAAAAATAGCAGAAAAGTGCTTGCCTCTAAGTCACACTCTTCATTAAGATTTTAAACTAGTTTTTTGATTTTCATTAGTTACTTTTTATCACAACTCCCAGATTGCCATTCTAGGAGTGTGATTAGTGCAGACCAGGAATAAAGAAAACTCTCTAGCTTTCCTTATCATTGAGAGTCTGTCCTTTCGTGGCAGCTGTTTCACTAATTAGACTGTGAAGATGGAGTACAGATGGCAAGTAAGAAATAAATCTCTATAGCTAGATTTGGATGACTGTTGATGATTGACTTTCATTGTCTAATTATTAAAGCAACTATGGCAAAGTTCCCAGAGGCTTATTCTTTATTCCAATCCAAGCTGCTTGTAGAATGACAATCTGGAAATACACAATACAAGCAATGGAGCAGCTAACAAGATATTTTATCAATATAGCCTCACACAAAAATGTCCCAGAAAAATTTACTTTTGTAAAACACAATTTGTATTCATCATTTTTTATATATATATATATATATATATATATATGAGAGACAAAGTGGAAACGTTTAATAAACAATGCATTTTTCCAATGTCTCTTGATTTTGATTTCTTCAGGTTAGAACAAAAGACAAAACTGTGTGCAAAAAAAAATGCATTGGGATTTTTAAGAATAAAAGCGACAATAATTGAAATTACCTTATCAGATCCAATAACCAGAAAGTGTTATATATATATAATATATATATATATATATATATATATATATATATATATATATATATATATATTCAGTTGTATGGATATTAGTTTGTGACCCTGGATTTCACGCTTTTTGCAATCATCAGACAAATATATTAGCTCTCACTGATATTGATAACTTTCAAGTAATTCTTCATAGTGAGACAGTGTATGTATTGAGGGGGAATATACACACACGTATATATATGCATGCTGACAGGAACACACGAAAATGAAAATAGAACTAAGAACACAGAGGGGTCACTGAAACATTAAAAGATAAGATACTGACAACTAATCCATCACTTCTCAAACCAACCTTAATTGTTTTATGACCCTTCGCTCAGAACTCTTCACTGCCATTTAAAGAAAGACATTCGAATTACTAACACAAAAACAGAGAATGTCTCATATCGAGAATATTTAACATTGAAAAACATAAAGGAAAAAAATTAATTATTTTTAATAATATGTGGAAATCTCCACCCTTTACCTGAAGACGGTTGCGAGACCAGAAACACGTGTTGTAAAATTATGAAAAATAAAGAATAATATTTTTTTAAAAATCCACATTACAACCAAAAAAGTTTACGGTACCTCTCTTCTTTTTAATATACACACTTTTCTCTCGTTGGAACCATTATAACCTCTTCATTTTATATATATATATATATATATATATATATATATAAATATTAGGGCCATTCGTATCTGTCTGAGTAGGTCTGTATTTTTCTGTACTAGCTCATATATCACATCATGCTATTATTGCTTTTGCCATGATCAGTGATATTATATATGATCCTGGTCATAAATTTATTAAGTATTGTGAAATTAGCTCACTTTCAATGCATTTTCTTCTTAAGGAATCTTTTTCTCTCCTGATCTGACTGACATTTATTATGTTGAAATTGTGGTCATATGTATTACAGTGAACCACCAGTGAATTTAAAGTGTTGTTATGCAGTATATTTTCAGGTACTATTATACAGCATTTTTAAGTTGTAATTTTTTTCTGGGTGTAATTTCTTCTTAGTGTAATTTTTAACCTTATAAACTAGAATATTACAAAACACTTATGGATCCGAGTTTAGTACAGTTTAGTAAAGGCAAATTCAGAAGATAGTTTTGGATGAAATTTTCTTCTTTCCTAAGTTCAAATATTAACCTATTAACTGAGACAGGTACTTCCATCATTTGCAGTTGAGCTGTAGAACTCCATTGACAGAAATCAACAGTTAACTAGATAATGTCATATTATAATTTTTTTTAGTTTGTATCTTCAGAATTTCATGATACAGCATATTAATTAGAAATAAGTTTCTAAAAGTATAAAAGATTGTGTGTGTTGTTATTTTTGGTCACTTTGCCTACTAATGAAACTCATTTTTAATAAAGGCTGTTAGCTCCTTGATTTAAATTCTGTTGGTTTAATTGGAAATAATAAATTGGAATTATGTGTAAGGTAATATGATGGCTGACGGCTCTCATTTTCTGAGTGACTAGCCAATCTCTATTGCAGAGACCACTTGTGGTTTGTATGTTGCAGTATAAACCACATGCTGAGCAGACCTTGGTTACAGTTTCTGGGAGAGAGTGCATAATTGCAATGACTTGTGACAACACAGCTATTGACAGTTTCCAAACAGTTATTTCTTCCCAGTTTCACTTACAAAGCTTGGGTACACCTCTACCGATTATATAAAGAAGTCACTTTGCTAACATATCAACCCTGGTGAGATTTGAACCCAGAAAGCAAATGTTTTAACTACTCGACCACACATCCATAATCAGAATATACTCTTGAATAAACATTCTTAAAATTAATAGAGAAATTTCAGTGATTAAAATTTTTTTTTACATAAACAAATTTTTATGAAAAATTACTGAATTCTTATGATACAATCAAATATTTGAATATGGAAACTAAAAGGAACAGAATTGCCATATTTTATGATTCCTCTTGATTTATTATTATTATTTTTTATTTATTTATTTACTTTTTTTTTTTTTTTTTTTTTTTTTTTTTTTTTTTTTTTTTTTTGCACATTCAGGCCCCAGGAGGATAGCCAAGGGTGGATGGGGTACTTTGGTCAAGCTCTAAAAACCTCTGCCAATTACTTACCTGCTCAGGTGTCCGAGATGTTTAACCAAGGTCGTTCATTCGCTACCTCTCGTCTGCCTACCACAGGACTCAAGAATGTCTGTGCTATTGCTACGTAAGTCTTTTTTTTTTTTTTTTAATCTAACCATTTGTGTGTGTAAATACATAGGTACACCGCCCCCACGTTATATATAATGATAAATAAATCCTAATGAACTAGGTACTACCTACCTAGGATTCACCACATGAAATCATCAGGGTGAACTGGTTAAGGGGATTTCTGGTTCTTTCTTTTTTCTTTTCTCCAAAAATGCCAATTTGTTTGAAAATTGTGCTACCCAGTTTTTTCACCCACCGAGTTTTAATAGATTATATATATATATATATATATATATAGTTGGTTACTTGTTTCCATGTTCACTCATCTACTCAGCTGGCTATTCCTGGTTGTAGGCACCTGGTAAGGTATGTTTGTTTCAACATTTGCAGAACCCACCTATGATTCATACTGTAACTGTTGAGTGAACCTTACTTATAGTTTCTGGGACAGAGCACACAATTTGTCATGAATAAGGCCAGTATATTCAAACTCTTAGTCACATTGACTTGTGGCTTTGTTTTTTGCACAACCACAAGGAAACAGTTTCTCCTAGCTAATTTCGTTCACATGGCTTTAGTCAATCTTTTCAGGCACTTCTCACTGGTGTTGCATGCTGGGATCATTGGCCAGGACAATATTATCACCACTTTAACAAATTGGCCATGTGTCTCAATTTTCATTAAATTGTGAAATACCCTAATGTCATATCAGTTTATGCATGCAAGGATTTTCAAATCCCTTACAACTTTCCTATGAGATATGTCAAGTACCTGTGATGTCATGTGGCCTGGATTTTTTTTAATCAGCATTTCAATTTGGTCATCATTAATGATGATTACCAGATCAAAATTTCCACTTTTGTACCTAGGGGATCACTGACAAACAATACTTTCAGCTATGGCACTATATCCATAAATGGCACACATGTTTTTGGTGTTTCTACAGCATTTTTCCTTTTCCAGAAATAAGAGTACTAAATGATGAACATGCATCTAATTTTCCTCAATTTTCACTTTTAACGTAAAAACATTTAAAATTCACGAATTGTATAAAAAGATGTGTTGGGATGTCACCTTTTAAGTTACTTGAGAGATCCATGTGTTCAAACACTTTGAACTTTATTTTTAACCCAGTATAGAGAGAGAAAAACACACTATAAAACACACACACACACACACACATACATATATACATACACACACACACACATATATATATATATATATATATATATATATATATATAAAAATTTAAAAAAATCCAGGCCACATGACATCACAGGTACTTGACATATCTCATAGGAAAGTTGTAAGGGATTTGAAAATCCTTGCATGCATAAACTGATATGACATTAGGGTATTTCACAATTTAATGAAAATTGAGACACATGGCCAATTTGTTAAAGAGGTGATAATATTGTCCTGGCCAATGATCCCAGCATGCAACACCAGTGAGAAGTTCCTGAAAAGATTGACTAAAGCCATGTGAACGAAATTAGCTAGGAGAAACTGTTTCCTTGTGGTTGTGCAAAAAACAAAGCCACAAGTCAATGTGACTAAGAGTTTGAATATACTGGCCTTATTCATGACAAATTGTGTGCTCTGTCCCAGAAACTATAAGTAAGGTTCACTCAACAGTTACCGTATGAATCATAGGTGGGTTCTGCAAATGTTGAAACATAAACATGCCTTACCAGGTGCCTACAACCAGGAATAGCCAGCTGAGTAGATGAGTGAACATGGAAACAAGTAACCAACTAATATATATATATATATAAGTGAACATTGAAGTCAACACTCAGAGGTGACACTGTTTCATGGTAGATGCAATCATCAGGCTACCTGATGATTGCATCTAGCATGAAACAGTCTGTCGCCTCTGAGTGTTGACATCAATGTTTACTTTTATATTTACATATGCTCTATCTCTGCTATTGAGCACTTTATCCCATAAATATAGCACACCTTAAAACTATATTTCTTTATATACATATACGCACACACCCTTCAATGGCCAAACATTAAAATATTGTTTCTATTTGGAAAGGGTACGAAACGGAATTATTCAGTATCCCATTGTGTGTGTTCATTCATTTTCTCTGAAATGTAAAATTAGAATTTTGAGGAAAGTTTACTTTTCCCTCTTATCAATAACAGACTAATATTGTATCCTCTCAATTTCCAAACACCCTCACTATTACTCTTATTATAATATAAACATGTATTCCATGAGAATAAAATTCAAATTGCCAAAAGAATATATATTTGTGTGTATCTAATTACAGAGTGCAGAGTATTCAACGTCTGTTAGTGGCCTCCCAAGATGGTTATTTGTACATCTTCAATATTGATTCTAAAGAAGGTGGAGAATGTGTACTGCTGCGTCAACATAGGTAGAGTCAAACAATTTTTTTTTTTCCTGAAATTCTTCATTTTCTGAATGCTTCATTTACATAGGCTTCTCTGCTTCAAGCTTCTTTTTTTTTATCTGTTTCAGCTATTAGTTATTTTAGAAAATATCAAGAGAATTGTTAACTCACAATTATTTATAATAGTTGGCAAGATAAGATTTCATTATTTGGCATTAAGTAAAGGAGAGTAAGTTTCTCTGATTTTAAAACTTTTTTTTTATATTCTTAAATTTTATGGAATTGTGTGTCTCATACACTAAGGTTTTGAGATTGTTATTTTAAAATGTATAAAGGAAAATATATTTTTTTTTTTTTTTTTTTTTTGCGTGTCACAGTACAATGTAACTGGATATCGAAGCACTTGATGGGTATTTTTTTAATGCCTGTCTGCTTCTGTTTGTCATTACATCACCATTATAAATAGTTTCATGTTAAGATTTCAAATCAAGTATTCCATGCATTTTTGAAAGCAGTTTTGGAAATTTATTTTATTTTAAAATATTCTTTAACATAGTTGTAGAAACATTGTTTTCTGACATGGAGTTTTCAAGGTCTGCTCTCTTGCACGTTTCTAATAAAAATGAATATTTCATCTAATTTACAAAGCAGATAAAGCACTTAAAGATAATTAAGAATTGACTGGACAGTTGTATTTCCAACAATATAACATTAAGACAGTACATACCTACTTAAATTCTATATTCTCAATGTAATCATTTGAACTGTAGCCAGTATTGTAGAACAAGCTGTCTGCTTACTAAAAGCTAGCCACATTACTTACCAACATAGTTTGTATTAGTTAATTTAAGAATTAAAATATTTCTTGTACTTAAAAAAAAAAATGGTTTGGTTTTATCTAATGCTTCCTTATTGTACATGTTATGCAGGGATGAGTTGGGAAGCAGTACAGGGTTTTTTTTTTTTTTTTTTTTTTTTTTGTATAATCATTTTTATTTAATCTTCAACTAGAAATAGATATTTACGATTTAAATGTAGAAAGTATAGCAAGCAAGTAAGTAGGCTAGTCATAGGTAACTAATTCTAATAAGGTAGTAACCTATTGCCATTTTAAAAAAAATGGCAACTTTTAATTGATCACTTACTATATTAACTCTTAAACAGTATCCATCAGCTGTAGCTTTGTATTGTTTTAAAACCATTTCAGTTGGGTTGAAATAGGGTTTAGCTAAAATGTTGTGCTGTTTTTTAAATACATTATAATAATGAATAATAGCTGGCTGCTTGTTTCCTAGGTAGCTAACCATCCCTGACACCTGCTCAAGTATAATTGTGTTTGGTCAACATCCAGAGAGCCTACCTGTGGTTTACACTACAACTATGCTGTGCAAACTTGGTTACCATTTCTAGGAGAGAACACATCATCTGGCTTGATCAACAGTTTGAACAAAACACCACTATGCTCAAACTCTCAGTCAGGATGACTTGTTACTTTGTGCTAATAAAACCATTGATGAACAGTTCTGTCTACCCAGTTTGATTCTCAAGGCTTAGGTCAATCAGTGGGGGTATGATTTTTGGGTACTTTCCAATGGTGCTGCACACTGGGATCATCTCTCCAGGCTGATAACATCAAGAAGTCATCTTCCTGACAAATTGACCCTGGTGAGACCCAAACTCTGGTCTCCTGATCACAAAGTGAACATCCTAACCACTCAGCCATGCACTCATTGTATACATTGCATTATTTGTATTTGAACTTCGATAAAAATAGGAGTTGGTATGGATTTATTGTTCTGTTGTCAGGAAATGATTGAAGAACTTTATGTACCTATTTCTTCTGATACTATCTAATTTTGGAAAAAAAAAAAAAACAACTCTACAATTAACTATTCTTAAATTTATATTGCTACTAAATACAGTGTAACCCGGATATAAGAGATTTTTCTCTGGTTCCAAATTAGAGCCATACTTACCTAAACAAAATAGACCAAACCCAGATATAAGAGACTTCTTCTCCGGTCCCGACAACTCTCTTATATCCGGGTTACACTGGAGTTTACTAGTTAGCCAATTAAATAGCAACTGTAATAATATTTTAATTAAATATGACTCTGGGTATTTATTTACTAAGGTTAATATCATCTGGCTTGGAGTTATATTAGTAGGGCACCCATTGGGGATTGAACTCACAACCTTAGTGAATAATCTGCAGGGCAAGCCTTTTTTATTTTTAGTTGGTTTCTGATATAATTTGCTTTGGAAAGTTTGGTAGCCTTTATTTTAATGAACATTGAAGTTAATGTATGCAGATTCTTTTAGTTTCTTATAAGAAATTTCATTAGGCATGATAAATGCTTTCTTAGTATGTCCTCTCTATTCACAGATTTAGTAAGCTTTCATCTTTACTTATATATGCTATAGATATTCATCAACTTGCTTTGTGATTAAGGTAGTTGTATATTTTTATGCTGGCATCTGAGGTTGCTGTTCAAGTTCAAGTAAAATGCAAAGAATTTGATTTTTAAAATAGACAGATTGCTATTTGGGAGAATAGCATAGTCTTGCTACTTCCCACCCTCACTTTTAATCTTGTCCGGTTCTAAATTAAGCTCAATTTTTTTTTTAAATTTTTGTATATTTCTTTCTCTTCTCTCTCTCTTTTTCTTTTTTTTGATAACTTTTCTTTCTGATGTTGAATCTTTCGGTCTCTTTGAATCTTCTAAAGTAATTGGTACAGCTAAAGAAATTGATCTTTAACAAAAGAAAGTCATTTTCTAGAACTTTTTTTTTTATTTGGTTGGAAAAAATTGTCTATCACAGATACCAGGTGGGTACCTTTTGTGATTTGCTTCTGATGTTGGTCCATTTGGCTCAGAATGAATGAAAGATTGTAGTGAATTTGTTTTTTTTTTTTTTCTGTAGAGTTGCTTTGCATGAAATTGTAGTGTTTTTAAAAGCTTGTATGTGTCTGCTAATGAAAAAAAAATGGCATCAAATGCATGGCTCAGTTTCTTTTTACCTCCGAGATTGTGTCTTGATATATTTTTTTTCTCTCTTACAAATTCAAGTAAATATTAATTTTACTGGAAAATAAATTACAAGTACCTACCAAAATATTTGTTTTACAGTTGTTGAGTTTTTGGAAACAGGGAAATACATTTTCTTCATTAAACAAAATGATCAGTTTTAATTTCTCAGATTTCTTTAATCTGAACGCAAACTAAAAATAACGTCCAGTTGTCAGATTTCTATATTAAATACAAACAAGATGAGGAAAAAAAATGAAGGACAAAATTACTTCTCTGATCATTAGTTATGAATTTTATGATGAAATATTTGCATTTATTGTTTCCACCTCAAATAATACACAATTTCAATATAAAAGCTAAATAGGCTGTAACCATCGTCTTTAAAACCAATTATAAAGTAACTTTTAAATGTTGTTTTTTAAAAACATTTTTAATATCTTAATTTATATTTTTTTAAAAATCCGACTCAACTCTCAAAAATATTTGTTTTTCTTTTTTTTTTAAGCTTTCAGTTCCCAGCATCCCATTTAAGTGGACACTCTATTTATTTATTTATTAAACAGTATATTTATTTATTTTCATTTACTGGCCTGAATATTTGATAAATCTTATTAATGAAAAATATGCACTCTCTGTTGAAAATAATGTTAAAATAATACAATCTGTCAGATTAATAAAAGATCCATTACATCTTTAGAGAATTTTACACACACACACACACACACACACACACACACACACATTTGCTCCTGTAAGCAGTTCATCTGCCCTTTGACAGGGGTCTTGTTTTTTTGTCCTGTGTAATGACATGCTACACTCTTCACTAGCAGAAATGCTAGTCGGTTTAGATGCCAACCACCTGTCCATGCTGAGTTGCATGTTACCAGTAGCAGGCCTAAGCCTGGCCTAACCTGACATAACCAAAAATTATTAATTTATTATTAATACAGAGATATGCATGTTTCATTAAAAATGACAGACAAGGTACTACGATTAAGCTTTTTATTTAATTTTTTTTGTGCTCGAATTAAATAAAAAGCTTAACCGTAGTACCTTGTCTGTCATTTTTAATGAAACATGTATAAACGAAGGATTGCTGCCTAAATATACAACTATATATATATATATATATATATCTCAAATAATCCTAATTGGCAAGAATTTTAAATAACTCTTTTGAATGTTGTTACTAATTGATGCCAAAAACCTGGAACATTTTATTTAATTTCCAATTGTAGCATTGTTAATACATGTTTACATACACAATCTATCAGAACAAGCAAACAACATAATTTGATAGTTGGATTGTTACAGAAAGTTGTTTTTTAATATCAATGATGAAAATATTACCACTAGTTGGCTGAAGTAGCAGCAGTTATTCCTTGTTCATAAGCTATAGAATAGCCAATGCCTATTGTAATATTCTTAAAGTAACTGGCTGCAACCCAATCTCTTGGCTTGCACTTCATAATTCACTAATCATAACATTAGTTTTGGGATAGTACATTTATATTCACCTAGAAATAAAAATATGAAATTACTTTATTTTAAACATATTTCCCTGTCTTTAGAAACTTGTCAGTCTTATTAAAAGGAAGTTACACAAAATGTCATTCTAATAAAATTAATATTCATTGTGTCTCTCAGATTAAATATTTTAAATGCATCTTTTGCTTATCAATATAGTTGGAGGACATTTTAATTCTACTAAAGTTTCTTTTTTGTTGCCTTTATCTCCTTTTTCTTGAAAATGAAAAACAATTGATTTTTAGAATTTATTACAAATTTTCTTATCAATATTGTTCAGTTACTTCAAGAAAAATGACATAAAGGAGGTCAATGTTGCATTTTTTTTTTTTTTTTTGTACTTTTGATGCATGCAGGTTCCTTTGTCAACTCATGCCTTCTCTCTTATGTTCTTAAACCATTGCTTCATTTTATTTTTTTATCACTGTCTTCTTCAATCCACATTTCAGCCTATTTTAGAGGACTCCATTTTCAAATCCTTTGCATTATTATTAAAATAAGTGACTGATTTTTGACTCGGTTGCTTACAGAAAGTTAACATGGCGGTCCTGGCCCAAAACAGAAGCATTCCCAAAAGAGTTGTTATTGGTGTCACTTAAAATTCTTGCAATTTTTTTTTTTCTGCTATCCTTACATAAATTAAAATTACTATTGCTTTTACATAAATAATACTGGAATAGAATAAAGCAAGTTTATAATAATTTTGGTTGAACATGGAAATAGAGAAAACACTTTTTTGTATTTACACTTTAGGAATTACTATTAATATATTGGTCAAATGTTTATTTTTTATTCAAACTTTATATATGCACAACAAAGTCATGAAAAGTTGATGTGAAATATAATTTTTTCTTTTCATTTATATATGCATAAATATCAATCAATTTTTTTTTTTTATTCTAATAAAAAAAATTTTTGAAGACAACTTTTCCCTTCATTTTCCTAATAAAACAATAGCTAGTATCTCCTTGTATGTATGCCTTTGTGTATGTCTGCTGTTTTTAATTTAGTCTTTGGTTCTTATCCCAAAAGTTTTTCTTCTAAAGTCTGTAACTAAGATGCTTATCAGCTATTCCACTTTCTTGGTGGCTGCATTTGAATCAAATCCTTATTTCTCTTGGACAAAACTTTGGTTACAGGCATAAGAATGATTGATTCTCTTCTTTCCTACCATTCTCTTTCCCACATAGTTGCTTATACAAGAGGACACTGAAAAGTTCTTGCTCAATCTCCACTTCTCTCAAATCTGACCTTTGGTCAGATTTTAAATGCCTATATCATGAGATATCTAACTTTAATATTAAGTAGCTGCTTGTTATTGATATAGACATTCTTCCTTGAAAATCATGGAAGATACTGACTTTTTTTTTTTTTTTTTTTTTTTTAATGAAAAAGGTAACAATTTAAAAATCTTCATAGAGCTAATTTTGAATAGTTCGCTCTTGGCATTACTTTTTCTCGCTATAATTAATGTATTTAATCTTTCATGGCTTCTATTTTAAAAATATTAATTTTTAATTATGGACTGTCAGATTAAGTTGACGGAGTATTTCCTTCTCCCTCGGTATTATTAAATTGGTAAGACTTACCTAATGTTCTCATAGATGTCACACCTTTCTCACTATCTTCCCAATAAATTTATAGTAGTGCCCTATAAATGTAAACTGGTGTTTAAAATCTAGAGAAAAGATTTTAACACTGAATTCTCCATTAGTAGAATATATTTATTTTGTTAGGAACTGTAGTTTGGAATTTATAGTTTCTAACCATAGTGAAATGCCATGGCTAGACTGAAGGGTGTAAACAAAGAATGACATGCAAGAGATTAATTATGGAGGTGGTTCCAGGGGATCAAATATAATTGTTGAGAGACAGTTATCTCTGGTACATGTGCATAGCTTCACATAGGTGAGTCAAAGGGTTTGTTTTTTATTTTTTTATTGGCCTTTGTAGGTGTCAGGAGGACTTGGAAAAATCAGTAAGAATTCTTGGTTGATAAAATGTAACAAATAATATGTTAACAGGAAAAAAAAAGACACCATAATTACTTTCTGATTTTGGCTGCAATAGGATGGCTAACTTCTTCAATTGTCAAGATTTTCAGACCAGAAACAAACAAAAACATGTCTGGATCCCCAAATTAGTCTCCAGTTTGTAGACTAAAATGTTGGATTTTTTTAAAAGTTAACTAAAATGGTGAGTTAAATTTAATTTTATTTATTTACTTTTTTATTCAGTTAATATTCTCTGAAGAATTCCTTTTATGATATATTTCAATGCTAAAAAAGCTTAATGGCACGTGTTCGTGATTTACCTTATTATTCAAATTACTTAATTTCCAGGAAATGATTGTAAAAATCAATGAACAATTTTATACAAAACCCTCTATGTTAAATAATCTTATTTTCATTTGCAATCCATATATTTGAATATTAAGATTATATGAAATTGTTATTACTTTATCAAGCTGTTTGTGTATAATACTTTGACAGAGAACATGAGTAACTTAGAGTTAGACTTTATTTTACAAAGAACTTTTAGTGTTTTAGTTTTATTGTACAATAAATGTTGGCTGTTTGTCTAATTTCAAAAGATTATTTCTATGGATCATCCCACATGTTGTTTCAACCTTTTAGAAAATTGTTGTTATATAAATATTAGCATTATCCTAAAGTTTTACTGTATTTAATTAATTTTAATCATTTCACTCTAATGTATACATTTTAAATTTGGTTGCATTTGGAATATTGATATAACTAATGCTGTATTTCTTTGGATGAAGAATTTGGTTCTTCAAATAATCACTGTAAGGAAATAATAGTAGTGTTACTTTATAAAGTCTAGATTTATTTGTATGCTATAAAATCTACCATATTTTAAGTGTACAGTGTTTAGATTAAAACTTATTAGGTAAAGTATGTAGTAAAACTTTGGTTAGTAAAGGCTAAGAATTGACTGAGGATTTTATACACATTTTGGATGTATAGATTTTAATATAGCAATATTTTCATTGCTTTTGCTTGGTGATTTTTTTAAATAAGTTTATAGTAGTTGCTTATAATTTGATAGGGAGAATGTTTAATCATATGTGATCTGTAAGGCAGATGTATTCAAACAATGTTAGGTGAGAACCTTCAAAACCTGTTTGAATAGTTACTATATCACCTGCAAATGATTTTGGAAACTGATTAAAGCTATGTATTTACATGAAGAAATTTTTTTTTTTAATATTAATAGGCAATTCAGGTTTAATAGTATGTAGCTTGTATGTTTTTAAAATTTTCCCTACTTATTTTTTGTCATTGCATTCATTTTCACACTATTTGCTGTTGATATATTGATTAGATTGTTATATTTTGCTGGTTTTATTTTAAATTTACATGCAAATATTAAAATAGTAAATGTATATTTGATTCTTGAACAAAGAAAAAATGCAAGTGAGTCACATAAAACATTTTTTTTTCTAAATTTGATCAAAATGTTTGCATCTATCATTAAAGGTAAGTAAGAAGCTTAAACTATCAAATTCCTTTATTTCCTTTCATCCTTCTGACCTTAATTCTTTATTTTATAACAATACTCCTATTTCCAGTTTCTGGATGCAATTATTTGAAAAGACATTATTTATAAGATAGGGGAAAAATAGGCTGGGGATACTTTGTCAATACATTCAGGTCACCATTCTCACTTGGTGTTATCTAGTCATCCTTTCAATTAATTTATTGAATAATCATTTAAAAGGGGTGAAGGGCAGTCTACGATAGCAATTTCTTGCATGAATGCTGGCATTTCTCTCTTTATTACTGTGAAAACATCTTGTGGTTTTAACCTATTCTAAAGAATTAAAATTCAAAACCCTTCTCCAGCACATATAAAATGGCTGGCTGGCTGGCTGTGTATACACATATATATATATATATATATATATATATATATATATGCTATGGGGGCTAACTAATCTATGTTATAGATGGTCAAACAGAGCCAACCTGTGGTTTATTATACTGCAACTATGATGACTGGATTTTAGTTACACTTTCTGCAAGAGAGAACATATAATCTGGCATGATCAGTAGTTTGACAAAGCCTTGGTGGGATCACTTGTGACTTTGTACCAGCACAACTAAATATTTAGCCTTTAATTGTTCGCTATATTTATGAGGAAAGTGTGTTCAGTATTGAGAATACTGTTTGTAGATATAATCAATGTGAACACAGAAATTGGTATTGCTTGTGACCATCATCACTTATATATAAAAAGTACGAGGCAAAAAATAGACACACACAGTCTTTTTTTTTTTTTTTTTGTATTTTTACCAAGACAAGTGAGTAATAGAATTTGTTTATTAATACAGGTGTACATATGTACATTATACAAGTCAAAAAATGATTTAGTATTTTACTGGGTAATCTTTTGCTTTAATAACCACCTTAATTCTTTGTGGCATTCTATAGACTAAATTCTTTAAGTTAATGTTCTTCACCGGATTCCTCCAACATTTCTTTAATTCACAAAAAAAGCTCATTTTCTGTGTTAACTTTCCTATTACGGGTACGCTTGTCCATTATCGCCCAAAAGTTTTCAATTGGGTTATGGTCAGAACTATGACTAGGCCACTGGAAATGTAGCAATTTACTCTCGTCATGCTTCCTCTGTAAATAACATTTACTCTTTAAGGCGGTATGCTTAGGATCATTATCGTTACTAAATCATTTTTTGACCTGTATTAATAAATGAATATTACCAACTTGTCTTGGTAAAAATACAAAAATCAACTTTCTATGGGTGTGTCCATTTTTTTTTTTTTGCCTCATACTATATATATATATATATATATATATATATATATATATATATATGGGTGTATTTTGATATTATTGCATTAATAATATTGTATTTAAGCTCTATCAACTTTGGCATTGAGCCCTCATTTTTTTTTTTTAAGCTTTAGCTTTTATTACTATTTGTGTGTGTGTGTGTGTGTGTGTGTGTGTGTATATATATATATATAATTGCTTAAATGTTATTTTTAGTGGATACTCATATTTCAGTAGATGCTCTGTTTATTTATTAAATAGTATATTTATTTATTTCCATCTACCAGCCTGAATATTCAAAAAATCTTATAAGAAAAATATTCACTTTTCAGAAGTATTCAAACCTGTGTTCCCCTAGGGGAAACTGTTATTAGACTTGATGTGCTTTAACCTCTTGGCTACAGAGAACCTAATGGTAAAGCAAAGCCCAAATAGTGCTTTTGAACACAGAATTTTCCTGATTCTCAAAATCTACATCTCTGCTCAGTTTGGTATTCTAAAAGAAACAAAGATAATTTTTAGGAATAGATTAATAAATAGACTGTTTAATAAATAAACAGAGCGCCTACTCAAATATCCACTAAAAGTAACGTTTAAGTAATAAAATAAAAATATGTTGAATTAATAAAGGAAAAATGTGTTCCTAAAATATATATATACATATATATATATATATATATATTTGGTGAGCCGAATAAAATATGATTAAAAATTAATAAAATGTTAAGATTGTTTAAATCTTATTGCATTAAGTAACAGTGAAGAATGAGATGTGTTAGAAAAACATTAAGTACAATAGTTGTCAATGGAAATTTGTAATCAAATAAACATGTAAAAATGAGGATGTTGGTTTAATAACTTTTAAAGTATTACAAATTTCAATTAAGTAACAGCCCTCTTCAGCTCATTACATTCATTTTCCTCATTTCAATTCTCTCTCTCAATCCTGTTTTTTTTTTTTTTATACGTTCTTCAACTAACAGTTTCTTTCCTACTGTAACTGATTACTGCTTTTAAAAATGTTGACATTCAAATCTCTTCTGTGCTTTCTTTGTTTAACCTCTTATAATTTTTGCAACCTATCAATCTTTTGAATTCTAAACATGAACTCTGAATTTCATTGGTAAATTATTGGATGAGTAGCAATAAGTCATTGTAGGAAGATTGTTTTAGCTGTGCACTCATCATAAAAACATTTAAATCACAGAACTATTGATCTGAATCTATCAATACTATACAATGTAATTGATGTCATTTTTTAAATATCACTCTAGTATTATGAATGTTTCAAAAATTTATCACAAAGGCTCTTTGTTCTTTGAAATCAGTTTTCTTTCTAAATGTGTCCTAAGAAGCCATCTTAATCTTACACTAACCTTAGTTTTCAGTTAAGTGTAAATTAGAAAAAAGTAAAATTATTTTTACCAGGTGACCAACACTTTGTGAACCTTTGATGAGTATAATGCTTAAATATAATCTTCTTACATTGTTATTTTATAAATAATTTGTCACTGTTTTCCTTTTTTTTTGCTTTTTACAACCTTCACCATTGCTGAAAATAATGAAATTAATTTGAGCAAAATACTACATTACAAAACTGGAGCATTATTAATGGATTTTTACTAAAGTAATAATAATTTACAAATTCTTTTGTAGCTTGTTTCAGTAAGGCAATTGCTCTCTTCATTCAACTTAAGGGGAAATATTTATGTTATTCTAATTTACAAAAACCCAAGGGATATTTACCCGAGAACTCTTTTTTTACTGCAGCTGTATTTTACTTTCAGTTTAAAAAATTGAACCTATAATTATAACCATCAACTCTGAGTTCAGTGCTATTCTCTGTGTGTGTGTGTGTGTGTGTGTGTGTGTGTGTGTGTGTGATTATAAACTGAGCTTCTTTCTGGTTTAAATGATTAGAAACCTAAAATGTCTTTTCATACTTCTGTAATAAGTTGATTCATACATTTTGCAAGTAAATGACTTTGTCTCATTTCTGGTTTTTTTATGATTCAATAAAATTGTTATACTTCTTCCATTAATGCAATCTAAAATGATAAAATATTTTATGCTAATAAAAGAATATCTTTGAGAATATCGTAAACATTGAAATGTTTCTTAATAAAGAACTAGCAAAAATTATCTTCATCTCTACAATTATAAAAATGCAGGATTTTTTTTTTTTTTTTTTCTAAAATGCTGCACATCTTCATTATGTTTCTCTTGATCTCAATTCTCTGGAATTAGAATGTCATTGCTACTCATTCAAACATCTTTGTATAGTTTTCTTTTTTTATATGCATTTTAATCCTTGATTCTGATTACTAATGTAATATAAATAAATAAATGTTAAAAATCGGCCAACTGATCAATCATCAGAAGTTTTACTGGGTACCAACATTTGGAACTTCACAGACCAATTGATCAACCAATAAAGGAACTTATGATGTACCTATGGATAATCCAAAAAAGATTTACAATTAGTCAAATATTTTTCCTGCACATTGTTAACAGCAGAAGCATTACTTACTGGAACTTAAACTGCTTTAAAACACACATTAGTTATTGTAATTAGGATTGCAAAACTGATTCAATAGAAAGCATTTTCCTTACATTTATTTAGTTGTCTGTTGACCATGTTCACCATAGTCTATGAATATAGACTACAGCGCAGTACGTAATCTGTTCAATGAAACAACGTTAAAGATTAACACTCATGGGTCACACTCTACTGAATCTGACTATATCGCCAATACCACCAGCAGCTGTTCCGCAATTCTTCAGTCTTCGATATCAAAGGCTGGCAGTAATATTTAGTCCCCCCCCCCCACAAGGGTGACATGTGGCACAAGGCCGGGTTTAACGTGGGATTTCCAAGCCCATAGGCTCAGCCAAAAATATTCCCTATTAGAACCCATAAAAACTGGTTCAGGGACAGTCTACCACCCCGAACGAGACTCTGCCCCTCAGCGGAGCCTCGTTTGGGTTTCTCTCTGCCCGAAGGCAGAGAGTTCAACTGTTCAGCCATCAAAGGCTGGCAGTGCATATTCGGGAAAACATGGCCGCCTTTATACACGTCACATTGAATATTTTGAGCCTTCTGATTGTTTAACTCTTCTATTGGTGAACTATAAAATGAGTCAGCTCATTTGGGCTGGCTCACTAGTATACCAGGGTACCCAAAAAACTCCAACCCCCCCCCCCCCCATTTTGGTACATTATGGAATCTTCTTTCAAAATATTAGTAAAGTCAATATTCATATGAAACAAATACTTTATTATTCATAAAAGATATCTTTTTGTTTTGTAATTAAATATCCACAAAAATTAGTTATATCATTTTGTCCACTGTTAAGTATTTCAGGTTAATAAACATTAATAACAGTATTATAAATTTGGGTTGTGATCACAACATAAAAGTGGGAAAAGTTATTTTACCCATAGCTGGGACCCATTAAAACAGGCACTATCACTCCGGGTCAGAGTGATTCTGAGAGTCATTCAGCGGAGGATTGGGCTAAAAGTAGGACTATTTATGTTTATACCCTGAAACTAAGAGCTCACATTCATACCAAAAACTGACGTCTCTTAAGACAATAACTAATGGATGCTGTTTTACGTCCTACCCAGGACTAATAAGGACCTTATAGGTCAGTACCAAATATGACTTTCTGAGTTTCCATACTTGATTATCACCTTTTTCAAAACCTTCTGGCGGTTCTATGTATATTTCATAGTCAGTTGGAGCATTTAAATACGCTGCTTTAACATCCATATGGTGTATATCCATACCATAATGTGCGGTCATTTGCATCAAAATTCTGATTGTTGTCATGTTTGATGTTGGACTGAATATTTCTACATAATCTTCCCCGTATATCTGCGAGAATCCTTTAGCTACAAAATGAGCCTTATACACTGGTGAGCCATCCTCAGTTCGCTTTATAATATAAACCCAATGGCTGCCGATAATATTTTTATCATCCGGGGCCTTTTTCAATTCAAAAGTATCATTTGCTACTAGGGATTCCATTTCTTTTTGCATGGCGGCTATTCATCGTTTGGAATTATTAGAATTTATGGCTTCTTGATAGTTCTTCGGGATACATTGCACCGAATAGCAACAGTCAATGTCACAGATATTACATTGACCCATTCCAAAATAGTCTGGCTTTCTATTTCTGGTCGGATAATGCGGAATTTGCCCCTCCTCTTTGGTTGTATCTTCTTTTAACTCAAGGTTTGCATCTGATTTTTCCTCGTCTATATCATCTGGTATAACACCTTCCTTTAATTGTGGATTTTGAACGGGTTTTCTATTTATAGGCCCTACCTCATAATTAGGCCATACTAGTTCGTGTTAGACCAGTTCCTCGCAGTTAATGTTCTTTTCTTCGGGATCCTCCACTTGCTCAAAGGAATCTGTAAATCTGACGCATCTGATCTTCCTTATTATTTTACTTTGTGGGAAATAAATCATATAGGCCGGACTTGTTTTGTCATGGTTTGAATGTTGCTGGTAATCCCTTTAAAACCATGGCTATTAGCAGCCCATCTGAGATAGTCTCACCTGCCATTTTTAAGGCATTTGTGACATTCTCAGCTCGTATAATATAATCTGTTACAGATTCATTTTCTCGTCTCCTTAACGAGGTTAGTTCAGTATATAAAGCAATAATTTTGGGTTTACCTTTTGACAAGTAATGTTCACGCAATATTCTTAAAGCTTGGCGGCCGTCGTCCCTGGCTTCTCTCATTATAAAAGACAAACTCCTGTCATCCAGACATTGTATTAATTCGGTGAACATGGTTGCATTTCTTTCCATAAAATCATCATCTTCTTTCTGGTCATCTTGGCAAAGAATGGTGTCATGAAGTTTTTGAATTCTAAGGTAGCCTTGAAATTTCACTTCCCACAATTCGTATTTTGACTCGTCTCCGTCAAAATAGTCGTAATCTGGGCTCTTAACCTTTGTTGACCATGTTCACCATAGTCTATGAATATAGAATACAGCGCAGTACGTAATCTGTTCAATGAAACAACGTTAAAGATTAACGCTCACGAGTCAGACACTCTACTGAATCTGACTATATCGACAATACCACCACCAGCTGATCTGTAATTCTTCAGTCTTCGATATCAAAGGCTGGCAGTGCATATTCGGGAAAAACACGACTGCCTTCATACATGTCGGATTGAATATTTTGAGCCTTCTGATTGGTTAACTCTTCTATTGGTGAACTATAAAATGAGTCGGCTCATTTTGGCTGGCTCACTAGTACACCAGGGTACCCAAAAACTCCAACATTGTCCTTATGATCTTTTGTTCCATCCATTATGGATAGTGATTCAGAATGAGAAACCAGTGAGCCAGGTTTGAATTACAGTCAACTTCATTATATTCACTTATGCACAAATACCCTTGAAAAGGTATGAATACATTCCCCCCCATCTACGGGGTAAATAGGTCTTGCATCTGGAAAAATTATTGTTATTCTCAAAAAAACTGTTAATGAAATATTAACTTACAAAAAATAAAATTCTTTCAACTTAAAATATATTTCAGCTTTAAATAACCACAAAGGTTTGATAAGCCATAAAAGAAGTCCATTAAATCAATGTTCTATACATTAAAGAGTTTCATATATGTGGGCAGAAATAAAGGAAAAAGGAGGTTTGCACTTATTTCAAACTTTATCTTTTTCTTTTTCCTCTTAAGGGTAACATTTACTTGTTATGAATTTAAATGACTAATGTACAAATGTGTACCAAACTAAAATCATTGAAGTAGGTGTTTGATTTGTAGCAACAATAAAAAATCACACCAGTTTCAGTTATTTGTAGTCAAATTTCCTGTTTAGTTAAAGAAAAAAAATTCTATGAAATTCTATGAAATCTTTTAGATTGCAATTTCTCTCATACTCTAAAGAAAGTATTCACATATTACCTTTTGCTAAAATAGGTATACATCTCATCATCTCCAGTAAAACCTGGATCAATAATAAAAAGCAAATTCATTGTATGAAATGCAATGCATTTTACATTATTCCCTCTTTTACTTGAATTATAACAATAGTTCTCAAGTAGAGGAGAATTCATTCATTGGGAGGAATTTCACTTTCAACGGAATTGGGACTAAAAATTGGTAGATTTAAACTGTTGAAATATTGATCTTTCTAGATAACTACAATGCTACACTTTACCTTTTGAATCTGGAAATCTAGGAAGTAGGTTATGATTTTTGTCCTATAAGACTTGTATATTTAAATCTGGATAAAAAAAAAATAAAAAAAATGACTTCGACATTGAATGACCCAAGAAATGTTGACATTATTTACACTTGGACTATTATCTTCATCTTTGTTATCGCATTTTCACCATTGTGCCCTCTGGCCTTTTTCAGTTGTCTGTCAATCCAGATAACCTTCAGAGAATTTTAAACTGAACCCTTTATTTAATATACAAGAGTAGATTATTCTTGTTCTGCTGTCCATGTTTAGGGATATTTTGTCTTCTCTTTTTTGTACTGTTCAATTATTGCATCTGAAATTTTGTAATGACAAAGATGAGAACATTAGTCTGAAAGATGCCTTCCAAAAGCTAAGCAAAGTATTAAGAATCAGAAAAATTTCCTTAGAAACCAAGAAAAGAGTACTGAACTGTTACTTCATCTCAGTTCTTATATGGCTATCGTCTTAAAAATTAAGAAAATACTTGAAGCAACAGAAATGAGAGTACCATGTGAGCAATAATAAAGTTTTAGAGAAAATGGAAACAAAAAGGACACTTAAACTTAACATCAAGAAGAGTTAAAATTTCTAGGGCACAAAATGAAGAAAGAGGAATTGTAAAATGTGATACTCACAGGACAGGTGGAAGGCAAGAAGGACAGAGGAAAACGATGCATAAACCTACTTAGCGGATTTAAGTAAATGGATGGTGGAACAAGGTTTAGGGGAGATAACAAAAGTAAAAATTTATTAAGAGCTACAAAGGATAGGAAACTGGGAAAGAGTAATGGTCATCTATGTCCTGAAGGAACTCAACACATAGAAATCTGAATCTAAATAACCCCTCATCCCAGAAATTCAAACAGAAAAAGGCTGTCATGTCATAAAATCAACCAGCTTAACCTAGGGAGCAGGGAATGAATAGCATATGTGTATATAGTGGAACCACAGTTCACAAATTCAGTTTGTTCCTGAAGGGCATTTGTAACCTGAAATGTTTGTAAACTGAAACTATTTTTCCAATAGAAATCAATGTAGAGAAAAAAGTCACAGTACAATAAAATTGGAAAAGAAAAGCACAGCACAATACATGAATATATACAACATGGCGGTTGACTTGGAAATTATTCTATTCGTGTTAATTCGGTTCAGCAATGTTGTTCAAGAACCAAAATTTTGTTCATTAACTGAGGCATTTTAATCTTGAATTTTCTGTTTGAAAACCAATTTGTTTGACATGTGAGATGTTCGAGAACCGAGGTTGCACTATATATATATATATATATATATATATATATATATATATACAATTTTTTTTTTTTTTTTTTTATACTAAAGCCTCATAATTAATGGTCTTTATTTGTTTGCAGACTGACTGGTGCTGATAGTGGAGGCGCTATAACCGATGTGCAATCGGGTACCAAAGACAAAACTGTTTCTAGTCCTCCTGTGACCTATGCAGCCAGTGTCCACCGGTCTGAGCAGCAATGTCCAGCTACTGTTGATGCCACTTCTTTACTGCCCGGCACTCCCCCAGGTAAGCTCTCGTCCCACCCTCCAAAGCAGCACCAATCCCAATCCCTCAGCAGCCAAGACTGGGAACCCCAGCCCAGCAACCGGTGGCTGCCTGGCTCTGGTACCTCTTCCAAGAATAGCTATGCTGCAGTGTTGAAGAAGCGAGGTGGGCCTCAATGTCTGGTGACAGATGACACCAATGACGATGTTGGTATTGATGTGTTATTGCGTGAAGCTGCAGGTATAGTATCAGTTCTATCTATTTCTTGGGCCCTTTACGTTTAGTTATCATTCTCTTTTTCCATTCTACTTATTTTTGCTTTTATTGTCTTTAAGATTGTGTGCTCATCTAGTTTGCACTGCCCCAACATATTTGTTCTAGTCAGCATTGTATTGTACAATTATTCAATGTATAAAAGTAGGTGCAATTTCTTGGCTTTCTGCTATCTGCCTATGAGTGTGTCAGGATATTTACTACTTTTTACTATAAAAATTAAATTCTCTTCTAATGTAAAGAAAACTTAAACTTTTTTTCTTTACAATTTCCTTGTGCTTATAGAGTTTAGTGGGTAGAATGGCTGTAATGCTTTTTAGTAGGACTTTATCTTTTTTTTTTTTTTTTGTAAGAAAGCTTTTTGTATTTTTTGTGTATTTGAAAACCTTGTTTGACATAAATTCATAAGATTGGCTTAGAAACTCATTCACATATTTACTTTTAAATTAAAAAGATAAAACAAATGATTCTGGTTTGTTTGTTTTTTTTCCTCTGTAACCAGATGAAACCATTTTACAAAAATCACTTTACACTTTGAATAAGTGCAATAATCTTTTTTTTTTTCTTTTTTTTCTTTATTAAGTTTCATGAGGATTCTAACAAAATCTGTGATTTGCTAGACTTTGGTCAGAAATAAATCTATCATTTTATTTTAGTTTTTAAAGTTTTTCTTATAGAATTGCAAAAATAAAAAATTATTCTGTTTGGGATTACTAAATATTGTAGAATTGTAATTCTACATATCTGTGCAAAAGCCAGCTAAAAATGGATCAAACCTAAGTTTCCTTAATTCTGTCATTTAACAATGTCCTGATTGGACAATAAATATGAAAATTGTATTTTGTATATCTTCATGGGCAAAATTCTAAAATCTTGTGCAAGCTAAACACATATAGGCTCCAAACCATGTTTCACCAACTGACATATTCTGATTGGTCCAATAATGACAAAGCCATGTTTCCGCCTACACACCACATATTCAATTAAAAATGTGCCAAAAAGTGAAAATGTGTTTTTGAGCCTGTCACTTGATTAACAATTAAATAAATATGATACACTAACACATTTTGCAGTGAGTATTGTGACAGCAATGCAATCGCCTACTAAAAACTGTCACATTCTGAGGCTAATAGTTACCCATTAACATAATCTCAGCCTCCAGAACATTCACACAGCAGCTTTTGTTCATTCCTGCAAGTGAATTAACATAAAGTAACTCATCTCACCAACTTGCACAGCAATCATAATTCATTCTTGCCAGTGAGTTCATTGAAACTTTATTGATATCAAACACTTCATAATGAAGCTAAATTACAATATTCAACATTTCAACCTCATCTTCAAAACAAAGGATTACAATCAAAGAGACAACTTCTGAATGAACAAGTGAATTGGAAACTAATTTACACTTTAAATTCAGCTCTCAAGAAACTGTTTAATTTTAACATACACAGTTTAATACTCTCTCAACTTGCACAAATCTTCATCCAACAATTTATTTAACACATATTCTTTCCACAAAACTTTCATTATTATTTCAAAAAAACTAGGAAAGGACGTTGAAGTAAATTTAAACTTCTACGTAACAAGAACATAGCAGTTGTACACAATCTAAAGGCATTAATAATTTCAATACAACACATCAACACAACTTGTATCACTTTTGTCACTGATAAAAGAAAAATCTATTTTTGTTATTGCATTGATTTGTCAAATTTGTTATTTCTCTTGTCATATTGTTTCTTGACACATTTATTGAAGGTAAAAAAAAAATAGGGATAGAATTGAGGCTGTTTGATCCCCTACAATATAGTTTGGCACAAGGTCACATTAGCAGCGTATGCACAATAGATTGAACTTTTATCCAAGACTTGCATGATAAGTTTACTAACTTTGACCTTTTTGGGAGGGCCCCTGCTTTACAAGTTGTCAACTAAAACTTTCCCATTTGACAGTTTGTATGAAGTTTTTATTTCACTTTAAACTGCTGGAAGCATTTTTCTTTTTGAGGCACCCACCCACTCTGTTGTGTTGAAATTGTTCAGACTGAACAAAATCATATATTCTGAAAATACCTTTTTTTTAAATTTACTGAATGCCAAATCTTTAAAACTTCTAATATCAAACTTCCTCATGAGAATTATCTTGTTAAGTAAACTTATTTATTTATTTATTTATTTTTTTTTTTTTTACATTTCATTATATGTACTTATCTCTTTAGATATTTGGAATTTTTAAGTTACATTCAATTAATATTTTCTATACATGAAAAAGTGTCTCTGAATATTGAAGGCCTGTAAGATTCAGAATTTATCTAAAGAATTTGTCAGGAAAAGTATAAGTTTTCTGCTTTAACTAATAGATTTTGATATTGGTTTTCACAATGTGTGTGCATAAATGCTTTAGCTATTATCTTAGCTACAAGTTATATTCATAGCCCAATGATTAAGTGATTTCAATTTTCACTTTCTTTTAGCATTTGTTCAGAATTTTGAAATCTAAATTTAGGAATTTTCTGTCAAAACATAAGCTGTATCATCGTATTATAAAATACTATTTTTAAAGATGGTTCCTTTTTGTTTAGTTTTAATTCTGTAAAAAGATGAATTCAGCTTATAGAAATTTCCATGGTATTTTATATTTATACACACTGCCATTTCAAGGTTTAAAATGACAAGTGTTACATAATCATAATTTCTCTTTTTGCCTGTCATTCATAAATTTTAAAAATATTTATAACAGCAAAAATATTAGTAACTTTCTATAAATTATTCCCCTCCCCACCAGAATTGATCATTACTTTTGTTTGACTTGAAGGATTAAAATATTAATTAGTGTTTTAATAAATTTTCTTGTCTATTAGTGTTTTAGCATACCTATGGACGATAATGGGTATGTCCCCATTCACATATTTACAGTAGTAAATACTGTATGTTGGTCTGCATTTGGAGATTTGTCTCCAGCTGTGCTGGTCAAACCCTCCCTCTCCTGGCAGTGAGGATCCCCAGACAAGGCTATGTCGAAGGGCAAAGTCTTGTCTCAGGAAACAGTTACCCAACCCCGTTTTATACAAATTTTTGGCCGAGCCTACGGGCTCTGATACCCCACATTAAATTCAGCCTTGTGCCACATCTGACCATCTGATATCCTGCAGTTGGAGATTCATTGTGGAATTCACTAGACTCACTTCTAGCAGTTGACTACTTCTACACGCTGCTTATGAAGCTTATGTGTTGTTCTTGTCCTAGGTTTTATTGTTCAATACCAACCTTCATTTGGTTATTCTATTCAGTAACCTCCTAGGTTACAACAATTAATTTACTAATCAACATATTAGTGATTATTTTAATTTTTTTTCATATAATTATGAAAATTATTTCTTACTAATTTTTTTTTTTTTTTTTTTTTTTTTTTTTTTACCATGAGCTACAATACAATTTTTTAAGAATTTGAAATTTAGTCAAAATGATATTATCATTCAACATTTCTCTTTGCATCTCTGGCTACTTTCTCTGATTTTTATAACCATTATAACTTTCCAAATTTAATTAACCATTTCCAGCAAATATAAAAATTCTGCAGAACACATATTCTCATTATTAATCATTATTAAGTTTTCTTAATTTATTCTGGTTGTTGAAGATATTTTCTTCTTTGGTGATTTTTAGGATTTGCCTGAAATTAATGCATTTTGAAAAAAAGAAAATTTAAAATGAATTTTTTCTTTTCTTTCCTTAACCACTAGGCATTGCTGATTCTTGTTCAAATATTTGATACATCTCTTGAGTGTCTGTTTTGCTAATCTCATTGACTTAGCATTGCTATTTTATATTAGTGATCTTTGTTATTGCTTTATTACTGATCCCTGTAGATGTGATGGGTGCCAGAATTTTCCATGTCATAATCTCTCCTTGTGTTTTGAGAGAAAGGTCTTTAATATATTTTAATTTTCTGTTGCATTCCTTTTTTTTTAAAAAAATGTTTACAAAATAAATCTTGAAGAAACATTAATGATTTATAAATATTTAACTATGTTTAGAAAAGAAAAAAATAATTGTAAGAACAAAAGAAAAATTGAATAAAAAAAAAACTTAACTGCAGTACCTTGTGAATCATTTTTAATGACTTGTGTTATATATATATATATATATATATATATATATATATATATATATATATAGTTTCTAAATATTTATCAGTAAAACTCATTCAAAAATGAAACAATTTGAAATTTTATGAATGTTCTAAGATGGATTAAGTTTTTATCAATTACATATTTCTCTCATAACTTCTTGTAATTATAAAAAAAATATTTTAAATGAGAAACAGTAGGTATGGACATCAGTCACTTTGCAAATCTTTTTAAAGAATATTTAAATATTAAACTACATTATTGCCAGTATAATACTCATAAAAAAATAAGATTATTTACATATGAGTTGTCACTTCTGCCAAGGAAGTTTTTGTAGTATCTAAAATATTACACACACACACACACACACACACACAATAATAGGCATTATAGTATTAAATATAAAGAAAGTTAAAATAAAATAAAATGTGCAGGTGCTAAATTAAGTTTTCCTTTCTATTAGATCAGGTTTTTTTTTTAGTAATGGTTCTTTGTCCATTATATTAAGTCAGTTGATATTTATTGTAAGACACATATACTACCAAAAACATTCATTTTCAATTTTTTATCTATGGCACTAGACATTGATATGTAAATATGTTCAGTCTAAAAATGAAAAGTATTTTTTTTTTACACAACAGATACTTATTTCTCAACAATAATCTTCTTCCTTTTAATAATCTTGATTCAATGATGAATATTCAGGTAGCTCCAACATTATACAGTGAAAATTTTCAGATCAAGATTCATCTACCAGGCTACAGATTTATTGATCTTGCTGATCAATGAAGATTATACTTCATTATTTGTGGTGTCATGTTACTTGGGATTAATAATTGAACCTCTGGATTCCAGTTTAATGCTCCATTACCCAACGTTCCTGGCAAGTGTACAGTTGTTCATTCTGTCAAAATTGTCTGTATCCAACTCAAACTGCTCCCCCCCCCCTATTCTATTATCTATGTCTCACTAAGAGACTTTAATTATGTGGTTGATTATATGATTGGTATTATGACTCGTACAATGATTTTGGTATATAAAATAGCCATGATCTTTTGTGTTTAAACTAATGAATAGGTTTCTTGTCATGTTTATCCCAGATCCCCTGGCAAAGATTTTTTTTTTTTTTTTTTTTAAATCTTGATTTATCTTTGAATTCTATTTAGTTTTTGATCCTATTGGTAATAATTTTTGTATAAGGTTCAAGAAAGGTAAATCTGTTCAAATTTCATTATTTAAAAAGTGTCGGTAATTTTTTTTTATATTTGTATTTCTACCATTTTTCTGTTTACTTGTAAATTGTTAATGCTAAAAATATCTGATTAGCTTGAAATTTAGGTATCTTGGCTAAACACAAGTTTCTTTTTTTTTATCTAATGCAACTAGTTCACATATATACTTGTAAAATCTGCATTATCCATAAACCAGACTGCTTTCAATTTGAACCATGAACATACCAATAGCAGTTTGTATGCTTGTAAAATACATATTTAAATTTTAAATATCTATTATTTCCAATTAACTTTCCTCACTTCTGAGCTTGTCTTCATTTCCCAACTGTCTTTTGCTTTTGGATGGATTTCTAGGACATATATATGTTCTAGCCAACAGTTATTTTTTGTTTCCTTTTATCACAGCACTTACAAATTTTGATGACCAGTAAGAAAGCAGCACAGATCAAATATAAAAAAAATTTCCAACATTTGAATTCACATCCTCTACTCTTGAGAGCTTCTCTCACCAAGATAGCACTTTATGAATTAAGCTATGAAAGCTAACCAGGATTGTTACCAAATTGAACTACAAGTAATGACTTGAGTTGCATTTGTAATTTCAGCATCACTAAATCTTGAATTGACTCCCTCACTAGTAACCCAAATTAGCTCAACTTATTTTAAAAGTAAAACAAAAAGTCACAAAATTTATAATTTGATAGTGTTAGACTTTCACACGCACAGCCTGATCTTGCAAGCTGGAACCAAGAGACATTCTTCAAATTACATTACTATAGTTTTTATTATCCAATTATTGCTCCACTCTGCTTATTATCTGGATATTAAATACAAATTTACACACATAAAATTAATTTGAATAAGGGAATAAAAGCTAAGTTAGAATGTGTGCTGAGACAATCCAAATATAATCTCACTAAGATACTTTGGTAAAAATAACTCTTCCATGCCATCAACTAAACAACCATTAAAGTCATGCATATAAACAGGCTGAATAAGAAGAAATCCAGATAGCTTAAGACTATAATAATTATATTGGATATAAGATGAGAAAGACCAACCTGATGTCTAGGTGGTACCTTTTTTATAAGCCCAAACAAAATGTTTTTATTGATTGATTCGTTTTTCTACAGCTTATCAAACATTTTCAGGTTATTTACAGATCGCGACATCTATCAGAGAGATGAAATTTAAATTTTTATTATTACATAATTCCAAAATTTTAACACATTAGCAGATAGCTATTAATGTCAACAACTGAGCATAAATAGTTATTAATTAAAAAAAATTAGTAATTAATGTATAATATAATCTGTAACTACATGTACAAGAATGTTTTTGATTAAAAGTTTTAAAAAAATAACCATAAATGCATATATTATCAAATTCCTTTTTCCACAATATAGCTATTTGTGCTATGTTACCTAAACAATAATAATACTGTAGTGGACCGGGTGTGTGAATGTGAAGAGATGAGGTATCTCTGGGTTAAGATTTCCCGCTGGCCGATCCAGCTACATAAGAATGTTAGACTATAATGGAGTCCAAAGAAACAAACAAGACCGATATACATGTATGCAAACAAATATATATTAATAACAAACATTAATACACGAAGACATGAATGAAATGTTACAGTGTTTGTATGGAAAGTTGTGTGTGTGTGTTGAGTGTCCGTACGAACGCGTATATTGTTTTTAGCGTGTTCCCAGAATATGGGAAACGCAGTTTGTGTGAGAGGTCACATAGTGGTGTAAGTGAAAAAGAGAAAGTTTTTTTTTAGTTTTTTTTTTACCTCGCCTCACGTGCGAGGTAGCGGCCCAAGGCCTGGGTCGAAAAAGCTGGCCGCATGTATGCGTAAGCCGTGAAAAGAGGAAGAGGTGAAAGGTCAGCCAGTATTTATACTCGTGGGAGAGAGAGACCCCTGTTGAAGGATTAAGGAAATGAGGAGGAGCTAACTGCAACAATACTGTTTAAATTTTTTTAAACATTAAAATATATTTAATCACATCACCCTAATAGCTGTCGCAATCTGTTAAAACCATAAAATATGTTTAGAGTGAAAATTTTTTTGAGATAATGATTTACTGATAAGTCTTACTAATAAGTCTTACTAATTAACCCATAGCTGGGAGGAGAAGAGATGGATTCATACCTTCCCCACAGGTATTTGTGCATGTGAATATAACGAACCCAACTAGAATTGGAACTTGGCTCTCTGATTAACAATTCTGAGCCATTATCCATCACACCACCTGCACATCCAGACTTACAGCACCTGGTATTCCCAAGGGGTCACTTATCTATCTACTTTTATGCTTCTATCATTACTCTTCCTTTTACTCATCAAATTTCTTAAACTTTGTTCTTAATTTCATGAATTCCTTCTTCCTTAACACTTTACTAATCTCTCTCTATCCCTCAACTACTTTTCAATAATAGTAAGCTTTCTTATAGATTAACCATCAAAATTCTGATGTTAAAATCTGATTTAATCAAATGTCTATTCACCTATTCCCACTTATTAAAATAAGTCAACACCGCATATTGTCAATTTGAAGGGTTCTTTGAAATGACAGAAATATTATTTTACTATCATTAATAATTGGCCAAACATAATTAGTTTCCTTTGTTGTTGTGCCTCATAAACTTTTTTTCTTTACCTGTTGGTATTTCTCCTCTACAAATCACCATGCACTGGAATCATAAATAAAACTACACTACTTCTATCAGACTCCTAATCTAGTGTTTCACAACCTCTTTTTTTTACTTCAGGACACACTTGTAGAATAACTAAAACTCTGGGACACACTTTAAATTTTAATATCGAATAATTAGTCATGAATTTTGAAAATATGAAATTTTGGTTTAGCATTTCAAAGATTAGTGATAGTGGTGCTGTTTTCATTTAGAGAGACTAAAATGACTAATTTAAATCCTTTGAGGAAGGCAAAAGGGATAGGTTATCCACTCATTAAAGATTAAAGAATTTAGCATTCACTTTAAAATATCAAATCACAAAGACTTGATTCAGATATGGAAACTATGTACTTTGTGTCTGTAGCTTTTTAAAAAAAAAATTTTTCTTTTAATATAAAAGTAATTTATCAATTACTCTTCTGTTAACTTGGGGCGCACCTGGTTTCCTTTCAGAGCGCTTTAGCAAACCCAGGCATACTGGTTGAGAAATGCTGTGCTAAACATAAGTTTTATTTATCGCTACTCAAAAAGATTTTATTTAAATTTAAACAATGTGCTGAAATGTTAAACATATAAGACAATTTGGAAAACTCTATTTCGATTTGTTTCACTGACCCCATTTGTTCACCCAAAAATGATTCTCTGATGACTGAACGGATGATACTGGTGATATTGTTAAGTGAAAACTATATTTATTAATCAAAAATTGTAAAGCTTAACACAAATCCATGCACACAAAGATTTTTAAAAGTGTATAAACATGCCAATTTTGTAATTACAGTAGACCATATGTGACATTATCAGAAAATAAGATGGATGACTATATAAAATTTAAAGCCAAATTTTTTCGAAAATTCAAGAAAACATTAAATTATGGAGAATATTTTCCTAAATTTTTAAGATTACTGAATACTTAAAAAAATTATTTTTAAAAAGTGCTCGCGTCATTTTCTTAAATTATGTTTTACAGATAGTTTCCATAGAACAGCAATCACGTCATCAAAGACGTAAACATGGCTACTGTCGATTAAAAACACTGCTACTGTTTGTTTAAAAATGTATTTCTGCATTATTTTAAATTTAAAGTAAATAATATTTATTTGAAATCAGATTAATTATACTTTAAATCGGCTAATATTCCTCAGATAAAGTTTCAGAAAGTATATTTTATTTTTGGAACATTTTTTTTATTTTTTTTATAAAGAGAATTACATTGTGATGAAAGACTAAAAAAAAAGATGCTAATCAACTATTTTAGCAAAAACAAAATGAAAATTGATTCCAATCAATATAATTTCTGTTTGAAATACACCAGAGGATTTTGCTTACTGGAAATAGTCAATTTAATCTTTTAGCTTTCAATTAAAGCTTCAAGAAAGCTTTTTCATTTTAAAAAATTAATTTAAAAGTGAGGTATCGCGATTTTAGTGTAGGTAACTAATGTTAACCTTGTAGACTTTTATTGTTCTCTCTTCTTAATAATGTTTTCTTTTTTTTTCATATTCTTTCACACTTAGTAAACCCCTTGTGCTTTAGTGGCTCTATTGCCTTGCTTGGTGTGAAATGTTTAAAGAAAAAAAGACTCTATTGTGGACTATTTGTATATTATCACTACACTAGGAATTGCTGTAGTTGTTTCTGTAGCAAATAGGTTTTTACAAGGTGAAATTGTTAGCTCGATGCCCAACCAGTTTTGATTCTAGAATTGTCTTTCTAGACTGGTTGCCAACCAAAGCTAGAGAAACTAGTCTGCCCTGCTATTATCCCCTAGATGGGAGAAGAAAATGATTCATGCCTTTCTGAGGGTATTGTGAAAAGTAAATGCAACAGCCTCAGCTGGAATTTGAACTTGACATGCCAATCACATTTTCTGTACCAATTAACACAATGCCACTCACACAGCCATTAATTAGATCATTGTCATATCAAATAAATGCCACAAAGCTCATGATATCAACAGTCATCATTACTGTAACCTTGTAAGATGTGGTATGAACAATAACAAAGCAAAATTTTAAATGTTGTTTACATAGAATGAACACTAAATTGTGTGTGTAATCAAGCAATATTACATGCAATTTAAGTTGGGTAGGATATTTGGAAGAAGCTTTAGTCATGATTTAAAGTATTATAATTGCCACAACTGAGTTTGGTTTAATATAAAATCTTAGAATGCTTATTAGACAACTATTACATGAACCTTTTTAATCATTTCACCCTGAACAAGGTAATAAAGTCACCAAGATACAAGGGGCTACAGAGTGAAAGAATAAGAAAAAGGAAACATTATTAAGGAGCAAGAACAATAAGAGGAATCAAGAAGACAGTAGATAACAATTGACATTACATTTTAAATTTTTGAAGATCAAAGTTGACTGGAAAGCTTAGAGATGATACAATTCTACAGGTGAGACGTGCAGGAAAAGAGACTGTTAGCAAAGAACTTAGTTACATTTAGCCATTTCAACTATAAATTAATGAGACCTTGTGGCTAATCTAGTACTGTGTTTAAAAAGTCTAGGTACTAGAAAGTTCATCAGATCAATTGCCATGAAAGTATTTCTAGAAAAGGCACAGGGAAGCTACATTACAGTGGGGAAAGTGACTGAAGGCGAGATACCAGATCAGGACCAATAACATTGCAGATTCTTTTTTGGATTTTATCAAGAATCTCTAAATATATAGCAGAAGCACCAGACCAGATGTGGCAACAATATTCAAATGGTTGACTTTTAAATGGGTAAGATAGCAACCTTGTCATATTTAGGAAAGACATTAGGATAATCAAAAACCTCTACTGGCAGCAAACTACCTGCAATAAAATAAAATAAAAAAAAATAAAAATGAGTTCAGCAGATATACAATAGAAAAGGGTGTAAGGCAAAGATGTGTCTTCTCACAGGACTTATTCAACTTATATAAAACGTGAGTGGGATAAATTCAGTTTAGGATTGGCTCATAAAAATGGCTCCAGATAAAGAGTTTTTTTCTCTTTATTTTTTTTTCTCTTTATTTTTTTTTCTCATCCTCTCACTCTCTTTTCAATGAATGCTGTCACCCTGAACTTAGCCCCCCCCCCTCCACCTTGTTACATTTACTGCTTTAGCTTACCAGGTTTCATCTTTATTGCTCAGCATTTTCATTTTATGTATGTAGACACAGACATGTTTCATTGAATAATTTTGTCCACTTATTTTCAATTGGATCCTTTCATATTCAGACTCACTTTTTGGTGTCATTAAGGGAATAGAGAAAATTACTGTGTTGATACATATTATTTTATTCCTTTTGACATAGCACAATGTCATCATCAGGGTGTTGTTTATTTCAAGACAAATGTTGTAGTGTTCATCATTTTCAAAGACAAAATTACTGTGTTCATCTGAAAGTTAAAATTTTTTTTACTTGTGAAGTGAAAAACATTGAGTTGAGTACTGTGCTTAGCTTGAATAACGCTTCAGAGGAGGTAACTAAATATGGTGCTGTCGAGAGTTTAAGAAATGAGTATTAAGTACAAACCTTGATATTTTAAACTATCTACTGTAAACATTTTAAAACATTTGTGCAGTATTCATAATTAATTTTATTAAGATTTAGTTTTAATTTTTTAATATAGACAGCTTTGAGAACTTTTAGTTTGTTTATTATTTTCATGAAAAGGTATAGATGTGTTTTCAACAAGAATTTTTCTGTATTGTGAATGTGGACAGGTATGCTGTTGCAAATGTTTAGAAATGTTGAACACCTCATTCAAATGAAAACTCGGTCACTAAAACAACATGGTTGTTGTGTGGCCAACATAAATATTATTTTTTTTCTGTTGGAGATACAATCCCCCAGAGGGCATTTAAATTTATAAACAATGTTGGTTTTCTGCAACATGTTAGTTTGTGGGGAACAGTCATTATATATATATATATATAGTTTACGAAAAACTAGGTAATCCGTATGGGTAGACCCAAGGAGGATAAAATCCAGAGAGCTCAATGTAAATCAGAGCTAATAATTTAAATAAAAACAGACCACTTTAAGCTCTGGATTTTATCCTCCTTGGGTCTACCCATACGGATTACCTAGTTTTTCGTAAACTAAATTAGCTTCTTATAAAATAAGTTGAGCTCTCTTTGGATTACCTCCCATCAGATTACCATAAGGATCTACATTTCCAACCAAAAATGGATAAATTTACACCGGATTATTCACTCAAAAACATCCCTTACCCTACTATGAATTTACTTATTACTGCCCGTCATAAATGTGTAAATTTCTTTTCATTTTTCATTTCAACCTTTGGAAATAAAATCTGATTATCCGCTGTCCTTTAAAAGGGCTGTGGTGAAATAATTTATTATTTGGAACCTTAAAGTGGTCTGTTTTTATTTAAAATATATATATATATATATATATATATATATATATATGTATAAAAATGATAGACACATACACAGTGAAACTCTAGTTAAGTTTAATTCTTGTAAGCTGAGTAGTGCAGGTTTTAGATGTATGTTCAGATTTTATTTTTGTTTCATTTTAATATGCCAAATTTAATTAGAAAACTAATTTGTATCTTGGATTATTTAGATACAAAAGAATTTACATCTTTTATCTGATTTTAATGGCAATAATTTCTAAATGTTCCCCTGAAGATAATCAAGTATACATAAACACTTTTTTCACATTTACAAATCCTCTATTCTAATGTTACTATGACATTTCATTTTTTTTTTTTTTTTTTTTTTTTTTCAGAAAATGTCCTTATTACTTTACAAAAGGAAAATTAATTTCCTCACAGGGTTGAAAGAAATCTTTTATTTCTTTATAAATGGGAGTCTGTTAGGCTTGACTTACTGAATAGAAGTTTCTGTCATATATATATATATATATATATATATATATATATATATATATATACACACCACAGTGCTGGTGCAGTGTTCAATATATTAAATGACTAATAAATTTATACTAACAATAAATATCTATTGGGGGCGGGCACCAAGCTGTGATACCTATGAGGGAGTGAAAATGAATTATTTATTTTAAAAAAAACTTGATTGTATCAAGAGTAATTTCTTTTGTCTCCCTGTATGTGCGTACATTTAGGCAAGCAAACTTTCTTTTACACAGGTTTTGCACAGCTTAGAATTTTTACTGATTCCCCATAAGACACTTTAGAAAACAAACATTGAAAACATATTAACCCATTCCCCTGCGTAGATGTGTATATACAATTTAACAAAAATGTCTTTTTCAGATACGGATGAATAAACACGTCCTAAACATAATGTTCAAAAACCAGCCACAGACATGTTTATATGTCAATCTTGATTCCTTTCTTGCCCTTCTGAGCTTGAAACTAGTCAAATTTCTTAGTCTTCCTGAAGCAGTCAAGAAAGTCTTCCATCTGATGGATATTGCGGTATGGAATGCTTACATTCTGTACAGCAAATAAAAAAAAATTATACGGAGATGAAACATTTTCCCAAAATAATTGGCAGGGAAGGGGTTGATAACAAACCCCTTGAAAATTATGCATGAATTGGCTGAAAACGTTTGGGACAATAATCATTACAGTTTCTGCACTTTCTTAGTCCCCCTAAAAAGAAAACCTGAAGAACATGAGAGAAACTTTATAAAAAAGAAAAAAAAAAAAAAAACTCTTGACATTTTTCATGTTTGTCATATTCAATGACACACACACACACACACACAGAGTTCACCTGAAGTTATGCAAATCACATAAACCTCAATAACTATAATTTGTTATAAACAATTTTTGTCAAATTTTAAACAATTTAGATGTCAAAAGAAAGGCAGTTAAATTTTTAGGTAGTTTCAACATGTTTTATAAAATTATTGGATTTATAAAAACTGCAGTCTGAAGTCATTACATAGATTAAACTAATATTAGTTTAAGGCTTCTGAAATCCAATAAAAACTTTTTTTCTTTCTTTTTTCTATAAATTATTTTCAAACATGAGTACTGGAAATGATCTGAAAAATACTGAAAAACAAAAAAATAGCGAAGTTATTGAGTGAGGGAATTTCCTTATTGGAGATGTCAAAGGAGCTTTGAAGAGATCAGTGAACAATAAAGAGGGCTGTTGAAAATATAAATAAGTTGAGAACTAGAAGCAAAGGAAAAGGCTTTAAGAACTTCTCTCCTCAAGGGGAACATAAACTAAAGTGAGTTATGGGGAAACAACCACTTTTGACCAGATCTTTGAACAGGCTGGAATTGAGGGAGTCAAGAAGCACAAAAGGTATAGAATATTTGCAAAATTGAGATCTATCAAGAAATCTCCAAGGCAAACTCCTCTCAGTAAAGCAAATATTTTAATGTGTCAAAAGTGGGCCAAGAAATACATGAGAATTGACTTTCTAAAGCAATTTCCATTCTATGTATTTTATATATATATATATATATATATATATATATATATATATATATATATATATATGTGTGTGTGTGTGTTTATAAATAAATGACAATAAGAAAACAGTAACTGCTGACGCGTTTCGTCCGATGCGGACTTTTTCAAAGCAAGAAACGAAATGAATTTAATTAAACAAAGAAAATTAATAAAAACAAAAAACAGAGTGTTCTTAGCAACTGGAATGTAGGAAACGCTATTTTCATATTGTTAACTGAAAATGACGTCAGTTAATGTCACATGTGGAGAATATTTCATTAATGTGTGTTGATGGATTCAACCATTTTCTTTTGATTTTAATGTTTTTGTGTACATTTGTTTGTGAGAGCAGTAATTTTGTTAGAAAAGGTGAAAAAGTGAAATAATGTGTGTGTGGGTTTTTTTTCCTCACTGGTAGCATGACTTTGAGTTTTGTGCACAACACAATCTTTAGGTGCTGAATTTGAGATTCTCAATTTATCTATATAATTTATAGCTCTGTTATATTACATTGAGTACTATTTTATTAACACCACCATTCAATGTGTGATATTATTTTGTGTGTGTGTGTGTCAAAGATAGTAATAAGCCAAAAATGCTGAGTCGATACTGAGAAAAGGTATTTAAGGCAAGCAGTCTTTGCAATAAAGTGTTTGATATCATCAGAGATAGAGCATTAATAGAATTAATATAAGTAAAAGTTAGCTGACCGATGTTACCTTCAGAATCCCAACCACACTTTCGTAGACGGACCTGTCCATCCACTCTTCAAAGGATATCAGATTACTCTCTCTTTGATATCAAACACTTTATTGCAAAGAATGCTTGCCTTAAATGCCTTTTCTCTCAGCATCTCATTGTCAGCATTTTTGGCTTCATGGTGTAATGGATATTGTCTGGAAATGTGAACTAGAAGAGCTGAGTTTGAATCCCATTTGAGTTTGTTATATTCACTTAGACACAAATACCCTTGGAAATGGTATGAATCCATCTCTTCTTCTCCCAGCTATGGGTTGAATAGCAGAACAGACTGGTTGCCAACCAAGGCTACAGAACCCAGTCTACTACAGAAAGAAATGGCAACCTACTGTGGGGAAAAAATCTTCTGCCTCATCCATCATGTATCAAAAAATACATGATCACCCAAGTGTGTATCATGGGTGGCACTTAACTGACTATCTTTGACACTGCGCAATACACACACACTAATATATATATATATATATATATATATATATCGCATTGAATGTTGGTGTTAATAAAATAGTGCTCAATGCAATATAACAGCTATAAATTATTGGGTTGTCCAGAAAGTTCATTCCGATTTTTAGTCATTCATGTTCCAACACATTAGAACATATCAAATTTCTCAACAGATATAATACGCTTACCTTTCTGATTAGAGTGCACTTCAAACTATCTCTTGACAAAGAAAGTTTAAAATTACTGAATTCATTTCAATTTTGCATTCCTATGAAAATGAAAGATTATTAAATGCACTTTATACATTTGATGCTTTTTTCTTTTATTGTAAAGGCAGAAATGTCTTGCAAGCAACAAAAAGACATGTACTGTGTATGGTGAAGGTGCTTTAGCTGACAGAACTGTCCAGAAGTTGTTTCCTAAGTTTAGGGTTGGTGATTGTAGCCTTATTGATGAACACTCAGGCAGTACCCCCCTCCCCAAACTACAGATGATCAAATCAAGACATTACACAAAGCAGGAATTGGTAGAAACACTAAATTTATCAAAATCCACCATCCATGTGCCCTTAGTGAAGCTTGGGTACTCAAATCGCTACAATGTTTGAGCACCATGTGATCTGAGTGAAAAGGATCTTTTGTATTGCATTTCATCTGTGATTTGCTGTATAAACGCAATGAAAATGCACACCTTTTGAAGTAAATTGTAACAGGTGATGAGAAATTAATCATTTACAACAATGTTCAGCAAGAAAGATCCTAGTGTAAGCAACACGAGCCAAATTTAGCCACCTCAAAGCAGGTTTTCATCCTAAGAAAGTCATGCTGTGCATCTGGTGGGATTGGAAAGGAATCCTGTACTATGAGCTTCTTCAAAGTAACCAGTTGATTGATTTTGAAAAGTACTGCTCACAACTAGATGAATTAAAGGTAGCAATTCAAGAAAAATGCCCAGAATTGGCAAACAGGAAAGGTGTTGTTTTCCATCAGGATAATGCCAGACCTTGTGTTTCTTGGGTGACCAGGCAAAAATTGTTACAGCTTGACTGGGATTTGTTACTCCACCTGCCATATTCAACAAATATTGCTCCTTCAGATTTTCATTTATTCAGGTCCTTGCAAAATAATCTCAATGGGAAAAATTTTAATTCCTTGGATGACATAAAAAACACCTTAATGAGTTCTTTGCCAAGAAACCACCAAAATTCTGGGAAGATGGAATCTTTAAGTTGAAGGAAAAATGGAGAAAGGTTGTGCAACAAAATGGTTCATATTTAATTGAATAAATATTTCATGACATAATTTTGTTTTGTGTTTTAATTTCCCTTAAAAATTGGCACAGACTTTCTAGACAATCCAATATATAGATAAATTGAGTCTCGATTCAGCACCTCAAGATTGTATTGTATACGAAACTCAGTCGTGTTATATTTGAGGAAAAACGTGTAGGTATATGTGGATGCTGAAAAGCTGTTGGTCTAACCTGTTAAAAAAAAAATTAGTATTTTGATAACCAAACATCAACAAAATATTACCAATTTTTAGGAAATGAACTTTGAAAAAATATTTTGTTCAGTAGATGACTCAACAATTTCTTCAAATTCCTAGTTAAACATTTTCTGGTGTCCTTCAGTTTCTTTTTTCTTCATCAAAAATATCAACAAATCTTTCTCTTGATGTCAATGATTTTCTTAACTTTAATATCAGGGAAGCCTTAATATTGTCACGTCATATGCTATTCCAACAGACATTTATGACTTCTGCTTTTAATTTATCCATTGCAGGTTTGATCAATGTTATTGTATCTGCAATAGTAAATGTTTTTAAAGATTTCATAATGTCAAGAATAGAGTATTTTCTTTTCACTATACATTTATCATACACCAGAAATAACTTTAGTCGTTTGAGATGAAACTGCTACTCTGGCCTTTGTTTTGTTTTATGGCATATCAACCTCAATGGGTTATTTAATGCCAACAAAATTTTTATTACTGGAAATGTTTTTGTCAAAAATCTATGTCTGGTAATAATTTTTTCCTTCAAAAAAAAGTATTGCTGGTAATTTTTTTTCAAAAAAAAGTATTGCTGGTAATTTTTTTTCAAAAAAAAGTATTGCTGGTAATTTTTTTTCAAAAAAAAGTATTGCTGGTAATTTTTTTTTCAAAAAAAGTATTGCTGGTAATTTTTTTTTCAAAAAAAAGTATTGCTGGTAATTTTTTTTCAAAAAAAAGTATTGCTGGTAATTTTTTTTCAAAAAAAGTATTGCTGGTAATATATTTTTTTCCTCAAAAATGTATTGCTGGTAATATTTTTTCCAAAAATATATTGCTGGTAATTTTTTTTTTCTTTCTTTTCTTCAAAAATGTATTGCTGATAATAATTTTTTACAAAGTATATCTGGTATTAAAACCTATTTTTAAACTTTCATAGTGTTTTTACCCCAGTTTCGGGGTTAACTATTTGCCCATAGCTGGGACCCCCTAACAAGTGCTACCACCCCAAGTCAGGGTGAACCTGTGAACACCAGCAATTAATAGGTGGTTCCATGTTCCTCAAAACCTCCTGATCAGAGGCCTTGCTCTTGGATATAGTTTGTCTTACCCAGGACGCAGATGTAGTTTATCATCATACTCAGGACGGACACTGGCCTTTTATTCCTCTTTCTTTAATTTAACAAATCAAAAATTCAATTTTACTGTAAACTTTTACAACATGATTTTCTTCTTTCCTTATTAAGTAAAAGATTTTAAAAAAAATTTTTTTTTTTTTTGCTTAAAGAAAGCAATTTACAGCTTTTCTTTAACATTTCAGAATTGACTGCACTATTAACATTTGATGCTATTATTAATGCAATTTCACTATAAAACTTAAGGTGAATACCATGACAAATATTTCATTTTGTCTGTTAATTTTGGATTGCCTACTGAGACTTTCATGAACTTTCTTTCAGTTCTCTTGTTTAACTTTTGTGCTCTTCTGGTTTCCATTGCACTTAAAACACTTTCAGTAGTAACAAAAGTCTTTTGGATGGTTTCAACACTGTTTCTGGAAATTCTCAACCACCTTGTTATCTGCCGTTGAGTTATCTTCCTCTTCAAAGTCACAACTATCTTTCAGCAGAAATTTTAGCCACAATTTTAGTGTTTTTAGGGGTGGGGGGAACTAATGTTTAACTACAATGACTTGCCAAGGCACATTACACTGGTGTTAATAAAATGGAACAATTCATACTTAGAGATCTGCATATTATCATTACTTTATCATCTCACACCCTTTCATTGGCCTAAAAGTTTTCTTTTTCTTTTCTTTTTTTTTTTTTTTCTTTTTTTAAGCTTCAGCTTCAGACTGCTTAAAGTTTGTGTATCCTCTGGTACACTGCGCTTACAAAAATGCAACAACTTATTTTCTAATCCTCAAGGTCCAGACACTACTGATAACATACTGCTAAAGAAACTTAATAAAATAAAGGTGTATAATCATTTTATGTAGTTGGCCCAAAACTTTTGCATACCGCTATATATATATATATATATACATACACACACACACATAGAGGTAAATTGAGAACAAATGGGGTATGATTCCACTTTATAAAACATTTAATTTAAAAGAGGGCTCTTGAAAAAAAGATGTAAGTATTCTGCTTTTGAAATTAAATTAATCATTCACTCACCAGTAGTTTAACATCGCTCAAGGAGACACATTTGTAGTGTTGAAACATAATTGTAATTGTGTAGTAATGTTTTTTTTTTTAATATTCTTATATATATGTGTGTGTGTGTGTGTTTTGAACAATAAAAAATATTAAAAAATTAAAATTTTCAGACACACTGGGTTGTATATTAATATTTTTTTGTTTTATTATTTCAATTAGGTTCCTCAATTAGTTTTGGCCAGCATGGCCATCATCAGGAGAAAAAAATCCCTGCTTGTTAGTAGCAGTGAACTACAGGAGTGAATGACTGTTTCTGAAGAAAGTGAACTTTATCTTCTGTAGTTTTCATTTGTTTTTTATCTTCAGTTTTGGTCAGACAGCTTCTTTCAAGTTGTTTTTAAGATAGAGGATGGGAGACTTTAAGAATTCCTTCCTTGGTCATTTTGACTGTTTTATTTGTTGCTGGGAATGGGATGTGTGTGTTAAGTGTATGTTATCTTTTACTTCTTTGGGCGTGTGTGATGTATGTGTGTATATTAGTATAAGTGTGAGACTTCAACACCTCTGCAAACATGTCTGTCTTGTGTAGGTGAGGAATGTGGGTAGGATTTAATTTATGGGATTATATATTAATTCTATTTATGGTGTTAAATTTATGGATAAGCCCATCTGGATGAAGTTTTGAGGCACAAAATCCATTTATCTTCCTGTTCCTCTATTTTTCTAAGGTTATCTTTTCTGTCTATTTCTATTTTTTCAATTATAGTGAATTTGGCAAGGCTTTTAAAATCATGTTTTTCTAGCCAGAAGTGTTGTTCTATAGGTAATAATCTTTTGTGGGAAGCAGACTTGATCTGATTCCAGTAATCATTAATTTTGTAGTGAAAGGGTCATTCAGATTTTTCCACATATTGTTTCTGGCATAGTGTGCATTCTAATAAGTAAATTATGTTATGATTTCTACAGTTGTAGATTTTGAAAGTAGATTTAGTGACTGAGCTAGTGAACAAATTGTTATGTCTAATGTGGTTACAACATAGGCTTCTTTTGTTGTTACATGGTTGGGAAAATCCTGTTTTTATTTTTGGTCTATTACAGGTTACCTTATCTGAAATTTCGTTACTACCTATAATTTCCTTAAAGTTCTTAGGTCTACGATATGCTAGAAGGCTAGGTTCCTCAAACAAAGTTTTTAGGTTTGGTTTAAGATGTATTTCTCAGCGACTCTTGATTATCTGAGATAGTGGAGGAAGAGTGGTGTTGAAAGTGGTTACTAGAAGGATGCGTCTGGATTTATTTTTAATTTTATACATTAGGTTATTTTCTCTGGGTGTGGAAATTTATTTATTTATTTGTTACCTGATTAGGTGTTGCTTATAGCCATGTGTTGTGAATTGATGCTTGTGATTTTTAGTCTGTTTACTTAATTCTTCATTGTTAAAACATATCCTTCTGAGTCTAAGTGCTTGTGAATAGGGAATGTTCTCCTTGAGATGTTTAGGGTGGGAAGACTTAGTGTAGATAGTTGTGGGTGTTGGTGATTTTAGTGTGTAGTGTCATTTGTAGTTTTCTGTTTTTATCGATGTAGATGCAAGTGTCTAAAAATGTTACCGATCTTGTTGATTTTTCATGGTCAAACTGAATGGAGTCGTGTACAAGGTATAGGGACATAAAGAATTCAGTGAGTTTCTCCTCACTGCTCGTGTGTATAAAGAAGATATCATTGATATATCCTGCATAGAATATGCAGTCGTTACCGATGAAGGGATAAATATGGGTCTCCTCAAATTTTCTCATGAAGATTGGGCTATATGATGGAGCAGCAACGGTGATCATGGCACATCCTCTTACTTGAAGGTAGTGTTTTCCATTGAAATTGAAAGTATTCAATGTCGGATTATGATTACTTCTGTAGGTGGGGGTGTCTTGTTTTGTTCTTTTAGTAAGTGCTCTTTAGGGGCAGTTAGTTTTTTGATGTGTTTGATGTTTGAATAAAGTGATTTTACATCCATGGTTACTGGAGTAGCATTTTCTGGCATTATTTGTATATGATTATTTCTGTTTAGTAGTTCTGTTGTGTCTCTGTAGGATTTTATTTCCTTTGCTAGTGGCTGTATGTAATGCTCTATGTATTTGGCTATTTTGTTCATGTGGCAGTTAAATGACGAACTGACCAGCCTTCCTGGGTTGTGGCGTTTGTGTATTTTTGGAGGGAAAGAGAGGTCAGCAGGTGCGACATCTGTGGGTGTAAGTGTTGTGCATGTTTCCTTGTCAATTAGTTTTGTTTTAAAGCATCATATTTAGCAAGCTTGTTAATTTTTTGGTATTCGGGGAGAGGGTCTGTGGGTGGGTTTTTGTAGCTGTTTTTTTTTTTTTTTTTTTTTTTGGGGGCCTCTTTAATGTATTCTTCGATTTCCCAGATCATTGTGGCACCACCTTTTTCACCCTGTATAATGATTAGGTCATCTGTGTGTCAGCGTGTCAAGGGTCACCCGTTCCCCTTTAGTGATATTGTTATGTGTTCAGCTTATGTACTGTTCTTTTCTTTGTCATTTGTTACTGCCATTTCAAATGTCTATATAGTGATGTCCATGTTTTGGGGGGTGGGGTGAATGTAGTCTTTCTCTTTTAATGTTTCGATTATGGAAGGTGTGTGTTTATTGTCTCCGTAGTGGGCTTTTAGTTATATATATATATATATATATATATATATATATATATATATATATATATATATATTTGGTTGACTTCTTGAAGTGTTTGAAAAGTTATTAGACAACAAATTAAAGGAGATATATAATGAAATATTAATAATCGATTTTTATTGTCTAATGTGTAATAATCTTGCAAGCTTTTGTTTGTTCAGGTACTTCTAGGGAATTGGCCTTGTCAGATTTAGCTTAATTCTTATAAAACCTATTTCCTTTCCTATGAAAATAGTTTACTGGTTTATTGTAAAATGTTTTGATTACTCTGTTAATAAGGTTCTCATGGTTGTTATGGCTATTTACCTGCTTCATTAAACTTAAAAGAAAAAAGACAGAAAGTTAGTGAATTTAAAATATATATATATATAGTCCACAGACAGTTTTGCTAAATTTCCCATACTAATCTTTGGCCCACTCACTGATGCAAGAAAAAACAAGATTTTTAACCAAAATTTTGTACATGCTAGGAAGGATTAAAAAATTTAATAAAACAATAAAAAAAAATAATTCAGTCTTTCCTTTTAATAATAACAAACATTTTGGTGATAAAACCTTGCTTCGGGCCTTTTTTCACCATGGTATGCTCTTTCTTTGCAAATTTCTGGAGGTACCTACATTAAAGGGATGGGATGTTTAGTTTATGTATTACCAAATTTTTCACATCCACCTTGAAAACTCGGGTTCCTTTTGTTTCAACAACAAATCAACCAGAAAAGAACGAAGATTAAAAAACAAAAAATAAAGTTTTGCGGTAAAAAATTTTTTTGAGAAATTCTTGCAAAAATCAAATAATTGTGAGATTTTAATTAAATTTTCAGGGCTTATTCACAAATGAATGAAATTATTTTTTAAACTTTTTATTTTTTTATTTTATTTTATTATTTTATTTTTATTATTTTTTTTTTTTTTAATTTTTTTTTTTACATCTGTTACACCCACTTATTAATTTTATGAAATTTCAAGAAATTAAATATTTATATCTTTATATTTATATTAGTTAAAAGCAGGACTCCATGGAGAATTTAAATCATCAATTTATGTCAAACAGAAACGCCATTTACTGAAAAATCTGCTCTCGATTATAAAATAAAAAATGCATTAGAACTGACATTATTTAATTAGAAAAGTTTTTTATAAATAAGATATATTAACGACACTAGAAATTTTTTCAATGAATGAATTTTTACAAGAATTATTTTTTTGTTTTTTTTTTAATTTTAATTAGAAAATAAGATTTTTTAAAATTCTGTATTAATTTCACCCTTAAGATATTAATATTAAATAAAAACTATATTAATCAAACACCACTTTTTAAAAATAATTTAAAAAAATTTTTTGTATGTGTATAAACATGTCATTTTTTGTAGATACGGTGGCCCATACACAGCATTTTCAAAAAATAAAAGTGATAACTATAGTAAATTTAAAGTAAGAAAGTACCTCAAATTCAATAAAACATTAGATTATTGAGATTATTTTCTTAAATATTAAGATTACTGAGTACTTAAAAATTATAAATAAAAGGTGCTCATGTTATATTCAATTATTTTACGGTTCAAGCTTCAATAGAACATTAGATAAACATCAATCTGTCAGACATGCCGACACCTTAGTGTCAGACATGCCGACACCTTAAATAAAAAGGTACTACTGTGTTTCTGCAATATTTTAAACTTAAAATAAATAATATTTGTTTCAAATCAGATTAATTATACTTTACCTAATATTCCTCAATAAGTTTCAAAAATTTTATTTTTCGAAATTTTTATTTTTGGAAGATGTTTTTTTAAGAGAATTACAGATGATGAAAGACTAAAAAAAGACATTAATCTGCTATTTTAGCAAAAAAACAAAAAAAAAAACAGACTATTTCCAGTTAATTTAAATTAGTTTGAAATGGAGCAAAGTATTTTACTTATTAGAAATATTAAATTTAATTTTATAACTTGAAATTAAAACTAAAATACAAGCATCAAGAAAGATTTTTTCATTTTTAAAAATTCATTTTAAACTTTAGGTATCCCATTTTCTGTGGTAGTACCTACTTTAATGTTGTCTACTGTGTTTATGAAAGAAAAATGTGGTTGCAGCATTTTTGAAAATCTTTTATCTGTTTTAATCATTTCAGACTCTGGATCATGCTGATGAAAGTCATAATGCACACATACTTAGACAAGTTTTGTTGAATAGACAAATTGTTTAATTTTTATTTTCTAATTGACAGATTAATTTCAATATCTTAGAATTGAAAGCATGTTAGCTCATTTAATGTTTTCAGCTTTCAATTATCTTTGATCTTTGTACTCATTAAAGTAAACTGTAAAGTGATCATAAATTTTAGCTTTTCATATTAAATTCAAACAATAACCAGTAAAATCTCTCAGGAATCCTTAATGGATTTAAATTTTCAGAATCTATACTGAAGAAAATAAAAAGCTTTTTTTTTTTCTTTAATTAAAGCCTTGTTAATTCACAAAGCACAACTTTTGATGAGATATGTTCATATATTTCTGGCTTTTTATTTTTCAGATCTTTGTCTTTTTCTTCGTCTCAAATTAAAAGATAATGTTAAAGTATCGATCTTTATTAAGCTTAACACAAGGCCACAAATTTGGGGCATCAATTGAGGATCAGATTCACTATGGTAGTAATTGTCTTGAAGATGAGCTTGCTAACCATTGTTCCATTGTGAGGTGCCCAATGAAATGTTTACTAAGTTTAATGTCTTCTGTAAGTTTCTCAATGACACTTTATATTACCTGGTGTCAGGAAATGTAACATTGTTGAAATTTCACCCTGTATGTTGTTTGTGTTGAATGCATTTGTATTTCTTGGTGCTTATATCTTTGCAAGGCGTCTGGTGACATCACTGCTGTTACATGTTGTATTTCAGACTCTCAGCCATACCAAGAACCGGAACAAGGAGCTGAAGGAGGTGACTGCCTCCCCCAGTATATGGACACACTTCGCTTACATGATGAGACAGAGTTCCCTCCTGTGAGCAACTGATATTAGACCACCTGGCATCAATGGTAAGGGAAGTGTTGGGTTGTGGGAAAGGAATACAACGGGACAATGATATAATGGTTATAATCTTGGGAAGCAACCATTGGCTGTCTAGTGTTGTTTCTGATCAGGTTCCCTGTATTGTGAGAGGGGTACACACACACACATACACACACACACACACAGTTTCAGACATCATTTCTCTATGCCTGGAAGCAAAACAAATTGTTTTTAATTTAAGAATGCCTCAAGAAAATTCTATAAAAAAAATAAAAAAAAAGATGGTGCAGAAAATACAGGAGAGAGAAAAATGGTAAATCTTTGAAAAGGAGAGGTTGTAAAAACTTGAGTTTTTATTATTATTATTTTAATTTAAAACTACAAACTGTTAATTTTCTTTTAAATAAGTATTTCTTGTTATTTGTGTGGTTGCGTGCTTAAGAGAGGATGGTATGGATTCAATGGTTTGGGGGTTGAAGTATCTAGCACTGTTTCAACAATCATTGTGCATTTGTGTTAGGAGAGGGAGCAGCCAGTTAATCTGACTGCTCACCACTGAGTTCCACCAATTTACTGATAGAGGCTGGAGATTTGCCAATTAAAATTTAATCTCTTAGATTAAATGTAGTACATTCTTGATATGTCAGAACAGTTTAGCCCACAGAAATACATTCTATGCTCATTTACATTGAGAGCCTTGATCATTGCGTGAAATATCTTTAGTTTAATCTTTTAGATTGTCATCAAAATTAAAAAATATGGAAACGTCATAACATGAATAAGAACAACATAAAATGAAATGGGCTGCTATTCTAAAAAAAATTTTTTTTTTAAATGAATTATTTATTCTAAAAACTTAATTATGATAGAAGTTCATATTTTAACTGATAAATCTTGTCTTCATTAGGTGATGACATTCATGTGTGGGTGCCTGTTGTGTGTGGGGGGGGTGATTGTAAATGTTGGACGAGTTCTCTGCCACAGCAACAGAAAATTTTGATTTTTAAAATTGTGCATTCAACTTCTCTTGTAGGAGTGGGGACCATACAATTTGCATAATTTCATTCAGTGTCAGTTTCACCTGCAACTCATCATGGCTGCTTTACTGCAGAGAATAAAGGCTTATAAAGGTAGTGGGGGATGTTATCTGCTGTTATAATAATTCTGGTTCAAAATATTCATCATTCTCTGTTGTATCTTTACATAAAAACATGACAAATATTTGCCCACAAACAATATTTTTATCTCTTTTTTTTTTTAAATTATTTTCCTTGCACTACTTAAGTTTCCTCCAACTCCATCAGTTCCTCCTTTAATCCAAAATTGGGTTTACAAAAGAAAAACAAGCTCTCTTACAATCATATTCTACAATTATTTTTTTATTTTTTTAATGCAGCCAGTAATATTTCTCTTGCAGTAAATTATGAACAAGTATTTAGAATGAGAATAATTTTAATACTCCAGTTCCTTACTTTGCTGACACTTAGATTTGTTATTGTAATCATGAGATAAAATACTTTCTTCAAAAAGTTTAGCACTTCTCCCCTTGCAAGAAAATTCTACAACACTTGCTATCATCATTAATGTTCAAATTTTTCTGTAAATAATACAGATGACATGATGAGCTTAGTCTTTCATGATTCCTGCCCATTGCAGACTGTAAATTTGTAAAACCTGCCCCTTTTCATGTTGTCTGTCTATTACTATGGCTTCAGGGCTCAAAGCATATGTGCGTATTTGTATGTAGAGGGGAGGAGAAAATATTTAAGTCCCAGTATGGCATAAATACCTCTGCACTCAAATGTATTTTCTGTGCTGGTAGAGAAGCTTACATCTAACATCTGTACACAATATTCATGCATAAAAACAACTTCCTCCCAGCTGCCATGTTTTCTCACAATTAATGTTTCATTTCTTGCTTAAAAACCAAAATTAATGAATTCACTTGCCTGCAGCATTTTATTGCATACAAGTGTATCAATCCTTCTTTCCAGACTGAAAGAACCTAATTTGATCCTTTCTTTAATGGCATAACGTTTTCTTTATCTCCAGCAGGAGATGTATATAAGTTACTTCTGCTTTTATTACATCGATTTTTTTTTTTTTTTTTTTTTTTTTTTTTTTCTCTCTAGAAAATTTCCCAAATCCTTCCCTATCACATCTTCATTTATTTTTTGTTGTCTCTTGTGCTAGATTCTCAACATTTTCTTAGGATTAATGCAAAAGAATAGACAAGATGACCTTCTTCAAATATGGCAAGATGCAGTTAATTCACAATTGATGTTAAAGGAACTGCTTTATTTTTTACAAACAGTCCTGGTAAAGTAAGTGTACAATAGCAATATTAAATATTTTCTTTTTTTTTTTTTTAAATATAGACTTTGCAGACCATTTTTATAAATAATATGCAACTATGTATAAACTAATGTTTTTAATTGTAAATATATTCCTTTCCTGACTGTGATTTCTGGCTGAAAGTGCCATCTTCAGAATACTTCCCTTGCATCAGTTGTGAGTTTAATATGTTTATTTTTCATCTTCCTTGATTGAACAAGATCATCACAACTCAGGGTTGCTTTTAAGAATTTAGTATGGATGTATGATTTATTTGAAAATGGTCGCCAAGTTGATATCACTTGTGTAATATAACAAGTGTGTGTGTGTGTGTGTTTTTTTTTTTAATAGTATAGAAATATCCCCAAGCAGTTGATTAGCTGAAATTATCAAGATTTGTTAACCTTTCCACTATTTGTATAGCAAACTGTGAAAAGAAAGATCTGGTTGAATTGAATAAATCAAATGATGACTAAATAATAATAATAATAAAAAGCAAAATAAGTCATTCCAACAAGTATTAATCATAATCTAAATTGATATTTTACTTTTACCTCAATCATTTCTTTTGGTTTGGATTAAACATGAAAAAAATTTTTCTTTTCTTTAAAACTATTTTGCTTTTACTACTCACATGTGTTCATTCAATTCATTGACTAATTATGAATTTTAAAATTCAGCATGAAGGCCTTTATATATATATATATATATATATAAATTAATGACTAGGTTATCATTGTTGGTGTTATTCAGGGTATCAAGTTTTTCTTTTTATGGTAAAGTATTTTTAACAAATTATGCAAATTTTTAAATCCTGAAACAAGCTTATTGCACATGGTGAATATTCTGAAGTTATCTTCTGTAAATCAGGCTGAGACAGACATAAGGTGATACAGGTTGCCATCAATGCATTTAAACATTGTTCCTACCGATTCACATAATAGTAAGGATTCACTCATTTAAAAGGTTTTTTATTTCCTTTTAGATTTAGACCAATTCAGACATTCATCTTGCTAAAACATTGCTGTTAAACTGCTGCAGTTTTTTTGGGTTTTTTTTTCTTCTTTCTTTGCATTCAAATATGCAATGAGACACTTTATGCTTGTTCTTTGTATTTGAATTTCTCAGCCAACACTTTAAGCGTAGAACATGGATGGTTCTTGAGTTTTAAAGATTAATGTCCTTACCTTTTCATATATATCCTCTTTCCTACAATCCACTAAATGCCAGTATTTCTTTTTAATTATCAACTGATTTTATTCTGCTTGTTTTGTATATGTTCTGCTGCCACAATTATTAATTTTAAAGTTTATGAGTTGTTTCTATAAACCCAGGTATGGCATACATCATGTGACCCATCAGGCATGATGGGCAAAGTGAGACACGGATGAAGAATGACTGTGATAAGTCGCCAATTTTTAATCTTTCATATGACTTTTTTCTTTTTTTCAAAAATAATTCTATATTCATATTTATAAACCACCTTAGTTGAAAGTAATCACTGGCAGCAATTCATTGGCTGTCTTTTGCTATTTGATAATTTCTTAACTCTATTCTTCCTTTTGATCTACCAATCACCATTTATTATTTTTACGTTGCAGCTTAAATTTGAGCAGATAAAACTCTTACTTAGTTTTTATTTTATTTAGTTAACTTTAAAAGATAGCATTTTTTTGTTGTTATTTCTTAGAAAATTAAACATATTTTCTGCTCAAAAACACAAAACCCATCATGTAATAAAATCAGGTTGAGCATTTGAAAGATTTGATCATGAAGACAAAATATGTTTTTTTTTTTTTTTTTTTCTTTTCTACCAGTAAATTCATCAGTACATTGAAAAGAAAGTTTGCTTATTGGAATGTGATTGAATAATAAAGTTCCCTTTATTATTCTGTCATTACATAAGACAGTAAAATCACATTTGATTCTCTCTCTCCCTCTATTTATCTGCTTCCCACCTACTTAATGAATTTAAAATTCACATCTTTCTACTTTTGTTATCTACTGATTTACTTCACTAGATTATTCAATAAGATTATTATTTATTTAAAAATCATAAAAAAAAAAAAAAAAAAGAGAAACTGTAGTTTTTTTTTTTTTATCATCTTTTCTCCTCTCCCTGAGTATTTACTGGTTTTGTGGTGGACATTGCTTATTTACCTCCTCCACCATCACTGACTTTTTAATTAAAACAAAGAGAAGCTGATTTTGTTGTAAATATTGATGACTATTTTGAATTTTAAATCTTCTAATAAATGTTGTATATAAGTCACTGTTCTGAATCTTCAGTAACACAATCTATTGTCCTGCATGCAAAATGCAGAAGGCAAACTTTCTGAATTAAAAAAAAAAAAAAAATTAAATTGTTTGTGTTTGCTTTACTTACATGTTTCACCAGATTTATCAGTTCTTCGTGGGGGGGGAGTGAGAGCTCACTTAGCCCAGAAAAGAAAACATCTCCCCCTGCCTTGTAGCCATGTGCAAACACAAAATCCCAAATGGGATCCTTACACTGGTGAGTGTCAACCTGCATCTCCTGCCAACATAGTCTTGCTAGACACCTCCACTCGCATTAGTTTGAGTGAAAGGCCCATCTAATAAAAGTTCAACATGAAAGACTGATCTTGACTGACCAAGCAGCTACTATTATCTTACACAAAGATGGCTGAGAGGCTTTTCATGAAAACTTGTGAGAGAAAATAAAAAAAACTTATCGCTATTTAAGAACAAGTTTACAAAATTCATAAATCAAGGCACAAGAAACCATAAAATCTTTATTTTTCCACTAATTATAAAAACTAAACCCATACATAGAAAAGATATACATACATGTATACTTAAAAATAAGGCTCATATTGAAACTGTTAATAATAGCATGGTTGATTTTCTTCTTCATCCCATGACTTCATTTAATAAACAGGCAGCGTCTTTCATTTCCAATTTCAGAAAGGCAGAGTGCAGATCCTTCAGATGTCCACCAAGCATCTGGGGCAAAGAAAAAAAAAAACAGAGGGTGATGAAAAGCATAAGTAAACAATTGTCATGTATTTTGTTTTTTATGGATAATTTTAATCAAATCAATATATACTTTTGATATGATTTTTTTTTTTTTTTTTATATGTGTGGATGAAATTTTATGTGCTTAATTCTTGCAATTTTGTGGCATTATTTTTAACTGGGCCTCAGGAAATGAAACAATATCGAACCATACTAAAAAAAAAAAAACAAACTTGTCACCTTTGTGTAAAATTGGGTTATCACTTGAAATAAAGCCCAAAATTCAGTTGTTAAATTCAAAAACTTTCAGAAGAGCTATGATCATGGAAAATATATGTGGAGTTTTAGGTAAACTTAAAAAATAGAAATTAAGTAGTTACTATAGTGGGTATCAAAAGTATTTTTATCTGGACAGAGGACCTCCTTCACCCAAAATCTCAGCTAATAACCTCTCGTATAATACAATTCAAACAGTTAAAAAAAAAAAGTGACTATGCTCTTTAATTGTAATCACTTTATACAAAATTTCATGTCACGTGTTTCCACAATGTGAAAGGAAATTCTACTCTGAAATAAGTTACTTTTTTAAAATTGTCTTTTATAAAATTTAAAGATAAGCACAAAGTGTTATAAACATGTACTTAGATTATTTACTTTATGTAAATTACGTGACAACCAGTTGGATGTTAAAAAAAAAAAAAATTAAGTGTTAACGTTTCACACAAGAAATATATAAGTATGGTGATTAAACATGAAAGTTTAGCAGAGGAGAAAAATAAAGCATATATAGCTACAGAAAATTGTGAATACTTATAATCTAATATTATATTATATTCTATTCACTCAAATGTCTAGAGAGTGCCTTGATTGCAAGGTCATTTACAGTAAATTTGTTCCTGGACTCTTACCTTTCACCATTACTGGCAGAATTTCCATTATCACAGTGATGAAAAGAATCAAAATGAAATTGGCTAGATTTAAAAAAAAAAAAAAAAAAATTCCTAGCATCCCTGATTCCTGTGTAGTCACATTAACATAAATTTAGTCCAATGAAGTCTTAAAGGACAACTTTTTCCACTTTGTCATACACCCCCCCCCCTTCCGGCAATATTGGTCTTGATATGTAAAAAGAAACATATTGTCATCTTAATTTATATTATAAAAAAAAAAAAGGGATAATTCTCTGATGGTGACTTTGCAGGCACCCATGTAATTTATATTCCTATATATGCCTATAGTGAAAGATTGCCATTTAATGCACACACAATTTGATTGGATTCCCACACAGTCTGGACAACTCCTACCCTACAAATGGGGCCACAAATTTTACTTTATGCAATAGTTACCACACAGAAATGTAAATTAGCCCTTGTGATACAGATGTCTGTTTCAGTTTTATTCAAATTGTGTGGATGGATGGTGTTTGCTTGAAAGTCAATGGCAGACCTAAAAATATTTCTACAAAATTGGAAAAAAAAAAAAAAAAAAAAAAAAAAAAAAGTTATTACTGAATAATTTCTGGAAAATTTAATAAAATATATTTTATCTCTTTAGGGTTTTAAAAAAATTAATTTTTTTTTTTTTTTTTTTTGCCCATGAGATTCCTTGAGCCATTTTTATCTGAATTCACCTTTCATAATTTTTTTTTTTTTTTTTTTTTTTAACCTAAATTCACTTATAAATTTTTGCAGCCATCTGTCTGATGTCAGGTAACAAGCATCAATAGACTGATATTGATATATCAACCTGTTGTATATGGCCTCATGATGCAATTGATCATCTGCACAATACTCACTCAGCTATTGATGTGGGATAAGTCACCAATGTGCCACAGTCATTTTGAAGCTTTGAATTGCATGCTACAGGATGGATTGAAACATTGAGCAACTCTTTGGAGGAAAAATTATTAGTCCATGGTGAAGTTTTTTTAGCAAATTCCTACTCTAATCTGCAGAGCTTGACAACCTTCACAAATTGATAGAGGCATAAAATAAAAATTAACCTATTTGGAATCAAGAGTGCAATTTAAAAAATTTTTTTTTTAAATCTCGACAAATAATTCTGTTTGGACAGTAATAATTTTTATCAGCTAAAACATGTGAAACTGTTAAAAGAAAGATTCTAAATATTGTTAATCCCCAGGTGTCATTATGGTTTTTGCTCTTTTTAACTGGAAATTCCAAGAAAGATTCAGTTGAATTTATTTTGGTCAATCTAACAAATATCTTCAAAAGCTGCTTTTTTTTTTTTTTTTTTTTTTTTTAAATCAATTAAACGAGGAAATTATGCACAGATATAATGGAAATGTAGATTCTGTAGCAAGGAGAGAATTAAACGATTCTCATGTCACACAGAATTTGAAAATTCACTGAGTACAAACGATCTCACATCATCAAAATATGTACTTGGTACACAGTCCTCAACACCACTGAGACTTTACTATTTAAAAAAAAACAAACTTACTATGTTTTTCAGTGTATAAGATGCACTTTTTGACCTTAAAATTTAATGTCAAAATCTGATTGCATTCTATACACCAAAGTTATTAACAATTGTGTGTGTGATATACACAAACCATATATATATATATATATATGGTTTTTCTCCCTTTACTAAGAGCTCCAGCTCATCCCTCTATTCTGTCATCAAGTGCCTTCCCCCCACTCTCTTTCACACAATATGCCCTATGAGGGTTAAATCTTCCAAGCCCTCTTTTCTCATTGGGTATCCAAAGAATTTCAGCTGTCTAGACATAATTGTTTTTTTTAATACATGTAATTTAAATAAGAATAGTTTAGTTCACTTGAATGTATTATAACAATAGTATGTATTTAAAATATGAAAAGCATATCACCAATCAGGGTGCTTAATACAGTTAATGTCAGTAATCACCTAATTAATATTTCAATTTTCATTGGTTACTTCAAAATAAACATGCATCTTATACACCGGTGTGTCTTATATTCCAAAAATACGGTATTAGAACCCATCCAGTATCAATGCTGATAATTCTCTCCAACTTCTCAATACTAATTTAACGTTCATCCTAAAATGACAACAGTTTCCCTTCACGCCCACTTTATGTTGGTAAATAAGAGTCAAGAACATATAAAAGGTACAATACACATCTATTTAAACTGACTCCAGTGTTCATGCACTGTCAATTATACGTTGATATCAACAAAGTGGGTGTTGATCCAATAAACTTGATATTTGCAGTTCAAATATATTTACGGCTGCACACTCGTAATCAGAATCTTGATTAGGAACAATGAATTAAAGTTAAAAACAAATATCCTTTGAAAGAATTAGAAAGTAATTCTTCTTCAGGGCATGAACAATCATGGCTCTCCAAAATTTCCTACCTCATCTTACCCTTAGTAGTTTGTCTCCCTTCGCTAAAAGCTCCAGCCCTGCCCTGGTGTACAGGTAAGTGGCTTGCTGATGTCCCCTTCATCTATCCCTGTGAAGGTTAAGCTTACCAAGCCTTCTTTTCTTGTGTCCAAGGAATTTCAGGTGTCTTTTCCTGATTATAAGCATAGACCCTTGTGCAAATTAATTGAAACAATGCTTTAGTTTCCTTTCTTTCACCATATTGTCAGTTTTAGAGTGACAGGGTGTAATCGATTTTTATTTTTTCCTCAGATTAGGTCATTTGCAGTGGTGTGCAGTAATATGAATCTATTTTCAAGGTGTATGATAAAATTTGTTTGACCTTGAAAAATTTTGCATCATTGTGATTGCATCAGATTTTTATCACCCCCAGACACTTTTGTCTCAAATGTCAATTAGTTGTCCTACAGCCATTGTCTGCGATGGATGTTACTTCAAGGAAGTACGAAAATTTTAATGTTGCACGAACACACTGGCAAGTCTTACCAGTGAATAAATCAAGGTACTATAGACTAACCCAGAAACTCTCCTGATTAAATCCAATCAAGAATCTGTGGTCAATCTGCAAGGAACGACTTTGTGGAATGGACCTACGAAGTACTAACAAGTGTACTAGGTCATGTTTCATTGGAAAAATATGAAAAATAGTAAATAATGGAATTATTCATTTTGTTTCAATTAATTTGCACAAGGGTGTAAGTGTTCGTTTTCTTGCCATTTTCTTCTAAGACTTCCTCATTGCTTACACATCCATGTAATTCTCAGTATCCTACTGTAGAACAACATTTCTGTTTTCTTCTGATTTGTGGCGACATCACATAGCAATCCAGCACTTTTTATTTTGTTTCTAACAAAATTTCCGTTTCTCAGTTTCTCACTAAGCTTTTGGAGTGCCTCTTTCACTAGTCCAATGTATATTCAAATTTCGGTGTCATATTTTTCATTCTCTGTTAAAACACTTTCCAGATATTTAAACTTCTGTACTTGCTGGATGTTGACACACATGTCATCCACAGACTGTTTTGCTGTATCACAGCTCATCATTGTGGATAGACATGATTGCTTCAAGCCGGGATCAAAATCAGACCAATTTGACATCATTCGGAAACTGTCACCTCTAGGCTATCAGTTCACACTGGGAAGAAAGGGAATTTTTAACATAAGTACCAGAAAGCTCAATTCATGGTGAAGAGCTTAGCATTAATCAGCAGCAGCCATTAAATTCCCTTTCTTCCGCAGTGTTCAACCTACGAAAGGGAGCATACAGGAATTATTTCTCCCTATTTAAACTGAATATATTTTCTAATAATATAAGGTTTTAAATGGACAATTAAAATTTCTTGGCAAAAAATCCATTAATTTTTGAAACCCTAAGAAAATCAGATAGTTTTAAGATTTTATTGAACTTTTCAGAAATTATTCAATAACAAAACCTTTTTCAAATTTTGTAGAAATAGTTTTACATCTGTCATTGAATAAAAACTGAATGAGATTAAAACGGACATCTATGTTGTGAGGACTAATTTCCTTTTCTGTCTGCTTAAAAAAAAAAAAAGGCATAACCCAAAATGAAAAATATATTTAGTTTAAATACAGACTGAGAAATGTTTGAATGGACAAACAATTTAGATTTAAAATTTCATCATTTTGCTGTCAACAGAAAGTATAAAATTTTATGAAGATGTTTAGAAAACATTAAAATAGATGCTGATTAGCTAGAAAAATTAAATTTTGACATCAGCTGATTCAATTTTGAAAATATTCAAATAAAGTAGCAAAAAAGTAAAATTCTATTTTTACATTATTTACTGCATCTTTTAAATATCATGTCAGTTATAGAGGAGTATTAATGAAAAATAAATTAATTTCAAGCTAATTACTAATTCTCTGATTACGATCATATGCTCAAATTATATGGTTTTGAGCATAGTAAAGCCGTTTCCACATAAAACTGTACCTACCTCATACATGTCCAGGATACACAGTGTAGGACTTCCAGTTGACTTGTTAGCTTCATCAATCAAATATTCAACTTTCAGCAATTTGGCCAGAGACTTCCAGTTCTCCATTCCCTCGGCTGAATCAATCAGATTTGCCAAATTCATACGCATCTGTTCAGATAATTGGCACAGGTCTCCTGAACACAGATGAAAATAAATGACTAAATCTTCATGGATGGAATTGAAGTTCAGGTATTAAAAAAAAAAAAATAAAAGGAACTAGCCACATGCATGAAACCATGCTAAACATTAAAAGATAAACCTGTAAGGAGTCTGATTTGCTGAATTACATATCAAAGTGTTAGAATTCAACACTCAATATATTTTGAATAAACAAAGACTATAATTTGCAAAACAAAAAAGTTGGAAGGTTTCTGAAGGCTGCTAATTATTACAGATTGCTTGCTTCACAAGTATTAAAGTTCTCAAGAGCATTAATAGCAAAGAAATAAAATGTTCAGACTTATTTTTCTGAGATGAGGTATTATGTACAGTATTTACATTAGTCGGACTATTGTCCTCATCTTTGTCGCCATTTTTGTCACAACGTTTCGGCCGTTGTACGCTCCGGCCTTCTTCAGGTGGTTGGAATTTCAAACCCTTTATTTCGATCACTGACAGACCCAAAGAGTGAGTTCAATACCCGGTTCAGGCAGTGGAGAACTTTCAGAGGGAAAATTAGCAGGAGATAACTGATAACTGACATCCATCAAACATGGCTCGTGGAACTAGAACAGTCTACCCCAGTGATCGAAATAAAGGGTTCGGTTCGAAATTCCAACCACCTGAAGAAGGCCGGAGCGTACAACGGCCGAAACGTTGTTGTGACAAAAATGGCGACAAAGATGAGGACAATAGTCCGACTAATGTAAATACTGTTATTTTTCTGAGTCACTTTATCTGCAACTCTGAAGGTAGATAAAATACCTGAGAGATATGACTGCACAAAGCTTTTGGTGCAATAGTTCCCAGCATCTTCATTTTATTTTTTTCTAATATTGTTCCTCCAATGCAAAGGTAGAGAGTTACTGTATGAGGTGTGTGATATGAATATAAGAGGAAGAAGTAAGAAATGATGATATGGAGGATAGATAACAGACTTGAAGAGATTAAGAGTCTAGTGTTCTGGAAAGCAGCCTCACAGGAGTAAGTTTCAAAAATAGCAGTTCTTGGGAAGAATCTGGGATGGGAGTGATTCAACTCCGTGAATGTAGCATGGCAGCTCTTGAATGTAAAAGTCTGAACATGTGGGATTAAAGAATAGAGTTTGTCTTGTGGCAAAAGATTTTAGTAGTTTAAGAATAAATGTTTAGCAGCTGAAATGAACATAGTTTTACCATTTAATTGAAATTGAGCATGAAATACGGAAAAAGGAACCAAATGAAACTATTAATTAGAGCATATTAAAAAAGAAAAAAAAGAAACCGCGTGATTATGGCTGAGAGACAAAATCTGTATTCCTAATTTAAAAGGGTGTGTATGTAACAGAATTTTCAAATGACCGAGCAAGCAAAAGTTATCCGAATATTTTCCTATCCACCAAAAATAACCATATTTCTCATCATTCAACCCATCTTTGGAAAATACAGAAATATATTTATGGGTTTGTCTAGTGACCTCAGCTAACCAGTTTAAGATATCTATCTTCTTTGTCTAAAGAAAAGTCATATATTATGATTCCAGTGTCTGAAGACTTTATAAACAGAAAAGTCCACAACAGTAGTCACTTTGACAATCTTTCCCAGTCAGTCAGTAAGAACAGTTTTGTTCTTTGTCTGTTAGAGATGTGGAGCAACCTTTCACCGGAGTTAGAACAGAGTTCAATTAAAAAGGAAGAAACTTATTTAAAAGAAACAAAAATTTCTAATATAGTTAAACTGACTATTCATAGTAAAAAGGCCTGAAAAGAAAAAATCTCATGTGTGAATGAGCATTAATTCTCGCTATTTTCTTTTTTAAATGATTGTTCACTCAACACAAATTCCAAGGACCACTTAAAGTAAAAGGTTACTGAGTGAGATTGTAAGGAAGGGGGAAATAAGGGAGTGTTATGAGGATGGGTAGGATAGATATCAATTGACTCTAGACTTAACGAGACCAAGGTTGTAGTTGTCAGTTAAACATTCTCTCATGAGTGAAAAGCAGAATAGGTTTAGTAATTGTCAATAATAAATAGTTGTTTATTATCAGAACAGGTCTGTGATTTTTGTTAACATGAGCAGAACTGGTTTCATCTGGCAGTGAAAAAAAAAAAAAGTCACAGCTGTATGGCATTCATTATCCAGACTGACAGACTCCAGAAGATGGACAAAGCAGCTAAAATGTGATAATAAAATAAGGATGTTAGGCTGATTGAAAATAATAAAATAAAAACTATATTGTTAGAATAAATTGATACATTATGGATTTTAAGTAGAAATGTGCTTTACTTACCATCGATGTACCCTGTGCTGGGATCTGGAATGTTGTCTGAATATGGTTCTCCATTAAGCAAACGAAGAATCTTCAAAAACAATTAAACGCATCATTAAAGACCATCAAAAAAATTCTGTTCTCTAAGGATATATATATATATATATATATATAAAATAGTTTTATGGTGTGCTATATTTATGGAATAAAGTGCTCAATATCAGGGATAGAGCATATGTAAATATAAAAGTGAACATTGAAGTTAACACTCAGAAGTGACAGATTGTTTCATGCTAGACACAATCATCAGGCCTGATGATTGTGTCTAGCATGAAACAGTCTGTTACCTCCGAGTTGGCTTGAATGTTCACTTATATAGTGTAGATAGTAACATTCAAAAAGGTTATACAAAATTGATTGCATTTTTGAGTATTTAAGACCTACATAAATATGGGAAGCCATTTTCAATCCAGCTTGTATATAACTTAAGGGTAAAAATGTAAAGTTATATGACAGGTTAAAGAACAAATAGTAAACCTTTATCAATCTAACAGGTTTACTTTTATTAAAGCTTCAAAGCTCAAAAAATGTAATGGATTCAAAGTCCAACTAAAAAAACAAATATTGCTTTATGTATCTAAGTATCATAATTCTAGTTTGTCTATACCGGATTCAGATGATAGTGTGTGTGTGTGTGTGTGTCTAGTAGACAATATTTATGTTTGGTCTTTATTTGCATGTTGATTATGGGACGTTTTTATTTAAACACCAGCAAGCAAAAATTATCCAAATATTTTCCTATCCACCCAAAATACATGTATTTCTCATCATTCAACCCATCTTTGGAAAATACAGAAATATATTTATGGGTTTGTCTAGTAACCCCAGCTAGCCAGTTTGAGATATCTATCTTCTTTGTCTAAAGAAAAGTCATATGTTATGATTCCAGTGTCTGAAGACTTTATAAACAGAAAAGTCCACAACAGTAGTCACTTTGACAATTTTTTTTATTTAAATACTAGACAAATGTTAAATTCTTTAAGAATGGGTTTAATAAAGGTTGGTGATGAAAGATAGTGTTTTTGATGTGTGTTTATATTTGATAAAATATTTATCAGTATTCCTTTGAAGTATTTTTGACATGAAGAACTAAGTTTTTCTATTAATTAGTGCATCATTTATAAAATAAAACTTATGGCCAGTTTTGTTCCTGTGCATTACAAGTTTAATGGGTTGTCTCAATATAAATTCTTTTTATGCTTATAGATATGAGCTTTTAGATTTGAAGATGACTTGCTGATACAAGTGTTTTTAGATTGCAAGCAATTTATTTGATAAATAACAGCATCTGGTGTTGGATTTATTTTTCTTCCTAATTATATTTCTGATTGTTTTGGTGATAAAGACCCTAATATTAGAGGTAACCAATTTATTTTCAAATTTTTTTAGAGAGAATGTTAAAGGGTAAGATTATGAATTTTGTGGCGGCATTTAGTTTTGTTTTAGTTTTTTTGGTTGGATTTGAAATCCACTAATTTTGAAAGCTTCAAAGGAACATATCATCTCTCCTTGAGTTCAGAATGCCATAAATTATACTAACATTGCTTAACAAGTCAAACACAAGTGAAACTTGATTAACCAATGAAAATCTAACATAAAAACAAAAATACCAGAATTTTTTCTTCTTTTTTTTCCATATCTGCTTTTCTTTAAGTGAAACATGTTAGATTGATAAATATTTCCGATTTATCCTTTATCTTATTCTGTGAGATTCCAATCTGTATTTGATCCCAATTCATAAAGTTATATGAAAATTATATTATTAAATAAGGTATATTTTAATGAACTCTACATATTTTTGCATTCATTTTTGGCGTTTTGTGCCTAAATAAAAAACAATAATACTGAGTCTACTGTCATAGCCAGTTACCTCCCTTGGTTTTGGAAACCTTAGAAGTTGTAATTTCAGTTGCTTAAATCCAATTTATTTCTATCAACGAAGATTCTTCAAAATAGTAATGACTCATCAAGATATTAACCATATTAAATATTATTTATATGCTATTAATTTTATTCTTATGAAATTACTACTATTATATGTTAGTAATCATAGGAGTTTCCAGTTTTTTTTATAGTCATGAGTTTTCCAAAAGGAGTTTGGCATACACCTTGAGATCTAGACATATTCTTTTCTTCTTGGTGTTTTTTATCAAAATATTCTAAGTTGAATACTCTTCAACTGTTAAAGTATGATGAAATTAGAATAAAGTAACAACTTCCAACAGAATTTGTGTAACACTGTAGCTGAGACAATTACAATCACAGCAGCCAAAATTAACCATTTAGCAGAGATGGGGGACACGGTTTGATATATACAATTGTTTGCTGCTTTGTTTTCTCTTATTTGTTTTCAAATCTCAACAACTGGAATAGAACAGAGTCCCCAGCTTACCTACTATGTGCAGGTAGAAGGTCACAGCAGCATATACTAAGCCAGTTCTCTGACGGACATTATCACTGGCACCACAACCAGTTATTAAAGACAACCGCAGACACAATTGACACTGCGATCCGCTCCAACAGTCTAAAACTAAACTGATGCACAATAGATTTTGTTACGGCCAGAGAGAAGAAATCATCACAGAAGCGAAAAGAAACTCAATATGCTTTCAACAGCTGAAGATTGGCAGATGAGGGTGGATCTGGGGAGAACAACTGAAATTTCACAATCACATAGTAGAGACAACCATACACTATGTCTGCATAGTAATATTCACTAAGTCAACAAAAGAAATAATTATGTTGGAACTGACTGTGGCTTGGGAGAACAACATAGATGAAGTAAACGAAAGGAAAAGAACAAAATACCAAGAGCTAGTGGAAGGGTGCAGAAAGAGAGGGGTTGGAAAACAATCTGCACACCAACTGAAGTAGGGTGTAGAGGATTCACTGCAAAGATCCTTAATCAAAGCTCTGACAAGTTTCGGTTTGATAGGGAATAAGAAAAATAAAGCAATCCAAAATGTATCAAAGACTGCCGAGAAAGCAGCAAAGTGGTTATGGATAAAAAGAGGAAGAACGTGGATTAGAAAATAAGATTTTAAATTTACAATGCCATGGGCTTTGATAATTGTTATATTGACCTATCTTGTTAATGTTTTGTTAGATCATGTATCGTTTTCAGCTATAATATTTGGGGTGTGGGTATGGTTCTATTGTAGGCGCTTATCAGTGAAGTGGTTGCTGATAAGATGTTATTGAATTGTGCCTGACCCTCAAATTGAAGGATAAATGTGAATTAGTGATAGTGTTAGTGAGCCAAGTGCTTTATTGGGTGGAAATGGTGACAGAACCCCCCCCCTCCATTTTTTAAAAATTTATTATTTTCTTTTTTTTAACAGGTAATCTTTTCCTTCTTCCATACTCTATCTGTATATATAGTGATAGTTGTTTTGTTTAGTTAGCCGTTAAACTTAAGTATCATCAAACTAACTTGTAGATAAATAATCAAGGAGGGTGCAGAAGGAAATGCATGTGCGAGGCAAAGACTTAAAATTTAGGCTAGCCGTTATGTGTTTTTTTTTTTTTTTTTTTTTACTGGGTCGGGGGATAGGCTTTTCTCATAGGTGTTTGCCAGTGAAGTGGTCACCAATATTATTATTGATTTTTGCCTGTCCCTCAATTTGAGGGATAGGCATGAATTAGTGATAGTGTTGGCATGTACTTTATTCAGCACAACTGTGAGGGACTCCCTTCCCTTTCCCACCCCCCCAATATAGGTAATGTTTCCCTTTTCCCATCCCCCAGCTGCATACATAGTAATAGTTGTTTCGGTTTAATTAGCCATTAAACTAACTTGTAGAGAAATAATTGTTTTGTTTGTGCCAGCTGTTGGTTTGTGGATAAATGATTGTTTTGGTTATGGCAATCACTGGCTTCTATATAAATAATTATTTCATATGAACCCGCCATTTGTTCGAATTGGGCATTATCTGGTAGGTTAATAATAGCTCCATTCAGTGTAGCCATTAGGAATTTTTTTGAAAATTATTATATTTTGTGCATGTGTGCAATATAAATGCAAACAAGATTTATCAAGAATAACAGAGTAGACCAATGATTCCCAACATGGGGCGCATGTCCCACCAGTGGGGCATGGCAATATTTGGGGGTGGGGGGCATGCATAGGATGTGCACCTTTCGGCTTACTATACCCACAGAATAAGGGAGCAATTTGAGAATGAGTTATTAACAATGAATTGTTTTCTAGTGAGTCTAAGTGAGAGTGTTAATGTTAATTTATATAAAGTATGCATACATAAAGTATTTTGTGTGTATGTACGTGCATGTGTAACTGGCATACATGTAAGATTTAAATATTACAGGGGGGCACCAGAATTTTAGAAATACCAAAGTGGGGTATGGCCCAAAATTGGTTGGGAACTACTGGAGTATACAAATTCCCTTCCATGAACTGAGAAAAAAAAAAAAACTTACCACTGCCAGTGCATTATTATCCTGGTAATAAAATTGGTGTCAAACTCAGGCTAAAGCCTACAAAACTCATATATATATATATATATGCACGACTCTTCGATAGAATTGAGTCACTCTCAGTCACTGTGTGTTTATCCGAATCTAAAAATAAACACGCTAAAATTCACCTTCATCCCATACCGTACACTGACGGCTTAGCGGGTAGAAGTTCGGACTGACGCAAATTCAGTCGGGTCTCGATCCTAGCTAGAGGCAACCGGATGTCTAGCCACACTGATGAGCTGTGAAACAGCGAAACAGTCTGTCTGTGGATGACAAAAATATATATATATATATATATATATATATATATATATATATATATATATAGTGGTCAAGCAGAACTCAAACTCTTTTGGCTGGAGGGTAATGTGACCAAAATGCATAAAAATATGGAACCATCTAACAGCCAAAATTTACCAATATCAAGATGGAGGCAAAGTTTGTAAAAGCGTATTACTGTGGGGAGAATCAGGGTCTGATCAGTCCTGATTGGATCGCTTAAGGGAGAGAATATGATGTTGAGAGACCTGAAATTCTTGAGAAACCCAGGAATATCACATTGCTGACGACTACCTCTTGTTCATCGAAAAGATGTATTTTGCTAAAAATCAGATCAACATTCATATAGATATCATGTATGTTGTCCAACCGACTCAGAGATGTCTAAACTATCATCTGTATACAACCATTTTCACAGATCAGTGGTAAAAACGGTTTCAAATGAATCCTCCAAATTTTAAAGAAAAGTCTACAGACTGGCATTAAAGAATCATAAATGAAAAGCTTTACCAAATAACAAAGAAGAGCCACTTCACTTGAAGATTTCTAACAGCAGCAACAACAAAAATGAGCTGAACATGTGTAGTAAAGTGAGACCCAGGAGTGGTCATGGTTGTCATTTGTAATTTCATCATGGTGCATGTGCGAGACAAAGACTTAAAAAAAAAAAAACTGTTGATGATTTGCATGTACAAACATGTAACTGATATAAACGAAGAGCATGTTTTTTCAGGACGCAGGTCTTTTGAATCGGATGGTTTGAATGGCGCAATGGATTGACAGCAAAGAAACGTGTGCTGGGATTTCTTGATATTGGACGTACAATTCTTGATTGCAACATTTCCTTCTGCACCCTCCTTGGATTTTACAGTGTTTTTGATTATCAAATGGTTTGTCTTGCTTTGAACTTGAAATACTACTTCAAATCAACTACAACATGGAACTTGAATAGAGAATAATGATATAATCATTAAATAATCATTATATCAATAATGATATAATCTTTGTTAAATTTACACACAACCAAAATCACAAGGATTGGAAGGAAATTCCCATCAATATTAGAAAGATCTATAACAGTTAATGGATTTGATAAAAACTAATTTCCTTAAAAACTGTTTTAAGAAAAAAAGATATAAATTTCAACCAATGATAATGCCAAATGTTTGGTCAATGAATGCTTCCTGTATGGAAGCAGTTTTTAGTTAGTTTTAGGAGCTGCCCAGATTTCACTTTTCAGTCCAGTATACAAAATAATTCTTCTCCAACAAGGACTTGGAGAATCAATAGAGTCTCCAAGTCCTTGTTGGAGGAGAATTATCTTCCATACTTCAACCTCTCTCTCACAGGCGAGATGTGGCAAGTCTCTCACTGCTCTATCGCTGCTACCATGGAAAGTGCTTGGATGAACTGCATCTCCTGTTTCCACCAGGTCTGACCTTCACAGCTAGGACCCGCCATGCCACTTACATAGTAACGAACCACCCTAATTCCCTCCATATTCCATCGGTGAGAAGTAAGTTCCACTCAAACAGCTTCTTCCCATGAACCACCGCTCTATGGAACAGATTCTTCAAAAGGATGTTTCCCCAATAACTACAATCATAACCTGTTCAAGTCTAGAACTAGTATCTTCCCCTCCTATCTATATAAACTACCCACTAACTTAACCTTCTACCTTGAGTGGCCCTCAAGCCTTGTACAGGGTGAACATCTTTCATCTTATAGTTGTTTTGAATCATAACATTTTAGGTTGAATACAAACAAACAATAAAATGAAAGATAAACATTAAAAATTAATGAAAGTATTTAATCTCAGGATTCAAATAACTCAAGTCAAATTAAATGTCATTAATATTAGAAAAGATACTGACAGGTCAAAAGTTTAAAAAGATGCCAAATAGCATCCGACCCTACCTTCTCGTTATTGTAGACCAAATCTCGAGGCTTCGTTCCTTTCATATCCAGTAACTCATTTTCATCTGTTGAGCTCTCAAATTTGCACACATCACTAATGCACCAATTGGCCATTCCAGATGTTGCCTCAGGGTCAGCACCCATACTCAATAGCAAAGCCACCATTGTGTCATATTCCCGGCCACATGCTAAATGTAATGGAGTATTGCCATCAAATGTTACACAACTAGTGTCGCATTCAGCCTAGAAAAGCAAAGTAGAAGTCATTTCATTTATTGATTATTTATGTCTTGAAAATGTAATATTGGTCAAGTACACAATTGAGTAATATAGAAACTGGTATTTTATAAATTATTTTATCGGAAACAACTGTATTTACTGCCCTATAAGATATGTTTCAAACATGCTTACTTTTGAGAATGACTGACATTTGAATGTAAATGTTATTTTTGCTTGAGCAAATTTTGTTTCGTTCATTCATTCACTATCTTCGATGTTGAGCAACCCCCAGCTATGTATTAAATAGTAGAACGTGTATCTGGAAAAAATCATTACCTTTTAAAAAATTGTTAATATTCACTCAAAAAAAAAAAAAAAGAAAAAAAAGAAGAAAAAAAAAGGAAAAAAAAAAAAAAAAGAAAAAAAAGAAGACTTTTACAATCCTAAATATGTTTTGGCTTTAAATAACCCACAAAGGGTTGATAAGCTGTCAAAAATAAAATAAAAAGAGCATTAATTCTAAGTGAACAAAAGCACTTGAAATCAAAATACAATTACGCTCAGTCCACTAATTCTGAGTTTTGTGCTGATAACCCTATGTCACAAATGCAAAACATTGAATGAAAAGGCTACCATTTTCTTTTTACACTGACTGCAGTTCAGTGATCTGCCTTATCTATAAAACTGACACATTTGATGCAATTTTGGGATAAAGATAAATAAATACAATACCTTAATGCAAGAGTTTAACAATTTCATACAGTTCGAACAATTATTCATTTTTTTATTTTCATTCGCTCTTAATGTGCTTCCATAATTCAAAACTGTTGTAGTAAACCCTCCTACAGTAGAATGAACTCTTCCACCTCTCATAAATACTAACTGCAAGACTTCCTAGGGTAGAGTCATAGTAGAATTGTAGGGCAACGGAGACGCAGTGTTAACCTACTGTTCGGACATACACCTCTATCTGCTTATTACTAACACTCTTGCTTGTATATATCTGTTATTTCAATACACTTGTTCACCCTACCTTCGTCTTCCGTGTCTTTCTTTCTGGCCCCTAAAACAGGCTACGACAAAAACTAAAGTTAAATCCCAAAATTGCTTATCCTGATATGCATGTTAACATTGATAATTACAACCCAAGCAAGAATAACCGAGATTACAGACACATCACATTGAAACATCGGTTCCAGTACAATCACTGAAATTAAGCAAAATCGAGCCTAGTCAGTACCTAGATAGGTCACCACTTGCGAATAACAGGTACTGTAAATATAGATGTGTGGGTGGTGTAATGGATAATGGTTTGGAATTGTTAATTGGAAAGCCAAGTTCTGATTCTCGTTGGGTTCATTATATTCGCTTACATGCAAATACTCTTGGGAAAGGTATGAATTCACCATATCTCCCCCAGCTATGTGCTAATTAGTAAGATTTGTATCAGTAAACCATTATTATATCAAAAAGATTTCTTACAGGCTAAAATATTTATGGCTTTAAATAGCCCGCAAAGGGTTGATGAAACATAGAAAACAAAACAAACAAGCTGTTTTGGAGCTTGTATACATTTCGTATATGATACGTTAAAATTTCCCTTTCTCTACCATGCACCGATAGTTTAGGGGTAAAATCTCTGACCGATGCCAAATTGGTTGAGTTTCGATCCTGACTTGAAGCAATTGAACATCTAGCCACACTGATGAGCTGTGATACAGTGAAACAGGCTTGTATGTGGATAACTATATATATATATATATATATATATATATATATATATATATATATATATTGTCAGTTATTGCATGGAGGTAAGGTTAATATAGAATTTTTATTAATCACCTACAGGTATAAACTATTTGTACATCTTGAAAGGGGAAGCTGTGTAAAGAGCAATGGTCTTGAATATATATACATTTTTTTTTTTTTTTTTTAAATTTCAAGAGCCTTCTTTTTTCCTTTTTATTTTTAAATGGAGGCAACTTAATTCCAAGTGATACTTACTTCAAGTAAAAGTTCCCCAGCCAATAACAAATCATTTTTCTCAACAACAATATGTAAAGGAGACCGTCCACTTTTGCCATCTGGAAGATTGACTTCTGCTTTTGCTTCAATCAATAAACGTACACATTCAATGGAACCTTTAAGGCAAGCAAGATGAAGAGGAGAAAGACCTGACAAAAATACAAATAAAATAATTATTACAAAATCAAAAGTAAATGTTTGGGTTAAAATGCAAATATCACATTATATATTATTTGCATTGACAGCAATTTTATGTAGAAATAATAAAGTCTTCAATAAAAAAAAAACAATGGGTAAGTCATTTTTGTTTTTTTTAGGTCTTTATCAGAAAGTGGAGCCAGAGCTAGAAAATGGTTACTCCAAATCATCTCAGTAAAAAAAAATTCGCCATGATATTTTTTTTTTTAATATACAATTAAGAGTTCATTGAACCAAGATTGGGATAACAATTAATTTTTGGTCATATGAGATTTGTTTTAACAGCACAAAATCATTTTTTACTGTTTGCACATTTTTTTTTTTTTTTTTTTAATTAATTTACCCCAGGCAAGGCAATAATGCCACTAAGATGCAAAGGGTTACTGAGAGTGAAAGAAATTGAAAAGACTTTAGAAGGAACTGGAAACCCAATCCTAAACACACACCCACACACAACATCTGTGTGTAGCACCTTGCATAAATTTCTTTTTTTTCTTCTTCTATATTTTGAACCACTTTCCTGGTTTCCAGTACATATTTAAATATTTAAACTGGCCAATGTCTAAAATACTTTCGGCTCTCACATAAAACATTTTAGTACCCACTAATTATATATGATTTTAGTTAAAATATGAACGAGAGACTCTAACAGAACAGAAGATGTATGACAATCTGTAAAAACTTTTTGTTTACATCTTTTGCTGAACAAACAACATGAAAAAGATTTAATTTCAAATCAAGTTGAAATAAAATCTGTTTTTCCAATGAAACTGTTTGACCAAGGCATAATGTCAACATAATTTTCTTTTCAAAATTGTCATATATGTACCACATTCTAATAATAATATATATATATATATATATATATATATATATATATATATATATATATATTTTGAACGATAAAAATTATTAGAAAAATCAATTAAAATCTTCAGACATACTGGGTTGTAGATTAATATTCTTATGCTTTTATTATTATTATTTCATTTATATTTCTCGACTAGTTTCGACCAACATGGCCATCATCGGGAGAGAAAAAATGTCTCTGCTTGCTGTAGCAGTAAACTACGGAAATGAATGTCTTGGTGAAGAAAACGAACGTTTGTCTGTAGTTTTCATTTGTTTTTTTATTATTTATTTATTTATCTTTTTAACATTCCTTGTGTTGGTCAAACAGACTCTTTTAAGTTGTCATTTGAGATAAGAGCTATATTCCCTTTTTTTTTTTTTTTTTTCCCTCCGGTCAGTCCAGCAGTTTATTTGTGTTTGGGGAGGGGATGGTAAGTGTGTGTGTGTGTGTGTCTGTGTTATTTAGTTTAGTGTGTGTGTTATTTAGTTGTTTAGTCTCTGGTAAGTGTGTGTTATTTAGTTTTTAAGGGAGTGAGTGAGTATGATGTGTGTTAGCTTGTATATTGCTATGGGTGTGTGTTATCATTTGGCCCATTAGGAAAGTGAGTGAGTATGTTGTGTGTGGGTGTGTGTATAGGTGTGAGGCCTCAACACCTCCGTAAGCCTGTCTTTTTTCTATGGGTATGGAATGTGGGTAAGTTTTGATTTGTAGGGTTATGTGTTGCTAATATCTATATTATTCAATTTATGGTTTAATCCGGCTGGAAACAGGGTGTGTAAACGTCGTATCCACTTATTTTCATGGAACTCTAAAATTCTTCGATGTGCTTAATGTTTGAATAGAGTGACCGTACGTCCATATATATATATGACACTCGTAAGTAAAGTTACTACTGTATATATAAATATAAATTGAGGGATATTTGAATAATCATAATTAATTCATCAAGTCTAGAAGAATTCTCAACAGTATGCAGAAACCACTGGATGGCGGTTTCGTCCTATTTTTGGGACTCATCTGCAGTGTGCAACCACTACTGAGAATCGAACCTGGACCGTTATGATATGACCAAAGCTTCATACCTACTGGACCAACATGTCTCAATGATGGAGAGGTAACAAACTAGACTCGATATAGTGCCAGCTCTTTACAAATTCTGTCATGCAACGCATCTGAGTCATATTGTAACGGTCCAGGTTCGATTCTCGGTAGTGGATGCACACTGCTGATGAGTCACAAAAATAGGCAGAAACGGCTGTTCAGTGCTTTCTGCATTCTGCTGGGGATTCTTCTAGACTCGATTAATTATGATAGATATATATATATATATATATATATATATATATATATATATATATATATAGTTCTGAAAAGTTATTGACCTAACTCACTTCCTAAAAATCAGTATTCTAATATTTGTTCATTGAAATAATGATTTAAGGAAGTGAGTCAACTCTTACAATTCAAAGTATGCTTTGGCTTTAAATAACTCCCAAAGGGTTGATAAACAATTAAAAACAAATCAAAGTGTTAATAGTTCATTTTTGGGAGATGGGCAGAGGTCATCTAAATATGACCATAAGAAAGGTAGAGTATGTCATGTTCTCTCTAACATATCCGGTCATTATTTCAATACCAGAAAAATTGATATGTGTAAATAATAACAAAAATGTACCAATTGAAAAACAAAATACAAACTGTATAATCACATCATATAGCAACTGATTGGCTTTGGTTTTAAAAAGTAAGAATCTATAGTTAAAAAAAAAATCAGTCTCCATCTTTTTATAGTGTGTAAACATTAATTTGTGGAGATAAGCTTAAAAAACAAAAAATAGCTTTAAAAGATTTTTACCATCACAATTAAGCGTGTCCAGTTCTGGAAATGGATCACTTTGAGAATATTTTCCTGTATCAAGTTTCAGAAGAGATTTGAGGCATTTTATGTAATTGTATTTCACAGCTAAATGAACAGCAGTATTTCCGTTACAGTCGACCAGAGTTCGCTTAATGCCTTGTTTAAGCAGGAGTTCTACCATATCCGGTTGGTTTGTCAATACAGCCAGGTGTAGGCCAGTCTGAATAGAAAAATGAAAAACATTGACACAAGGAAATGAATATATTTGCCTTTGGCAAAATATGGAGGAGGAAAGGAATTCAAAATTCGAGAGATTTCAAAGAGTGCAGATGGTGTAATTAATAAACCATAAAAACAAATTTTGAGAGGATGTGCATTATTATAAAATTTTCTAAACTAAAAAAACACTGGAATGGGTAAATGAGAAGAAAAAAGTACTGATAGAAAAAAAAAAAGCAAACTGTATAATGTCATCATATAACAATTTATTTTCTTTGCCTTGAAAAACAGAACCTATAGGTAAAAAAAAACAAGCAACCAAAAAAAGCATATGAGACTACTTGTTGGTATTTCATATTACAGTATTATGGAGTTAGGCTAAGTACAGGGTTTGGTAGCCAATGGCATCTGGGTAAATGCTTTACAACTTCTGATAAATCCCATAAGATATTTAAAAAGACATTTTCTTTTTGTAGAAAAGGTGGGTTCTTTTATGTCATCAAATACAGTATATGACCAACAAATAGCAATTGGTGACTTTGTTGATAAAAAATTATTCTCCTTTACTTTTCATGGAATTTAACTGCTAAAAAAAAATATAATAATAATAATAATTAGTGAGAAACCTGACAGTATTGATTGCAAAAATGCCTTACCTGAAAGCGGTGATTGGATATATTAAGGTCTTCAAGTGTAGCAGCAATGATAGGAACCAAGTTGTGAACAACCTCAGACTGATTGTTAATTAAAGCCAGATGCAAACAACTAAAATTTTAAAAGAAAAAAATATTTAAAGAAAATTGAAGCTGTATTGTATGTTCATTTTGAGAAAAAAACTCAACATGTCAATTTTTTTTTTCACCAAACTTAAAAAAAAAAATTGTGAGAAAACCAACCAGCTAAATAATTGGTATCTTTCAATTTGACAGTATTTTACATACAAAGTGAGAAGAAATAAAAAGTTCAAGGTATTTAAACCTGTAAATAACATTACTTTTCCACCTACTCCATTAAAGCAGTTTCCTTGGGAAAACTAACAAAGGTGCTACAACTAAAAAGTAGTGACAAATGTTCATACTGTTCATATTTCTCAAGTAGCATTCCATACATGGATATAAATACTTTAATATTGAGAAATAAAATTAGATTTAGTGGCACATCACTGGCAAATTTTTCTTAGATGTCAAAAAGAAAAAAAATATCAAAGATCAATTGAAGTAATGATTTTAATTCATTTTCTCTAAAACCTTTCCAATCTTATCTCCCCCTTCTTAATAATGAGATATCTGTTGTTTACAAGAAGTATTGCCAATAAGTAAGCATATCTTGTGCTACCATAATGGTGGAACATCACATTATTAATTAGGGAGATTAGGTTGACAATATATTGCTTCTTATTTTGTTTTGGATTAGCTTTCTGTTACTTTTAAGAATTTCAAAAAGTAGAATTCTTTCTTACATGCAACAAACGGTTTACTGTTTTGATAAAAAGCTCAGATTTTTTATGCAAAAAATATAACCAATGTAATTGCAAAATTACTTAAATATTGCCATCATTTTTTGATAATGAGCATTGTTAGTTTTCTTTTCATTTTTTTTTTTTTTTACTTTTAATGATTTAAAATGCAGAATTCTTTCTTACAGGCAGCAATAGAGTTAATTGTAGAGATAAAAATCCTGGTTTATAGATGCAGAAAAATTTAACCAATACAAGTGAAACATTACTTAAACATTGCCATCATTTTTTGATGAGATAAGTAAACTAGTAAATCAACAGAAAGGTCAGTCTTACTTATCTCCATATTTATTTGGTGTCATTATTAAATTTCGATACTTCATCAGCAAATCTTTGATACTTCCTGTGATACAAAAATCACGGAAAGCCATAAGCAAATCCAGACGTGAAGAAAGCCTGTTTGATGAAGCAGCGCATTCTTTTGTGTCAGTGCCTGAAATAGTGAAAAAAATATATGGACAATTAAATAACTATCTATATTATGATACTATCAAGTCAGCTATAATTTTGGAAGGGTATAGGTCTTATTAAAAGTTACTAATGCATTACATTGGTAACCTTTCTTTTTCTGATCATCATTCTAGACAGACAAATTGTGAGTTACCAGCAAAAGGAAAGATTTTCATAATGCTTTGCATCACAGAGATCTAATAAACAATAACAGGTTTGTTTATGTAGGAGATTTTGACCTAAAATTGTGGAGATTCACAACCCTGCCACCCACAACATTGAGAACAGGAGAGTAGACAAAGTCATTGCCTTAGCCAATTGCAGAAAATTACAATCATCATTGCTCACTTCCTGAAGGGACATGGCATATAAAAGAAACTGCTTCAAGTCAGACCTTGGTGTAAGAATTTGCCTGCTTGCTGCATACAAACACACACACAAACATATATTTCGTATTAGTATAAACATTATTTTTAGTTGGTAAATGTGTTTGAGTTAACATCCTGTTTTTTTATATTATTTCCTTAAACAATGGAATTAACATCAGCTTGCGTAGGTAGAGATCTCCTACTAAAGGAAAATGGGTTGACATTAATTTCATTGTTTAAGAAAATAAAAAAAAACAATTTATAGTAATAAGAAATTGTGTTGGACTAAAAAAATCATATATTTATTTATATATATATATATATATATATATATATATATAAAGAAAGAACAGTAGGATATATAATCCAGTGTTCTTATTGATTCTTTTTATTTTTATAAAACAGTGCTCAATGTAAATTTACAGAGCATAAATATTATAAATTAACCGATTTAAATTTTTTTTTTGCAACACAGTAATAACCATGTTTCAAAAATGTAATCTAAAAACTTCAAATTTAATTATATAATTAAATTAAAAGCATTAGTTCCATTTCATCTTCAAGCGAATATTGAAACATGGTTATTACTGTGTAGTGAAAAAAACATTTTAAATCAGTTAATTTATAATATGTGTGTGTGTGTGTGTGTGTGTGCGCGCACATATATTTTGGCAGCATGTTTTCACCGAGATGTTTCATTGAATAATTTAGACAAGTTTTGTCTACTTATTTTCAATTGGATCCTTTCCTATTTACGGACAAGCTTTTTGGTGTTTTTTTTTTTTGTTATTAAAGGAAGTTAGAAGATTACTGTGTTGATACATATTATTTTATCCTGAGTACTTTCAGCATAGCACACAATGTCATCACCATGGTGTTGTTTATTTCAAGACAAATATTGTAGGGTTCATTATTTTTAAAGACAAAATTACTGTGTTCATCTGAAATTATTTTTTTTTTTACTTGTGAAGTGAAGAATGCTGAGTGAGTACTGTTTTTAATACTTATTTCTTAAAAACTCTCACCACCATACTTAGTTACCTCCTCGGAAATGTTTGTCAAGCCAATATCAGTACTGCTCCAAATTTTTAAAGTTTTCCTTCTCTTAGACTGGCTGCCATTCAAAGCTGCTATCATTCAATGTGTACATTATATATATATATATATATATATATATATATATATAATATGCATGGTACTTATTGGAGAGCACTTAATATCAGTGATAGAGCTAATATATGTATGTATACACATACAAAAAAAGATTAAATGTCCTTCTTTTTATCAAGAAAACAAGTTCTAACAAAAATTGATACACTGCACCTATGAAACTTTGCAACTGAGTGAATCATATAACATTCTGGTTATAGAATTGTTGTCACTTCTAGAATCAAAATAAATAATTTGCTTTGTGAAATATTAACAATACCTTGTCCTTATATTTTCCTATTCTAACCAAAACCACAAAACAATAATATGAAAACGAATCGGCCCTGATCTGGCATCTTGTCTTCAATCACTTTCTCACCACCATAAGGTTGCCCCTCTGTGTCTTTTCTACAAATACTTTCATGGTAATTGTTTGGATGAGCTCATTGCTATGGTACCTAGACTCTTTGAATTTAAGTGCAGTACTAGACTGGTGTCAAAATCTTATCAATTTACAGTTGAGCTAGCTAAATGTAAGCACAAATTCTATGCTAACTGTTTCTTTTCTCACACTTCTCGCTTGAGGAACTCCCTTCTGGCTTCATTCTTTCTAGCCAACTTTAATCTGCAAAAATTTTCTTTACAAGATGACATATAAGGTGGATTTGTTCTTGAAGTTACCTTCTTCTAGCCTTGGCCGAAAAGGAAGCAGTTGGTTTGAATTCAGTATTTTCCTTCTCCTAGATTGGTTGCCAACCAAGGCTATAGAGCCCAGTCTGTTTTACTGTTTACATATAGCTAGCAGGGGGGAGATGGATTCATACCTTTCACATTAAGTGAATGCAATGAAATCAACTGGAATTTGAACTCATATCTCCAATTCATCAATTTGAGCCTCTATCCAATATTCCACTGTGATTCCCATTTTACATCAGTGCTTTAAAATTCTGTTTTCCTTTGTTTGAGAACCAGGAAACACACAGCAATGAAAAGGTTAATAACAGGTAGCATGTCAACTTACTGTAATAGCAATGTAAAAATAATAAGACGTTAAAAAAAAAATAAAAAAACTAACACTGATGATGAGGAAGATTTTTCAAAATCCACTTATTTAAATTGGACATCATTTTTACATTAGATTTTTCTCAACTTATTATGAACAGCACAGAAACCATAACCTTAATATTAATGCTACAAGTTTTGAACATCTTTATCAATATATCTTGTCAAAAGAGTTGCCCACTGAGGCTCTTTATGCTTTAAAAGTTGCAAAACAAATATCAAAGCTGATAAGAGGCACATTTGTTTGTAAAACTAGAATTTTAGTGCAACACACTGACTCATGTTGAAATCCTCATAGTATTTAAAATGCATAGAGGATTTAAACTTAAAGATATGCAAAAAATAAGATTGCATTTTTATTAAATAAGTATTTGTTATTTTAATCATTAAATTGTTTTTAAAATAGTGGGAGTATTTTGTATATTAAATATTAAATAATAAAACTTTAAATTTTTTCCAAAAAATATTAATGAAAATGAAATTGTACTAAGCTAGGCACCCTAGTAAAACCAACTTTACTTTTCACCCCCTTACCCGTTTACACTTCTCCCCAAAATTTGGTTTTGATAAGTCAATGTATATCTATTTTAGAAGGTGTGATGGATGGATGGATTAACAGAAGTCACAGAATTTTATATATAGATAGATAGTGCTATTAAGTGGATATTGCACAATGTAAATTGAAACAAAATCAAGTATCCCTGATGTGTAAAGAAAATATTTGCATATCTCTTATCATGCAATTTCCCAGCCACTATAATATAAACTTTGTAAGCAGCTTGCTGATGTCTTAACCAATATGTTTAAAAGAAAAACATTGTCCTGGGTATGATGATGAACTACATCTGGTAGCAAGGTCTCTGATTGGGATATTGGAGGTTTTGTGGAATGTGGAACCACCTCTTAATTGCTAACACCTGTTAGGATCCCAGATACAGGTAAATAGTGACCACAGCCCAACAAAAATTAAGAGTACATTTTTATAATAAAATGACCAACAATACATTTTTATAGCAAAATGACAATCAATGCAACACCAAAAAAACATAAAAGTATATTTTTATAGTAAAATTACCGAAAATACATTTTATGATCTACAAAATATACACTATTTACATTATTCGTACTATTGTCCTCATCTGTGTCGCCATATTTATTACAATGTTTTGGCAGTTGTATGCTCCAGCCTTCTTCAGGTGGTTGGAATGTCAAACTGAACCCTTTATTTCGCTCACTGTGGTAGACTGTTCTAGTTCCATGTGCCATGTTTAATGGATGTCAGTTATCAGTTATCTCCTGTTAATTCCCCTCTGAAAGTTCTCCACTGCCTTAACTGGGTATTGAACTTACACTCTTTGGGTCCTGTCACTGGATCTAACACCTTTATCCACTGTGCCAGGGTTCAGTTCAACATTCCAACCACCTGAAGAAGTCTGGAGCGTACAACGGCCGAAACGTTGTAATAAATATTGCGACAAAGATGACGACAATAGTCCGAATTATGTAAATAGCATACATAATACCTCATCTCAGAAATATAGGCAGATACAAAAAAAAATATATACATAATACAGTGTAACCTGGATATAAGAGAGTTGTCGGGAACGGTGAAGAAGTCTCTTATATCCGGGTTTGGTCTATTATATATACATTAACACAGGCTCTAATTTGGGACCAGATAAAATCTATCTTATATCCCGGTTTCTCTTATATCCCGGTTACACTATTTAGATTTTGGTACTAAATAACTCAAAGGTTGATATGACGCAAAACAAAATCAAGTTACCAACTAAAAGAAAAGTATACAAGAAAAAATAAAAGTGAGTAATTGTAGCTGTATTGGAATGAATTAATGTCTCCTAAGCAAGACGTAGAATTCTACAAGATAGGAAAATACTTTTTAATTTCGATAGTCCCCAAGTTTATGTATTGAATACACAAACTTAGAGACTAATCAGTTGATTCCAACACAGCTAGAATTGCTCTCTTTTTTCCTTTTCTTTTAAACATGCTTGTTTAAGACATCAGCAAACTGCATACAAGGGTCATCATCCCTGCCTCAGTAATATTGTTTTGTAAAAATAATGTTGGTAAAATATCTATCTGCACATCACCATTAATCTATCAGCCAATGGTCTAAACATTTCATGTTTATGATCATATCATGTGGAAACAAGAGTTCTTGTGCAACCACTAAGGTTAAGCAACATAAAGTCTGGTCAGTACCTAGATGGGTGACCACTTGGGGATACCAGGCACTGTAAGCTTGGATGTGTGAGTGGTGTAATAGATAGTGGCTCGGAATTGTTAATTGAAGAGCCAAGTTCCAATTCCAGTTGGGTTCGTTATGTTCACTTACATGCAAAATACCCTTGCGAAAGGTATAAACCCAATTCTTCTCCCTCAGCTATTGGTTATTTACTAGAACTTGTATCAGTAAATCATTATTATCTCCAAAACATCTAAAATCTAAAAATATTTTCTGGCTTTAAATAAACTGAAAAAAGTTGATAAGTAGTAAAAAAAAACAAAAAACAAACAAAAACAAATCAATTAACCAAAACTAAGTGTTTCTTTTTAGGTCAGACAATATTATAAATAATAGTAAAAAAACAAAATTACTAGTAAATAATAGTAAAAAAACATTGGGCAAAATAAAGTAATTATAAAAGTTTCTATTTATAACTGGTTGATTTTGTAATTTGGTAAAGCTTGAAATCACAATTTTAGACACTGTGATTTTTTGGATAATGAAAAAAGTACACCTTAAATGGAAGGAAATAAATTAAGTAAAATAAATTAGGATGATTTTTTTTCTCTTCATAACTTGTGTAAAAGTTGACAACAGGTGTACAGTATTTTTACCACAAGGGATCATAGACATTATGATCAAAGGACACATCTCTCATATTCAGTAGAATGACCTAACTCAGACATATTGAGAATCACATGAACTGATGTGGAATGCATATAAAGCAATCAGTAAGCATTCGCAGCTGCTTTTTATGCTTGAGATTTTCTTCTCTACCTTTTGTGCAAAAAGTCTATGCAAGCCACTGTTGAAAGTGGTCAGACAACTGAAAATAAAAGAACTCTTGGTCTCTCTTCATTTTGCATAAAATAAAACAAACATTTTCAACCGCAGAACAAGTCATGTATGTTTCTAATCCTAACCATTAAACAGAAGATTATTAATCATTGGACAATATGCTTATGCAATATTTGATATTATCACATATTCCTATTAAAGCCTATTTTATTACATTACAACTGCTTTTTATCACAATGATATGAATTAGTGAACTATTCAACCAATAGAACAGTATTGTAATGAAAAGTATTAATGTGACAGAGTAAAATTAGTAATAAGATAATAATAGCAAACAACAAAGGTACTTGAAAAAAAGACATTAGATATTAAGAACATATTTTCAACAAAAAACAACCAAACTAATTTTGGTTCAAGCTACTCACATTCAGTTTTAATCTCAGCAGACAATGTCTTTGTCGCATTGCAACTTTCAACTTCCTTTTTCACAAAACAGGCTGGATTTTCAGTGTTTGATTTGTTTTCAGTCTTGAATTTTATTCTCAAATCTTTCTTTTCTTCCTTCAGTGGATCTTTTTCCATGTCTTTCTTTTTTTCCTTCAGTGGAGCTTTTTCCAAGTTTTTCTTTTCTTCCTTCAGTGGAGCTTTTTCCAAGTCTTTCTTTTCTTCCTTCAGTGGAGCTTTTTCCAAGTCTTTCTTTTCTTCCTTCAGTGGAGCTTTTTCCAAATCTTTCTTTTCTTCCTTCAGTGGAGCTTTTTTTATTTCCTTCTTTTCTTCCTTCAGTGGATCATTTTTCAAGTCTTTCTTTTCTTCCTTCAAAGGATTTTTGGCTTTATTGTAAAGAACCGGTATGTAAGGATGAAGGTTTTCAGTGTTACAAGGCACAGAGTCAACTTGCAAATCATTGTTTTCATCACTATTTGTGGCTTCAAAGCTCATTTTGAAATCTGAGAATGATGCTGATATTGGATTAAGGTAAGAATCTAGAAAATAAATTTAAAAAAATATTTAGCATCTTTTTCCAAAAGTTACACAAAATAACTGGGTCCAATAAATATATTTGTCACCATTTTTTTTTGTTTTGTTTTTGATAATCAGTTTTTGATTTGCATTATCTAGAAAAACAGTAGATGCTTATTTCCTCTCCATATATACAAAACATTCAAAATCACTGTGCAAAGAACAGAATCAGCAAGAAGAATGAAATGAATAATTTAATCAACAATTTGAAATAATAATGACTTACAGAAAACATTAAAATCTTTGGCCTGACTTCATAAAACTTCACTTTCTCATTTTAGATAAAAAGTAACATGTAATTACAATGTAGGAAGATCAGTACAACCAAGCATACCCGATCTATAACATCGAATAGCCAAAGTGAAGTCTTGATTAGTTGCCGTTTTCTGGGGGAACTTATATAAAGCACGTCCTAATTCTGGGTGCGAGCCGAATACTGATCATATTCGGTTGAGTCGCCCATCGTAGAAGTCTGTTGTTTATTTAGACCCGAAACTTCTAGTGACATGGGAGCAACAACACTGACGACGCACCTAGTTCGGCAATTAAAGGTGTATTTTTAATAATAAATTCTATATAATCCAGTACTTTCAACAAGGTTGTTATAATCGTTCTCATGTAAAAGGCTAATTGTTTCAAGAAGTGGTTTTAAGTGAAAGTTAAGGGAGATAAACTCATGACTAATTTAGATAACAAAAGTTTGAATCTCTTAATTTTATTTTAGGATAATACATAACAGTTTTTGTTTTAGCCTAGTAGAATTTGCAATAATCTATTATTTCGTTTTTGGTTAGTTTACAGAAACATACTGTCTATATTTCTGAGATGACGTATTGTTACTATTTACACTATTTCCATTGTTTGGACTGTTGTTCTCATCTTTATTGTCATATTCACAGTCTATATTTCTGAGATGAGGTATTGTTACTATTTACACTATTTCCATTGTTTGGACTGTTGTTCTCATCTTTATTGTCATATTCACAGTCTATATTTCTGAGATGAGGTATTGTTACTATTTACACTATTTCCATTGTTTGGACTGTTGTTCTCATCTTTATTGCCATATTCACAGTCTATATTTCTGAGATGAGGTATTGTTACTATTTACACTATTTCCATTGTTTGGACTGTTGTTCTCATCTTTATTGTCATATTCACAGTCTATATTTCTGAGATGAGGTATTGTAACTATTTACACTATTTCCATTGTTTGGACTGTTGTTCTCATCTTTATTGTCATATTCACAGTCTATATTTCTGAGATGAGGTATTGTAACTATTTAAACTATTTTCATTGTTAAGACTGTTGTCCTCATCTTTATTGCCATATTCACAGTCTATATTTCTGAGATGAGGTATTGTAACTATTTAAACTATTTTCATTGTTAAGACTGTTGTCCTCATCTTTATTGTCATATTCACAGTCTATATTTCTGAGATGAGGTATTGTAACTATTTACACTATTTCCTTATATTATTATCAGTAATAAGACTGAAAAGGTTTTATAAAAACATTTTTTTTAAATAATAATATATAAGAATGCTCTTTGGAATAATTGAGATGATTTTAGTTTACATTTCAATATGGAATTGATTACAGCTTAAAAATTCTGAATCAAGGAAAAGACCAATGAAGGACTTATTTTTTTAATTTTAATATACTGTATATACTCATGTAATGTGCAAGCTTGCATATTGTACAACCTCCAAATTTTCATTTTAAAAAAATGATTTTATCACGTATCTCATGTATCATGTGAGTTCCTTTTTTGAGAAACCAAATTACAATAGACTAACCCCATTTCCTCTATCTCTTTATCCCATCTTCTAGTTAAATAAGTTAAAAAAGTAAAAGAGAAGGATAAAAGTATTGTCCGTAATGCTATACTTGTTGCAGAAATGTGTACAGCCATAAACAACCAAACAAGAAACCACTAAACATAAACAACGAAAAAGATGAATATTTGCTATGTTTGTATTTTATAATATGATACTAATATGTGAATATTCATGCATTATTATTATTGGATACAGTGAAGTAAAACATTAGTTTTATCAAAATCATGTTTATTTTAAATACAGCTGTACTTTTTGACTACAGTCAATGATATAATTTGGTTAATGGCATAGCAGCACATATGCTAATTTTATATCTTGTGTATGATGCTACCCCTTAAAATTAGCTTCAAAATTAGGTCTACAAGAGTGGCATTATACATGAGTATATATGGTATTTGATTGTAAATTGCATCAATTTTGGTTCTATTTCCTTATAATTTTGTTACACAGTAATGGGTTAATTTTATTATATGTATTATTGAATATATGATAAGACCTCTCAGGAAGAGAATTCCCTCTGGCCTGAAGTGAACTAGTAATTTAGTTTTAAAAAGGGCATAAAATCTTCAATTTTTAAACAATTCTTTGAAATCCAGAAGGTGGCACCAAACTGTTGGCTTATAATGTATATTTATTGATTACAGATTTTAATTTTTATCATTTATTTTTCAGTTCACAATTCTAATAATAAAAATTCCAATAATATTCTAGCACTGAAGTTGCCAAATTCCAGTCATTTGCATTTATGGATCAGTATTAAATATGGCTAGTTGTTGGAGAACTTGCTTCCATGCATCACCTTTCCATTGGATTAAAACAGGTAAGTTGGAACTATTCCCTAATGGCTGCAGCAGTACAGTAAGATAACTAGAAAACTTTTGCACCTAACCATCTGCAAATGTGCATGGGGTCCCACCTTAAAACCCTTGTATCCCACTACCAAAACTTGTGAGAGAATGTGTAAATATCTACTTTATAATTTTAATTTAAACTGAATTTTGCGAATACATATATTTCATGAAATATATTTTTATTTAAATCTCATTTTCAATTTATTTATTACAATAGTCCTTTATCTAATATTTTTATTTTTTTTATTGTTTTGGTAGCCATTCAAAATTTTAAAAGTGGAACTAATAGTGTTTCAATTACATTCGAGAATTCCAAAAGTGAAATTTTCAAATTCAAATTTAACCAATAAATGATCTTAACAACTAAAAATAAAAAGGTTGCATGATACACATGTATATACGGTATTTTCATTATACTGCAGGAAAGTAATGCCCTGCAAATGTATTTTTCCAAAATTTTTAATTACCTACTCATTGAAATCTATTTAAATTTTCATGTTTGACAGACATTTTTTTTTTTTGTAAATTTATGAATAAAAAAAAATTATTTTCATATTTAATTCTTTATAAATTCATAAATGATAAACATTGCATTGTATTAGTTGCTTCGCATTTTTAGAATGGTGTAAATATAAAATTATTCTTGTAAATAAACAATCTAATAAATAATGTTTAATATTTTTATTGTAAATTCTCAAATAACAAAGAAACTTTATTAACTCACTTTTACATGTGTGGGTTTTATTCTAATCCTCATTTTTTAAAACAATGAACATTGCAGAAGGAGTGAAGGTAGTTAAAATAATAGCGGTGTCTGGGCAAAAAACATCATTTTGACACAGCATTTTATTGGGGGCATGAAAGTTAAAGATTGCTGAGCAACCTGACTTTCTTCACTGGCTACCCCATGAATTTAGTCTTGTGTGAAAGGTGGTTAAACCTAATAAACATTTGCTAGGTTAGTGAGATTCCTTATCACATAGTCAATTAACAGGAAAATATTTCAAATCAATGTTAAGAACATATGTAAAATTCTATATTTATGCAACAGAGAAAAAAAATCTTTCTCTATGTGGAAGTGGGATTCACTAATAGGTCTTGAAATGAGAGGAGAAAATGAAACTTACCTAAATCACATGTCTCTTCAGGTAAAAAAGTATGACCTATGTAGTTCGTGTTGTCAGTTCCTGAAAAAAATAAAAATAATAATATTAATAAAAGCAAGCAAAGAGCTAAAAAAATAATAAAATACGAAAAATAAAAATAAAGAAAAAAGTAAAATTTATGCTTCTACTGATGAAAAAACTTGTATGAGAACAAACATCATTAAACACAAACACATTATATATATATATATATATATATATATATATATATATATATATATATATATATTCGTTGAAAAATGCACCCCTACCCTATCTAAACTTCACCTCTTTTTCGAACGTTACTCATAATTAATACAATAATATTTAATAAAAATGAACACGCTACCGCCCCTGTCTAAATGATTGGATTTCTCTGTATACTTGGAAACAAAAAAATTATGAATGTATATGCTTTTAAAACTCAGTAAATTTAAAAATAAGATATTCCAAAATTCACTTGAAGATGAAACAGAACTAATGCTTTTAATTTAATTATATAATTAAATTTGAAGTTTTTAGCTTCGTTATTTGAAACATGGTAATTCCTGTGTAGCGAAGGAACCATATTTTTAAATCAGTTAATTTATAATATTTATGCTCTGTAAATTTACATTGAGCACTGTTTTGTAAAAATAAAATTATCAATTTTACTGTTCTTTCTTTTTTTACTATGAGATATATATATATATATATATATAGGGACCACCCCAATAAATGATACCCAAGATTTAAAATTAACTTTTTAAAATGAAAAATCTTGAAATTTCTTTATTTTAGTTTTAATTTCAAGCTAATAGATTAAATATAATTTTTCTAATAAGCAAAATACTTTGCTGTCTTTCAAAAATTTTCTTTTATTAAAAAGAATTCACTTCCAAAAATAAAATATACTTTTCTGAAACTTTATTTGAGGAATATTAGTTGATTTAAAGTATAATTAATCTGATTTGAAACAAATATTATTCATTTTAAGTTTAAAATATTGCAGAAATGCATTTTTTAACATAAAAAAAAAGAATACTATATAATTTCCCATTCATAACACAATCTGACAAAAGGGTATTTGATCTGCAAAAGTTCAGTTTCACTGATAAGCCAGTAGCAAGTTGTTTTGATGTGAACACAACCTGATGATAGATCTAATGTTCTTCTAAGTATATTTAATCTGTAAAACATAATTGAAGAAAATAATGTGAACACCGTTTTTATTTGATTATTAGGTAGCCAGTAATCTTAAAAACTTTTTAAAATATTCACCATAATCTAATGTTTTATTGAATTTTAGAAATGTTGACTTTTAGGTACTTCCACCAAATCACTGAAAGAACTGCATAGCATGATGAAAAAAGAACAAGGTTTTATCATCAAAATGTTTTTGTGATTGTTAAGAGGAAAGACCAAGATTTTTTTTATTATTTTATGAAATATTTTAGTCCTTTCTAGCATGTTCGAAATTTTGGTTAAAAATCTTGTCTTTTTGCTTCAACAGTTGGCATAATATGATTAGTGTTTTAGCATCATTTTTCCTGGTGAAATCACATTGATTTGGAAATTCTTGCAAAAATCAAATAATTGTTGAATTATAATTAAACTTTCAGGATTTATTCACAAATGAATGAAATTATTTTTTAAATATTTTTTAAAAATTTTGGTAAAAATATATATATATTTTTTAACATGTTACCTCACCACTTACCTAATTTCATGAAATTTCAAGAAATTAAATTTTATTTCCAAAATTTGTTTTATTAGTTAAAAGCAGAACTCCTCTGAGAATATGTAAATCAACTTTTTTTTTTTCAAACTGCTACTCAAAATCATAAAATAAAAAATGCAATAAAACTGGCATTATTTAATTAGAAAAGCTTTTAATTTATAAATATGATTTAAGGACACTATTGTCTTAAGAAAAGTTTTTTTTCGATGAATAATGAATTTTTACAAAAATTGTTTTCATTTTTTTTAAATTTTAATTATAATAATTTAATTTTTTTTTAAATTCTGCATTACTTTAATTGCATTATGTGATATTGTTATTAAGTGAAAGCTATATTTACGAATCAAAAATTGAAAAGCTTGATACAAATTATTTTGCACAAGAATTTTTAAATTTTTTAAATGTATATAAAATATTATCTAATGTGCCCATTTTTGAAAGTATGGTCGACCATACACATTTTCAGAAAATAAGAAGAGTGATAATGACTATAGTAAATTTATAGTCAACATTCCTATAATTAGATTACAAAGAATGTTTTCCAACATTTTTACGATTACTGAGTACTTAAAAATTAAATAAGACAGGCACTTACATCATTTTCTTAAATTATGTTAACAGAAAGTCTCCATAGAAAAACAATCAATCTGTCAACAACACTTGTCAGTCATGTAGTAAACATGTCTAATGTCGGTTAAAAAACAGAGCTATTGTTTGTGTTAAAAATCCATTTCTGTGTTTTTAAATTTAAAGGAAATAATATTTATTTTAAATCAGCTAATAATGCTCAAATAAAATTTCAAAAAAGTATAATTTATTTTTGGAAGATTTTTTTAATACAGCGGATTACATTGCGATGAAAGACGACTAAAAAAGGGGGCACTAATCAGCTATTTTAGAAAAGAAAAACAATCGATTCTAATCAATTTCTGTTTGAAATACACCCGCAGAGTATTTTGTTTAGTGGAAATAGTAAGTTTTTAAATCCTTTAGCTTTCATTGCAATTAAAGCTAAAATTAAAGTTTCAAGAAAGCTTTTTCATTATTAAAAATTCATTTTTTTAAAGTAAACGTTCTCTACTAAATTTACTTTTTTCTAGTTATCGATATTATTTTCTGAAATTTTAATTTATCGATATTTCATAAAATTAAGTGGGAGTAACTATGTAAAAAAAAAATATTTTTACCAAGATTTTCTAAGAACAAAAAAAATAATTTCATTCATTTGTGAATAAGTCCTTAAAATTTAATTAAAATAATCAAACTACTTTGGTCATTACCCTTTTTTAAATAACAAACATTTTTTTGATAAAACTTTTTTTCATCATGGGATGCAACATTTTTTTTAGAAAATTTTGGAGATACCTACAATTAAAAAAACAAAAAAAAGAATACTATATAATTTCCCATTCATAACACAATTTGACAAAAGGGTATTTGATCTGCAAAAGTTCAGTTTCACTGATAAACCAGTAGCAAGTCGCAGTAAAACATTTTCAATTACAATGCCACGTCTCACTTTTAGAAACGTTTAAAAAAACAAATCTCATAAGACAAAATGTCTGGTGAGACAGGCTCAGTGAGTCTCAAGCAGTCAAGTGGTACTAAAAGAGACAGAAAAGAGAAAGAAAAGAAACCCAAGAAGAACAGTTCCTTAATATTTTTAACGGAACTCCCCATCCAAACAATAAGTTTTTACTTTTAGTTTTAACTAACTATCTCTCTTCTACTACTTTCCATTTTATTTTAAGTCTTACACTACTGTAAAAAACTTAAATTAAGTTTTTATATTCTGTTTTTTTTTAGTATTGTGTTTTTTTTTAGTTTTTTTGTGTTAATGATTTTCATTGATTTTTGTCACTTTTTTTGTGTATGAACTTGTGCACAAAATACTGTGTAGTGTTGTTAATGTAGAAGCAATCATCTGGGATCCAGGAATAATCGATCCATACATTGATTCCTCTGGGGAAAATAGTTTCGGTTTATGAACATTTCAGGTTACGAACGTCCTTAAGAATCAAATTTGTGAACCGTATTTCAACACTGATTTAAATCATAAGTTAATAATTCATAATCATAATTTAATTTTGAGATCATTAGGGAACTAGAAACAGAAATATGTTTTTTGTAATAAATGACTTTGCAATACCAAATCGGATAAATTTTTTTTTTTAGATTGAGTTTTACTTTTTTTAGGACACACTTCAAATTTTCTAAATATTTTCTAACATTAAAAGCAAATTAGTGATAAAAAATACAAAGTAATTTTCAAATTAAATTTTCAGACCATAACTGCCCAAATTTTAGAAAGAATCATTTCCTAGTAAGATCTTTCAAATAAGTGCATAAAAATATTTCTTTTTTATTTATTATTATTATTGAATCCTGCAGCTAGTCTTATTCAAATTTAATATTATGCAGTGTAACCCGGATATAAGAGAGTTGTCGGGACCGGAGAAGAAGTATCTTATATCCGGGTTTCTCTTATATCCGGGTTTGGTCTATTATATATACATTAACACAGGCTCTAATTTGGGACCAGAGAAAATCTCACTTATATCCGGGTTTCTCTTATATCCGGGTTACACTGTGGTTAAAAATATCCAAACTGCTAAAAATCAATTTTTTTGCACTTTCAAATACTAGAGAATATTTTGGCAAGATGCTAAAACGCGTATTGAAATCCTCAGAGTATTTAATTTTTTTTAGTATATTTGAAGTTATCGCTAACATTTTTGTCGAGATTTACAAACTCTACGTTTCATTCAATAGAAAAAAAAACTATTAATTCCCCTCCCCTAAATTAATGAAAAGTAAGAAAGAAGCTATGCACCTTAGTAAAACCAACTGTACTTTGTATCCCCATTTAATTATTTGCACTTCTCCCCAAAATCTGGTTTCGCTCGGTCAATGTACGGCTATTTTAGGCCGGGTATGAAGGACAGACGAACTAAAGGAAGTTACATATATTTTTTTTTATATAGAAAGTGTTTATAATATTTTTAACTAGCTTAAAAGTAAAACTAAAAGCCGTCCTATCGGGCGGCATTTAAGCTAGCTGCTGCGGAGAGTCCTTGAGTGGGCCGTCATCACAATAGGTAGGCTAGGCTGGAGTAGATGCGATCATAAACAACAATAAACTACAGAACTCAAAATTGATCGCTGCATTTAAGTATTGTATTATTTAAGCTTCTGAGCTCACCTTTAAAAAGTTCAACTATAATTCTTCTGCCGCCGCTTCATTTTTAAACATAATTTGAATTTGATGATGTATGTGTAGGTCCTTACTTTCCGTACTAAAAAAATTATTTGTATTTCAATTTCATGGTTGACTTTCGATGGATTTCGCAATTAATTTCGATTATTCCCAAATTTATTTCCATGTTACAAAAATTGTTATCGTACAAAAACATTCGTCGCAAAATATCACTTTAAAAAAAAATCACCGAAAAGTAAAACAATTGCAGTGATGAAAACTTGGGAATCCAAACTTTCAACATTTCCACCCCGGAATGTTTTTAATTTGTTCACGGAATCGGCCTGATTCCAAAATAATGGTATGTTGGGCAAAGTCCTCTAGGAGTAAAAACAAGTTGAAAACACGAACAATTTCATTTTGAAAAACTAGTGTAATAACTTGAGAACTTTTTCTTTTTTTCATTTGAAACAAGCAAGCTATATAAAGTTAAAGAGTTGATTCGTATTTATTTAGATTCATTCTTTAAAAATAAAATGTTTTGATGAGTTTTCTTTTTTTGCAGTATTATTGACCTTGCATCATATATAAAAAATAAATGACTAATTATTTTATTTTATTTTTTTTATGACTGTTTTTAGAAATTATATGAAATGGCTAAAAAACTATGAAAAAGATAATATTTATCATGAGATATTACAATTTGCCATAAACAAGGCTATAAACTCTAGATTCTAGTCTATTCTAGACATGGAAAATGGAAAAAACAGAAAAAATAATTGTATTTTAAAATAAATGATTAATTTTTTTGTGTTTTACTGAAGTCAGTTGAAAAGGTAATGAATTCATCACGTAAAATTTTAAAAAGGTAAAAAATTATTTCTGCTTATATATTATATACATTGCTTAGTGACTGCTTACATGAAAGAAAGTGCTAAAATTTTCAACCCATTATAATTATTTCAATAACCAAATGATTTTGTGAAGTGAATCTAGCCAAGAACTTTTTAGATCCCCTTCAAAAAAATTAAGAAGGGGAGTCGGATTATAAGCAAAAGCAATAAAAAAAAACTGAATTAAAAAACTTACCTGCCTTCTTTTTAAATAAACAGATGAAAAATAATAATAATAATACAAACCAGAACTTGTTAGATTGAAGTTATGAGAGTAAAATACAAAATAATCAGAAAGAATTCCCAGTGTTTCTGCTTTACATGTTTGTACTAAATAAAAAAAACAAGTTTGCATCACAATTTAAATGAAAGACTGTTAGAGGGGAATTTTTCTAGAAGAAACTGAAACTGAAATATTTTTTTATTTTTGTTGGAAAGAAAAAAAAAGTTGTTTACAGCTTTAAAAAATTAATGGCATAGAAATCATAAAACATTATTTTGGCAAACAGGAAAATTTCAATAAGAATTTTTTTTTTTTTTTTTTTTTTTGCATCAAAATTTAATTTTAAAAAATTCCGATTTAAATTTTATTGCTATGAACATTTTCTTACGTTTACACTTTGAAACATTTTTAAGCATAGACTAAGTGCGTATCTTATTTTCACATATGAAGAGAGTGAACTTTTTTCCCCCTTTAAGTTATTAAATTACTAAAGTAAACAAGGCTTACATTTTTTTTTTTTAAGATAGTGAAACAAACCCAGGTTTGAAAGTTACTTAAGTTACTCAATTTCCCCATTCAAAACAAAATATTCAACAAAAAACTCTTGAAAATTTTTTGACATTAGTGCATTAGTCATTTTAGAAAACTAAAAGTTATATTTATTTCCTCAAGTATTAAAATAAACATCTGCATGTAGTTTTAAAGGTGGTCACATGGTAAAAATATCGATTTTTTTTGTTTTCTTTGAAGAACAAGAAAGAAAAAACGTAATTAGAAAGGGACATTTTTAGCAAGCTAGGAAAATATTCATAAAAAATTCACTGGAAATATATTAAAAAAATGTAAAATTATTTTTATAAGTGTAAATATTTTATTAAAGATTTTTATTAAAGATTTAAAATAAGATTTTTAAATTTAGGAGTTGAACTTTAAATTCGATTAAAATAGAAATTTAAAAATTTAACAACTTTACATTTTTCTTTATTGTGTCCTAGTAATTTCAACTCTCTTGGATGCCCTTTTTGTTTCCACAAAATCTGGCTTCTTCAAAATACTCCCCTTGTCGTTTGGTAAGAAATAAAATTCTTAGATGTTATTTGGAATCTTGTAAAAGGATTTACATATGGTAATGGTAATATTAGCCTTTTCCTTATAAGGAAACATTCATTGAGAGCAGTCAGTACTATTTTTGTTTGAAATCTATAAAGTCTTTCTATTAAAACAATTTTTCATGAAAAATTTTTCTTCTTCAAGTCTAACTCTTATCACTCTTTTCAATATTGATGGTGGTTTCTTTCCTAACTTTTTGTTTGAAGTACTGTGGAATATCAACATCTTATGTCATTATTTTCTCTTCAAGGGCCGTCCTGGGTACGACGTTAAACTGCATCCAACAGCAAGGCCTCTGATCAAGAGGTTTTGAGGAAGCGTGGAACCACCTCTTAATTGCTGGTGTTCCCAGGTCCACCCAGACCCGCGGTGGTAGCACCTGTTGGGGTCCCAGCTATGGGCAAATAGTGAACTTCCATGTTTGTACCATGTCCTGGGTATGACGACAAACTACATCCGCGTCCTGGGTATGACGACAAACTACATCCGCGTCCTGGGTATGACGACAAACTACATCCGCGTCCTGGGTATGATGACAAACTACATCCGCGTCCTGGGTATGACGACAAACTACATCCGCGTCCTGGATATGACAACAAACTACATCCGCGTCCTGGGTATGACGACAAACTACATCCGCGTCCTGGGTATGACGACAAACTACATCCGCGTCCTGGGTATGATGACAAACTACATCCGCGTCCGAGGTATGACGACAAACTACATCCGCGTCCGGGGTATGACGACAAACTACATCCATGTCCTGGGTATGACGACAAACTACATCCGCATATTTGAACTTTATTGGAGTAGCTAAGCAATTAAATTAAATTTTATCAACAAAATAATTGCTTTTTTATAAAGATCACAAAAGACCAGAATGAAAATGAAAAAATATTATTACCAGCTCTACGTTTTTGAAAAATATTATTACCAGCTATACGTTTTTGAAAAAAACATTTTTACCAGCTCTACATTTTTGAAAAAACATTATTACCAGCACTACGTTTTTGAAAAAATATTATTACCAGCACTACGTTTTTGAAAAAATATTATTACCAGCTCTACGGTTTTGAAAAAATATTATTACCAGCTCTACGTTTGTGGAAAAATATTATTACCAGCTCTACGTTTTTGAAAAAATATTATTACCAGCTCTACGTTTTTGGAAAAGTGTTATTACCAGCTATACGTTTTTGAAAAACCAGAATGAAAATGAAAAAATATTATTACCAGCTCTACATTTTTGAAAAATATTATTACCAGCTCTACGTTTTTGAAAAATATTATTGCCAGCCCTACGTTTTTGAAAAATATTATTGCCAGCTCTACGTTTTTGAAAAATATTATTGCCAGCTCTACGTTTTTGAAAAATATTATTACCAGCTCTATGTTTTTGAAAAGTATTATTACCAGCTCTACGTTTTTGAAAAATATTATTACCAGCTATACGTTTTTGAAAAATATTATTACCAGCTATACGTTTTTGAAAAAAACATTACCAGCTCTACGTTTTTGTAAAAACATTATTACCAGCTCTACGTTTTTGGAAAAATATTATTACCAGCTCTACGTTTTTGGAAAAATATTACTACCAGCTCTACGTTTTTGAAAAAATATTATTACCAGCTCTACGTTTTTGAAAAAATATTATTACCAGCTCTACGTTTTTGGAAAAATATTATTACCAGATATACGTTTTTGAAAAATAATATTACCAACTATACTTTTTGGAAAAAAACTTTTTCAGCATTGAATGGCCCAACGAAGGTCGATATGCTGGTTAAATAATCAATCAATCAATCAATCAATCTCTTCAAGGGACATGTGCTTTCTACTTTAGTTGTTGCTGTTGTTGAAAGTTTCTATTATTTTGTAGTTCTTTGTTCTGTTGCATGAGGGTCAAAGAAGAATGGGCTTCACTAAAACCTATAAGCTTTATTTGCACAAAGTGATTTTTAACCATCAATCTGAGAAAGCACTTGTATACAACAGATATAGTTTAGATATTTCTAAATAAGTTGCATGACATCTATATGAAAGTCTTGAGCTGACAAAGCTATTTCAAAACATGACTTGAGTTTTTAGCATAATATTTTGGTTTTGTAACAATTTGCAGCATTGGGTAAGACTAACCCTAATGCAACCTATTCATGTTCCTTATCTCCTATATTAAATTTGTTGGAACAGATCCATACAGCAAGGTATTTGTTTAGTATTTACTAAATCCAGTATCTGTCTATATTTCTGAGATGAGGTATTATGTGCACTATTTACATTATTCTGACTATTGTCCTTATTTTTGTCGCCATATTTATTACAACGTTTTGGCATCCATTAAACATGGCACGTGGAACTAGAACAGTCTACCCCAGTGAGCGAAATAAAGGGTTCAGTTTGACATTCCAACGACCTGAAGAAGGCCAGAGCATACAATGGCCAAAGAGTTGTAATAAATATGGCAACAAAGATGAGGACAATAGTCTGAATAATGTAAATAATGTTTAGTAAATCCACATTTTTAATTTTTATGATGGATTCAAGGTGTGAACGGTCACTTTTCATTCCAATTCCAGATCATAGTTTCCATTTTGGAAAAGGTTTATCTTGATTCCTATTTCTTGGAACACTTGATCAAGAAAAAGGAAAACATTCTAGTATGTATTAATAGAGAATCTAATCATCCTCCATCAAAGATGAACTCATAATAAGGATATTGAACTTTAGGACATTGTGGAAAATTAGAAAACATATGTGAAACAGGAAATGGAAAGGTTAAAAATATGAACACTCTGTAAGTATGTGAAACTAGATGGATAAACAATGGGGAACTTTACAAGCAACAGATACAGAATTATATATGCAGATGGAGAGAAAAAGGAAAGAGTAATAGAGATAATTTTAGACAAGAGGAAATGTATTTTGGGATACTGGCAGCTTTCGGACAGAGTTATCAACAATTTACAAGCCAAACCATGTTTTCGATTGTACGAAATACTGTTTATTTTTCCTGGGACTGAATGTTGCATTAACAATTTTTTTGTAGATAACAATGATTTTCCCAGATATAAGTCTATTTAACCTATAGCTTGGTGGGGTTGATGGATTCATATCTTTCCCAAGGGTATTTGCACGTAAGTGAATGTAACAAATTTGACTGGGATTTGAACTTGGCTCTCACCAATTTTACAAAACACAGAAAAATGTTGATTTCAATCTTTAGGAATGACTGCAAAACAATTGCTCCTCCCCAATTTATGGGCAGAAGCACACAAATGCTTGCTGGGATTTTTTCCTAGCCAATAAAATAGGCTGGTTCTTAGTTTCATCTGGCTCACTCTCGGTCTGTTTTGTCCTGAAGTCAGAACACTACGTTTACTTGTCTGAACATGTTTTTGTATGTCAAATCCAATTTTTAGTTTGTGAACTTGTTGACATATTACTGTTGCTTTGCCTTATTACTGTTAATTTGCCTTGTATATATTGTTTGCTTGCTTTATATTATTTTTTGCCCTGTTCTTTTCGTTTTATTGCAAACTTTGTCAAATCTGTTTGTTAGACAGTTCTGTTACTTATTTTGCATTTAACCATGGCTACTCACTACTCACAAAAAAGAAATAGATAAGTTTTAAAACACATTAAAAAATGCCAAAAGTCAGAGCAAATTGCAAGAAATTATCACAGGGGACATAAATGCAAAAATAGGAAAGGAACAAGAGAGGGAAATAGTCAGCAAGTATTGACTCAGATTATGCAATGAATGCAGGGAAAAATGAATTTATTGCTACACATCAAACAATAAAGTAATAATTAGCACCTGATTTGAAAAACATCCAAGTCACTTGAAGAGGAGGACAACAAGGAGGGAACAAATAACCAAATTGATTACATAATGATCAGTAAAAAAATTTTAAAATACAGTACTTTAAAACATACACAAGCATCAAATGTGAGAGCAATCAAAATGAAGATAAAATTACAAAAAAACAAAACAAAACAAACAAACCTAAAGCAATGCATAAACTAGAAAACAACAAACTCCTGAACAATTCAATATACAAACAAACACTAATTTCCCTATTTGTGTAGTGTGGTTAACAGTGGAAAGTGTGATATAAATCTGAGCGCATGTAAGAATAACTAAAAATGCCTTCTAGAAAATAAGCAAAGTATTAAGAAATGGAAAAATGCCATTAGAAAAAATAAAGAAAAGAGTGCTGAACTGCTACGTAATATCTACGATGGAAAGTCAAAAATTATCCTCACATACAGTTATGGTAAAAGTGTGGATAATTTTTGACTTACCTTTATAATATCTTATAATTGCAGTGAATGCTGGACAAATTCCTTACAGCTCAAGAAGAGACTTGAAGGACAGAGATATTGTTCTATTGACAAATGCTGGGAATACCATGGACAGAGCATGTAACAAAGAAGTTTAAAAAAGAATAGGAACAAAGGAACCAATACTGACAATCAGAAAGAGACTCCTGACAGAATCTTCACAAATTTAAATGCAACATCATTTGCTGTCTTCTGTTACCGTATTTCCCAGTCTTCTTTTATCCTTTCCTCAATCCCCTCTATATGCAGTCTTTTCCCTCACTTTCACTCTCTGCAACCCCCCTGCATGCTAGTGGCTCTCCTGCCTTGCTTGGAGTGAAATGCTTAAAAAAAAAAAAAAATAAATAATGGGGAGAAAGGTCTTTCACATTCACAGAACATACTGAAAACAAGAGAAACCTTCTTTGGATTGAGTGAATAGACGGCAGAACAAAGACAAAGAGGGATATTAAAGGGGTAACCATAGAAATTCAGGAAGCTGTGGAGAACCATCATCACCTATGTCCTGAAAGGACATGGCACATAAAAGAAGAATCAACCTCCTGCTATCTTTAAGCAGATTTCTGTATCTATTGGCAAAGGACTTCATATAATAGAAGCAAACTTGATAATGCTAAATATAATTATGAAATAGTATTGAAAAACAGTGGCTATTCCATCTATTGGGCATGTGAAGAAAAATAACAGAAGATAGTGGGCTTGAATCAAATCTATCTCTAAGATAGTGAAGACCAAAGGACTTCATATAATAGAAGCAAACTTGATAATGCTAAATATAATTATGAAATAGTATTGAAAAACAGTGGCTATTCCATCTATTGGGCATGTGAAGAAAAATAACAGAAGATAGTGGGCTTGAATCAAATCTATCTCTAAGATAGTGAAGACCAAAGTTGTCAAAAATTCTTATATATAGTGGAGAAGTGCTTCACAGTGATATTTGTGAAAATCAAGGTGGGCAATTTGCATAGGTATACAACTGGTTTGGCAACAGCTGAACATTCAGTAAGCAACTAGCAATATGCCTTGTCTTACAATCAAGATATGTTCTCAGTACTGAGAAAGACATTAATTCTGAATTTTATTTGAAAGTACTGGAATCTGTTTATATTAAGTCTTACCAACCATATCTTTGTAAGTATAAGGAGTGTTTGGTGAACATAAAGGCTGTAGGTATTATGTAATTGTATAACATTTGGTCTTTGGTATTCATTTTTAGTTACTGTGCACATTTTTTGTCCTTAATCGAGTTCTGATGAGAGAGGACTGATAAACCAGTTTAGCTGTCTTTGTTAGTCATGTTGTATTTTGATATTACGACTTCATGGTCATTTTATTATTTGTTAGTCCCCATTTGTTTTATTAATTTTTCTTCTTGTTTTAATATCTCTGTTTTTATTGCTTTAATAACATTTTATAACCTTGCAAAAATATGAAATTTTTTTTATCAGTTTCATCCCATTCAAGGCAGCAAAGCCACTAAGAAACAAGGGGTTACAGAGTGTGAAAGAATTAGGAACAGATACATTAATAATGAGCAGGAAAAGTAATCAAGAGGATAGTAGATAGCAATTGACATTGCATTTAAATTTTTGTAGATTAAAGTTGGCTGGAAAGTATGGATCTGGAAGGGAGTTCCACAAGTGAGACAAGTAATCAACAGTTGAGACAATAGTGTCTGGGTATGATAAAAATAAAGCCCAAAATTTACAGTAACATCTAGCCAGCTCAACTATAAATTCATGAGATCTCAATGCCAGTCAAGTACTGTGTTTAAATTAAAAAAATCTAGGTACAAAATAGTATGTGTTTGAAATTATTCATCAGAAAGCCACTAAAAGTTGTAGCTGTTTTAGATTGTAACATATAAAGAAGCACAATAGAAAAATGTTTCCTGTGAATGATATCAATAACAACCCTTATTGTAATTGCAGGAATAAGAGCACTATGTGTTAGGTGGAAGATGCTTAACATCTAATAGGTTGTATAATGCAACAGTAAGTTGTAGAGAGGTTCTGAACTACATTAGGGTAACTTAAGGACCCTGAAAGTACAGATACAATAATCATAAATCCTTGTTCAATATAAGAGATCAACTACACTATTCAAAAGCATACAGGAATTGAAAGATCAGAATATAAATGATCAAATGATCAAGGGAGTATTTAGAAGAAAGCACATGCTTGGGAAGTTAGATTTTGTAATGTAAGCTGTGACTGCAGATCTTATGCATCCTGAATTTAAGTCACACAATTATTTCCTTAAGAAATATTTTTCCAAGTATTTTATCTAAAAAATGAATATATTTCTGATATACTGATAATGCTCAACTAATATATCCCCGCAAAACAACATTACCTGACCTTGTAGATAAACTAAACAAAGTCAAACATACAATAGAATTTACTTATGAAACAGACAACACATTACCTCCTCTTGATATCATTTTAAACTGTACAGACAATGGCCTAAAACTAAGTGTTTTACAAATCAACTAATAAAAATTACCTCATAAATTTCTATTCTCACCATAAGAATAAAATAAAACCTGAAATAATTATCAGATTCTATCTAAGAGCACTCAGGATTTGTAGCCCTTAATATTTACATGAGGAAGAGAAATGCATTGAAAATACTTTTAAGCTCCTCCAATACCCTATTTCATATTCAAAGATCATCAAATATTTCAAAATAAAAGAATTAACCCAACCTAAATCCAACAAATAGAGATATATTATTCTACCTACTAGCTAGATCACAAATACAATTAAAAATAATTTTTCTGAACTTAACATAAAATTGGTTGCAAGTACTTCAAAAACAATAAGAGACTTAATTAATACAAAATAAAATAATAATAGGCTAAAATTTGAAGGAGGAATTTACTCTATCACCTGTAATGGAATAAATAGGAGAAACCTCTAGGAATTTAAATAAAAGATTAGATGAGCACAAAAAGATCTTTTACAAAAGAACATGCAAAATGTATTAGCCAGTCACTGTAAGGAATCTGACCATAGTTTCAATTTAAAAAATGGTGCTTTAATTAAAAGAGAAAGCATTTTATTAAGATGAAAGTGTATAGAAAGTTCTATGATTGCTAGATCATCCACAATAAATTTGCATCCAGCATCTTACAGCATTTTACCTTTCTTGGTAGATCTATTATCAGAATGTGGGATACTCAATATTAAAAGTGATAAAAACAAAATAGTAAGAAAACTGAATGAAATCAACCAGGCTACATGCCAAGACATGGGGAGAAAAAAAAAGTTTTAATTTTAAATTTCAGCATTCCAACATCTTCAGCAATTCCTATGATTATGACTGATGCTGCTGTTTTTATATCTCTCCTTCCTACACATATATACTTCCATCAACAAAAACGTTACCTTATTTCAAAGAAGTCCTTTTAGAGCAGGAGCCGGTAATCTTTTAGAGAGAGTGGGCCACAAAGCTGTGCATTGTCTTAGGGGAGGGCCATGATATCAAATAGACTATAATAAATTGTCTCAGTCTCAGATTGCTTCATCCAGAAGGCTGCTTTGGTCTGGAGGTTTCAAGAAAATACAATGAAGTTAATCCTATATTATTTAAACAAGGTTCCTTATAATGAAGGAATAACAGAATATCAACTACATTTATTACAAACGAAATACAGTTAAAAATGGCAAATTATTAATGAGACACTTGTTTCTGCTTATTGTACAATAACTTCTTCACATCAGGTCAAATATTTCTCAAGGACAAAAGTAAAATAACATTCAGGTGGTCATCACCTAACCTCGTTCTTAAATGATTTTTACTATATTTCATTTTCGAAAAGGGCACACAAGCATGCACCCTTGTGCAAATTAATTGAAGCAACTGCTTTAGTTTCCTTTCTTTTACCATATAGTCAGATTTAGATCCACTGGCGTGACAAGGTATAATCGATTCCTATTTTTTCTTCAGATTAGGTCATTTGCAGTGGTGTGCAGTAATAGAAATTTATTTTCGGGGTGTATGATGAAATTTGTTTGGAAAAATATTGTGTCATCTGTGATTGCATCAGATTTTTATCATGTCCAGACACTATTGTCTCGACTGTCAATTACTTGTCCTACAGCCATTGTTTGCGATGGAAGCTTACAAAAACTGTAACGCTGCACAAACACACTGGCAAGTCTTACCAGTGACCAAATCAAAGTACTATAGACTGGCCTGGAAGCTCTGCTGATTTAAATCCAATTGAGAATCTGTGGTCAATCTGGAAGGAACGACTTCGTGGAATGGACATACAAAGTACTAACATGTGAACTTGGTTATGTTTCATTGGAAAAATACAAAAAAAATGTAAATAATAATGGAATTATTTGTTTTGTTTCAATTAATTTGTACAAGGGTGTATGTATTTCCAAATAATGATACCATTATTTATCGCATTATTCAATAGGTTTTTTTATGTTTTGCCAAGCAAAAAATATAAAAATATTTTCTGCTTGGCAAAACATATTTCTTGTAGCAGTGGATTTGGAATGGAATTTTGATTTAAAAAATTTGTCACATTGTAAGTCAATTTTATTCCAGCCAATATTTTTTCTGCCACTTGCTCCACAAATTAATTAGATAATTAGCGTACAGGTCTTAATTTGGGGGTCTGGACAAAAGTCCAATCTTTCAATCTTATGTTCTATCTTACTTTTAATGATGTTGGTAGGATAACTATTATTAATAAGAATACAACATATCCTATCCAACTCTTGCTGAAGGGTGCAAGGGGAACAAATCTTTAAAGTACAATGGACTAATGTAATAATTAAGTTGACTTTTCTGGAACTGGGGACAAAGAAGTTCCAATTAGTGTGTAAACCATTAAATGTTGGTTTATGGAACACACTAGTAATAAATTTACCATCTTTTCATTCTATTAGAACATCCAAAAAGGGAAGAGAATTATTTTCCTCTACCTTCATTGTGAAAACCAAGGATGGGTATAAGGAATTTAAATGGAAAAAAAAAAGAGAAAAAGAGTTACCTCGTTTATGTTGTCAAACATAGAAAAAATGTCGTCGACATAATGTAAATAAACATAAGGTTTCTAACATTTCGCAAATAATAGGCTCTCATAGTATCCAACAAAAATGTTGGCTAAAGAGGGACCCCAGGTGCTACCCATAGAAATCCCATCAATCTGGGTATACATAATATCCTCAAAGCTGAACTCTACCCATTCCATTGCTAAATTCATGACTGACTAGTCCTGTATATATCGTCTCTTCATTTAACTTAAATTTAATATAAATATGTCTCCATTAACCATGTCCTGAAGATGGTCTATTAGACCGAAACGTCTGACATTGACAGAAAAAACAAAAACAGAATAAAAAACAGTAAACTCACATATTCGGATTTTGCTTTGTCTTTTCCACATTTTCATCATATATATATATATATACACACACACACACACACACACACACACACACACACACATACTAATAAAATATAAATGTATATTTATTAATAGTATCAATTTTAGCTCTGTTATTTTATAGCAAGCACTGTTTTATTATCACTAGTACTTACTGTACACTATTACATATCTCAATTAGGTAGCACCAAAAAAAATAAAAAATAAAATAAAAGCGATACCTAAATTTAAAATAAATTTCAAAAAATGAAAAATCTTTCTTGAAGTTTTCATTTTAGTTTTAATTCTAAGCTAATAGATTAAATTTAATATTTCCAATAATCAAAATACTTTGCTGCATTTCAAACTGATCTTAATAATAACACTAAGATTTTGATGATAAAATGTTTTTATTTTTATTATTAATGGGCATTTTATTCATCTTGTAACCTCTTTTCTTCCTGAATCCTGTTCTTTTATTGTCCTTTCTCCTCACTAAAGAATTCTCATTCCCTTTCACTCCAAATAATCCCTTGCATCTTAGTGGCATTATTGCCCTACTTAGGGTGGAATTATTAAAATTGAACCTTTTGAAAGTACTTAATATCAATGTCCTATTTAGAAAGTAAAGATAAAGTTTTGAAAAAATTGTTTTAAATTAAAAATAAATACTTTTACGCATTTAAAATCATTACATATATAAATCATTAGTAACATATGTAAAATAGAAAATCCAAATGGAAAAAATCAGCTAAAATTAGAAGTTAGTAATCAACATGACTGAAGGAAGTGAAGTGTACTCTTGTGTATGCATGTGTGCGGCTTCATGACTGCGTATGTTATGGCAGATATCATTGTTTGTGGGTGAGGTCATTCGTGCTGATTTTTTTGTACTAGTAGGGAGGGAGGAAAGAGAAAAGGAGAGAAAGAATGAAAAAGAAGTAGAGAGACAAAAGTGGATAGTTTTTACTCGTGTTGCAAGCAGTTGAAAAATAAAAGTTTGATTTAGGGAACTTTTCTCTCACTCTCTTTTTTTAATTTTTTTTTTTATAGTAAAATGAAAAAAATTTGGAAACTGAAAATGTACGTAAATTCAAAAAGATAGATTAATAGTTTTAAAGGTCTGTACCGCTATCGGTCCTGACCTGGCATCTCAACATCAGTCACTTTCCTACCGCATGACATGGCTTCCCTCTGTCTTTTCTATAAACATTTTCATGGCAATTGTTTTGATGAGCTTTCCTCCTTGGTACCTTGACCACATGAATCTAAGTGTACTACTTGATTGGCAACTAGGTCTCACCATTTTATTGTTGAACTAGCTAGATGTAACTGTATTTTCTATTCTAATAGTTTCTTTTCTTGCACTTCTTGTCTGTGGAACTCTTTTCCAGTTTCCTGCTTCCCCGCCACCTACAATCTTCAAAAATTTAAATCCAATGTCAATTTCAATTTTCCTGAATCCTGTTCCTTTATTGTCCTTTCTCCTCATTCTCTTTTACTCCCAGTAGCCACTTGCATCTTAGTAGCCTTATCACCTTGCATGGAATGAAATGATTATAAAAAGAATAAAACAGAGATGAATTTTAGTTGAATGTGATGAATGAAGATATGGTTGTTACAGTCAGAAATTAAATAGAATCTTATTGAATAAATTACAAATTTTTGTGTTTACTGTTTACTGCCATGGACTTCCTAAAAAAAAAACAAAACCCAAAAACATATTTTAAATAATTTAAATGTCTTCTCTGAAGTCAAATTTTGGATTTATTTGAAAGATAATAGCCTTAATCTGTATTAAAAGAAAAATAAATTTCCATATATTGTTAAAATATTTAGGCCTTTTTAAAACATTTACATGCTTACTCTCATCACTCATCAAACTGCCAATTAAGATGAAAAATATAAACAACAAATTTAATTATCTCTTAAAAATCCAATAAAAATCCAATATTTGTCCAAGAGATATATTTCAAAGTCAATTTGTAAATTTAAGAATTAACTAGATTTTGTAAATGTAATTCTTACTTTTTGTTTAAAACTTAATGAAAGTAACATTTATTTATTCACACAAAGTAGTCTGTGATATCATAGATCAAAAACAGTTGTTTTATCCTGTAATGCCAGACTTAAAAAACATGAGAAATTTTTTTAAAATATAGAAATATGGAATACCAACAATAATAAAGAACAGTATTTACATTATTCGGACTATTGTCCTCATCTTTGTCGCCATATTTGTCACAACGTTTCGGCCGTTGTACGCGCCGGCCTTCTTCAGGTGGTTGGAATTTCGAACCGAACCCTTTATTTCGATCGCTGGGGTAGACTGTTCTAGTTCCACGAGCCATGTTTGATGGGTGTCAGTTATCAGTTATCTCCTGGTAATTTTCCCTCTGAAAGTTCTCCACTGCCTGAACCGGGTATTGAACTCACACTCTTTGGGTCTGTTACTGGATCTAACCAACGCCTTTATCCACCGTACCATGTGTCCTTGAAGACACATGGTATGGTGGATAAATTACCAGGAGATAACTGATAACTGACACCCATCAAACATGGCTCGTGGAACTAGAACAGTCTACCCCAGCGATCGAAATAAAGGGTTCGGTTCGAAATTCCAACCACCTGAAGAAGGCCGGCGCGTACAACGGCCGAAACGTTGTGACAAATATGGCGACAAAGATGAGGACAATAGTCCGAATAATGTAAATACTGTACATAATACCTCATCTCAGAAATATAGACAGAATAATAAAGAAATTGATATTTATGTTTAAAAATAAATTATCATTAACCTTATATAACCAATAGTTTAATATTATTTTTTATTCTATATGCTTTTACAAATATTAGCAATGTTAATAAAATTATTCATTCTAATAATCAATAATTTATTTTTTATACATCAGAAGTAGCTTTTTTCTTGTATAATGATGATTCCATGCTGTCCATATCTAAGAATGGATTAAGCAATGACATTGCTTGAAGTCAAGACAGCCATTATCTTTCCCAAGATGCTATGGAAATGTAAAAAAATGAATCTGTAGAGAGACATGTGGTGTGTTCTGTGTTGTCCCAAGATAAAATATTATCAATGAAAATGGTCATTTACTTTTGGTATTTGTTTTATTAAGAGTGGCAGCTTGGATTCTAAGAGGCAGTAGGAGGACTGATGTGACAGGAACACATGTTGAACGTTGGCTCAGCATCCCCCCATGGATAGTACTATCTGATCGCAAACCTGGGTGTGGCAGTCATATTGACGCTTCAGAATTCTTGAGACCTTCTGTTGAATTTGCACCATTTTGGACTTATATTCAAAACCCAGACAAAGGCAATCCATCACTGTAACACATGATTGCCTGCATCTTGAAGAGACATAGCATTTTTTAAAAATTGTAGATACATGAAACTTAGCAAGAGGCCTAATGAATCCTGAGGAGATGCAAAGAGTTTTAAAACTAGGCTTAGTTTTTTATATTATATGAGTAGCAGAAGGTTTTTGACCAGTAATTAAGGTTGCTTAATTTTTGCATAGAAATGAGTATTCTTAAATACTAAAATGGTTTAAATTCTAATAAATAGAGAAAAAAAGTACATTTCAATGTAACTGAACTAGTAGAATTGGTAGCAATCTTGAATACAGTACAAAATGGTGTAATCGGTAACTCTTTAATACAACATTTTTTTTTGTTTCTTTTTTTTTGTTCTTTGGTTTTTCTTTGAGTTGCTTAAGCCACACTTATATTAGTTGTGTAGTTACTTAAAGTTTAGTTTAATTTGGGGCAGTTGTTTACAAATGAATTACTTATAAAAGATGCATATATATATATATATATATATATATATTTATATATATATTTAAACAAAATAAATGTCATTATTTAACCTTTAGGGCCCTTTTGGCCAATGCTTTTTAAAAAGGTAGTCGTTGGCAAAGCAAAAAACACAATCAAGACGCATTAATAATAAATAACTGTAGTGGGCGCCTACACACACCACACCCACAAATTACTCAACAGTAATTGGACAATAAATAAACAGTACTTTTCGTAAAGACAATTTACGCATTGCACGAGCCGCATAAAAATTTCGCGTGTTCTGTTTCACCAAACTTGCTATAGTAAAAAATCAACTATTGGTTGATTTTTGGCCAATCACATAAATTGGCACTTTCTGCAAATTCTTCCCGCGCTCATTCTTGGAGCCTACTTTACTGTATATAAAGCAGAAATTTAAGGAAGAAACTTTAGTAGATTATAAATTTTCACAACCATAATCACGTACGTGTATTCTCCATCTTCTACTCACACACACACAGACATTAACTACACTCACACACACAGTGAACTGTCTGTTATCAAAGCCAAGTGAACTATTCAGAACTTTAACATTCTTCTGCACAAACATCTAACTTTCAAATTCAAACATCAAACATTCTTAAACACTAAACAAATATCAACAAAGAAAGTCCTTATAACATACACCTGTATTTCCCACACGGTACAAGGGAAATCACTTTTTACGACTTAATCTTTATTGTCATTGTATATATATATACTTGTTTCAATATACATTTTACTTGTTGATCATTCAATCATCTCTTGTTGTTCTTTTCTGTGTTTTCTTTGCAAATTGAATGTGGAGTGTTAAATCTCAAAACGCAACCTTCAACAAAAACCTTCTGATAATTTCTTACCAACATCATTGGCGCCCCACAATTGGTTATCCCGACGCTAGAAAGAAAACCAACGCTTCAAAAAGAAAAAGACTGCCACCACAACAATTGATAATTCCGATGCTAAGAAAGGAAACCGACATTGGAATTATTGCCTACATCCACAAGAAAAAAATACAAGAGAGCTAGTGCAAAGAATTTTCGACTTTGCGCCAGAAATATTTCACACCATGTGCTTTTCACTCAAGTAACTCTAAGTGACATGGCCGATCAACCTGCTCACGAGACAGCCGTCGTCTTGAACTTGCCAGTGTTCGACACCACGAATGTAAACATTTGGTTTGCGAGCAATATTTCAAGCCAAACACATTCACTCACAAATGGCACGATATGCGTACGTTGTGGAAAAACTTCCACCAGAAATAGCTTCAGATGTGTTGGACCTCTTCAACACTGTGCCGACACATAACCCTTTTGACACACTGAAGGAAGCTATTATTTACTGCATGGGCAAATCCCAGGAGGGTCGTCTCCACAATTTATTTAATACAATACAACTAGGCGAGAACAAATCTACCCAGCTACTTCAAAGCATGAGAAATCTTTTGGGAAAACACACTATGTATGATTCCTTGTTCAGGAAGCTCTGGCTTGACAAGCTACCAGCCCAGACTTTACAGATCCTAGCTACACTTCCCGATGATTTAGACCTGCTTAAAACTGCTGAGATTGCAGATAAAATAAACGATGTCACAGTAATCAGTAGTGTTGATACTCGAGTATTACACGAAACGACTATGGCAGATACAGTTTATCAGCTACAGCAGCAGCTTCACAGATTGTCGACGCAAGTAGTATACCTACGTAGAGGACCAACTACAAACTCATATAAGTCCCGGCGTCGTTCCAACTCCACCTCTCGTTCACGAAAAACTACGGTATGCTGGTATCGTCACAAATTCGGTGAATCGGCAAGGAAATGTACAAAGCCGTGCTCCTTCAAGCAGCACACAGAATTCAAAGCAACCCAGAAGGCGGGAAACGCAGGCCCCAGCAGCATGTGAAGGCAGCATCTGCTGTTGGGGGCCTATCATCCAACCGTCTATTTTATATCAAGGACAGGAATTCGAACGAGTCATTCCTCGTCGATACAGGCGCACAAATCAGCGTGATACCACCCAGACCTACCTTTTCAAAGACCAAATCTTTGGTTACTTTGCGCGCCGCGAATGGCACACATATTCAGACCTACGGACAACAGTCTATGACACTAGACATTGGTTTACGCAGAAACTTCCAGTAGCTTTTCACTGTGGCATTATGTTAAATTCCCAATACTCGGTGCTGATTTTTTAGCACATTATGAGCTAACAGTCGACCTGTCCAAACGCCAACTATCTGACACAACGACGAAACTTACAAACCACGGTGTTATTTCTCGACTCAACTCTACTAAGTTGTGTGTCGCTGTCCCAGCAAACAATCCACTTCAGGACATCCTAAATCAATTCCCTTCTCTCATACGTCCATTTACCTACACGGAGACAGTTAAGCACCACACTGTGCATAAAATTCATATGACAGAACCACCTGTATTTTCTAACCTTATAGGCTAGCTCCTGATAAATATAAAACAGCAAAAGCTGAATTCCAACACATGCTGGATCTAGGGATCATACGTCCATCCTCAAGCCCTTATGCATATCCACTTCATATGGTTCCAAAGGCACAGGAATCGGCTTGAAGGCCATGTGGTGATTACCGCAGGTTAAACACTCAAACGGTCCCGGACAAATACCCCGTACCCAACTTGGCAAACTTCGCCATTTCCCTACAGGGGGCTACAGTTTTCACAAAAATAGACTTGCGCAAGGCATTCTATCAGATCCCCGTTGCCAAAAAGGACATACATAAAACCGCAACCCCTTTCGACTTATACGAATTTTTACAAATGCCATTCGGGTTACGAAATGCTGCGCAGTCATTTCAACGTTTGATAGATGAGGTACTACGTGGATTACCCAATTCCTTCGCATACATCGACGACTTGTTAATCGCCAGTGCTGACATGAACGATCATAGACAACACGTCAAACAAGTTTTCGAACGACTAGACCATTATGGCCTTAAAATAAATCCGGAGAAATGCGAATTTGCAGTCTCTAAACTTCACTTTCTTGGGTTCGTGATAGACCAAACAGGAATAACTCCACTACCTGATAAAGTCCAAGCGATTAACGACTTTCCTCAACCTACCACGCTCCAACAACTTCGTCGCTACCTAGGACTGATTAATTACTACAGACAATTCATCCCCAAGTGCTCTCAGATTTTAGCACCCCTTACTGACCTGCTTCGCGGTCAGGGAAGAAGAAATACTACGATACACTGGACCAATGAAGCACTTGAAGCTTTTACAAAATCAAGAGAAGCCCTAGTGAATTTCTCTAAGCTATCTTATATCAATGATGATACCTTGACACACCTCTCGCTAACCACCGACGTGTCGTCGGACGCAATAGAAGCGGTATTACATCAACATCTGCATGACAATACAGTACCAATTTCCTTTTTCTCAGTAAAGCTTACTCCAACTCAAAAGAAGTACAGTGCTTTCTCTCACGAGTTGCTTGCAATTTACTTATCCATAAAAAAATTCCGACACATTTTGGAAGGCAGAAAAATACAATCCACGAGACTATAGACAATTGGATTATATCTCGCAGTATACCACGGACATTAGACACATCAAGGGGCATGATAACATTGTTGCAGAAACTTTATCCCGATCATCCTTGTGTAATAATGTGCAGGACACTTTGAATATCTAACAATTAGCAGACAAGGAACGTAACTCTGCTCGACTCTCTGAAGGACTTGTCGCTATGGCTTGAGCAGCATCCCCTACCCTTCAGCACCAAATCGATCACCTGCGACACCAGTTCACCTAAACCTAGACCCCTTGTTCCAATCAGCATGAGGAAAAGAATTTTTGCACATTTCCACTCATTTTCGCACTCTGGTCGTGACACTTAAACTCGTAGCGGAACGCTTTGTATGGCCAAACATGAAGAATGGTATTAACCATTACACTCAATGCTGTCTAATCTGTCAGGAAACGAAAATTCAGTGACACACGAAATTACCACCCGGTAACTTTGCAGTACCTGATGGCCATTTCCACCATCTACACGTCGACCTGGTGTGTCCGCTGACCGAAGTATACAGACACCAGTACATTCTAACCATCATTGACAGATTTATGAGATGGCCAGTAGCCATCCCTCTCAAAAGCACAACCGCAGAATCTGTTGCTAAGGCAGTTTTCCAACACTGGATCTCGATTTTCGGGTGCCCTTCGATTGTTACCACAGATCGCAGAAAACAGTTCCAATCCCAACTTTTTGCGGAATTTACAAACCTCCTCGGTGCAAGACATATTTCAACCACCGCATGTGCCAACGGGTTGGTTGAGCGCTTTCACTGTCAATTAAAGGCTGCTCTAACTAGTTCCAGTACTATAAACCAAACTTCATGGATTGAGAATCTACCTTTGGTAATGCTTTCCCTTTGCACCCAAATCAAAGAAGATCTACATTGTTTGCCGGCTGACCTTGTCTTCGGACAACAACTAATATTGCCTGGCCAATTTCTCTCCAACCATTCAACTCAAGAACCTACTATGAATTTCATCAAATATTTACGAAACAGAATGTCATCATGAGCTTTTACGTCTACCCAATTCTCTACAAAAGACATATATGTTCCTTCGTCAATGCACGAAAGCGAATTCGTCTTCATCCGGCAGGATGCAGTAAAGAAACCCCTAACGCCACACTATGCTGGCCCATTCCGCGTCCTTGCCTGGAATGAGAAATATTAAACTCTTCAGTTCAATCATGGCAAATCTAACATGTCCATAGACCGTCTCAAGCCTGCTTATATTGAATGCAACGCAAAGCCCAGCCAACCACCAACCCCATCAACGTCACTAGACAATACTCAACCTGTGACTTCACAACAACAACAGCAGACGACAAAAGGACGTACGGTGCATTGGCCTCAAAAGTTTAAGAATTACATTACATATTGAAAACTCTTTGATTATCATCACATTTTCCAATCGGGGGGGGGGGTGTTATTGTAGTGGACGTCTACAAACACCACGCCCACAAATTACTCAACAGTAATTGGACAATAAATAAACAGTACTTTTCGTAAAGACAATTTACGCATCGCACGAGCCGCATAAAAATTTTGCGTGTTCTGTTTCACCAAACTTGCTATAGTAAAAAATCAACTATTGGTTGATTTTTGGCCAATCACATAAATTGGCACTTTCTGCAATATTCTTCCCGTCCTCGTTCTTGGAGCCTACTTTACTGTATATAAAGCAGAAATTTAAGGAAGAAACTTTAGTAGATTATGAATTTTCACAACCATAATCACGTACGTGTATTCTCCATCGTCTACTCACACACACACACAGACATTAACTACATTCACACAACACAGTGAACTGTCTTTTATCAAAGCCAAGTGAACTATTCAGAACTTTAACATTCTTCTGCACAAACAAAGAACTTTCAAATTCAAACATCAAACATTCTTAAACACTAAACAAATATCAACAAAGAAACTCCTTATAACATACACCTGTATTTCCCACAAGGTACAAGAGAAATCACTTTTTATGACTTAATCTTTATTGTCATTGTATATATATTTGTTTCAATATACATTTTACTTGTTGATCATTCAATAATCTCTTGTTCTTTTCTGTGTTTTCTTTGCAAATTGAATGTGGAGTGTTAAATCTCAAAACGCAACCTTCGACAAAAATCTTCTGATAATTTCTTACCAACACCATTAGCGCCCCATATAACAAATGAGGAGGGAAAGTTGGAATGCAATTAAAATAAATTTTAATTATAAATAAATTAACGGCTATTGACATTGCAATGCGGTGTATATATAGGACAAACCAATCAGAGGTTGGAAATGCGGATTATGAAACATGTACCTGTCTGTTTACATTCCAGTAGACAAATTTGTGTTTTAAGAACCACTCAAGCAGTGCACAAGCCCTCTATTGGGCAGCATTTGCTGGACAACCCCCAATTGTGCTTCTGTTTATGATGATGCATTTTTTCTATTTTATATAGTGCTCCCTCGGTTCACCTTGAGGCTGTTTACGTCAAATATCATCAGCTGAGCCTATATAAACAAAAGGAACATTTTATTCGTTCCTTACATTTGGTCGAGGGATTGTGAGTGACTGTTTTTCTATTTTATACTCTTTTGGAACTTCCCATTTTTTAGTCGTTAATTTATTTACAACTCAAATGGAAACAATACGTTTGCTTATTAAAGAGTTAATAAGAAGGGTGGGGATGAAAAGTTTAAAATCTTATGGGTATGTCACTGTTGACCAATCAAAAGACAGGTCAAAGCTAAAGCAGAAAAGTTAAAAATATAGGTTAGATGTTAAGAGTGTGTGTGGTATTCATACGTGTCTCAAGGAACTGTCATATTAAGAGGCAACACCATTAAGATACAATGAAATAATCCAAGAGATATATATATCTAACAATAGGTTAATTTTAGTTTTTTAAAATTATTTTTATATATACTTGAGAACAATCTTAAGAGGATTTCTAGTATGATTAAATCATTTTTATATATAATTTTGAACCTAAAATGCAATACTTATTTTATTCAATGCGTCTTAATAGATGGCAATATTTAGAATTAAAAAATCAAGGAATTAAATCAATATTACATGTACCATTATATATAATAAAATAATGGATATATAATTGTAATACATAGATTTTTTATGAAAAATTCTATTAACTATATTTTAAGGCAAACATACAATATCTACATATTACAGTTACTTCATTACACTGATTTAATAGATCATTATTTTTAGGAAACTTAATAATATGTAGCTTTTCATGTAGACCCAAATGAGAACTTGTAAGTCATTAAATGATCCATGTCCCCTTAAACTTTTTATTAGATGTTTTTGGCAAGTTATGGTTTAGGTTGACCCTTTAGCTTCCAATGAAAGCTAACTACCGCATCCCGCTTCCTCTAACCTTACAAACATGAACTTCATTCCACTCTGAGGTGGAAAAGACAGACAACCACTTTCATCAACTACTGAAATAGCTTATTCTCCCATATGAGGTAAAAGGATTTATTTGATTGTTAATTATATGTCTCTTTATAAATAAAATACATCGAGCTCTTTTTTGTGAATCAGTTCTAGTATTTTCATTTTACTAGGATCCACTTAGTTTATATACCAACAGGTTTTTTACCTTACTATATATATATATATATATATATATATAGAGAGAGAGAGAGAGTCAAACCTAATGAGCCAGATAACCTACCAAGGTTTCACTTAGGCAGATTGTCAGGGTCAGCTGGCCCTGACAATCTGCCTAAGTGAAACCTTGGTAGGTTTGTTTGGCTCATTAGGTTTGACTAGGTCTTCTCTACATTTGTATTGAGCTCTTTAGTTAGTTAGTTGTTTACTCGTATCAGGGTTTTTCTTTGGGCCTTGAACCTGTATCTGTGAGATTATTTTCGGCAGACTTTCATGTTCCTGGCTCTTTCTTTTTTTAAAACCTTTTTTTCCCTTTGAGATTGATTTAGCTATTGTTAAATCAAGAATTCGAAGGTTTTTCGACACGAGTATAGTTACCTATATATATATATATATATATATATATATATATATATATATATAGGATTAATACAAACAAAATTTGTCAGTTTGCTGATTGATATTATATTCAGCACCTTGACTTTGGAGTTTTGCAGACACACCTTTTAGTAATCATTCACTCCACTCATCAGGAGAATTTGAGAGGGTAGGGTGACAAAATGATTTAGCGATACAAGTCTTACTAATTAACCCATAGCTGGAGGAGAAGAGGCGAATTCATACATGCAAATGCCCTTGGGAAAGGTAAGTTAATATAATGAACCCAGCTTTCTGATTAATAATTCCAAGCCATTATCCATTACAATACCTGGTATTTCCAAGCAGTCATCCATTTAGGTACTAACCAGGCTCGACGTTGCTTAACTTCAGTGATTGTACAGGGAACTGGTGTTTCAATGCTATATGACCATAATCCAGTAATAAAAGAAACTAGTTTTGTGATCTTTATTTGTTTGATTTGTGCTGTCATTAAAGTTGGCACACCCACTTCATTACCCTGATGTAAAGAGAAGAATGCATGGAAAAATTCAAAGCAATACGAGTAAAATTGTTCATCATTTTGAGAAAAGTCATTACAATTCTGAACATTCTTTGAACTACTGAACCCAAACTTTGTGTTACTTTTGTTGTCAACACAATGTTTTGGCTGGCCCATTCTACAACCAATAATTGTTTTTTCTTTTATAGAAATATTTTTCAGCCAGTCATTGAATTAAAATATACATGCACACCCACAAACAAACACAATTTGGATGAAACTGAAATGGACATTTGTATCATGAGGGTTAATTTGCCTTTCTGTCTGGCAACAAACCTCGAGTAAAAGGATAAGGGTATAAACCAAAATGTGTAGACCTTTCGAAATCATTTTTATGACTTTAAATCAAATATATTTTTTATAAATGTATTATTTTAAATGGACAAACAATTCAGATTTGGCACTTGTTTATCGTTCTGTCAATAAAGCAAAAGGTACTGAACTACAATCATACAGAACTAATAATAATAATATTAAGAAACACTGTTAAAAAGGGGACATTGGAGAAAGAAGCATATGACATCTTTTTGGAGAGATGCCTAAGTTAGGCCAGTATGTTTTTTTTTTAGTAGTATTGGAAATCAGAGTATATACATAGGCATAAATATATCTTAGATGCCTCATACAAGGTGGGGGAGTGGCTTAATTATTGAGGGGTGGAATTTCTATTAACATGCAATAAACAGAAAGGTGTTAATAAAAGGAGGGTCAGAAAATCATTTAAGTCAAAAAGTATGAAATTAATAAATAAAATAAGGTTGACTTAATAAGCTCATGGGGTGAATAATTTCTCAAAAAAAAACAAAAAAATTCTAAATCTATTAGGCACTTAAAGAATACTAAAAATGATATCATCTATATGGGATTTTTTTTTTTAATCAATTCACTCCAAGCTAGGTGATAATGCCACTAAGACGCAAGGGGCTACTGGGAGTAAAAGATAATGAAAAAAACTTTAGAAGGAACAAGAAACGGAATCCTAAACAGAAAACAAGGGATAAACCGCTACTCCTGTTCAAAAGACTAAGGATGAGTGTGAATAGGACAATAAGCAAATCTATCTACTCCTATTTACATGCTTAAAAAGCTAAGCCAGTCAGTACATCAGTCCCCATTCTTTTCTGTTCACTAGGTAGCTGAAATTTCTGGGACATAATGAGAAAGAAAGGCTTGGAAAATCTGATACTCACAGAGCAGATAGAGGGAAAGACGGACAAGGGGAAGCAATGCATGATATAGTGGGCTTAAGCAGAAAATGGATGACAGAACAGGGTCTGGGAGAAGTAGCAAAAACACAAAACTTATTGAGAACTACAAGGGATAGGAGGATGTGGAGAGACACAATCGTCTACGTCCTGAAGGGACACGGCACATAAAAGAAGAAATTTTTTTGTCCCACTCCTCAAAACATTCATCTGTTTCCTTACAGATTGTATGCTCAATCCCTATAAATTAATCTTATTTCTGAACTAGTGGGACCCGTGGAATTTCAACGGACTAACTAATAGAATGTTGAGTAAACAATAAACTTTTTCTACATATATGTATGTATAAAAATAATGCATTGAAGAAGGAGCAATTAAAATCTCTACATATATAATAGAATGAGATTACTTAGGCAGTAAATAGTAAAATTGTGTATATTTGTACAGGTATTATTTACAAATACACAAAGTTTAGCTATTAAATCTATCTGTTTTTAACATACAGTACTCATAGGTTGGGTAAATAAACAACACATAGGGATACTTGGGAGTATTCACCATGTGTGCAAAGATTGCCAATGCCAATCAGTCCGTAGTACTCCATAGATAGGGCCATGCCAGTTTCCTCCAATAGAAATACAGAAAACAATAGACCAGTATTGTGTCTTCTGTACTTTGGATAGCCATTCAAATTCAAAAGCATTTCATCCATGTTCTTTGGGAATTTCTTTTGGCATGAGCCATTTTCCATACAAGGGGAAGAAGGATTATCTGTTCCACAAGGACCATGAATCATGCATTTTTTTTACTAAATCATGCAAGACTGGATCATCATTGGCATCAGGAATTTCAGCTGTTATGACTCTATCTATGTCATTGCTGTTTTTGAGTTTGTCCTCATTTCTCAACACTACCAACATGTGGCAGTGGGACAAACCTCTTTTCTGAAACTCAATGACATGGACACGAGCCACTGACACTCCAAAAATGTGTCTATCCTTTATCTCCCTCATAAGTTTTGCAAGGTGTGACTTGTACACTCAGGCAATTAAATCTGGCCTATTTTCAGGTGTTTCATTTTGCTGTAGATTATCAATTATCTCAGGGCACTTCGGGTTTCAAGTGTAAGTGATGAAAAAGTCTGGTTTACCATATTTTGAAACAATTGACATGGCATCCTGAAAATATTAATGCATATTCCTTGGACTGCCTGTGAATGAGGAAGGCAGTATCAGTGGCACTCTTGGTTCAATATTCTCATCTGATCCTGTGTTCAAATAGTCCATCATTCCATTGTAACTTTCCACTTGCAATTGGACCTGATTGTTCCTAAGATATTGCAACCTGCAACCTTGACATATGCATCCACAACATACTGTTGAAATAATTTTCCAGCTCTGTAAACCCACCTCTGAATGCAAGATGTTAGCTGTAGTATTCTTGCATTGTTAGACAATTATGCACAATTGTCTGGTGTTCCTCGACATGTTGCATCTGTTACAATTTTTGAGTATATTATATACTAGTGAGCAAACTCAAATAACTGGACTCACTTTATAGTTCCCCCAACAAAGGTTAACCAATCAGAAGGCGTAAAATATTCAATCCGTCTTATATAACGGCGGCCATTTTGGTTACTCTCTATGAATGTCCAATGCGAACCTGTCAGAATCAAAGATGACAGAAGAAATAACTACGCTCTGCTACTGAAATGAGATATCCACTACTAACCTGAGCTACGCTTTCCTACTGTCTTCGAAATATTCACCGCCAACCTCTGGATTCTATACTCAAAGACTACCGTCATCATGAATAACAGCATCTCACAATGCCATCCCAATAGGGTCCAAGTGGCATGATGTGTAAGATATTTTTTTCAGGAGGAGCATCTCTGGGATACACAACAATATCTTTATTTTCAAGAGGCGCCATTTTCTCCAACAAATACTGCTGCTATTCCATGCTGCTGGGGAAATTGTAGCACCTGATAGCAGAAACCTCTCCTGAAGCATAACTCATAACTCAACTCTGTATTGGCACATTGTTTCTTCTGGCTCTCGCCTCTTGTTGTTCAATTGCATGCATGTTCTTGTACAATTCTGCATACGGATGAATTTGGTGGATAACATCACTTATTTTTCTCATAGTAACAGGGGAACACTCAGAATTTTGAGCTGCATCCATCCTGTGCTGCAGAACTTCATCCGCATCAATGATGTATAACTGGCCATAGTGCGGTCAGTCATTAGCAGGATGCAGGTTTGTCATGCGGTAAGTTTGGCCCTGAATGCAGAAGCAATAGAAACCCATTCCTGGAGGTACTACCAGTTTGACTCCAAATGACACAAAGCAGATGGCACAATTATAATTTCTGATACTTCTACAGAATGAAACAGACTCTTGATCGTTTCCCTCAAATAATTTTTTTAGTGTCTTTGGATATGGTTGCAATGCAGGCATGTTCACTTTTCCATTGTGGGAAAAACTGTTATTTTCATTTCTAAACTGTAAGCGTTCTGGAAGCAAAGGAAATGTTTGTCGCAGATTAAATCCACACTGCAGAGAACAAATCCCTGTAAGTTCAGGCTCAAATATCGGGGACAGAAAGAAATGCCGAAAACTCGAGTCACAGGTACTATCTTCCAAATCACCATGCACGTAACTTGTCAGAAAAATAACTCGCTCTCCGACGGACACAGTAGCCAAAATACACCAATTCAACCACCCTGATTCAAGAACACCAACTGCTTTTATCGGCCGGGCATTTTTTCCATTCGTCGACAGCTGGGAGAGGACGCCAAGTAATTTGCATATCAAAGTACTTTTATAGGGACTCCTGTGACGTACTTGTTTTTTTTTCTTCCCCTAAATATTCCGTCTTCAGCATGTCATGCGGAATACGTGTTCTTTTGTTTAAATAATTTTCTTTTCTGTCATAGGATACATGCGATATGCTGTCACTTGGTTTGACGAAGTAAGTCACCATTTTCTTCGCTATATAAACATAAGCGCACCAGAGTATTCACATATAATGTTCATTTCTCTTATGTTAAATTGTTCAACTACATTAACAAAAGCTCTGTTCAGCATTAGCCCAGGTCTTCTCACATGCTATCACTGCATCTGATGCCTCCTTAAATCGTCAATTTCACCAGCATTCATATTTGCAACGCTTTCTCGATATCTTCCCTATTGATTTTGCTGATAAATAATTCTGTCATGTTGATTCATGTTCTCTACTCATTGCTGAGATAAGTTTCTCTGCCTCTACTCTTCCCTTATCCTCCACCTGTAGAGCCTCATTTTCATGCAAACAGCTTCGAGTTTTTATTGTTGGTTCATGATGAATGCAGTTTACAAGCACAAAAGTAGGAACCTTCACTTTTTTGCGATACCCAAAGTTTAAAATGAATTTTTATAAATAGAAAAGCTTTCTTGAAGCTTTCATTTTGTCTTTAATTGAAAGCTAAAGGATTAAATTTACTATTTCCAGTAAACATAATACTCTGGTGTATATTTGAAATAGAACTTATATGATTTGAATTGATTTTGTGAGGCGCTTGTAAAGTCAACCATTTTTTACATATTCACAGATTTGTAAACAAAAGTTCATTCTCAGCTTTAAAAATCTTCAAAAAAATATTACTAAAATTGCGAACACTAATTTCAAATGCAAATGAAATAAAGTTTAAAAATAATTAAATTAAACATTAGATTTAAAATGAAATTCAAGGTTTCAAAACAACTCTAACAAAATAAATTAATAAAAAAAGAAAAAGTAAATTAAAAACTAAAAAAAAAAAATTATGAAATAGGAGCTAAATATAAAACTAATTTGAAAGGAAATTGCAAAATTACATGCAAATTAAAAAATAAGAATTTCAAATAGAAATTTAATTAGAAAGATAAGTTAAAATAAAAATTATTTTTTTTTAGAATTAGGTTCTAATTAGTTAAGTGAAACTAAAAATAAAATTAATTAATTGAAGTATGATACTCTAAAATAACAAATACATAAAATAAAAATACTTAATGAAACAGGAATTCAAAAAAGTAAAACTTGTTTTAAAATTTTGAAGGGATGATTTTCAAAGTCTATTCAGACACAAGGAAATGCAGAAATGAAATGAACAAATTCCAGTCCCAAAAAGTTGAATGAGTTTTCCCAGTAAGGAAATTCAAGGTTTCAAAACAACTCTGATAAGTTAAAGTAAAAATTATTTTTTCTAGGATTAGGTTCTAATTAGTAAGAAGACAACCCTTAAAACACATGACTATTGTCATTGAGAGGCCACCCTAAAAAATTTTATGAGGCCAATTTATTTTTTTGAAATTTTATGGACTGTTATATTTCTTTGAAAATCACAGGCAATTGTTGACAGCAAAAGTGAGATGGAGCGGGTGAGGGTATTTCTTTGAAAATCACCATCAGTCAGACATTGAATACAGATTAGTACTGAAGAGTGTAACGGAGAGACTAAGGAAGAAACAAGCATAATTATAATAAGATAATAAAATCTTATAATTACCTATTTTTTTAGGTTTTGAAATATCAATTTTTTTCTCCAAATTGATGATTTTACTGCTCAGCTCACAGTTGGGGTTGTCCAGACTGAGTAGGAAGGGAATGTATTACACCAAAGTCTTTCAGAATACAGTCAAATTGTATGTGTATGTGTGGGTGTACATACATACATTAAATGGTACAAGCACACAACAAACATGTCTATACATTACATACATACAAACAAAGCGATGCAGAGACAGTGTGCGTGATGGACAGAAAATCAGCTCTTCTTTTATAATATTCATTATTTGAATTTCATTTTCATCTGCCAAATTTTCCATCTAACAAAAATCATGGCAAGAATGAGTTCAATCATTCAAACATCTTATGGAATAATAATGATATGAGATTTTAAAAATAAATAAATTCATGCTGTGTTACTCACCCCCATTAGGAAACTCAAGTCTATATTCATTAATTTCTGAGCAATTTGGAAAATCCATAGATGGTGGATTGTTTAAGTTTCTGAATAAATTATCACTATCAGGTATCCGAGGCAACACCTTTCTACGTTTTTTTTCAATGCCATCTTCATCTGGAATAGAAAGAAAAAAAAGTAAAAATTCAGATACAATTGTAACAGGGCCTGATTGAGTCATAATTCATTAAATGTTTAGTGACTCGAGATTGAGAGTTAAGAATTCTCAGTGAAGGAATAAAAATACTTAGCGGAAAAAAATATAAAAAGTTAGTTGACCATATTGGAGCCTGATAGAACATGGTTTGGTTTAAAAATATTAACCAGAACCTATAAAATGCTTATTAGGAAAGCATCAGTAGGAATTAAACCCAAAATAAACCTAGTAAGATTTAGTAAATTCAGTACACCTGAACTTTTCTTACCCCACTTCTCATCCCAGAGGAAGTTATGACAGGATTAATGCATTAGGGCACTAAAACTAACTATTCCTTGGGATACTGGTGGTCTCACCCAGGATGGCACTATCAAGAACAAGATGGGCCAAGGGTCAATGGGTGAGGCTGTTGGTGTCCTTTCCCCGACCATGTTCAAGCCAGTTTCCAAACCCTACTCTTATTGATAATGGCTCTCTGGTTAGCAAGTTTGAATGCCCGGTGCTTGAGGTCAGAGTCTTGTAGGGATCATCAGTGTCTTGGGGTGGATGTATGCTGTTTACAGGAGACCCAGTTTTCAACTCGCAATCATGAGTACATTCTGTCTAGGGGGTTTATCTTCTTTTCACAGCATGTTTTGATGGACGCTTGAGGTGTTTCCTGACTGGTGAGCATATCTGTGGATGCAATATGTGCTCTTGTCTTTTCAGATCTGGTGGGCAGGCTTTGCATGCTGGATATTACCATAAAGGATAAGGATCTTCATCTCATTGGGGTTTATGTGCTCAATGTGCATGCGGAATGGCCTGATTTGTTGATGACATCACCTTCAGCAGTTCTAGCGGGTGATTGGAATGCCATCCTTGATCCCAGTATTGGCTACTAACAACCTGGATATTAATTCATTTTGGACTTTATCCACGGGTTTGATCTTGTTGATAAGTACCAAAATAAACACCTGTGGCAGGTAGTATGGACTGGATTAAGAGTGGCAGCTTCGATTCAGTGGTGCATTGTAGCTACATCAACTGAGTCTTAGTTAAGACAGTCAATGTAAAACTTTTAGGTTGCCCATGTTTCTGATGTAGTTTACTCGGATCATAGGCTTGTCTGGGTTTGTGTAAACTAAGCCTAAGGTTAACATGGCTGGTTTCTGGAAATTCAATGTATCATTATTTGGTGAGCAAGATTTCCGGGACCATCTACTACTAATGTTACAGTGGGAATTGATGGGGCTTGTGGTTGGGAATAAGTGGTGGGATCATTTAAAATCCAAACTTCGGTCTTTCGCTGCTGATTTTAGTTGCCAACTCAATCTAGCAGGATTAGCAGACCAAAAAGCATGTGTAAATAAAGTAGATTGGGTGATCAAATCCTGGGGATGTAACCTTAGATAAGATGGAGCTGACCTCCTTGCTTATCAAGAAGGATCAAGCTCTAGTAGTTAGGGCTAGGTTAAAAAGAATGTTTTTTGAGGCAATGAACATGGCTGCTGAATTGCATGAAGAGGAAGCTCAAACGGCATCCAGTTAACATATCATGAGCATCACATTGCCAGACAAATGGACTGTGACTACAGATGCTGGCATATGTGAGTCTTTCCAAGATTATTTTCAGGAGCTGTTTACCAGGGAGCCCAGTCTGAGACCTGCTCAGTTCAACACCTCTTTAGCTGACTTACGCTGGCTTGAGGCAGTTGAAGTGGTTGGATGTAAGGGTCCCATTATGGATTCTGAGATTAGGGATGCGCTGAAGCAAGTTGGCCTGGACAAGGCTCCAGGATTAGATGGTCTTCCTGACAAAATGTACTTGAGGCAATTGCCCGTCTTTGTCCCCTTGCTGGCACTGATTTACAACAACTGGATGAAGCCGGGGTCTATACCTCATCGCTTCACCAGGGAGTGTGATCAAGTTGCTTCAAAAGAACAAAAACAGTGGGGATGGGATAGATAATTATTGGCCTTTGATGATATTAAACACAGAGTTGAATAACTTAGCCAAGATCTTAGCAGGCCGTTTGCAGGCTGCCCTCCCTAGTTCAATTGGTCCCAAGCAGATTGTGCTGTGAAGGGTAAGACTATTCAGGACAGTCTTCATTTGCTACACTTTATTATTGAGAAAGTCAACAGTGACGCCAGACTGATCAATTTAGATTAGTCCAAGGCATTCGATAGATTTTGCATCAGTTTCTGGAGGCTGTCCTTTTGGCTGCTGATTTGGGGGCCATACTTTTGCACCTGGATCCGACTTCTGTATGCTACTCCCAGTGTGCTGGTGGAAGTGAATGGAGTAAGATTGAAACTTTTCGTATTGTCTCGTTCCATTCATCAAGGTTGTCTGCTTTCATCTTTGCAGTACATTTTTGCGTTGGAGCCCTTCCTTCTCGAGATAAAGATGAATCTGGTCCTATGCAAAATTTCCCTATCTGGTGCTACCACCTCAGCCAGGTATTCTGCCTATGCTGATGATGTTTTGGTTCTTGCGTCGAGCAGAGGGGAAATTGTCAGCAAGTAAATCAGAGGGTATGAGATTGTGAAAGGGACCAGCATCAACCACAATAAATCAGTTGGCTTGTGGTTGGGTTCATAGAGAGGTGTTTCTCTTCCTGGACATTTTCCTCTGGACAGACGGGCCAGTCAAGATATTCGGCACCTGGTTCAGTTCCCGATCTCTTGGAAATGAACTGGTCAGAGATGAGGAAAAAAGCCGAAGTGGCAATTTGTCTATGGTTCCAGAGGAATCTTTCCTTGAAGGGGAGGACGGAAGCATGTGGCTCACACATCTACCCGAGTCTCCTTTACCAACTCTCCATACTTCCACTCTAACACTTTCGCCTCAGCCCCTCAACCTCCGACATCTTACTCTCTGGGTCTACTCAGTCTTAACCGAACTTAAGGGAGTGGCCGTATGTCCCCTGAGCATCTGTAGATCATTTGACCGGTCCACTGGTTTAATCCTGCTTCCTGCCCATGTTGTGTTTGGTTTGATCCAGAAAGTAGAAGTGATGTTCATCCACTCATGGTCGACTGAAGATGTAGACACGGCTGGAGAGTCTGTACTAAGAAATTTAGAATGCACCAAAAAACAAAAAGAAGAAAAAAAAAGTATATATCTGCGGAAAGCCCAACAAAGAACTATTCAATGGTTGAATTGTTAATGTCTTTTATATAGCAGAAAAGAAAAGTAATTGACGTAAAAACTCATACACTGGTTTCTAGACAGAGAGAGAATGGGTTGTGATTAACTTGTTGTTAAATCGTCTCAGAACGATATGCGACTCTTGCGATGGAGAGATAAAGATTTCTGTGCGCGGTTTAAAGTTTATAGTTGCGTTCCTCCTCAGCAGTAGTAACAGTAGTAGTAATCTTCATGGTAGCAGAAGCAGCAGTACTTATATCAACAGTACATGTTAGCGGACGCTTCGTTCCAATCTCTGATGTCACGTCCTCTCCCACTGTCTTTCTCTTCCGTCTACAAGGAGATGGAGAGAATAATTTGTCTTGCTCGGGCCAAATTCTCTCATCAAGAATGATCTCCAGTCTCTCGTATATGAATGATGATCAACAAAACAAAAGAAAATACTTTGTGTAATTTCGTTAAAGGAGAGGGAGTGGCTTGTTCAACGTTTCCATTCCCAGTGGTACTAATAATAGTAGCAGTAGCAGTCTTAGATGTTGGAGGAGTAATTCGCTTCTTCGTACTTCTTCGAGCCTTCAATTCAACTCTGCTCACTTTCAATCTCCAACATCTCTCCACCCAGTTCGACTGCACTCGACGACAGACGAGCCAAAAGCAACCTTTCGCCTCTCCCGTCTGCCTCTTCTGTCTCCCTCTTCTTCAGCATAACTACGCGCTTATATAGATAAATCTCTTTGGTCATAATTGACCCTTGGCCAGCACACGATTATCACGGGTTCTGGTTACTTTCAACCAAAATCATGTGAATTCTAAAGGTCCTTCTTGCTTACTCAGCTCTCTTTATAATTTTAACCGACAAAAATTATTATTTCGACCATTTTCCATTGTCTTTCTAATGACCCAATTCCAAATGGGCTAGATCAGATTTCCCATCAGTAAACAAAATTGCTCTGATCTAATTTCGCTACTCAGATTCACTCCAATTTCAATAAAAAAAAATGTGTGTGTGTGTGTTTGTGTTTCCCCGACTCTTCTCTGTCACACCACTCCTGTCTGCTATTTAATTGGGTTTTGTAAGGCCCTTGTTTTCCTTCTTGTTGGGAGATAAGGCTCCCAAGGTATGTTGCAATATCTGTTACTTTCACTCTTCTGAGGGTGGTCTGGGTATGCCTTACATTGAGATTCGTACACATACACTTTGCATCCCTTATGTAGACTGGATGTGTTTGCAATTGGATGAGAACAATGAATTCTGGAAGGAAGATGCTTGTAAGAACTTTCCATCCTTGAGATGTGTGTGCTCATGCAAGAAGGAGGCCAGCTGTTTACTCTGAAGCAAGGGCTCCTTCTACTGCAAATGTCAGCTTGCACTCAAGTACCTCTTGCAAACAACAGATGGCCTCTCCAACATCCAGCTGTTGTCCCACAAGGCATTATATCAGGTGTTAGGTTGGAGGGGGGGGGGGGCATTCACAATGATTTGATAAGTGATCTTGGTCTGACGAAGCAGGAGGCTCACTCCATATGGCGTTGGATGTCCTGGTTGAAATGTCTCACTAATACTGAGGCATCACTCACCTGGCTGGTGATTCAAAGGGCCCTCTGAGTTGGCAAAAAATACCTTTGTTCGACAGGTTTGGTAAGGTCTCCAAACTTTGTTTGCTGCAGTGAGGCAGTGGAGACCCTAGGGCATGCCTTCTTTCATTGCAGGGTTGTAGGTCTGTTGTGCAAGTTTGTTGAAGACATCATGGTTTGTATGCTGTGTGGAAAGTTCTTTGTTCTCGAGGCCAGTTCTATTTGTAGCAATATCGTACTGCTGTTGACTAAGACTGGGCACTATGTGTTCTTTTGCTTACTAGGTGTTATGCGAGTCATGATATGGATGACACAACAGAAGGAATTCCATGGAGATGAGAACTGATCCTGTTCTTTAAGCATCAGCTTAAAGTCAAGATTAGGACGGAAAGGAGACAACTCCATCCATTGAAATTTGGCAAAAGGCAGGTGAGTTTTGCACGTTTATGCTGAGTGACAGGTGCCAATTTGGAGTAGCATTTTGATGCTGGTTAGGCATTAAGGATATTAGGATTGCTGGATTGAACATTGGCAACCCCGCCCAAAATAGGTTAGAGTTAGGTTTGTGTTTTCTTTAGTTTTTAGTTTTTCTTTGCCCAAGTTAACTTAGCTAGGGGATGTATGCTCATTGGCCCCTTTTATTTTATCCCCACTTTCATTGTTTAATCCCCACCTTCCCTCTCCTGTTAAGTGACCAGAGATGTCAGTTATATGGTGGATGCAGGATACCTTTCACTTTTCAGGTATGATTTTTCATATTTGTTGTGTTTGGGTGAGGGTGTGTTTCTGTGTGTGTTAGGTCAAATGAGTGATTTTTTAAGTTCTGCATTAATTTTGTCCAGTTAACTGATGCTTCTTCCACATTTAGTGATTTGGGGGAGGGTTATTACTAATTCCGTTTTGTTTTGCTTCTTGTAAATAAGTCTTGTTTACCATTGTAAATATTCATTAGGGTTTATAAATTTTTAAAAGTTGTTTTTGTATTCCCGGCCCTCACAGACAAATTCATCCATATAAAAACCAGTTAGGACTTCATAGTCTCTGTGGTATTATGGTGGTTATAGTAAGAATGGTAAGTAAGACCAGCCTTCCCCTTTTCCTCACTGTTGGCCTTGTGCCTTATTTGTACTCATGTGCAATAAATATTAACATTTTTCTATTGTTTTGTTTTCTGTTGCTGTCACTATGTCGCTTGAGCAAGATCCTGTTTTAACAGTGGAGATGGGGTGGAGGCAGCAAAAACAGGTAAATCCTACTATTCATTATTTACATTACTCACCTGGATTCTGTGGATAATAAGTAAATGCTTTTGGTTCACTACACTCTTCATCTGATGGTCGTTCAAGTTTAATAAACACTTTCACAGGATCTTTAATTTTCACATTGCGGTATTCTGGAGTTTTAAAAACAATTGCATACTGCAAAAAAAGAAAAAAAAATATCTGATAGGATCTTTAACAATGTAGATTGATCACAAGTTTCTGTTAAGCTGTCAATTTGTTAAGGCACTTAAAATGTAGATACAAATATTAGTATAATTCACTAAATATCTTGTCTGTCATCACATAAATCAAAGAACTATGGTTACCAAATTTTCTATGGTTAACTAACAGCACTCTAAGAGTATGATTTTAGCATATTATTTGGAATGTTATCCTCATCTTCATTGATATATTCACAATGTTTCGGCTGTTGTACGCTCTGGCCTTCTTCAGGTCATTGGAATTTCAAACCAAACCGTACACTGGGCTAGATTGTTCTAGTTCCACGTGCCATGCCTCTTCCGGATATCTCAGTTATTTCCCTTTAACTCAACTCTCCAAATTTTTGGTTCACCACTGCTGTGGTCTGGTATTGAACTTGCAACTCTTTCGGTCTGGTTACTGGATCTAACCAACGTCTTTATCTACTAGACCATGTTTTAGAAAATCCCAAGGTTTTTTAAATATTTTGTGAAGGATTTGATTTACAATGCAAGTAAAATCAGTGTCATAAATACTCCTCACATAATGGTAACACATTAGTGGAAAATGGTGTCTTCATTTAACCAATGTCTTACTATTATGTGGGAGGTATTTCTGCCACACCATGTATAATGCTAAATTGGACCCCTACTTTATGCCCATCAAATTAGCTGAAACAAAATTTTATTATCTTGTTTAAACATATAAAGGGGACATAGAGATTAAAACTTCCCTAAATGAAATATTTCAAGTTTTTATTAAGGGGTTTGGTCTACAATGTAAATATAATTCCAAACTGGATTCTTACTTTGTGTCCATCAATTTAACTGAACCAAATTTTTGTTTAACTGTATAAAGGAGACGTTTAAATTAAACCTTCCCCAGACAAAATATTTTATGTTTTTAGCAAGGAGTTTGATTTTTAATATAAGTAAAATGCTTTTCTTATTGCAGTGACTAATGGACAATTTTTCAAAAGCCTACCAAGAGTTCAGTCTGACCATCAGTCTGTAGAAGACCAACATGATGACATTAAACAGGCTCCAGCCATCAAAATCAACAACTACGACTTGGAGGTGGTTCATGAATTCACATACCTCAGCACCATCATTTCAGACACCCTCTCCCTAGACACTGAGGTCAACCATTGGATTTTCTCATTTTGACTTTAGAAATTCTCATTTTGAATTTGTAATGCTATAGACTAGTGGTGAGATCTCATCAATTTACAGCTGAGCTAGGTAGATGTAGCCGTAACTTCTATGCTGATAGTTTCTTTTCTCATTTGTGGAACTCCCTTCTAGCTCCATGCTTTCCAGCCAACATTAATCTGCAAAAATTTAAATGCAATGTCATCTACTGCCATCCTGATTAATCTTTTCTCTTTCTACTCATTACTAACATTTCAGTTCCTAATCCCTCCACACCATATAACCCTTTGTGTGTTAGTGGATGTACTCCCCTGCTTGGGGTGATACCAATTTTTAAAAAAAAGTAGTTTTACCAAACTAGCTGAGCTCTGTTTAAACTCCTTTAGGGTCACAGGGCTCCCATGGAGCATCATGGTCTGTTGCCTCCAGCCTTCCAAGGGCAATTGAGGGATACAAAATACTGAAATTTCCTAAGCTGGATGTATATACAAGATGGTGTAATATGGAGATTTTAGAAAGGAGATTCCAAGAAAGCTTTTACGGCTTCAAGAAGCACATTGCCTCAAAATGAGGGTTTCTTCTGCTATGAATGATATTGTGTTTTCATGTATAGACTGATGTCACTGACAGTCGTTGTCAAGAAAAACATTATTTCAAGTTCAAGTAAAGAGAACCATGTAAGATCATTTGACCATGAAACTTTAGTACTGCTCACCATGGCCTTGGGAATCTAAGCTGAAATAACTCAATAACAACACTCACCTGGCTGGTGATGCAAATTCTGCACTGAGACAGCAAAAGATTTCTGCAATGCAATTGGTTTCTCCACCAGACTGTGTCCAATGCAGAGATTTCTAGGAAACTATTAAGCATGCTTTCTTTCACTGCACAGTCATACACCCACTGTGTAGGCTTATTAAAGGTTACATGGGTCTTGTGATTTTTTTAACCTTGAAAACCAGTACTGTTGTTTAGCAACTTAGGTTCATTGCTTGAGAAGAATCACTCTGTGATGCAAATGGTAATATGGGAATTCAAATGAAGGAAGTCCATGGCGATTTGTTTCTTTCTCTTACCATCTAGTTGGCAACTTTAAGCATCAGCTTAAGGTTAAAATCAGGGTATAGTGCAAGAGGATGTCCAATTTGCTATCTTTGCCCAATCTGGAAACCCAGCAATGGTACACTTGCCAGGTTTCTTTAGAGGAATGTTGTTATTTTTTTTTTCTGCTAACTTTCAAAAAACTAAGTAAAATCCAAAGACCCAAATGAAAGATTTTCTTACTTATATTCATTTTTCTTTTCAAAGTAGTAGAAAAATATATTTGCTCAAGTTTGAATATAACTAAATCTGACAAGTAAATTATTATAATAATGGGATTAATGACAGCAATGCAAAGAAAAAAAAATATGCTTACTTGTTTGTGAACATCTGTGGGCCCAAAATTGGCTTCTTGTTTCCAAATGACTTTTTGATCATGATCTACCTCTATAAACAATACTTTTATATCATCTGAAATTGGAAATTAAATTTATCAAAGCAACAATAAAAAGTGAGTTGACAAGTTTGACAATTTTATCAAGAATAGAGCATTATGTTACAAGTGATTAAGATATCTTAAGTTTGGTGCCTTTTTCTTGTGTTCGATTTGTTCACCGATTTTAATAAATGAGTAAACACATTGGTAAGTTTAAGGGAGGAAAAGAAATGAAAAATTGAGAATTAATTTAAAAACATTTTTTAACTTTTACAAATTATACAAAAAAGATCTGAATGTGTGTGTGTGTGTGTGTGTGTGTGTGTGTAAGAATGAGTTTAGCTTAAGATATGGGCAGGCAAAAATTACCTTGGTGGACCCCTTAAAAATGAAGGCACTATGGCAAATTTTTTAGAATTGCAAAATTTATATTTTTATTTGTAAAAAGTAATATTAACATAAAATCTTTTAAAAATTGACAAAAATAAAGAAAAAGCTTTAAAATCAAATATTTTTATTAACAAATAACATAAATTATGTTAATGACTAGAATTATTAGCAATGATAAATTGCAGTAGAACATATTGAAAAAAAAGAAATCAAACATTACAACATTATTAGCTTAGAATATATTGTGGAAAGAACGAGATTGTTGTATTACTGTATAAAAATATAAAGCTTTTTTAACAAATTCAAAATAAATATTGAAACAAAATGTACAGTAAATATCAAAATGATCCTTTACTTTCAGATATGAATATTAATTAATAATTTCTTATAGATCAAAATATTTTCACCACTAATTTTTGTAGTCTAGCATTCAGAATAACTTCCTCTACTCAGGCAATTTGTGAGAATCAAAAAACATTAACTTTCTTTTATTTTAGATGGTGGGAGGCTCTTGTTTACAATATATATATATATATATATATATATATATATATATATATATACACACACAAAACGTCAAACTGATCCCTAAATTTTTGACATACATGTAGTTTTCTTTCCTTTTTGAGGAGACCAGTCTATTTCAGTATTGTTGTTTTAAAAAGAAATGTATTTTTACTATGTAGTGTGTGTGTGTGTGTGTGTGTGTGTGTGTGTGTGTGTGTGTGTGTGTGTGTACATGTCATGTTGGCAGGTCGGTTGATCAAGGTCCCGAGGGTGGGTTGATTCATTGTGAGGTGCTATGATTGCGGGTTGAGACAAGAGAAGTGATCATGGCAGAGATGGCAACAATGCACCTGTGTACTGACAGGTGGCCTTTCAGTCTGCAACTGTCAGCCATTATGAGGGGCTTTCTTTTAAGCAAATCTAATGGTTCACAAAAATTCTTTTTTTGGTCAGGAACATTCATGATTAGTTATTGTATTTTATTATGGGGATTTGTTTTGTGGACAGGATGTGATGTTCTGAGCTCCTGTGTAGAAAACAACATTTTTTTTTTAATTTCATGTTTTGCTTTCTTAGTTTTTACATCCAGCCACCATGTAGTGTGAATCAGAAAGATATCTAATTGCAGTCAAGTATAACATTTCTTTTATGGTTCAAACCATTTTCTGTTTTTTTGGAGAGAATTTGAACATAAACTATACAATGTCTTCTGGTGTCAATAATAGATTGTATCCCATGCAGTTTGGTTTCCCTGGACCAACAAGAGTAGCATTATTAACATGGTGTTATATTTAATCATCTAAATCCATTATAAAAATTCAGGTTGTGGAATTGGTAAATAGTAAACATTTCAAATAGATCAATGTATAGATCAATTATAACAACTTTAGTACAGGATATAAGGAAATTGAACATAGAATAGGTTGCATTATGGGTAGCTTTGCTCAACACTGCAATCTGCTACAAAACCAAAACATTAACATAAAACCTCAAATCATGTCCTTAGTCTTGTCAGATCGAGACTTTCGTGTAGATGTCATGCATGGTGGCAAACCTATTCAGAAATATCTAAATTCTCAGTTGCATAGAACTGTTTTCTCAAATCAACAATTAAAAGTTGGCTTCTAGTAAATGAAACCTCTAAGTCTTAAGAAGGACCATCCATTTTCAATTCTTACAGACTGTCACTATAGAATCACAAACAAAGAACTGTATCAAATAACAGAAACCATATCACTTGATGACTACCAACAGCAGCAACAATTAAAATGGATATCACACATAGCTTGAAAAGAATATAATGGCATAATCAAGATGTTGAAATTCCACACTACTTCAAACAAAAGGTTAGGAAGGAAACTCCCATCAATAGTGGAAAGAGCAATAACAGTTATCAGACTTGAGAAAATTATTTTCCTAAAAAATTGTTTTAAGAGAAAAATTTTATAAATTTCAATTGATGGCTGCTACTGTCAATGAATGCTGAATGTTTCCTTATAAGGAAACAACAAATAATACCATTATGATTAGGCTCAGAGGATATTGTCTTCAGAATATGGAAAACTGGGCAATGTCACTTGATGAGATAAGTCATATTTCCAACCCTTTTAGACATATCAAGTTCATATGTGGAGAAGACCCCATGAGATTATGGATCCAGCCTGTCAGTAGTGAATTGTACAAACTTTGCAGTTGGTGTCTCCAATGGCAAGGAGTGTGTTACATTCAAATTGGCAAAGACCACTTATGAAACAGGAATGTCCTGAAAGGTATAAACATGTTGTTGGTATGGGAGAATATAATAAATTGTATATATTAGACTAAAGGTGGCTTATTGAATGATAAAATGGAAAAAAATCCAGTGTAATATATTTCATCCTTCAAATGAACTTCTGACTAAATAATGATTTTTTTTTTCTCTCTTTATCTTTTTCTTCCCGCTTTTTAAATACATTTGCTCTTAGTCGTAAATTTCCCTCCTTTTTCTTCCTATTTACAAAAATATTATGATTTTATATCTAACTCCTTGGTGCTGACAAACCTGTTCTGGGTGAAATGGCCATATATCATGTGGGGTATTGAATTTTATCTACTTGTAATTCATATATATATATATATATATATATATATATATATAAATAAATATGCAGAAATATAGTCTTAAAGTGTGCTATATTTATGGGATAAAGTGCTCAATATCAGAGATAGAGCGTGTGTAAATATAAAAGTGGACATGGAAGTCAGCACTTAGAGGCTAGTGCAATCGTCAGGCGACTGACGATTGCACTAGAATGAAACAGACTGTCGCCTCTAAGTGCTGACTTCCATGTCCACTTTTATATATATATATATATATATATATATATATAAATAAATATATATATATATATATATAAATAAATATATATATATATATATATAAATAAATATATATATATATATATATAAATAAATAAATATATATATATATATATATAAATAAATATATATATATATATATATAAATAAATAAATATATATATATATATAAATAAATATATATATATATATATATAAATAAATAAATATATATATATATAAATAAATATATATATAAATAAATATATATATATATATATAAATAAATATATAT
>OZ038484.1:37427763-37465263 GCA_964036315.1 Acanthosepion esculentum
GGGTTGCATCATACACAAGATATAAAATTAGCATATGTGCTGCTATGCCATTAACCAAATTATATCATTTACTGTAGTCAAAAGTACAGCTGTATTTAAAATAAACATGATTTTGATAAAACTAATGTTTTACTTCACTGTATCCAATAAAAATGTATGTAATATTCACACATTAGTATCATATTATAAAATACAAACATAGCAAATATGCATCTTTTCCATTGTTTAAATTTCTAAGATGATTAGCTGTTTCTTGTTCGGTTGTTTATGGCTGTATGCATTTACACAACAAATATAATGTTACTAACAATACTTTTATCATTTTTTTTACTTTTTTTAACTAGAAGATGGGATAAAGAGATAAACTATTTATAAAATTTACAATATCCATATTATATATACTAATAAAATCTACAATAACCATATTATATATCATATTTGCTGGCATATATAACACACCTGTTTTACAAAGTCAATTTTGGTCTCACATTGTTCTCGTAAGTTCATAGTTCCTCAACATCAGCCTACATTTCTGAAATGAGGTCTTGTAACTATACAATTTACATCATTCAGACTGTTGTCTTCATCTTTATTACTATATTAACAACATTGTGGCCCCAAGGATACATGGCCCAGTGGATAAAAGCATTGAGTGGCCCAAAGAGTTACAAGTTCAATACCTGGTCACAGCCCCTGGGAACAAAACAAAAAAACTTGGAGACTTGAGTTACTAAAGGGAATTAGCTGAATCTGAGATACCCCCCACCACCAAATAAAACTGCACCCCACACATAATAACCAAGGGGGTTGCAATCTGGGGAGGTAGGTAAGGGGTGATGTGGTTGCAAAAATTGTCTGACAGCCTGCTTGTGTGGCATGGTGGAGAGTCCTGTTGCCAAAACATAGGGTCTTCCAGCAGCCACTCAGGGCAGCATGATGATGCAGGCTTCTGTGTTGAGCTGAGGCCCTGTGAGAAGATGAATGGAGTGATCACACCAAACACCATGATGTTGACTGGATATATCATCCAACTCTTACCACATCCTCTGCAGTTCTCAGATTGACATCCAAACACTTTGAAATGTTTGTACTGGAGCTTCTAGTGTGAATGTCAAGCAGTAAAGTAAGCCATTTCCAAATTTCTTGTAGAGTGAAATGTATCACAGACAGTGCCCAACTGACCCTACAGTCGACAAAATCAAAAACAAACAGGCATGCACGAAATTAAAAATATAAAATGGCAATAATTTACCCATCACACCCTGTGTGTGTGCGCATATATATATATATATATATATATATATATATATATATATATTTAGAAAAATATATATATATATTTAGAAAAATATAACAAACTGGAAAGGATTTTTGTGATGCATTTCATCCATTAGATTTGGTTTGTTTTGTTTTGTTTTACGGCATATCAACCTCAATGGGTCATTTAATGCCAAGAACTTTATTTTTTTTCCTGGTAATATTTTTGCTTCATCAAAAATCCATTTCTGTTAATATTTTTTACAAAAAAATGTATAGCTGGTAATATTATTTTTTCAAAAACGTATAGCTGGTAATACTATTTTTCCAAAAACATATAGCTGGTAATATTTTTTCAAAAACGTATAGCTAGTAATGTTTTCAAAAACGTATAGCTAGTAATGTTTTCAAAAACGTATAGCTAGCTAGTAATATTTTTTCAAAAACGTATAGCTAGTAATATTATTTTTTTTTTTTTCAAAAACATATAGCTGGTAATATTTCTCCCAAAAATATAACTGGCAACATTACTTTTTCAAAAACATTATCAAAGACCTTGTTGTTGGACATAGCTTATCGTCATACCCAGGACGTGGATGTAGTTTATCGTCATACCCAGGACGCTCATCCATTAGGATTTCATTGGACGGATGAAACGTGTCAGAAAAAAATCTTTCCAGTTTGTCATATTTTTCTAAATACAGTTTGCTTATATATATATATATATATATATATATATATATATATATATATATATATATACACACACACACACACACACACACTTATTATAAATAATTTTTACACATTATTATTTTGCAAACTTGTTTTATACTTACTGCTATCATATATAGGGTTTGAAATCACTGATGGTAGCATTATGGTTAGATTACCATTTTTGTCTTGTAAATAAGCCTGAAAGCAAAGCCTCACCACATTTAAATGCATGCTTTTTGCCTGTGTATCAGCCTGTTCTTTAGCAGTTTTTTTTTCTGTGTCTGGAAAATAAAAATAGAAGAAATTCAAAAGACTTCTTTAAAAATCCAAACAAAGCTCATGAAGCAAAAACAAAATAACGTTAATTTGTAATATTTTAATAGTCTATATAAAAGTTGCAAAAAAATTATTAGTGAGTTCAGAAAAAGAAATATACATAGTCTTTCATAACAACAGGTTCTACATTGTAGTCAAAATAGTTTAAGGAATAAAATAACTGGTGTGAGCTATTAGAAGAAATTAATTTGTTCTTTTCTTGTTAAATTTTCTTTTAATTGTTAAAAATAATGTACACATAAAAGTACTCAAGAACAATGAATTTTAGCTGAAAGAAAATAAGGAAGAATAAAAAATTATCAAAATAAATTCAAAGATCGACACATATTTTGCTGTAAACAAAGTAATAAACTTTCTTAACTTCTTTTTCACTTGTTTCAGGTTGTCAGATACAGGAATAGGACAAAGTGTACTGCATGCACTATTGTGTAACAAACTCAAATACAATGGTCAAAATAATAAAGAAATATAAATAAAATAATTAGTATAAAGTACTCTTGGACTCAAACCTAGCATCAACACAAATTAATGAGTATAATTCAGTTTTAGAAATTCTGAGAGCCCTTTCTAGAAATTCTATAGAACTGAGAAACAGTTATGAACCAAAATACAATTAATATTGGTCAATCCTGTAACTAATGAAAAAAAATAGGGAGGTAAGTATTTCCAACTGAAATCGGAGACAGGTTAACCCTATCAACACTTAAGAGATTTTAATTGTTAAATCCCTGGAGTCCTGACCGAATTGCTGAAAAACATGTTATTTTAGTGCAATTAAATTGATATATCTCAAAAGCCATTGAAATTCAAATCCCACAAGCTGATTTTGTATGAAAGTAAATTGATTTCTCTTTCAAATGATAGAAAAATTAGCTTCCTTTTATTACTAGTTATGAAATATGGTTTTGGAAATCCCAAACTTTTACAAAGTTGAAGATTTCTCACCCCTGTAGTTGATCATGTGATAGTTATTAATGCTGTGTACTGAAATATAATGCTACTTGAATGTGGGCACATTTGGGTGCTCCAGGACTGTCAGTGTGGGAAATTTGGCTGCTTCTAGCCTGAAAGGGTTAAACAAATATTTTAAAAACTCGGATCTCAAAGGAGAAATGAAACATTTAACAATATTAATATGAAACTTTGTCATTAAATTTATTAAAATATATTTCATATATCTTTCAGAGATGTACATTTAACATGTATCTTTTAAATATACATACAGATATCAGTTTTCTACCATATAGCACACACCTATAGTTCACCAGGTGTCATTAGGGGATTTATATATTAAAGTGGTGTTACAGTTTTAGTCTAATACTAGTAATCTCTATCACATTTTTTCTTGAAAAGATAAGTCTTTTCTATTGAAAAATATGGTATGTAAAACTTCATTAATATAATTTAGATACTAGAGAAGTATTTGTCTATATTTCTGAGATGAGGTATTATGTACACTATTTACATTATTTGGACTATTGTTCTCATCTTTGTCACCATGTTTATCACAACGTTTCAAGGACACATGGCACAGTCGATAAAGGCGTTAGTTAGATCCAGTGACAGGACACAAGGAGTGTGAGTTCAATACCTAGTTACGGCAGTGGAGAACTTTCAAAGGGGAATTAACAGGAGATAACTGACATCCTTTAGACATGGCATGTGGAACTAGAACAGTCTACCCTAGTGAGCGAAATAAAGGGTTCAGTTCGACATTCCAACCACCTGAAGAAGACCGAGCTACAATGGTCAAAACGTTGTGATAAACATGGCGACAAAGATGAGGACTATAGTTCGAATTATGTAAATAGTGTAGAGAAGTATTCTCATCCAAAACAAATTTACTTTTGAGGAATCCTACCTCATTTGAGAAAATACAGTTTTTTTTTAGATTAGTTGTTAATTAGAGTCTCATATAACATTCCTCCACTTGAAATCCTAAGTTCCTTTAATGTAGGTACCTCCAAAAATTCAGTATACCTAAGGTTTAAATGTATTTTTCATAAAGGAGAAATCCTTTTCGAAGCTTTCCAACAGCTTCAATTGAAAGCTAAAGAATTAAATTTTCTAATTCCAGAAAAAAAAAAAAAAAAATTACTGTGCAGTATTTCAAATAGAAATTTGAATGATTTTTAGTCGATGCTTCCAAAAAAAACAATCAAAACGGCCATTTTTAACCTTTTTCTGTGAAATGAATAACTTATTTTTCGGTTTTAAAATTCCCGCTAAAATAAGATATAAACATTTTAATGATGAAACTTTGTTTTTATTAAGTTTCAAACCTTTTATTATTATGCTATACTGATTTTTTAGCAAATTATTGGAGGTATCTACTTTAATGGTTCCCTAAATTTTGAATTGTCATCTAGTAATTTTTTCATTTTTACAGTGAAAATTATTAAAATAATTTATGAAACCAAATAAGGAAAGAAATCCTGGTTTCAATGGATCATAAAACTTCAACTGAATTTAATGCCTAATTCCTCCCCTGGCTAAAATTACACACTCATGTGAGAATCTCTGTTTTAAAAGAATAATTTATTGTTGAACAGGTGGTGTGTGTGTGTGTGTGTGTGTGTGTGTGTGAGTGAGAGAGAGAGAGAGAGAAATTGATGAGGTGGTGGGGAGGATGAGCCGGTAAGAGAGATTAAAAATTGCAGTCACATGACGCATGCAAAAGAACTCATTAATGCCATCCAGATACTTTCCACTTTATAGTACCACAAAAAAGACATTTATTTTTTTCAATAAATAAAAATAAAATTGCAATAAAATTAAAAACTTAAAGAATTTACCATTTAATTGAATATTTTCATCATTAACATTTCCACTGCAAATGCGTTTGTTCAAAAGCATTGACTCTAAAATGCGTTCTTTCAGGACATCAGCCACTTTACGTTTCGTCACATGCATTACTCCAATATTTTGAAACCTTAAAATAATAAAATAATAATAATATAAAAAATACATATTTTGTTTTAGTTTATTAATCTGTAGTACCCTAAAATATAAGATAATAAATAGATAAATATAAAAAAAAAATACATACTTTGCATTTATTTATTTATCTATAGTACCCCCCAAAAATACTAAGTATAAAAAATGGTTACTTCGTTTCATATTTTTAATCAACCTAAACAAAACATAATAATAAATAAATATAAAAAATACATGTTTTTCCCAGAAAAAAATTATAGTAAATAAATAAACAAAATACATACTATAGATTAAAAATTAAAAAGAGAGAGAAAGAAAAAGAAAGAAAAGAGAAAGAAAAGAGGAAAAAAAGAAAGAAAGGAGGAAAAAAGAAAGAAAGGAGGTTTGGTTTGGTTTACGGCATATCAACCTCAATGGGTCATTTAATGCCGAAAAATATTTTTATTTCTGTTAATATTTTTCCTTCAAGAATGTATAGCTGGTTACATCTTTTTCCCTCAAAAATATATAGCTGGTAATATTATTTTTCAAAAACGTATAGCTGGTAATATTTTTTTTTAAAAATGTATAGCTGGTAATACTATTTTTCCCAAAACATACAGCCGGCAATATCATTCCTTCAAAAAACGTATAGCTCGTAATATTTTTCAAATACGTATAGCCTGCAACACTATTCATTCGAAAAAAAAAAAAAAAAAAAAAATACAGCCGGTTATCTTTTCAAAACTATACAGCTGGCAATATTATTTTCCAAAAACGTATTATCAGAGGCCCTGCTGTTGGACGTAGTTTATCGTCATGCCCAGGACCCGGATGTAGTTTATCGGCATGCCCAGGATGCGGATGTAGTTTATCGGCATGCCCAGGACGTTGATGTAGTTTATCGTCATGCCCAGGACGCGGATGTAGTCTATCGTCATGCCCAGGACGCGGATGTAGTTTATCGTCATGCCCAGGACGTGGACACACCATAGAAGTTAACTATTTGCCCATAGCTGGGACCCTAACAGGTGCTACCACCCCGGGTCAGGATGAACCTGGGAACACCAGCAATTAAGAGGTGGTTCCATGCTCCTCAAAACCTCTTGATCAGAGGCCTTGCTGTTGGATGTAGTTTATCGTCTTACCCAGGACTCGAATGCAGTTTAACGTCATACCCAGGATGGATAGAAAGGAGGAAAAAAAGAAAGAAAGGAGGGAAAAAAAGAAAGAAAGGAGGGAAAAAAAAGAAAGAAAGGAGGAAAAAAAAGAAAGAAAGGAAAAAAAGAAAGAAAGGAGGAAAAAAAGAAAGAAAGGAGGAAAAAAAGAAAGAAAGGAGGAAAAAAAAGAAAGAAAGGAGGAAAAAAAAGAAAGAAAGGAGGAAAAAAAAGAAAGAAAGGAGGAAAAAAAAGAAAGGAGGAAAAAAGAAAGAAAGGAAAAAATGAGGAAAAAAGAAAGGAGGAAAAAGACAAAGAAAGAAAAAAGAAAAGAAAGAAAAAAGACAAAAAAAATTGAAAAAATGTACCCCTTACCCAAAGAAAACGACATGAGGAAACAATGGATTTGTTTTATAAGCAATATCCACATTGAATGATAACTCAGATTTACAGGTACACAAAGTTTAGTTAAATTACTGTTTCCCTTTGCCAATGAAGCTTGTAAGGTGTTATATCGTGGATTATACGATATAAACAACAAAGTAATCCCGAGTGGAAAGATTTCAATAACACAAGAAATCAGGTAACAAATAACAATGGTTTATTGTACGTAAAGTACAAATGAGCAAGAGTTCATAATACTAAGGAAAACAGGAGATAAGTCACAGAGGTTCGTAAGGGTCGCCTTCACTCTCTCTATATGTCTCACTCTTCCTCTTCTTCAATAGCTTGTTAGTCTTTTATAGACTGACCAATCCATGTCGGGGTGTGCCAGGTTGTTCCACTATAACATAAGGTCTTAGTGAGAACCATCCTTATGTAAACCTTATCAACTGGCATTACAGAATCACAAACATAAAAACTGTAACAAGTAACAGAAACAACATCAATTGAGGATTTTAAACAACTAAAATGAATATTGCATGTAGCTTGAAGAGAAAATAATGACATAATCAAGATACTGACATTCCACACTACTTCAAACAAAATGTTAGGGATATCATATCAATACTGGAAAGAACAATAACTGAAATTGGAAAAGCAACTTTCCTGAAAAACTGTTTGAAGAGAAAAATATTCTTACATTTTGCAGTATTTTGGGGGTTGCTAATAACTATTAATTAGAAGAACGTCATTATGTTTCAGTTTGACAAACGTGTGGCCTTCAGACATTTATTAGTTATCTATTAAGTTTTAAAGATATTAATGAACGCCATACAAAGTCTATGTGAAACCTAACCAGTCATTCTGAATATATCGAGAATTGGTTTGGTTTGGTTTGTTTTATGGCATATCAACCTCAATGGGTTATTTTATGCCGACAAGATTTTTATTGCTGATAATATTTTTTTTTCAAATGTATTGCTTGTAAAATTTTTTCCTTCAAAAATCTATTTCTGGTAATCTCTTTTTACTTCCAAAACTTATTGCTGGTAATAACTTTATTTACAAAGAATTTCTGGTATTAAAACCTAATGTTACACTTTCATAGTGTTTTGACCCCAATTTGGGGGTTAACTATTTGCCCATAGCTGGGACCCTAACAGGTGCTACCACCCCGGGTCAGGGTGGACCTGGGAACATCAGCAATTAAGAGGTGGTTTCACAATCCTCAAAACCTCCTGATCAGAGGCCTTGATGTTGAACGTAGATGTAGTTTATCGTCATACCCAGGACAGATTGAGAATTGGTGGCATGGCCTTCATACAACTTGGTAAGATGAGACAATATTGTACATGCATGAATAGATATTCTCCCATGTGTTTACTCAATTGGCAGTGAGACAATATTGAGCCAGATTTTTTACTATGTGACTGTTGAATTCACATTGAGTAAGAAGATTCTTTTCTGACAATACTAACGTCAGTGGTCAAGTATTAAGGCTAACACCATTGACAATATATGATTATTACATGCATAATTCTACTTCAGATAAAACAATGGTTTAATTTAAATACTTGATAAATTAAAAATATCTGCCAAGATGGTTATAAAAAAAGACAGTGCACTGATTACCCTGGGAGTGGAGGTAATATCTGAGCAGTTTTGCAGTGATGTTGTCAAGGAACTTGTAACTTTGACACTAATGTGGAGGGGGAGTCAAACCAAAAAACTGACCCCCTGCAGTTAGATGCAGGTGTAAACTTATGCTAACTGTAAATGTGAGGTAACAGAGAGAGAAAGACACACACAGATGAAGGAGTAAGATTGGGTATTATTTTGATTGGTTGAGGGGATTGTGTGTGCTGGCCAATCAGAGGAGGAGTAGAACCAAACTTCTTATTTAGTTTTTTTTTTTTTTTAGCAAACAGAATTCTGCAGAGACAAAACAAGTCCCATTTCCCCAGTAGGGGGACTTAATCTCAGTGACATGTAACATGAAATCAACACAATGTACAAATGCCTTAAGTTAGTAATGTAAGTATAACAGTCCAAGAAACACTTCTTTAGTGCAGGTCTCAACATTTTCAATAGAATTTACACACACAATACGTATGAATGAGGATATCTTTATACCCACATTGTTATTTACCTCTTTTATATTCTTCCTGTTTAGTTTCTGAATTCTGAACACACATTGGACAAGCAAAAGAGACATTATAAAAGTTAAGCAAATTGTTGAGAAGTAGAAAAATTTAATTAGAAACAAACAAAAAAAATAGTGCTGTATGATATCAATCCGATTATATGGCAGTGAATGCTGGACAGTCTCCCCACTGATGAGGAGAAAACTGGAGGCAACAAAAATGTGGTTCTACAGAAGGATACTGAGAATTGCAAGGACGGAGCAAGTAAGCAACGAGGTAATCTTAATGAAAATGACAACAAAAAGAACTCAGAACCAGGAAGAGACAATTGATGCATTAATAAGAGGGAAGGGCTTGGAAAACTTAACTCTCACAGGGCATATTGTGCGCAAGAGAGATAAGGGAAGGCAGCAAACATGACGAGCTTGTGTGAATGGCAGCTCTCTTCTTGGCAAAAGCAAAAAATTGCTAAGGGCAACAAAAGAGACATAACTGCCCATGATCTGAATGGATACGGCACATAGAAAAAGAAGTAAATAATTCAATATTATTGTTATATATACAGTATTGTAATTTTATTCCTATCTCACTTATCTCTAATAAATATCCATATCTCTACAATAAACTGGAGATACTAGAAATCACCATGCATGAAGAAATGGAAAAGAAAAAACAAAATGACCCTCAATCCACACCCCTACATTACTAGGGAAAATGTTTCATTGTATAACGAAATCTTCATGGAGCTGCAAATATGCAATTAATAATTTGGAAGATGAGTATATTAACAAGTTGTGTCAACAGGAATTTATGTTTGCAGTCGACAACATGGAAAACATTTCAAATGTCATTTTACATTTTTTATTTTTTTTATTTTACAAAATAACATTTTTTATAAAAATAAATTTTCCTGCAAATAGAAATTAATAAATTTAAACAATAACTGTTTATGAGAAAATATTTTAGGTAAAAGATTTTAAAAATTAGTGAATAAACACTTTCTATAAAATTTGATACTAAAAGAATAGATTAATAAATAATTTAGCAAACTAATAAAAACAAAAATAACACAAATCTATGAAAACTAAAAATAGATATTCTGTAAAGAGCATATGAAACAAATGCTTGTAAAAAAACTGTATAGATTTAAATCCCATGCTACTTACTGACATACTGGATTCTTAGCCTCTTTGACATCCATTAAACAAATTCCTTTATTACATGACTTGCCAACCAATTCATGAGCATGTGTTTTGGGTATGCTATCATCTGTCACTAAACTGACAAGGATACGAGCAGGGCCTTCATAGTTCATAATCTGAAGGAAAAAAAAATAAAAAAAGAGATATAAAGTTCCATAATTGTTAACATAGAATGTCTTCTCTGTTAAAAATTATGGAACTTCAAATCTTTTTAATTAACTGTTGTGGCCTTGTTAGGGGCCAGAAATAAAGACACAAAGAGAGGAATTGAGTTAAACAAAAATATTAACAGAAAAAGTAATACAAGCATATACAAACAAGAGTGTTACAGCAAGAATGTTTGGTCTGACTGTCAGAGCTGACTGCTGGAAACTTCCCTCTCCAAAAGGCAATAACTGCTCCTATTTATAGTTGGGAGAGTCCATGTGTGCATGGGTAAATTACCATAACATTAAGGAATTTAAACGATGATACATGCTTGTATATAAGTTGTCCTTTAAGATTCTGAATGTTGAAATTTAGACCTATATTTGCCAGATAATGAACATGTGGCTGAATAGTTAGAATATAAGATCCATATTTAAACCATACCATGGTCGATTAGTCAAAGAGGTGACTTCTTAATAATATTATCCTAGTGAGATGATTCAGCATATAGTACCATTGAAAAGTGTCTGAAAATCAAATCATGGGTTGACCCAAGCCATATGTTTGGTAATGGTAAGAACAATATTAGTTGTTTCCTTATAAGGAAACTTTTGACATTAATTGACCAAGCAGCCAGTGCTACTTTCAGTTGAAATTTATGAAATCTTTCTCTTTAAATAGTTTTTCAGGAAAATAGGTTTCTCAAGTCAGATAACTTTTATCACCTCCATCCAGTATTGATGGAGGCTTCTTTCTGAACCTTTTGTTTGAAGTACTGTGGAATGTCAACATCTTAAGTCATTATTTTCTCTCCAAGTTTCATGTAATATTTATTTCAGTTGTTGCTGCTATTAAAAGTCCTCAAATGTGGTTTCTGTTATTTGGTACACTTCTTTGTGATTCTGTAGTCCCATTCCATGAGGTTCCAAGAAGGATGGTCCTTTCTTCATGGAGTCGCAAATATGCAATTAATAATTTGGAAGATGAGTATATTAACAAGTTGAATTGCTGTTTGCAGTAGACAACATGGAAAACATTTCAAATGTCTTTTCTTTTTTTGGTTCAATAAGATTCAATTGGCAGCTAATCTCCAAAATCATTTACATTCTACTGCCAACTAGGGCAAGAAATATCTTGTTAACACCTCCAAAATGAAACTGCTGTCTTAACTGTTGGAGAGATCCCTTTTTACCTTCTATCAGTATTGGAAATTGGTAGAGTGACACATTGCATATTCTCACACTAACATTGTCCACTGACATGAAGTGGATAGATTATACTGAATCAATTGCTAAGTTTGCTGCTAGGAAAGTTGGTTCCTTGTGTCTTGCTAGACAATTTTTTTTGCCAGAATCTATTTTACATATTTATAAGTATACCATTCATCCATACTTTGAATAGTTCTGACACATCTGGTATGGGGCTTCTGCTATATTTTTAGAGATTCTTGAGAAAAACTAAAGATTCTGCAATGTTATTGGTCCTGACCTGGTATCTCAGCTTTAGTTACTTTCCTACCACTGTAATGTAGCTTCCCTATTCCTTTTCTAGGGAAACTTTCATGGTAATTGGTCTGATGAACTTATGTGCAGTACTAGATTGGCAGCAAGGTCTCATCATTTTACAAGTGAAAATGGTTAGATCTAATTCCAAGTTTGTTCTATGCTAACAGTTTCTTTTATCACACTTCTCACTTGTAGAACTCCCTTCTGGCTTCTTGCCTCCCAGTCAACTTTGATCTTCAAAAATTTAAATGCAATGTCAATCATTATCTTCTGTCCTCTTAATGTTTGTTCTTTTATTGTTCTCTCTTCTTAATAGTATTTTTCTCATATTCTCTAACACTCAGTAAGCTCTTGCATCTTAATGGTTTTATTGCCTTGCTTAGGGTAAAATGATTAAAATAAATAAAATAAATTGGCATAGCCCTCTGCCCTCATTATCAGTACACTGGCTTTGGGACGGAAAGCAGGAATACTACTTTCTATTAGTAGATTCATTTGAGGGTGCAGTATAGAATGCTTAAATGATCAGTGCCCATCTCTTCACATCTGTGCTTGTATGTGGGTGGAGTATAGCCTAGGAAGTGATAAATAGATTGAGACTCATTTCTTCTTTTTCATACTCCTGATGAGGTTTGCAATGATTCCAGAAATGTATGACTTTGTGGACCAATATAGTTTCTCTATCAGATATAGACATTCAGTAGAGGCAGAGCATGGAAGATAGTTTCTAATAGACAAGAAGAGGAAGACTTGATGTGGTTATATGCTGCTGTGAATTCAACATAGAAGGTATGCAATTTCCTGGAGTTGTTTGATGACATATATGCCGTTATTATACCCCTTACCAGAACAAAATTTAGATTGATTTGTGAGGAGTTGACTTTCATAGGACAGTGAGAGACTAGTTAATACAATATTCATTAATGCTTTCACCATAATGAATCGAGTCAAGATACCTCTGTATGTGTGAGGATTGTTTCATTTCCATAGTGGATTAATGTACAATACACTCCACTGCTTTGAGATTTTTTTTTTTTTTTTTTTTTTTTTTTTAAGCGTATCACCCCAAGCAAGGCTGGAGGCCACTATCACGTATGGGGTTACAGAAGGGATGGAGGAAGAGCAGATAGGAGTGGTAAAGGAGAGGATGTGGAGAAAGAGAAAGACGGAGGGTCGATCAAGGCAAGGGGGTTACAGAAGATTTGGAGCGAGAACAGATAGGAATGAAAGATGAAAGGATGTGGAGAAGGGAAGTGGATAGATCAAGGCAACTGGAGATGACGATTGATGCTACACTTAAACCGTTGGAGATTGTATTTGTCAGGGAAACAGTAATAGGGAAGGGAGTTCCATAGGCGAGATGTGTGAGACATGAAGCTATTGGAGTAGAAGAGACGTCTACATCTAACAGTTTCAACGGTGAAGGGGTGGGAACGGGATACCAGCCTCGTAGGACGTTTAAATTCACGAGGCCTAGGGACAAGCAAAAGCAACTCCTCGGAGATGTGCTAATGATTCCAGACAAGAAACAGAGAAACTTGTTTTTAAATTTTGGGAGAGGGTATGCAATTTTCAAAAGTTCAGCCTCAAGGTCAAGCAATAATACTTTATTATGTTTTAGTTTTTTATAGTTTTTTTGACTTCTTTATCACTAGTTTCATTGTTGTTTCTGTTTAGAGATAGAATTTGTAATGCTTGGATGTTTACTGGTGTATATCCGAGTTACACAGGCATCTTCCGCTTTATATGGTCAATGTGAAAATAAAGTGTTTTTTGAGTTCAGGACATTTCTTCTGTTTTGGTTTTCAGTGTATGATGAAAGTGGATAGCTGAAACTGTTTGGAAGATGTCAATGGTTGTGCTAGTAAGTAGTCACAAGTCCTTAACTAATAAGCATATAGGAGATCTTTAGCTTTTGTTGACAATTTATCTAGAGATAGTATCTCAATAAAAAAAAAAGTAGCCTGGCTACTTGAGGTGATGTATCAGCCTGAAAAATATAGAACGAGTGAAATTCTTAAAAAAAGAAATAAGTCATGTGAGTTTGCAACCTGCCACAGGTGAAAATAGTCCAACATATTTTCATTGCCAGAGAAGTCATACACACCCTTACAAAAGAAAAGTAATTCAACTCCTAGCTTTCATACTGTCAGAGTTTAGAAAATTGAAATAGACTGACTTGACCCATTAAGAGACATATTCTAATGTTTCAAAATTCAACCAGCACATAAGATAACAGGCCAAGGTAATCAACCAAACACATGATGTGAACTGGTTTCAGAATATCCGTCTATATTTCTGAGATGAGGTATTGTAACTATTTCCATTATTTACACTGTCCGGACTGTTTTCCTCAACTTTATTGGCATATTCACAACTTTTCAGCCATTGTACGCTCTGGCCTTCTTCAGTATCTCTCTATATTTCTGAGATGAGGTATTGTAACTATTACCATTATTTACACTGTCCGGACTGTTTTCCTCAACTTTATTGGCATATTCACAACTTTTCAGCCATTGTACGCTCTGGCCTTCTTCAGTATCTCACTATATTTCTGAGATGAGGTATTGTAACTATTACCATTATTTACACTGTCCGGACTGTTTTCCTCAACTTTATTGGCATATTCACAACTTTTCAGCCATTGTACGCTCTGGCCTTCTTCAGTATCTCTCTATATTTCTGAGATGAGGTATTGTAACTATTACCATTATTTACACTGTCCGGACTGTTTTCCTCAACTTTATTGGCATATTCACAACTTTTCAGCCATTGTACGCTCCGGCCTTCTTCAGGATCTTTCTATATTGCCGAGATGAGGTATTGTAACTATTACCATTATTTACACTGTCCGGACTGTTTTCCTCAACTTTATTGGCATATTCACAACTTTTCAGCCGTTGTACGCTCCGGCCTTCTTCAGGATCTTTCTATATTGCCGAGATGAGGTATTGTAACTATTACCATTATTTACACTGTCCGGACTGTTTTCCTCAACTTTATTGGCATATTCACAACTTTTCAGCCATTGTACGCTCCGGCCTTCTTCAGTATCTCACTATATTTCTGAGATGAGGTATTGTAACTATTACCATTATTTACACTGTCCGGACTGTTTTCCTCAACTTTATTGGCATATTCACAACTTTTCAGCCATTGTACGCTCTGGCCTTCTTCAGGATCTTTCTATATTGCCGAGATGAGGTATTGTAACTATTACCATTATTTACACTGTCCGGACTGTTTTCCTCAACTTTATTGGCATATTCAGAACTTTTCAGCCATTGTACGCTCCGGCCTTATTCAGGATCTCACTATATTTCTGAGATGAGGTATTGTAACTATTACCATTATTTACACTGTCCGGACTGTTTTCCTCAACTTTATTGGCATATTCACAACTTTTCAGCCATTGTACACTCCGGCCTTCTTAAGGATCTTTCTATATTGCCGAGATGAGGTATTGTAACTATTACCATTATTTACACTGTCCGGACTGTTTTCCTCAACTTTATTGGCATATTCACAACTTTTCAGCCATTGTACGCTCCGGCCTTCTACAGGATCTTTCTATATTGCCGAGATGAGGTATTGTAACTATTACCATTATTTACACTGTCCGGACTGTTTTCCTCAACTTTATTGGCATATTCACAACTTTTCAGCCATTGTACGCTCTGGCCTTCTTCAGTATCTCACTATATTTCTGAGATGAGGTATTGTAACTATTACCGTTATTTACACTGTCCGGACTGTTTTCCTCAACTTTATTGGCATATTCACAACTTTTCAGCCATTGTACGCTCTGGCCTTCTTCAGTATCTCTCTATATTTCTGAGATGAGGTATTGTAACTATTACCATTATTTACACTGTCCGGACTGTTTTCCTCAACTTTATTGGCATATTCACAACTTTTCAGCCATTGTACGCTCTGGCCTTCTTCAGTATCTCACTATATTTCTGAGATGAGGTATTGTAACTATTACCATTATTTACACTGTCCGGACTGTTTTCCTCAACTTTATTGGCATATTCACAACTTTTCAGCCATTGTACGCTCTGGCCTTCTTCAGTATCTCTCTATATTTCTGAGATGAGGTATTGTAACTATTACCATTATTTACACTGTCCGGACTGTTTTCCTCAACTTTATTGGCATATTCACAACTTTTCAGCCATTGTACGCTCCGGCCTTCTTCAGGATCTTTCTATATTGCCGAGATGAGGTATTGTAACTATTACCATTATTTACACTGTCCGGACTGTTTTCCTCAACTTTATTGGCATATTCACAACTTTTCAGCCGTTGTACGCTCCGGCCTTCTTCAGGATCTTTCTATATTGCCGAGATGAGGTATTGTAACTATTACCATTATTTACACTGTCCGGACTGTTTTCCTCAACTTTATTGGCATATTCACAACTTTTCAGCCATTGTACGCTCCGGCCTTCTTCAGTATCTCACTATATTTCTGAGATGAGGTATTGTAACTATTACCATTATTTACACTGTCCGGACTGTTTTCCTCAACTTTATTGGCATATTCACAACTTTTCAGCCATTGTACGCTCTGGCCTTCTTCAGGATCTTTCTATATTGCCGAGATGAGGTATTGTAACTATTACCATTATTTACACTGTCCGGACTGTTTTCCTCAACTTTATTGGCATATTCACAACTTTTCAGCCATTGTACGCTCTGGCCTTCTTCAGTATCTCACTATATTTCTGAGATGAGGTATTGTAACTATTACCATTATTTACACTGTCCGGACTGTTTTCCTCAACTTTATTGGCATATTCACAACTTTTCAGCCATTGTACGCTCTGGCCTTCTTCAGTATCTCTCTATATTTCTGAGATGAGGTATTGTAACTATTACCATTATTTACACTGTCCGGACTGTTTTCCTCAACTTTATTGGCATATTCACAACTTTTCAGCCATTGTACGCTCCGGCCTTCTTCAGGATTTTTCTATATTGCCGAGATGAGGTATTGTAACTATTACCATTATTTACACTGTCCGGACTGTTTTCCTCAACTTTATTGGCATATTCACAACTTTTCAGCCATTGTACACTCCGGCCTTCTTCAGGATCTTTCTATATTGCCGAGATGAGGTATTGTAACTATTACCATTATTTACACTGTCCGGACTGTTTTCCTCAACTTTATTGGCATATTCACAACTTTTCAGCCATTGTACGCTCCGGCCTTCTTCAGGATCTCACTATATTTCTGAGATGAGGTATTGTAACTATTACCATTATTTACACTGTCCGGACTGTTTTCCTCAACTTTATTGGCATATTCACAACTTTTCAGCCATTGTACGCTCTGGCCTTCTTCAGGATCTTTCTATATTGCCGAGATGAGGTATTGTAACTATTACCATTATTTACACTGTCCGGACTGTTTTCCTCAACTTTATTGGCATATTCACAACTTTTCAGCCATTGTACGCTCCGGCCTTCTTCAGGATCTTTCTATATTGCCGAGATGAGGTATTGTAACTATTACCATTATTTACACTGTCCGGACTGTTTTCCTCAACTTTATTGGCATATTCACAACTTCTCAGCCATTGTACGCTCTGGCCTTCTTCAGTATCTCTCTATATTTCTGAGATGAGGTATTGTAACTATTACCATTATTTACACTGTCCGGACTGTTTTCCTCAACTTTATTGGCATATTCACAACTTTTCAGCCATTGTACGCTCCGGCCTTCTTCAGGATCTTTCTATATTGCCGAGATGAGGTATTGTAACTATTACCATTATTTACACTGTCCGGACTGTTTTCCTCAACTTTATTGGCATATTCACAACTTTTCAGCCATTGTACGCTCCGGCCTTCTTCAGGATCTTTCTATATTGCCGAGATGAGGTATTGTAACTATTACCATTATTTACACTGTCCGGACTGTTTTCCTCAACTTTATTGGCATATTCACAACTTTTCAGCCATTGTACGCTCTGGCCTTCTTCAGTATCTCTCTATATTTCTGAGATGAGGTATTGTAACTATTACCATTATTTACACTGTCCGGACTGTTTTCCTCAACTTTATTGGCATATTCACAACTTTTCAGCCATTGTACGCTCTGGCCTTCTTCAGTATCTCACTATATTTCTGAGATGAGGTATTGTAACTATTACCATTATTTACACTGTCCGGACTGTTTTCCTCAACTTTATTGGCATATTCACAACTTTTCAGCCATTGTACGCTCTGGCCTTCTTCAGTATCTCTCTATATTTCTGAGATGAGGTATTGTAACTATTACCATTATTTACACTGTCCGGACTGTTTTCCTCAACTTTATTGGCATATTCACAACTTTTCAGCCATTGTACGCTCCGGCCTTCTTCAGGATCTTTCTATATTGCCGAGATGAGGTATTGTAACTATTACCATTATTTACACTGTCCGGACTGTTTTCCTCAACTTTATTGGCATATTCACAACTTTTCAGCCGTTGTACGCTCCGGCCTTCTTCAGGATCTTTCTATATTGCCGAGATGAGGTATTGTAACTATTACCATTATTTACACTGTCCGGACTGTTTTCCTCAACTTTATTGGCATATTCACAACTTTTCAGCCATTGTACGCTCCGGCCTTCTTCAGTATCTCACTATATTTCTGAGATGAGGTATTGTAACTATTACCATTATTTACACTGTCCGGACTGTTTTCCTCAACTTTATTGGCATATTCACAACTTTTCAGCCATTGTACACTCCGGCCTTCTTCAGGATCTTTCTATATTGCCGAGATGAGGTATTGTAACTATTACCATTATTTACACTGTCCGGACTGTTTTCCTCAACTTTATTGGCATATTCACAACTTTTCAGCCATTGTACGCTCCGGCCTTCTTCAGGATCTCACTATATTTCTGAGATGAGGTATTGTAACTATTACCATTATTTACACTGTCCGGACTGTTTTCCTCAACTTTATTGGCATATTCACAACTTTTCAGCCATTGTACGCTCTGGCCTTCTTCAGGATCTTTCTATATTGCCGAGATGAGGTATTGTAACTATTACCATTATTTGCACTGTCCGGACTGTTTTCCTCAACGTTATTGGCATATTCACAACTTTTCAGCCATTGTACGCTCTGGCCTTCTTCAGTATCTCACTATATTTCTGAGATGAGGTATTGTAACTATTACCATTATTTACACTGTCCGGACTGTTTTCCTCAACTTTATTGGCATATTCACAACTTTTCAGCCATTGTACGCTCTGGCCTTCTTCAGTATCTCTCTATATTTCTGAGATGAGGTATTGTAACTATTACCATTATTTACACTGTCCGGACTGTTTTCCTCAACTTTATTGGCATATTCACAACTTTTCAGCCATTGTACGCTCCGGCCTTCTTCAGGATCTTTCTATATTGCCGAGATGAGGTATTGTAACTATTACCATTATTTACACTGTCCGGACTGTTTTCCTCAACTTTATTGGCATATTCACAACTTTTCAGCCATTGTACGCTCCGGCCTTCTTCAGGATCTCACTATATTTCTGAGATGAGGTATTGTAACTATTACCATTATTTACACTGTCCGGACTGTTTTCCTCAACTTTATTGGCATATTCACAACTTTTCAGCCATTGTACGCTCCGGCCATCTTCAGGATCTCACTATATTTCTGAGATGAGGTATTGTAACTATTACCATTATTTACACTGTCCGGACTGTTTTCCTCAACTTTATTGGCATATTCACAACTTTTCAGCCATTGTACGCTCTGGCCTTCTTCAGGATCTTTCTATATTGCCGAGATGAGGTATTGTAACTATTACCATTATTTACACTATCCGGACTGTTTTCCTCAACTTTATTGGCATATTCACAACTTTTCAGCCATTGTACGCTCCGGCCTTCTTCAGGATCTTTCTATATTGCCGAGATGAGGTATTGTAACTATTACCATTATTTACACTGTCCGGACTGTTTTCCTCAACTTTATTGGCATATTCACAACTTCTCAGCCATTGTACGCTCTGGCCTTCTTCAGTATCTCTCTATATTTCTGAGATGAGGTATTGTAACTATTACCATTATTTACACTGTCCGGACTGTTTTCCTCAACTTTATTGGCATATTCACAACTTTTCAGCCATTGTACGCTCCGGCCTTCTTCAGGATCTTTCTATATTGCCGAGATGAGGTATTGTAACTATTACCATTATTTACACTGTCCGGACTGTTTTCCTCAACTTTATTGGCATATTCACAACTTTTCAGCCATTGTACGCTCCGGCCTTCTTCAGGATCTTTCTATATTGCCGAGATGAGGTATTGTAACTATTACCATTATTTACACTGTCCGGACTGTTTTCCTCAACTTTATTGGCATATTCACAACTTTTCAGCCATTGTACGCTCCGGCCTTCTTCAGGATCTCTCTATATTTCTGAGATGAGGTATTGTAACTATTACCATTATTTACACTGTCCGGACTGTTTTCCTCAACTTTATTGGCATATTCACAACTTTTCAGCCATTGTACGCTCCGGCCTTCTTCAGGATCTTTCTATATTGCCGAGATGAGGTATTGTAACTATTACCATTATTTACACTGTCCGGACTGTTTTCCTCAACTTTATTGGCATATTCACAACTTTTCAGCCATTGTACGCTCCGGCCTTCTTCAGGATCTTTCTATATTGCCGAGATGAGGTATTGTAACTATTACCATTATTTACACTGTCCGGACTGTTTTCCTCAACTTTATTGGCATATTCACAACTTTTCAGCCATTGTACGCTCCGGCCTTCTTCAGGGTCTCTATATATTTCTGAGATGAGGTATTGTAACTATTACCATTATTTACACTGTCCGGACTGTTTTCCTCAACTTTATTGGCATATTCACAACTTTTCAGCCATTGTACGCTCCGGCCTTCTTCAGGATCTTTCTATATTGCCGAGATGAGGTATTGTAACTATTACCATTATTTACACTGTCCGGACTGTTTTCCTCAACTTTATTGGCATATTCACAACTTCTCAGCCATTGTACGCTCCGGCCTTCTTCAGGATCTTTCTATATTGCCGAGATGAGGTATTGTAACTATTACCATTATTTACACTGTCCGGACTGTTTTCCTCAACTTTATTGGCATATTCACAACTTTTCAGCCATTGTACGCTCCGGCCTTCTTCAGGATCTCTCTATATTTCTGAGATGAGGTATTGTAACTATTACCATTATTTACACTGTCCGGACTGTTTTCCTCAACTTTATTGGCATATTCACAACTTTTCAGCCATTGTACGCTCCGGCCTTCTTCAGGATCTTTCTATATTGCCGAGATGAGGTATTGTAACTATTACCATTATTTACACTGTCCGGACTGTTTTCCTCAACTTTATTGGCATATTCACAACTTCTCAGCCATTGTACGCTCCGGCCTTCTTCAGGATCTTTCTATATTGCCGAGATGAGGTATTGTAACTATTACCATTATTTACACTGTCCGGACTGTTTTCCTCAACTTTATTGGCATATTCACAACTTTTCAGCCATTGTACGCTCCGGCCTTCTTCAGGATCTCTCTATATTTCTGAGATGAGGTATTGTAACTATTACCATTATTTACATTGGTTACAATTTTATATTACAAACATAAAGAGGGATGCTTAGCTTTAAATTTTTTATATTCAGTTTATCTAAGTCAACTAGGTTGTGCATATAGATAAACTGAATGTCAAAAAATGTTAAAATTTAAAGCTAAATATGACTATTAGGCATTGAATTACATCACTTATCATCCTCCATAGTTTACCTTATTATATCACATGTCATCCTCCATAGTTTACCTTATTATATCACATGTCATCCTCCATAATTTAGCTTATTATATCACATGTCATCCTCCATAGTTTACCTTATTATATCACATGTCATCCTCCATAGTTTACCTTATTACATCACATATCATCCTCCATAGTTTACCTTACTGACACAATTGGCTTTAAGAATATTTTAGGGAGTTTTTTTAATTATTTTTTTTTAAAAACTTAACAATATTTTTACTTGTTTATAAATACATGTTGCAAAATCCTTACATTTGCCTTGATAAAGTTTCTCAGAGGAACAAACACGTCAGTAAAGAAAAGTTTTCCTTTCACCTTTATTCATATACCTCTAATTTAACATTTTCAGTATAAAATTGTAACCAGTGTTATTGTATTTCTTTCCCATATACATAAGTGAACATTGAAGTCAACACTCAGAGACGACAGACTGTTTCATGCTAGACGCAATCATCACATGGCCTGATGATTGCGTCTAGCATAAAATAGTCTGTCGCCTCTGAGTGTTGACTTCAATGTTCACTTTTATATTTACATATGCTCTATCCTTGATATTGAGCACTTAATTCCATAAATATAGCACACCTTAAAACTATATTTCTTCTTTTATATATGTATATATAAACTGTATGCATTAAAAAAAAATGTTCTTTTTAGAGATAAAATGTGTTACTTAGGAGTTTTTTTTTCATTCGATTACCTAAAATATTAAATATATATATCTAGTAAATAAATAATTCATTTTGATATTAATTTATTAAGATAAAATATGATTAAAATATTACAGCTATTTGCTTTGCTAATGATTTCCATAAGAATGATGATTTTGAAAAAAATAACAGAGAACCTATACTCTCAACAATGTACTGAAACTGAGAAATCAGGCCTGAGTTAATATCACCAGTGAAACTTTGAATTCATTTTTTAATATAGTTACTTAGCTACATAAATTTTAAACCAATATGAGTTTTCTAGGAGTTTGTACGCATGATAAATAATGAATGTTTATATGATACAAATACTAACAAATAACCTTTAGAAATATGTCTAATGAAGGTAAAAGAGTGTATAGCTTCTGTTTGACTTCAAAGTGATAATTGTAAAGTCTATTTTGATCAACACAATACCTCATCAGTTGCCAAGAAAATTAAAAAGAAAAAATGAGTGAAATAAAAAAAAAAAAGACATAATTACCTGAACAGTTGGGTATGATTTTTTTCCTTTCTCACTATTAACTCCTTGAAGGCCCCCATGTGAAGGTCCTTCACACTTATAACGAAACCGAAACCCTCGAGATTGTGGCTGTTCTATAATGGTCAGTAATGCTTTACCTATAATTAATAAACATTAACAATAATTTATACATATAGCAATGAGCAATACAAGAACTTTAAAAATCCATTAACAGTCAAGACAGTAAGCGTTAAATTCTGTATGATAGATAAACCCAAAATAAGTTCTGATGTTATCATACTTGGTATCCCTGAAAAAGATGATCTAGATTAACATACCAAAATCCTCCTTCTATGGGTTTTGGAAAAAAAAAATTTTCTGCTCTTTTGAATCTTAATCACTTTATATATATATATATATAAATATATATATATATATATATAAAGTGATTAAGATTCAAATATATATATATATATATATATATATATATATATATATATATATATATATATATTATTTTTGAATAGTATAATAACCACCAAAAGAGAAACTTCTTTTGATATCTCTTGAAATAATTAAAACTATGAATAAAAGTGTACACTATTTACATTATTCAGACTATTGCCCTCATCTTTGTTGCCATATTTATTATGTTTTTGTTGTATGCTCTGGCCTTCTTCAGGTAGTTGGAATGTTGAACTGAACCCTTTATTTTGCTCACTGGGGTAGACTGTTCTAGTTCCACGTGCCATGTTTAATGGATGTAAGTTATCAGTTATCTCCTGTTAATTCCCCTCTCCAAGTTCTCCACTGCCTTAACTGAGTATTGAACTCACACTCTTTGGGTCCTGTCACTGGATCTAACCAACACCTTTATCCACATGTGTCCTTTAGGACATCTGTGTATGAATTTCTGGGTATTATAAATCTAATGTCTCAGCAACCATTTTTTACCAGTGTTCATATTACAATTTTTGCTGTTATCATTGCACGTTTTTACCAGAGCTCATATTGCAATTTTTGTTGTTATTATTGCTTTTTCTCTGGCACTCCTTGTTACTGGTTCCCATATTCGTTTCTATGCTTGGTCGGCTCAGGAGATTTTTGTAATAAATATGGCAACAAAGATGAGGACAATAGTCCGAATAATGTAAATAGTGTACATAATACCTCATCTCAGAAATATAGACAGATACTGAATAAAAGTGTGCACAAAATATCAATAGATATTTTCGATATCAAATGATACCATTTTGGATTTGGTAGTATATGATCAGTGTGTATTTTATAGACCAGACCGACACTAAAAACATCAATATTACAATATCTACAACTTAGGGAATTGAAATTTCAGTAACATCCTTTCAATAATAAAAAACAATATTAGTACCATTAAAATTTTTGTCATATGACTCTGGCAAAGCACAATGATCTGCTCTGTAAATTATCAATAATCTTACCAAATTAAAAATAGTACAAATATACAACACAGTTCAAATATTATGAACCAAAACAAATAATTAAATTTAACTAAAGATTAACAACAAATGATATGAATATGAAAGATGCAAATCATTTCAGATAAAATCTATGAATTTTGAATCCAAATTGAATTTTTTAAATCAAATAGAAAGGTTTCTACAATATATATATATACTATGATCCAAAACAATTTGTATATATGCAGTAATATGCAGAAATGATGGTTTAACCATTTTTAATGGCCTGCCACTCATATCCAAGTATGCCTGTCTAGCCAATCCCTGTTGCAGATGCCATTTGTGTTTGTTCAACACCCACAGAGCCCATCTGTGGTGGTTTATACTGCAACTATGCTGAGTTGACCGTAGTTATAGTTTCTGGGAGAGTGGCATGATCAACAGTCAGAACAAGGCCAATATGCTCAAACGCTTTGTCATGATGACTTGTGACCATCCTAGCACGACTATCAATGGCTCCCAAATAGTCCTGCCTACTCAATTTCACTCATGAGGCTTGGGTCAACCCATGATATGGTTTTGGGACACTTTCCAAATGTGCCAGACACTGGGATCACCTCACAGAAAGTGAAACATTCCAACCACTCAGACACGCCTTTTTGGTTTAACTGTAATTACTCACAAATTGATGGTAAAATAGATAAAAATATGTATTAATTCAAGAGAAAAAACTTTTTTTTTCCAAAACACTACAAAGGGAGGATTTTGGTATGTTGATCTATATAAAATACACTTTCCAATGATAGAAAATATGATATCAGAATTTATTCCTGGTTCTAAACAATGTGCTCTGATTATGGCAGGTCTATAAACACATGATGCAAAGGCTAATATATTTTAAGTTTCAGCCAACAAACCTGTCAAAGAATTGGCCAAATCATTCATATTAGCAGCTTGATGTAGATAGTTTTCTTGCAAAATTTACAATACTGAAAAGGTATAAATATCTATTCTTGTATAATTTAAAATGGTTACAATTTGAGCAAATAAATAGATGTTATATTTAATATCTGTGATAATTATTCTATTTGAAGAGTGTTTAAAACTTAAAAAAAAACTATCTGAGAATGTAAATAGCAGTGCATTTATATTTCAAATGAATTGTAGCTAATGTTCAATATTTTATTTTTTTGTGCTTTAAATAAAATTGTTATAAAAGGAGAAAAAAATAATGTTAAAAAACACACTACCTATAGACTGAGTTTAAAAAAGACAAAAAATGAAATCACAAAAAACAGAGTGAGTACAAAGAAGCAGTGTCATTACAACAAAAAAAACCTGAATTAAGTAACAAAAATTACAATAACAATGCAGTATTAGCACACACTAGATTGAAAATAGGAAAAATAGCAAGTAGTTGAACCAGAAAAAATATCATATAACAAGCTGAATCAGTATAGAAAGACATCATGATTGTATTACAGGCGTTAATAGGTGTGTGGCCAGGTGGTTAGAACATTAATGTTCAGGCCATGAGATTCAGGTTCAAATCTCATCATTGTTATTTCAACCAGTTCACCAGTGTTATAACAAAGGTATCATCACCTGTAAAAGCTACAGACAAAACTATATAAATACACTTAGTATGTTATATATAAGCAGTGTACTGAAAGTAATCCCTTCCGTTTCATGATGACAGCTCACGATATCAAAAGGTAAACCTTCCCACCAATAATCCATAACATTTTTGGCCTTGTTACAGATAGCAACTGAGTGGCAGTTTTTTAAAATTGTATCTGACATCATAGTGCATACAAAGCAGAAGTTTATTATTGAATAAGCCCAAGCATAAATATTAGCATACAGTGATGCAAATCAAAGAGTGGACGTGAGCAGACAGTGAATAATGCATTTCAGCAGTAGCAACAGCAATGTGTGTGACAAGTCATGTTCTAAGGAGACTTGTCAATCCAGAAAATGAAAAGTAATAAACTCATCCATGCAAATTGACTGATTATGAAACTGAATGCCGGCTGCTATACATTGGAAATGATATTGGGATATTGAAAGTTGTGCTTGTTTGTTTAATGACTTATCAACTCCTTATCGGTCATTTAATGCTGAAATTTTATTTCCTTGGGAGAAATAGTAATTTCTCCTACAAAAAAATGTATTGCTGGTATTAATATTTTTTTCTTCAAAAATGTGTTTCTAGTAATTATTTTTTTCTTATTTCAAAACTAGTAATTTTTTTTTTTTTTTCAAAAATGTATTATTGATAATTTTTTTTACTATAAAAGTGTATTGCTGGTATTTTTATACTTTCAAAATGTTTTGACCCCAGTTTCGAGGTTAACTATTCACCCATAGTTGGGATTCTAACAGGCGCTACCCCCCCAGGTCAGGGTGGACCTGAGGACAACAGCAATTAAGAGGTGGTTTCATGCTCCTCAAAACCTCCTGATCAGAGGCCTTGCTGCCAGATTTAGTTTAATTTAGTTCATACTCAGGATGAGATATTGTAAACCATGTGCAAGGTAGGTCCTTCATTACTTAGATCACCATGTTCAAATCTGTCAGGAATTACTGAACTATTGGAGGTGGCAGTTTCCTGAACTGGTTTACCCAAGTGATGATACATGAAGTCACCATTATAAGATAGAATCAAAATGAGTGTCAATAGACTGGCAAGATGCGAAAAAGCACAAGATGCAGCGGTCAGTGAGTAAAGTGATTCATACTGTCTTTTCATATTCTCATGGATTTCCTGGAACTCTGACAAACTATCAGCACTGACCGTTACATTGACTAATTAAAGGTGTAATTTCTCAAGGTTCGCTTGCCGTATAACAACACCAGAGCCCACATATAAACATGTTGTATTTCGTTCTATCTATGAGTGTTATTTGTATCTGTTCTTGTTTCCAGGTGTTCTCAGGTGTGCATTATGCTTGATAATCCTTCAGTGTGGTTTTATTAAACTTACGCACCAGTTCAAGTGAAGCAATTCACCAATCACAAAAATGCCTACAATACCATTATTGTTAGCAATTTCATCTCATGGAGCCAGTCTAACCTCACTAAGTACCTCACTATTGCAGCCTTGTACCAGACTACTAAGCTAAGCTGACTTAACAAGTGACCTGCATGCTCTATGTACTCTATCCCTTCAGGATATGGAAGATCATGGTTCTCCACAGCTTCCCGTATTGTGTTGCTCTCTTTATAACCTTTCTTTCTCAATGTCAGATTTACTGTTTTCTTCCAATTCTCTTGACTTCTGTGAGTGTTAAATTCTCCAAGTTTTCTTTTTTAATTACGTATCACCCAAAATTTCAGCTGTCTTCCTGATTATCAACTGCCTGTAAAACAGGCAATAGATTCCAGGCTTAATTGGTACATGAGAAAGACTAACTTGTGATAAAGTAAGCTACTACTTTTTATATGTCCTTGAGTAACATAGGCAGACAACCAAACATGTCTTTTAGTCAAAGACCATAACTCATCTTTACAACTATTCCCATTTTTTTAATTTCTTTTTGCCATTTGGTATTCAATAATGTGAGATATTTTTGGCTGAGACAAGTATCAAAGAATTTTTAAAATAAAGGAGTTCCTTCATTAAATAATTTGAATTCTGTTCCTCTGTTGATATCCATGATAGTTCTGTTATTTCAGCTTTATTTAACATTTCTCTAAGTACAGTCTCTTGTTTAGAATTTGAGCGTAAGAAAATGATAAAGAGTTCCACAGTTGGGGAAAAAAACTATTAGAATAGAACTTATGGAAAGTGCTCAGAAGAACTACATTCCTTGGTTCTGCCAAGTCTAACCTTCACAGCTAGGACCTGCCAAGCCACTGACATAATACCAAACCACCCACATTCCTTCTGTATTCCATCAGCAATAAATAAGTTACACTCAAACAGCTTCTTCCCATGAACCACTGCCCTGTGGAACAGACTCCCAAGAGGATATTTTCCCAATCACTACAATCTTGACCTGTTCAAGTTTTGACTTAACTGTTATATTCCTCTGCTATCCATATATACTACCCCTTAACATAACACTCAACCTTCAGTGGCCCCTTGTCCTTGTACAGAGTGAACATTACTGTTTAAAAAAAAGAAAAAAAAAAGAAGCTATTTCAACAGTAAAATAATGAGACCTAATTGCCAATCTAGTAATATGCTTAAATTTATGCAGTCAAAGTACCAAGGAGGAAAGCTTATTTGAACAATTGCCATGAAAATATTTTTTTAGAAAAGCCACAGGGACGCCATAATATGGTGATGGGAAAGTGACAAGTCGAGATACCAGGTCAGGACCAATAACATTGCAGCTCCTTCCTTGGAGATTTTGTCAAGAATCTTCAGATATATATATATAGCAGGAGCAGTAGACCGGGTATAGCAGCAATATTCAATGCATGGGCGAATGGTAGATTTGCAAATATGCAAGAAAAATTGTTTGATGTGACATAACAAACCAACTTTTCTAGCAGCAGACCTAACAAATGATTGAATATAATCATTTCACTTCATGTCAGAGGAAAACATGAGACCAATAAGGCTCAATGAGTTGCTCTCCTGAAGGTTAGCATTAGCCATTCAGATAAACAGCAGAAATGGTTTTCTAAGATGATTAAAAACCAGCAGTTTCATTTTGGAGGCATTCAAATTTACAAGCCATTTCTTGCCCCTGGTAACAAGTGATGCAATGTAATTCCAGAATTTACTATTAAGATGGGAATAAATAGTTGTATCATCTGCATAAATACCAACTTGGGAACTGATAACATCAGGAAGGTCGTTAATAAAGATAAGAAACAAAGTAGGTTCAAGGAGAGAACTCTGAAGCACAACCTCATTAATGTGAACGGATTGAGAAGAGTGGCTGTTCAACACTATTTTCATTAACCAATTTGTTAAGAAAGGTTGCATTAAATCAGACATTTAGCTGGAGATAGCATAGCCCTTTATCTTGTTAAGAAGACCAGTATGCCAAACCCTGTCAAATACCTTTGAAATATCTAAAGCTACAGCCAAAGTTTCACCATTCTTATCTAAAGTTTGGTACACTCTTTCAGTAATAGCTGTTAACTTATCAGTGGTTGACCTAGAAAAGTAAAAGCCATATTGCTTGTCAGAAAGAAGGACTTGTGAAGTGAGATGCTTAACCAATTTCATATTGATTAGAGCCTCTCATATTTTGCCAAGAAGAGGTAAAAGGATGATAATTTGAGGAATCAGATGGTTCTGGTGCATATTTCCACAGAACAATTACAAGGATGCTATTAAATCTGCGTGTCTTATGGAGATCTAGTTTGGAGATGATAGTAGAAACCATGGACAGAGTTATATGCATATCACTAAGTAGAGAATCTGTTCTTGATGAAAAAACAGAGAAATACTCCTGAGGGATCATCCAACAGGAGAGGCATCACTGCTTGCAACAATATTTACTTTTCAAAGTTATCTAAAACAGGAATGATTATCGTAATAGTTTTATTAATTTCCTTAATGCAGTCAATTTTTCTTGCTTTGGGGTTTAGTTCACTTACATCCTAGCACAGATCTGTCCTAGTTTGCGTTGCCAGCCACTTTAGTCAGCAAATCAATTGCCTCACTTTTGTAACCTCTTGCAATATTTTATCTTAGCTATTTGGGATAGGCACAACATTTTTAATTTATTCAGCTTGCACAAGTTTTATACACTTCCTGACTTTCTTTACATGCAAAGCCAATATACTTAAAAATTAGTTGATTCTTACATTATTTACATGCAGACTATTGCTTTTATCTTTGTTGTTATTACATTTCAGTCGTTGTACACTGATTTTCTTAAGATGCTAGTCAACCTTCATGAAACTTCAAACTGAACCCTTTTAATTTAGTCTATGGGGCTAGATTATTCTTGTTTTCTGGACCATATCTAAGGATATCTCTTCTAGTTCTTACTTTAGTACTGCTCAGTTATTGCTCACCGTATTTCCACTGAGTCCAAATACACACCATGTTCGACACCTGGGTCAGGCAGTGTGTACTTGCATTTTTAACCTTGTTAATTAGTTTCTTTTCACTTGCATAGCTAAAATATTTATGCAGTTTATTGGTAATTTTTACTTTCTCTTGTATAAATTTACTGTTTTTTGGGGTTTTTTTTTACAAAAAATAGGAGATTTACCTTTCAACTCTTTAGTAAAAGCAACAGACTTATACATATATAGTCCAGAAGTTATAAATTTCAGTTTTCTTTTTCTTAAAACTGAGCCAGATATGGTGTCATTTTCAAAGTTCAATTTGGGTATCTGCTATAATCTCATCAGAAACAATACCCAGTTTGTAAGCTTCTTCATTTCCAAATTTACAATTCCTTTTACCTTTCTTAACTTTAACACTTGTCTTAATATTATTTGGTAACATTTACAGAAAATACTCGTACCATCTTTTTCTACAAAAGGAAAAGTGCCATGATAAAAATCAAACTGTACAACACAGACCTAAATATGCAGATGGACACTGGTAGTGAAGTTACATTGATTCCAAGAAGACATGCAAATAATGAAAGATTATAAAACTTCTCTCAAAATGAAGGATACCGTTATCATCCTCCTATGTCTTCACCATATTTATTACAATGTTTCAGCCACTGTACGCTCCGGCCTTCTTCAGGTGGTTGGAATGTCGAACTGAACCCTTTATTTCGCTCACTGGGGTAGACTGTTCTAGTTCCACGTGCCATGTCTAATGGATGTCAGTTATCAGTTATCTCCTGTTAATTCCCTTCTCCAAGCTCTCCACCGCCTTAACCAGGTATTGAACTCACATGCTTTGTGTTCTGTCACTGGATCTAACTAACGCCTTTATCCACTGTGCCATGTGTCCTTGAGAAATAAAGGGTTCAGTTCGACATTCCACCACCTGAAGAAGGCCGGAGCATACAACGGCCAAAACGTTGTAATAAATATGGCGACAAAGATGAGAACAATAGTCCGAATAATATAAATAAAGTCTCTTTTTTGTTTTCATTTTCTTTAAAATTTCCTCAGTGCTTGTCTGTGGTATTCTCAGAATTCTTCTGTAGAACTACATCTGTGACCCTAAGTCCCCTCTTCATCTGTGAAGAAATTGTCCAGCATTCATTGCTAAGCAGGAGAACTGATATTACATAGCAATTCAGCACTCATATTTTCTAACAAAATTTTTCTGTTTCTTAATACTTGGTTTAGCTTTTGGAAGGCATCTTTTGCAGTTCCAATGTACCTTCATACTGCCAAGGTATTCAGACTTACTAGAGTCATTTGCTAATTTGTATGAAAATTTTAATTTTATTTGAACTTTGAAAAATGAGCAACAAACAGATTTTGATAAGTTACAAGGTGCCCTTACTAAAAATAAAATAAATGTAGTAAAGATATTTAATTGTAAAATTAATTCTGTAATTAACTACATATGCAAGCAAACATTCTATATGCAAAATATTCTCCCCAGAAGATTACTTAGTGATGTACTTGCCCAAAAGATCAACATCTACTGAATTCAACTATTCAAATTAAAAAAATGACCTTTGACTATTGTTTGAATCCTGGTGGTGGTGGTGGGGGGGGTATCAATTCCTGCTCAGTAGAAAATTTCAACTAAAATGTGATCACAGGCCTTTAGAATTTATTTCTTTTATTCCAAGGAAGGAATTACCAAAAGTAACATCATCAAAAATATTAAGATAAGACTTAAAATTAATGGAATTTTGAGTTCAAATTCATCCAATCAAATTCATTACATTCACTTACATGCTAATACCCTTGGGAAAGGTATGAATCCTTTTCTTCTCCCCACTAGCTATGGGTAAATAGTAGAACAGACCGAGTTCTATAGCCTTGGATGGCAACTGGAAAGAAAGAAATGGCAACCTACTACAGAAAAAAATCTGCCTCAACAGTCATGTATCGAAAAATACATGATCGCCTAAGCATGTATCATGCATGGTACATAACTGACTGACTATACTCCATACCGACACATTGTCAGGAAATTTTCTAGATAACACTCCAGAACTTTGTGATAAAGAACCCTGTTCTTGGTTAAGGAGTATTGATATATCCCATATAAAATACCCTATACCATCCACAATTGGATGGAATTGCAGAAAGAAGCTACCAATAGATCAAGATGCCATATTGAACACCCAACCAGCATACCAGAATGCCACATTGAATAACCAACAAAGAAGCAAACAATATAATATAAACTAACAGGCAATGCACTATAACAGATAGCTGAAATTTCTGGAACGTGTAAGGAGGAAAGAGGTGCTGGAAAATGTAACACTCACAGAACATATTGATAGCAAGAGAAAGATTGGAAACAATGACCAACCTACTTACAAACGGAAGCCAAAATCAGAACAATGAGCAATGGTAAATGGTCAAAATTTACTTAAAGCAACAAAAAACACTAAGTTGAGGATAACTTGAGTGCACACATCCTGAAATGCAATGAAGAAACTACTCCACTATCTTTTACAAGAACATTCATAGCAATCTACAGATATTAAAGCAAAGAAACTGCCGATCACTAACATTCTGAAAAGATCCTCTATATGCCCCTTTCAACATGTGGGCAACTATGGTCCTACCCAACTTAGTAATTTTTGTTGCTCTAAGTAAATTCTGACCCTTTATCATTGCTCTTTGTTTTTATTTTGACATCCATTTTGAATTAAGAGTTTTCTATCTCTTCAACTGTTAATCAAGGGCAGAGAACCCAGTCTGCTCTAATTTGCTCATAGCTGGAAGGAGAAGTGAGGCATTTGTGCCTTTTCCAAGGACATTAGTGCAAACTGAATGCAATGACCTCAACAAAAACACAATTTCCTTTTTTTCAACATTAACATTTACATCAAGTGTCTGAAACATGTAGCCTGCAGGCTGCATGCAGCCCATGGACTATTTTTTATGAGGATCACAGGGAACCATTTTTGTGATTAGTATTTTCCTCAACTTTTAATAAATTTGTCCCTTGCCCTTTCTATACTTCAGTCTTGAGCTAGACCTAACCACAAAATGCCAACAGAGAGTCAATCAATTTTAAAGTCAGCAGGGTTTATTCTAGTTTCTCTCCACAGAGGGAAAGAAAATTCGACTGCTGAATCATGGAAATAAGTATCAAATTTTATGTATATATATTTTAAAAACAGTCTTGATAAAAATATTAGTAAAATGTGTAATGATTACAACTTGTTTTTTGTTTTTTTGGTGGGGGACTTATTTGTGGTGGAGATGCAATACAACTAACTCAAACAAGAGAAAATCTAATGTTTCTTTTATAAGGTAAGAAGGGATAAATTTGGTTACTTATATTGACCGGGGGTGGTGGTATCCGAGATGACAGACTACACATGTAACAGAAAATGAAGATGTTTTTTTTTCATAGTGGGAGAAGGAATAGATTTGATAACATATTTTGGAGGTGGGGATACACAAGATGACAGATAATCACCATCCGCAAAAGAAAATTAAGATTTTTTACATAACAATAGTTGGAATAGATTTCATTTTATATTGTAGTGGAGGGATTACAAAGACAACTAAAACTAGAAAGAGATTTCAGAGAAGATTGTTAGACTAAAATTTCATGGAAAGAAAGGCTTGTTTTGGGTCAACTTCATAACTGAAACAAAAAATATCAATAATATCAAAGAAAACAAAATTACCAAGAAAAGTCGTAATATTTATATTTCATGGCAGAAGTAAGTATCCTACAAAATATGGATTAACCTGCATTTTTTGAATTGATCATTCTTTTTAAGCATTATGTTTTCTTTTCTCTCTCTTTTTTTTTTAGATGTACATTAGCGGTTGGAATATGTCCAAAAATGTGCCAGTTTGCCTCCCTCTCTCCCCCTTCCACAATTCCTATCTCTCAAAATTACCAAACTGATTTAATTCAGCTTTGTGGGTTCATGGAACCATGGTTGGAAATCTCCAATGATCCCATGTTTGGGAACACACCCACAGGGTCTGGATCACTATACCTTTCCCTCAGCATATAATGGCCCTTGTGTCTCCTTGGGTTTGTGACCCCCGATTTACAATAATCCTACACTTTAACAGTCTTTCTACAAAACATAAATAAATTAGTTATCTCTAATAACAGGATCGTTACCACCATGTCTAAGGCAATCAGAAATATAATTAGAAAGAATAAATCCAACACCAATTCACATGCCGGTACCTAGCAAATAAATTGCTTACAATGTAATTTAAACATTTATATTGGAGAGACATCATGAGATCTAAAAGCCCATATCTACAAACACAAATCAGAATTATAGATAATATGCTTATATTTCTATATACATAACATTGTAGTCTCTGTCTATGTTTGTTTGTTATCAAACTACTCATAGGGTTTTGGAGATGGACCCCAATTAACCATATATATTCTGAAACTACATTGCCCAGGCTACTTGGATAAGTATATTGCATTTTGATCAAAGGGGGTCCCCGGGAGGGCTCCCCTACCAACACACACTGAAAATGTTTTCCCTTTGATATAAATTAAATTTAAATAACAAAGGAATGACTCCTAGGGTAGTTGGATAAATATATTTCATTTTGATCAAAGGAGGTCCCGGGAGGAGAAGAGTGCCCCCCCACCCAATGAAAATTTTCTCTCTTTCATTTAAATTAACTTTAAATTTGAACAAAGTAATGACGCCTATCCAAAATATAAAAGGAGAAAGCTAGAAGATGGAGGTCCCATTGGCAAGTGGCAAGGTCAGTAATATTGAAATGCATCATTTTTCTCTACAAATTATAACAATGATTTCAAATCAATCATTTTTTTACAAAAAAAAAAAAAAAAAAAAATGTGTTGCATGCAGCAATGTGCGGGTAATTCGGCTAATATATATATATATATATATATATATATATATATATATATATATATATAATTTACTTCTCCCTTTCAAAATCACACCTGTTATGAATCAAACCAATTGAAAGATTTCTTACTATGAGGCTTATCAATGTCTGTGCCATTCATGTTGATCGCCATGTTCACATCAGGAGGGTATATATTGGTCAATGAGTCAATTGCTGCAGAGATGTGTTCTGATGACAATTCCACAGAATCATCAGAATCATTTTCATAATGATCCATTTTTTTTCTCTCCCCCAACTCCAGGGAAACCAAAGATGAAGATTAATTTCAAATTGGATAAGTTCACTGAAAAATAGAAACAAAGAGAAAAAGTATATATTTTTTATCTTTATTATTTGGTTTGAAATTGAATATAGTAAATATTTGCCAAATATACAAAATGAGTCAAAAGAATCATCCAATTACTGTTTTTAGATAATCTATAAAATAAAAAAAAATTAAGAAAATTAATAATCTGTTGTAATGTATGACAAGAGTGTGTTGAAGTTGGGGGAAAATCTAACTGATTGCTCTCCCAGCAACAACAGAGGGCTAATAGATAGAGAGGGAAAAAAATGGGAGGTAACAAAAATAACACAGTCTCAGAAACCACACCAACTTTAAGAACAAAATGCCCACAGAACTGATTTTACATCTTCCCAAATGCTGACTTTCCCATTGTTTGGGCAAAAACTCCCTGTGGACCCTGTAAAAAAAAATGGGGTCGGGTAGCTGCCTACCACCCCAGATGATACTCTGCTCTTCGGCATAGCCTCGTCTGGATTCCTCTCTGCCCGAAAGCAAAGAGTTCAACGAGCACAGCTGGAGAGGAATCTCCAACTAATTGCTGAAGCAAAGATATTTGCCAACTGCCCCATGCAATCAGATATAGCACAAGGCCTAATTTAATATGGGGTATCCGAGCCCATAGGCTTGGGCAAAAAATCTCTGTAAAAAAATGGGGTCGGGTAGCTGTCTACCACCCCAGACGAGACACTGCCCTTCGGCATAGTCTCATCTGGGTTCCTCGCTGCCTGAAGGCAGAGAGTTCAACTAGCTTAGTTGGAGACGAATCTCCAACTAATTGCTGAAGCAAGCGCTCAGGTATATCCTGTGCTCACTATATATATATATCTACCAATATAGTCAGTCCATATAGGCAATAGGGAGTGTGGGACATTCCATTACAACACATTTTAATCAGGTGATAATGTTACAAAGATGCAAAAGGTTACTGAGAGTGAAAGAGAATGAGATTTTAGTAAGGACAATAAAAGAACAGATTTCAGGAAGACAGAAGATGGTGACTGAAATTAAATTAACATTTTTGAAGATCATAGGTAGCAGGGAAGAAAGAAACCAGAAGAGAGATCCACAGGTGAAAAGAGTGAGAAAAGAAACAATTAGAATAAAACTTACGGTTACAACTAGTGACTTCCACAGTAAAATGATGAGACCTAGTTACCAATCTAGTAGCATGCTTAAATTAATGAGGCCAAGATACCAAAGAGGAAAGCTCATTAGAACAACTGCCATGAATGGCAGTAGGAAAGTGATAGAAGCTGAGATGCCAGGTCAGGAGCAACAACATTACAGAACCTTCTTTGGATTTTTTCAAACAATCTTGAGATACATAGAAGGAGCACAAGAACAGACATGGCAGCAATAATGAATGGTAGATTTATAAATTTGCAAGATAGATTTTGGCAGGAAAGATTGTTTGCCATGACACAGTAAACCAACCTTAATATAATCACATCAATTCATATCAGTGGAAAATGCGAATATATAAGGAGTTGCTCGCCTGAAGATTAGCATCAGCAATGCTGATGGATGACAAAAAAAAAAAAAAAATGGTGGCTCATATAATGATTAAAATATGGTTTCATTTTGGGTGATGTTAAAATTTACAAGCCATATCTTGCCCCAGTTAACCAGTGATTAGACATCATTTTCAAGAACAGCTGCCAGTTTTACTTTGTCAGGACTATCGGACATAACAAATATTTTTCTATTAAACTTGCTCATTGTTTGGTAGTGATTAGCACCTGGTCTTAATATTGATTGAGCAATGATAAAAAGAAACAGGATGGATTCTACTCAAAGTGACAAAGCATCATGTTACCATACGAACAAAATTTTCAAATCATATATGAGAATTTATAAGAAGGGATTTATTAATCTGACAAATGTGTATCACTTTAAATGTTAGTATTCGTATATATTTATTTATATTCACCTACCAGCCTGAAATAGAGAAATTTTATAATGAAACATTTGCACTCTATAGCAGGAATCGAACCTACATCTCTCAATTATACTTTTCTTTAATTTATAAATGGAGCACCT
>OZ038484.1:37467763-37470263 GCA_964036315.1 Acanthosepion esculentum
ATATATGTCTATATATATATATATATATATATATATATATATATATGTCTATATATATATATATATATATATATGTCTATATATATATATATATATATATATGTCTATATATATATATATATATATATGTCTATATATATATATATATATATATGTCTATATATATATATATATATATATGTCTATATATATATATATATATATGTCTATATATATATATATATATATATATATGTCTATATATATATATATATATATATGTCTATATATATATATATATATATATGTCTATATATATATATATATATATATGTCTATATATATATATATATATATGTCTATATATATATATATATATATATGTCTATATATATATATATATATATATGTCTATATATATATATATATATATATGTCTATATATATATATATATATATATGTCTATATATATATATATATATATATATATATATATATATATATATATATATATATATATATATGTCTAACCTGATAATGAGTAACAATCATTCTCCAGTTGCTGCAGTTGTTGATAGAACCAATGTTGTGTATGAGTTTAAATGCCCCATGGAAGAATGTTCTTCTAATCCACATACATATATTGGATTTACAACCACCCGGCTCTCCAGAAGATTGACTCTGCATTTAAATAATACTAGCTCCATTAAACAACATATTAAGTCACATACTGTTTCCCTTACGCAATCTGATATACGTAAAATACTTGTAGAAAATACTAAAATTATAGATAAACATACAGACATTAGACGCCTTAAAATCTTAGAGGCATTACATATTAAAAGAAAAAGACCTCTTATTAATCGTATAGATTATAATATATCTGGTAATATATTGCAATGTTTATAATATATTTAAATTTTGTAGCGTATTCTTCGATCTTTTGGCTTGTGTATTGGAAATCTTTTTCACGCTGTCACATGATAAAAATCTACGCCATGCACGTGATATAACATCATCGAGTCTTTTGAATTTAAAAGGAATTTAACGTTTTTAGTTTGTAAAAAATAGTAGCAACATGATTACGCTACAAGATAATTGGCAAATGTTTGTTTAAAAAAAAAAAAAAAAAAAAAAAAAAATTTTGACTAAAATATTGACCCTGAAGATGAACAATGATGTTCGAAAGCGCTAGGTCATCGTATGGAAAATACATATTTCGGAACTATTTTCAAATAAAAAGTCTCATTAGAGAATATGAGAAAATTCAAAAGAAAATATGTAAGACTATGTTGTCTTTAACATTCAACACTACATGTTTGAAAGAAAAGTTGCTGCCAAATTACACATATTTTAAACTACATGATCCCGCAGCTTCATATGATACTGTGGTGGCACGGAGCAAGCGAAGGACCGGATATTAACCCTCAGAGGTTTAGACAGCAAATGACCAATACTGGTCTTTGCGCACCCGGCTCCACGCAGAATTTCCGGGGGAAAATTAAAAAGAAATAAAAAGAATAATAAGCAATTTCCACCAATTAAACGGCTCCGCGCCATACCCAACAGTTTGTTTCAGCAGACTGACTCTGATCCGATGGGCACACATAAATAGAGCGATAAATTCACTTCTAGGAGAGAAAGCTTTGAAGTACCGTCAGTGAATGTCGCTACGCTTTTCTCACCCATCAAACCCGATGCCTTCAGCCTTCCTTCACCAACGGAGATATCAAAGGACTCCTACCAACCCATTGACCTCACCTTTCATCTCCTGTGACCAGCACGTCATGAACTTAAGTATTAACAAAAGACACTTATATTCTTTTAATAATCGGATTTCTCTTCTATGAATGAACATTTTGTAACGGACTTTGTGCGTGTAAATCAAGAAACATTGTACTATTCATTGATGTTGCATTTAAATACAAAGTGTTTTTGATATACCCTTCTCTTTCGTATGTTATTTTGTTTATGTTATGGTGACCCCAATTTGATTGCTTGTTGAACCTTTAGGCCAAACTAGCGGCTGTCCCGAAGGACTGCTACTATTTATCTACCTTCTGATACAAGCAACAATTAACAACGAGAACTCTACCCCCCATCACCATAATACCAACACGAGGGATTACAAAGAATATCTTATAAAACGACAAATTGATATTGCCAAAAATAATATTAACCTCCTAAATACTGCTTCTAATCGTATACAAAATGATATTATACAACGTACCAGTCAGGAACAATTTCAGGAAATAACATCACGGCTTAAACCAATTATTGAAAAGGATATAACTCCTCAGACGATCTCCATCAATAGGAAACTTAACAATTTATACAAAGGAACTATTCTACTACCCAATGGAATTGATAAATTTATTAACCTCTCTGGTTGTGAATTGACCCAATCACAGAAGGATCTTTTAAATTTAGGCCCTAATTGCCATATTATGAAATCTTACAACATGATGTTTAAAAAAACAGAAATTGAAATGCTATATCAAGACATTTTAAAACTACAAC
>OZ038484.1:37475263-37530263 GCA_964036315.1 Acanthosepion esculentum
ATTACTTGTACATATATATATATATATATATATTACTTGTACATATATATATATATATATATATTACTTGTACATATATATATATATATATATATTACTTGTACATATATATATATATATATATATTACTTGTACATATATATATATATATATATATTACTTGTACATATATATATATATATATATATTACTTGTACATATATATATATATATATATATTACTTGTACATATATATATATATATATTACTTGTACATATATATATATATATATTACTTGTACATATATATATATATATATATATTACTTGTACATATATATATATATATATATATTACTTGTACATATATATATATATATATATTACTTGTACATATATATATATATATATATATATACTTGTACATATATATATATATATATATATATATTACTTGTACATATATATATATATATATATATATATTACTTGTACATATATATATATATATATATATTACTTGTACATATATATATATATATATATATTACTTGTACATATATATATATATATTACTTGTACATATATATATATATATTACTTGTACATATATATATATATATTACTTGTACATGTATATATATATTACTTGTACATGTATATATATATATTACTTGTACATGTATATATATATATTACTTGTACATGTATATATATATATTACTTGTACATGTATATATATATATTACTTGTACATGTATATATATATATTACTTGTACATGTATATATATATATTACTTGTACATGTATATATATATATTACTTGTACATGTATATATATATATTACTTGTACATGTATATATATATATTACTTGTACATGTATATATATATATTACTTGTACATGTATATATATATATTACTTGTACATGTATATATATATATTACTTGTACATGTATATATATATATTACTTGTACATGTATATATATATATTACTTGTACATGTATATATATATATTACTTGTACATGTATATATATATATTACTTGTACATGTATATATATATATATTACTTGTACATGTATATATATATATATTACTTGTACATGTATATATATATATATTACTTGTACATGTATATATATATATTACTTGTACATGTATATATATATATTACTTGTACATGTATATATATATATTACTTGTACATGTATATATATATATTACTTGTACATGTATATATATATATTACTTGTACATGTATATATATATATTACTTGTACATGTATATATATATATTACTTGTACATGTATATATATATATTACTTGTACATGTATATATATATATTACTTGTACATGTATATATATATATTACTTGTACATGTATATATATATATTACTTGTACATGTATATATATATATTACTTGTACATGTATATATATATATTACTTGTACATGTATATATATATATATTACTTGTACATGTATATATATATATATTACTTGTACATGTATATATATATATATTACTTGTACATATATATATATATATATATTACTTGTACATATATATATATATATATATTACTTGTACATATATATATATATATTACTTGTACATATATATATATATATTACTTGTACATATATATATATATATTACTTGTACATATATATATATATATTACTTGTACATATATATATATATATATTACTTGTACATATATATATATATATTACTTGTACATATATATATATATATATTACTTGTACATATATATATATATATTACTTGTACATATATATATATATATTACTTGTACATATATATATATATATTACTTGTACATATATATATATATATTACTTGTACATATATATATATATATTACTTGTACATATATATATATATATTACTTGTACATATATATATATATATTACTTGTACATATATATATATATATTACTTGTACATATATATATATATATTACTTGTACATATATATATATATATTACTTGTACATATATATATATATATATTACTTGTACATATATATATATATATTACTTGTACATATATATATATATATTACTTGTACATATATATATATATATTACTTGTACATATATATATATATATATTACTTGTACATATATATATATATATTACTTGTACATATATATATATATATTACTTGTACATATATATATATATATTACTTGTACATATATATATATATATTACTTGTACATATATATATATATATATTACTTGTACATATATATATATATATTACTTGTACATATATATATATATATTACTTGTACATATATATATATATATTACTTGTACATATATATATATATATTACTTGTACATATATATATATATATTACTTGTACATATATATATATATATTACTTGTACATATATATATATATATTACTTGTACATATATATATATATATTACTTGTACATATATATATATATATTACTTGTACATATATATATATATATATATATATATATAATTTGGAAATAAGAAAATTCAACAATAATTAAAAAAAAAAATACTTGAAAAAGATCAAAAATGATAAACAACCCCCAAAAATATTTATAAAAGCAGATAAATCCAGAATAATCTATAAAATGGAAACCAACAAGTACAATATCAGTTGCCAAACTACTCACTCAATTTTACAAAACTACTAATAGGGAAATAGAAAGTGATATAAATAAAGAAGCTACAAACATAGCCACTAAACTAAATTTAGACAATAGAATAAAACTAGAAGCAAAAGTAAAAATATTTATTAAATTAAAAGACCCTAAGGACAACTTCAAGACCAAACCAACATGCAGATTACTAAACCCCAGAAAAAACAACATTGGGAAAATAAGCAAACAAATACTAGAAAAAATATGCTCAAACGTAAGAAATGAACTGAACATAAACCAATGGAAAAACACAAAAGCAACAATCAATTGGTTTGTTTTTTTTCACGGCATATCAACCTCAATGGGTTATTTAATGCCGATAAAATTTTTATTGCTGGTAATATTTTGTTTTGTCAAAAATCTATTTCTGGTAATAATTTTTTCCTTCAAAAATGTATTGCTGGTAATATTTTTTTTCTTTTTTCAAGAACATATTGTTGGTAATTTTTTTTTTAAAGTGTATTGTTGATAATATTTTTTTTTTCAAAGTTTTTATTGTTGGTAATATTTTTTTTTCACAAACATATTGCTTTAATAGTTTTTTTCTTCAAAAATTTATTGCTGATAATAATTTTTTACAAAGTATTTCTGGTATTAAAACCTATTTTTACACTTTCATAGTGTTTTGACCCCAGTTGTTTTGACCCCAGTTTCAGGGTTAACTATTTGCCCATAGCTGGACCCTAACAGGTGCTACCACCCCATGTCAAACCTGGGAACACCAGCAATTCAGAGGTGGTTCCATGCTCCTCAAAACCTCCTGATCAGAGGCCTTGCTGTTGGATGTAGTTTATCGTCTTACTCAGGATGCAGATGTAGTTTATCGTCATACCCAGGATGCCCCATTGGTGGGGGGGGTTATCTTACCCTTCTGCAGAGGTGCAGTCAGCATATTCTACAGCCCCAGCTGACAAGGCCGGCTATCAATTGGTTTAATAACATTAGCAATAAAGAAAACTATTCCATAACACAAACATAAAAGACTTTTACTCACCTATTTATGAGAATGCACTAAACTTAGCAAATCAGTAAATGACTATCTCCAATAGCAACATAAATATAATGAAACACTGCCAACAATAAAAAATATAGACAAAAAAAGGACCATAATAATAATTTTGATGTAACAATAGGTAACTGATGCAGAAGTATATGAGCTAACAGGCATATACATAATCAATAAATTAACAAATATAAATGACAAAAAAGATATAGGTCTATACAGGGACTATGGTCTATTAATTCTTAAAAATTGCAACAGTGTACAGATAAAATAAGAAAAGAAATAAGAAAAACCCTCAAAATCCTAGGGTTTACAATATAAAAAACAACCAAAATTAGTAAATTTCTTGAATATAACCTTCAACATAAATAACTGAACATACAAACCATACAGAAAACCAAATAAAAAACCAATATACATTAACAAAAATTCCAACCACACAGATCTATAAATAAAAGAATTAACAAATTAACACCCCCCCACACACACCCAAAACTTTTGTTCCCTTTGATTTAAATTAAATTTGAACAAAGGAATGACTCCTATCCAAAATATAGAAGGAGAAAGCCAGAAGATGGAGGTTACATCAGCAAGATCAAAATGAGACAATATGGATGTCAAGTTGAGCAAGAAATCACCAATCAGTGGGTAGTACCTTACAATACATATTTGTTGCGACAATTCAACTGTCATATCAATGTCGAAACCTGCTCAGCAGTTCATTCAATCAAGTATTGCATCAAATACATATCTATGCAGTCAGATCAAGCTGTTTTTGCACAAACCCCCACTGAAAATTTTTCCTTTTGATTCAAATTAAATTTGAAGAGAATGACTCCTATCCAAAATATAGAAGGAGGAAGCTAGAAGATGGAGGTCTCATCAGAAAGATCATTGAGCAATATTGAAATGCATCATTTTTCTCCACAAATTATAGCAATGATTTAAAATCAATCATTTTCTTACAAAAAAAAAAAGAAAAAAAAAAAAGTGTGACACACAGCAAAGCGCGGGTAATTCAGCTAGTGTATAAATATATGCACACACACAAACAAGTACAACCTAACCTTTCATAATTAATACTTCAATATATAACACTAAGGCAAAAAAAACAATAAACTATTAGCCATTAAATAAAAATTAGATAAATGATGACATATGATATAAACATATATTTAATTAATTACATATATGCTATTTAAAAATACATGTATGTGTGTGTGTGAATGCATGCATGCAGGTGTGTACAAGAGTATATTATATACTCTAGATATATATATTCAAACAGCAAAGAAAATACTCCATAACCCAACCAACCATAATTAATACCCTAATAGAAACAAAATAACTTTACTATTTAAGCACTAGTTTATTAATAAAAAAGCACAGGTATGCGCTTGTGTACACACATTTGTATGTATATATCTATATATGTATATGCATATGTATAAATACAGGAATATGCACACAAATTTAAACAATAATAAATAACAATTTAATTATAAATCTAACCTCTTACAATTAATACTTTAATAGTACTTAAGATACCACTAAGCCAAATAAGAAAATGAAATAATAGCAAAGTGAAGACATAAATATTTACTTTATCATTTAAGCATTGAAATTAATTATTTATGTAAAAAATGAAATACAATTTCCCAAGAAAAGACTAGAATGCTCAAAAATTAAAAATGACATGTCTAGAAAAAAAAAAAGAAACCAAATAGCAACAATTGAAAGAAGAAAGAAAAAAAAAGAAAAAAGGCTAAGGAGTAAGTGTAAAGTGGAGAAAAAAGACAATAAAGTGAGTGGAAGGATGGGTCCATCTATGAAAATTTGAGTGTGTGTATTTAGGCAGCATTTTTTTTCATTGATACATGTTTCATTAAATAATATAGACAAGTTTTGTCTATTTATGTAAATTCCTTTCATATTGTCTGATAAGCTTAATAACATTATCATTGAAAGATGAAAGAAAATCACCATATTGATACATATTTTTTTTTATTCCTAGCTGAGCCATCAGCAAAAATTTCAACTTTCAGTTCTTTTATTCAGTTAAAAAGGAACTTTTTTTTTTTTTTTTGCAAAAAGTGTTTTTTTTAAGTACAAAACATCAAAGTGTCAAAGAGTTCTTGGGAATTGTTGATTCTTCAATTTGCACATTAATTCTAATAAGTGTTCTTTGTTCCCTATTTCTGCTTTCTTAATCAATTTTCCAAATTTGGAGAATCGTCCACCTCCTCAGGAGTATTTCCCGGGATTGCTCCTTCCCCCAACTTCAACTTTCTTCACTTCACATTTCACACCACCACTCCACACAAATCCTCCTCCTTCTTTCTCAGCATTCCACCCTTCTCTCAGGGCCAGCCCAATTCCCTTTGTGACAAATCTAATTTTCAAAGGGTGTGGTTTATTCTAAAGGCAGAGATAAAATTATCTCTTCATTCCTGGACCTACCCATATCCAGCAAAATCACAAAACAGATCACACTCTTGGCAATTACTGGATTTGTTTTCATAACTTCAACCCTCACAATGGGTTCCCTCCTTGTTTTCATTTCCCAGTTTGTTTTCACCAACAAAAATATATTTGTTTGCTTAAATTCTCAGGGAAGAGATAAAATTGTTCTCCATCTGTGGGCTGATCACTGTCTAGTGAAAACACAAACCAGTTACCTGCTTGTCACGACAGGATTGATCTTCATAACTTCAACCCTCACAATAGGTTTGTTCCTTGTTTTCATTTCCCAATTCATTTTCATCAATGAAAATATTTGTTTGCCTAAATTCTCAAAGAAGAGATAAAATTGTTCTCCAAATCTGTTTTCATATGCATGTCAGACTCTCGACCGATAAGAAAAATAAACTTTAGGAGAGAAAAAATCCAGATGGTCCCATTTTACCAAGGAAAGTGTCTCCAATCTATCTCTCTTCCAGCTTACATTCCATTTTGGATTTAACCCTTTTCTGCTCAGAATCAATATTTAACCACCTCATGACCTCAGTGTCACAAGTTACCTGAGAAAAGATTCATATACGAATATCTATGAGTTTTTTTAAAGACATTATTTAATTAGAAAAGCTTTTAATTGCTTTTATAAATAAGATATATTATGGATACTATTGTCTTCAGAAAAAAAATGCCTTTGAAGAAATAAAGCATTTTTACAAAAATTGTTTTAAAGTTTTAAATCTTTTAAATTTCTGTATTAATTCATACCGGTTAGGTGATATTGTCATTAAGTAAAATCAATACTCACTAATCATAAGTGGAAAAGCTTACTACAATTCAGCAACCTCCAATATTTTAAAATTAATTTTTTTTTTCTTGTGTAATAACAAAACACCTACACATACTACAACAATCCTAAAACAAAAGGGCTGAGGAGCAAGTTTTTGATCCTTGGCAGAGTACACAGATATTCTGATATATAGCAGAAGTGACAGTCCATATATAAATATACCTTTTATTTTTTATGGTAGTGTGCTAGATTGTAAATAAAGTTTCTTTTAGTTTTTAGCTATAGATTTAACTATACTGCATATCACATTATTAGCCACTACAATTTTTATCAAGAAATAAAATAAATACTACTTGGAGTTTTATTTGCAGCATGATAGCAATATCTGTGCAGTTTAGATAAAAAGCCATTTTGTTCTGCACAGAATGGCAGCCATTTATATAAAACATCCTAAATTTCTAAGTCTCATTAATAGGTACATTGCCAGTGTGAAGCTTTAAAATTGTTTGTGAGGCTGATTTTAATTGTAATATTTTATTATACATTCAAACAAACCAATTGCAAAAATGAAATGAATTAGAAAAAAACATTTTAGCAGTCAAGGAAAACTGCTTTTTATTAATATGAGCTTTTCTTTTCTTAGATTTCTTAAGACATTTAAATTGATTATTTTTTTACTACTACTACTACTACTACAATGATAATATACTGACAAAAACAATAATAATAGACTTATCTGTTATTTTTTTATTCATTTCACACCATTAAAATATATTTTGTGAAGTAGTTTTAGTTTAATAAAGTTTAACTGTGACAACCACGAATAAATTGTGTGGGTTGGGGGTCCTGTTAAAATTTAAAATTTTCAGCATTCCCTTTCCTTCATGCACATGTGTGGTTGCATCAATGTCAACATCACTTAATCCGATGAAGTCATAAAGGACAAAATGCAACACATGAAAAATGTTTCCACTTTGTCATAGTTTTTTTTCCTCTAAATATATGAAAGTGAACAGTGAGGCTAAAAGAGAAACTACACATGCAAAACATCCTTTACCACTAATAAATATGTGAACAGCACAAACTTTTATAAACATATATAGGAAATTAAAAAGAAAAAACAAAATACACTAAAAATATGAAAAATAAGGAAAACAGCACCAGCCTATAACAATAAATTCAAAAACTAAAATTTATCTAGAGGAGAAACTAGCTATAATCACCTTCCCAGATCAACACAAATTACTAAATAATTGATCAGAATGTATCTCAAAATGCGGATAAGAAAACCAACTTTTATTACATTACTTAAAAATCAAAACTAAAAATGAATACCTTGAAAAATATCACCAAGAAAAATACAAATATATGTACTATAAACAATGCAGGTAATGTAACATACTTTCTAGAAAGCCAATACTTTAAACTAAAGAAAAAATCAAATAAACAAAAAATAAAGTAAATAATAAACAAATTAACTACAAGTACACATAAACACAAGTAAACGTAGTAATAATCAAAAGAAAATAACGAATAGATACAAAATAAATGATGAGTTAAAAGCCAACCAACAACACTATAAAATGGCTATAAATAACTGCATTTGGATTCATTATTATTTCTACTCAATAGCCTTTAGAATAATATGAAATATAGTCATTACTGCCTATCCAATAACTGTTAGGATAATACAGTAAACCAGAGAAATCCGATTTTGCTATCCATAATGTCCCATTGACTAACATATATAAATAGTTGAGCCACCACACAACACACATGGCCTGAAGATTGTGTTCAAGCATGAAACAGACTGTCACCACTAAGAGTTAACTTAAGTTTTGCTGTCTACTGAAGAGTTCCTACCTCAACCGAGCAGGTTCTCTTTATACTCGTCCGGACATCACATCTGCTCCCTCCTTTGTATTCAGATTGTTTCCCCTCTTCTTCCAAACTGCTGCCTGCATACCTTTGGGGTTTTCTTATATGGCGTTTTGTTCGTCTTAGGGCTATAGGGATATCTGCTTCTTCCTTCTCCTCGTCTTCGCTTTCTCTCATATGTTCTATTTTTTCTGCCCCCCAAGGTCATCGTTGAAAGGGAAGTCGTCATCCCTTGGTTGTTGGCAAGTCCTGTCTTCGGGGATTCTTCTCATTTGTGATGTGTGTCGTAAAATAAGTTTGTCACCTTGCGTTATAATTGCAGATTCGCCTCTGCATTCTTTTACTCTCCATGGTGTTGGGTGGTAAACTGGCGTTAGCTTGTTGTGTTTACTTTCCCTTATCCCGGTTGTATTCGCCAAAGTTGCATTTTACTCCTTGTATGCGTAGACGGGTGACATAATCATGTGTTGACTCCCCGTTTTCTTGACTAAGCATCCTGAATTTATGTCCTTCAAAGACTTTATTTGTTTTCTGGATGAAATATTCGTCCAGTCCTATTTTTGTTGTTTTGTATGTAGGCTCTACTTGGCCTGGTGGTATCTCCGGTGTTAAGGTTTTGAGGATATCTTTCAGTTTCTTTCCCCCCGTAGAATCGAAAGAGTGATAGTTGTCGTTTATCCTCTGTTATATCAAACGCTGTAAATGCGTCTTCGATATGTTCACTCCATTCTCTCCATGCTTGCTCACTTAGTCTTGAAAGAATTCTTAGTACTACCAACATAGAATTTTTAAACTGTCAGATTCTCTATTGTAGTAATCGTACAAAGATAGACAAGAGATTTAGTTAAACATTTGTTTGGCAATGGGCATAATTCCTACAATTACATTGGCCAGTATCATTAATAATATTTATCCTGGAACATGTATTATGATCCAGATTCTTAAATTGGTTTAAAATTTTATTATTGTGTAACTTTATGATCTTCAAGATTATTGATGCAGCTATAACTTAGTTTTAATGTGTTTCTGTTAAATATTTTACTAAGAGGGTTACTTTTAGGAAAATGTTTATCAATCAAATGGAGGAGAACCCCCTTAGTAAAATATTTTAAGAAGGAAAAGAAAAGGTTTAACCCAAAATGATTTATAAGCTTAGAGAGAAAAAGAGTGGAGACATTTTCCTCACTGAAAATGGGATGTCTGGATTTCTTCTTCCCAAAGAGTTTATTTTTCTTATCTATCAAGAGTCTGGCATGTAGATGAAAACAGATTCTGGGAAATAAGTTTCTTTCTGGAGAAATTAGAAAAACACTTATTATTAACAGAAAGAGAAGCAAATGAAGATCATATTTTCATTGACAAAAATGAAAACAACCCTTTTTCTTAGGGTTGAGGTTATGAAGATCAATCATGTCATATCAAGAAGGTGATCTGGGTTGTGTTTTTGCTGAGATGGCGATTAGCCACGGATGGAAAACAGTTTTTGCATCTTGTTTGAGAATTTACGTAAACAAATATATTTTCATTGATGAATGCAGATTGAGAAATATTTTTTATCTATCACTCGGAAGATTAAAATGAGAACAAATTTCTCTTAACGGGTCTGATGTACTGTGCGATGAAATCTGGAGTTATGAAAACAAATTCTGTCATCAGTAGTCTGGTTTGTATGTTCATTGGACAGAGATAGTTCCAGGAAAATAGAAAAAATTTAGAGAATTAAAATTAATGGCTGGAATGAAACTCCATTCCACCTATGTGCTTTAAAAACTATATTTATCACAAAAACAGTTATGCATTCCCTGGAAGTGGGCTGCAATTGAATGCTATGACAAAAAGAGGAAGGGGCAGAATTTGGCTCCACCTATGCAAAGTAGCAGTGCGAGATGTGAAGTGAAGCATGTTGGAGTTGAGGGAGAAGTAATCCCTGTGACTACTCCCAAAGAAGGTGAATAATTCTCCAAATTTGAAAAATCGATTAAAAAAGTAGAAATAGGAAACAAAGAAAACCCTTATTTGAATTAGTGAAAATTGGGGAATCACCAAATTCTCAAAAGCCTTTGGACCCATGACAGTTTTAGGCCAAAGTGCATATAAGCAGATGACCTTGGGCTGAGAAGCCGCATTCAGTACTTCTGGAACCCATGTCAGCTGCTACCAGAATTCCTGATTCCAAGACTTTGAACCCAGCCTTCCAGAAGTTTAGACAAGGCCCAGTGTCGCTAGATAGATTGGTGCGGGAAGGGTTAATTTTGTTGTACCAAGAGATATGTATGTCAACTAAAGACTAACCCCACAAATCTCTTGTTTTATTTTTTGTTGTAAAGGTATTTTTCCTTAATATAACACCCACTATAGCCTGACCAGTGCTGCTAGACTACAACCTTTGATCTTCCACTACTCTGAGATCATGAACACGTGGACAGGGACGGTGTGGATCAAAGCAGTCAATGACCAACAACCAGCTTGGAACAGCATCAGCATTGACCAGCGTCCGTGGTTAAAGCATAGTCCTAAGACCCTGAAAACCAAACCACTAAGCGTTGTTACACCACCAGGTGTAGGCAGCAGTTAAAGGTCTTACATTATTTGGTACCAATAACCAAGGATGTAACTCTGTTGCAAGGGGGTGTTACATTATTTGGTGCTGTGACCAGGATGTGACCCTATTGAAAAGGAGTGTTACATTATTTGGTGTCTGTGACCAGGGATTAGACCCTGGGTTGCTGATGTTATATTAATTGGTGTCCGGATCAAACGTGTCCAGTTCAACCAAGCCTAGAAGAAGAGAAGAAAAGGAAAAGAGTAGAGAGAGGACAATTAATTTATAGGAGCAATAACCAATGGAGTTTATTCAATTGATTACAAGGTTCTGAAAGTGCATGAGCATGTTTTCCTGTTTTATCAAGTTGAGACCACCACTAGACAAGTCAAGTGATACTTTTTGGTTTCCTTCTAATTTTTTTCTCTCTTGTGTTGATTTCTTTATGCACCTCACTGATAGAAAAAATTTTGTTTTTAACTAGATTTTTTTAGGATTGTCTCTCTTTTCCCTTGCCAGTTGATAAATTGGAATGAGACCCCAAGAGAATTGGGGAAAGTGAAAGAGATAATAGCCCCTGAGGAAGTAAGAGAAAATGCCACTATTCAGTTCCAGTGGGCAGATTTGTTTGTTGATGTGCTGGAGAATGAGCTTATTAGACATGATGTAATTAAAGAGGCCCCAACCAGGTTGTCAGTGGCCATAGGTATGACCAATGGATGGATTTGGTGCCGGCATGTCATCATGCACACTTGGGTGCATAGCAGCACCAAGTTCATTAGAATAAACTACACTGTGAAAATAACAGTAGAAAGTAATTGGAGAGGATGGAGGTGCAGATGGCACACATCATGGAGGGCAAGGAGACTTACTTATTGCTGCTGTCATTGGCCTACACAATGGTTTGTGCATGTCCGGTGGTGGTATCAGTGAGATCTGACTTTTGGGTAAAAGTGCCACACACCTGTCTGAAGCCAATCAATATACCAAAAGTCAAGGGTTAAGTCAAATTGAAAAAATTTTAAAACAAAAAGTAAGGGAAATATACTTAATAAATTGGAAAGTGAACTGCTTAAGAGAGTTGGTAGCACACAGTTATACACAAAAGAGTAGTGATCAGAGAATTACTTTTATTCTGTTCACATGGAAAAGTAATAGGAAAGAATACTAGGGAATGAGATTGTAATGCTGTAAATGTTGTAGATTATGGTGACAGGTAAATTGGACAAGAAGTGGGAACCTATTACAGATAGTAGAGCAACTGTGACCAGTATTGTTGTAATCTGGAATCAGATGGCCAGAAAAGTAAAAAGAGCTCATTCTAAGAATCTAAACTTAGCTGAGGTAAATGTTTGAGAAGGAGCTGAACTAAAGAATAAGAAGAGAAAGATGAGAAGAACAACTGACATGGAAACAGGTGACAAATCGGAGGAAGAAAGGAGGGTGATGAATCAAATGTTAGTTGATGACAACAGGAAAAAGGGTAGTAGCAAGGCATCAAGTGTTCTGTTCAGAACAGTGTTGGAAGACGTTAAAAGTATGAGGAGGAAGCTGAAGGAAGTGGAAAGGAACCATAGAGTTTTAGCCCAAGTGGCACAGGAGAGTGTATCGATACAAAATGTGACAAGATTAGAACAGGTGAAGAACAGGGCAGCATAAATTGGCTAATAAGTAAAATGCAAGAATTGAGGGAAAAAGTGGCTAACGTCTCCAAAGCCATGGCAACCGAATTACATGAGTTAAGTAGTTTTGTCCAGCAGTATTTTCAATTAACGACAATTACTAGCCAATCAACGAATATTTTGTTAGAGCATATGAGAGCTCAGTTAGATATGTTATCATTAGGACATTTGTCTGAGTATAGTGACCCCTGGTGACTTAAAGGAGTTACTATTAAAAATACAAACCAAGTTACCCTCATCATTTAAGGTTACCAGTAGATCCAACTAAAGAGCTATGGAAATACTACAATGCATTAGGTTGTGTTACCTTATTAGACAGGGATAGCACTTTTGAGATATATCAGGTAATAAACTTACCCATTCCTTACCGCCAAGTAGATCAATGGCCAGGGTCAGTTGCAAAATCTCAAATTGAGACAGAGTATATAGCTTTAAATTCAGTGAGAACAAAATTTATGTCACTAATGACAGAAGAAGCAAGGAAATGTAAAGTTGATGCGTTGGGGATGTGTAGCACATTAAGTCCCATTTATGTGACCAGGAATCACAGGTTGTGTCTGCTTGAATTATTTAAGGGAGATAAAAATGGAATTAAAGAGAATTGTCAAATAGAAATATTGACAAATACATTATTAACACAAGCATATCTGATAGAGTCTGGGCAGTTGATAGCCAGAGTCAGATTGACCTATCCGGAGTATGCAGAGGGAAGCTAACAACAAAGATAGAACCCCCATTGTCTTTGATACAGTTACCCCTGGGATATTCAGCATTTGGAGTATCTATCCTCCTCCATATCAGCAGGTGGGAGAAAAATACAAAGAAAAAGATTCATTTGCAAGTTTGATTGAAACAGTCCTGAGTAATTGAACAAAATTATGGGAACCAGTGGTAGAAAAATTCCCTGAAGTCACATGAAAGGAAATGTTGAAGTTATTAAAGCCAGTAGAGAAAATTAGTCTGGACCACTTGAAAGACAAATTGAGTACCATGGGAGAAGAGAGTACAAGTTGGAGAGAATTCAGAAACCATAATGAATTTGTCTGTCATCATGCTGTTATTATGGTGGCAATAAGGAGGCTGATAAAGCATAGGAAGAAATCAGTTAATCTACAGGTGTTGGCGAGTGCAAGAGAATGAGTGAGGGACACCATTTAGTGTTCCTTACCAAAGCAGATCAAATTTGAAAGAAGCTGTCGAAGGAAAACCAAAATCCACTGCTGTGGAAACAGAGAAATTGATTAAGAAGGACAAACCAGGAAAAAGAAAAAAATGTATCAATTGAAACAAAAAGTAAGGGGATTTGTGAGCCCCAGGTTGAAGGGTTAAATTGTAAGGAGTGGTGCAAGCACCCAATATGAAAAAGCATGATCATGAACTGGAAAAGGAGAAGGAACTTTTAATTCTACTGCACAAATTTTCCTTCTAGACTGGTTGCCATTCAAAGCTAAAGAGCCTAGTCTGCCCTACTATTTAACCCATAGCTGGAACTAACAAATCTAATAAAAAAATTTCAGTCATTTTTTTTTCAATAGTATAATTTTTTCTTTTTAACTGTTATTGTTGTTTACATCTTTGTTGATATAAATTTGAAGGAAAAAAAATAGTGTGATCCTAACCATGGTAAAATAAATTAACCTATAGTTAAAAAATTTTTTACTTTGTTTTTATTAGAATTGATATTTGTTTAGTTAATATTTTGTTCTGTGAGAACCATCATAATTTAGTATACTAAAAATATAAAAATAATCAACATATTTTCTACCCTAAAGAAAAAGTAAGAGCACTTGCCTCCAATTTTCTTTACAGATTGCACACCTGTAGGAACCTGTACAATGGTTCAGCTAATTTTTTTTGTATCCTAATGTTCACTAAATACAAGGCCCAAGAGCTACTCAAGGCAGAGGATTACTGCATGGTGTTGTTTGAGCATAAGAAAAGGAAAGAAGTGGAGTCTGCTGGGAGTCTGTTGCACAAGGTAGCAGTTCTTTGGAATATGATTTCCAACTGGAACTTATTAGAATACGAAGGGAATAGGGACGTTTTGCATGTGGCATGGCAGGTCCCAGTTGTAAAGGTCAAGGGTGGTGAGAATAGGGAATGTAGCTCATCAGAACATATACCATGGAAATAACAATAGAGCAGTGAGAGCTTTGTGATATTTAATCTCTGTGAAAGGAATTGAAGGGTGGAAAATAATTCATCATCCACAAGTCCATGAAGATGCTTTTGAACTGTATCAAGACAGGTAATTGAGGACTTTGCAGTTCCAGCCTAGATATGGTAGCGTTGTGACTCTTACATTTTCTACACAAACTGGATGTTGACCCAAAACAGACTGCGTATATACATCCTCTGCATACTGGCTCCACGTATATATCTGCTTTAACCAAAACAAAATTAATAACAAATTATAACCAGTCAGAGCCACTCCCACTAAAAAACCAAGACCTTAATTTTGAGCTGATTAAAATGCGACCAGACAACAGCCACCAGCAGATGTCCATTTCACTTCTAATTTCACCACTCTTTCTCCCTGTTGCCTTAGCAACAGATATGTTACCAGTATTTGTATATATGTAAATAAATTACAGTGTAACCCAGATATAAGAGAGTTGTCGGGACCGGAGAAGAAGTCTCTTATATCCGGGTTTGGTCTATTTTGTTTTATTAACACAGGCTCTAATTTGGGACGAGAGAAAATCTCTTATATCCGGGTTACACTGTACATATATTTACCCCTACTCAATGTCCTCTTTTGTTCGATGCTTGGATTTATGCTTGTCAAGGCAGAAAAAGAATTAACCCCCACAACAGTAATAACAACAAGGTCCTGTCTTCCAGGTTACCCATTTCCATCTCCACAACAGTAGCAATAGTTCATTTTTGGTCTGATCTGACTTTTGTAAATGAAGTATAGCAGAGGAGGAGTCAGATACCTACCAGAGTGGTACAATGAACCAGACATTTTTCCAGCATCTTTAACAATATATTGAATGAGATCTGGGGAGAGCTTCAGCTTCAATAGATGTTCAAGACAAGGAAATTTCTTGAGGAGACCCATCCATCATAATAGGTGAAAGTTCTGATTTGCTCGGTGGAGGTGAAATGTTACTAGTCTGGTTTTGAATGAATGAATTTTACAAGTCAGTCCTTTCCCTATTGTGACACCTGGGTTATGTTAGAGGAAAGATGAGCTGCTACAAATATAAGCAACATTATAAACAAGTTCAATAGTCTAAAAAAAAAACAAAAAAAAACTTTAAAATTAATAAAAAAAAAAAATTTTTAAAAAGGGAGAGAAAAGTAAAAATGTATCTTGATGAGAAATTGAGCTTTTTGGTTCTTGGACTTATTTGAAAATACGTCAAAAATCTATTTTAAATTAAAAATTAAATTATGTAAAACAGGCATACCACAGAGGAGGGGGGAGAGAGAGAGAGAGAGAGAGAGGAAAGAAAGAGAGAGGAAAGAAAGAAAAAAAGAAAAAAAGAAAGAAAGAAAAAGAAAAAAAGAAAAAAAGAAAAAAGAAAGAAAGAAAGAAAGAAAACTCAGATATATGTAGCTTACGGTCATATCACATTGAAAAAAATTTAAAAAAAACAACCCTTGGTTCCCGCCCAATCACCGAAGTTAAGCAACGTCAAGTCGGTCAGTACCTAAATGGGTAACCGCTTGCGGCTTGGGAATAGTTACAATTTACATTAATTTGTACAAAATACCTTTCCTTTTTGTGAATCGAAAAGAGACATGATCGTCCAATTCTTTCTGAGAAAAACAGACAGATCGCGGCACAATAGCAACAACGAAAGAAATATGAGGTGGCTCATTTGGTAAAACGTTGCTATAGTTACTTTTTGAGGAGCAGGAAGAAAAGAGATTAAGAATTCATTCAAGTCTGAAGATTACTACTTTTCTTTTTAGTTCTTCAGCTCTACTTCTCCCCATCCTCAAGTGTTTAGTTTAAGTATGATGCAACAATTCATTCGCACTTGTACTCCATAGACTTGGGCTTGACGCAAGCAAATAAAAAACTATCAAACAAAACAAAACTAAAAACGTCAAGTGAAAATGTTCTATTTTGCAATTATATAAACAATTTACGTTAAGAAGCAGTATTGAAATTGAAAGAGAACGGGTCAGATTATTAGCCGTTGAAACTTTTTTCGTTACAGTTTCACTTTTTAAATTAAAGTTATTGATTGCAGGATTATTATTTTTATTTTATTTAACTGAATGAAAATTATATTACTTTTAACAAGTCTTAAATTAACAACACTTGAACAGTAAAAAAAAATAATACTCATGAACCAATTTCAAATTGTTTACTTTTTTGTCCCAGTTAAAAAGAAAAAAGCGGACTTAAATGCGGATCTGCCTTGAAAAATAATTTAAAAAAATAATTGTAATAAAGAAATATTTTTCGAGTTGCGGTTTCTTTTTTTTGTTACCATTTCTAAGGAATTCATTTCATGTCGCCATTAAAAAAATAATTGGAAAGCTAAAATGCATTCTTATTCCTTAAGTTTTGTACGAAACTTAACGAAGTAAGTAAAGTAAACAAAAGTTGTTTTTTCCGGATTGATGACAGCAAAAATATTTTCATATTAAAAGTGAAATAAAATGACTACTGAGTAAGAAAAACTGAAAAAAAAAAAAAATAATAATGTAAAAAACAAAATATCGTAAAAATGAAAGTAAAAAGTTTTTAAAATCCATTTTTAAACAGGAGAACGTAGAAAAATTTTCGTTGTTCAGCAACAAGTTGAACATTCAATAATAATGTCACAGTACAGTTTTTTTTCCTACCTCGATTTTTAAATGAAAATGGAAAACAAATAAAAAAATATCTTACCAAAAATAAATCTGGTGTAAGATTTAATTCCAGATGCAATCCTGGTTGGGGCAAGTGAAATAAAAATATTATAACAGAAGACAGAGAAACAGAAATTTTGTTGAATCTCTCTCTCTCTCCATAAGAAGCCTGTGAGTTTTAAATTTATTGTGTCATGGTTAATCTGGGAAATCCCGAATAGTGAACAATTGCTTTTACTTTTATTTTTAAATACTCCATCGACTTCAATATGGAGATGTAAAGTAAAAGAATTTGAAGATTTGGCAAACAATTTTTCACCGTCCTTTTCCCTTTGTTTTTTTTTTTGTATATTTTGAATGCTGAACTTATGGCAATTTTTAATCATTTTTTTCTTTACAATGTTTTCCGATTCTGACAATAATTTTCTGAACGTCTAGCGATCAACTTATTAATGAATTTTTTTTTTTTACGTGTTTGGTACGTTTTTTTTTTTGTTTTTTTTTAATAAGATCCAGAAAAGAAAGTGTGTTTAGTTTTCCATCATTCTTCTTAATTTTTAGAAAAATTTATTCAGTTTTAAACTTTTAAATCTTAAAATTCTGCCTTTTATTATATTATTAAGTGAAAACTATTTACTAAAAATCATAAAGGGAAAAGCTTCGGACACAAATCAAACATCAATATTTTTAAAAGAATTTTTTTTTTTTGTACGTGTATAAACGTGCCGATTTTTGTAAGTACAGCGACCAACACAACATTATTAGAAAATAAGAGCAATAACTTATTTACAGCCAACAATTTTTACAAGAATGGTTTTCATTTTGTTACTTTGTAATATTTAAAAAAAAAGAAAAAAATTAAGTTTTAAATCTTTTTAAAATAATGTCAGTCTTTTAGATGATATTAAGTGAGAACACTGAAAGTTAAATGTACCCATTTTTGTAAGTATGGGTGACTATACATGGCATTCAGAAAATAAGAGTTATGACTAAATCTAAAGTCAACATTTGTAAAATTTAAAACATTATGGAGAATATTTTCCTAAATTTTTAAGATTACCGAGTACTTAAAAATTACATTAAAAAGACACGCATGTCATTTTCTTCAATTATGTTTTACAGATAAAATCTCTGCAGAACATGTCATCAGGCTGTCAACATAGCTACTGTTAGGTTAAAAAATGCATTTCTGCAATATTTTGAATTAAAAGAAAATAATATTTGTTTCAAATCAGATTAATTATCCTTTAAATCACCTAATACTGCTCAAATAAAGTTTCAGAAAATTATATTTTATTTTTTGAAGATTTTTTAATAAAGAGAATTACATTGCAATGAAAGACAACTAAAAAAGGAGGGGAGGGGGGCTAATCAACTATTTTAGCAAAAGAAAACAAAAAAAATCTTCCAGTCAATTTAAATTAGTTTTTTAAAATACAACAAAGTATTTTGATTATTGAAAATCTTAAATTTAATTAATTAGATTGAAATTAAAACTCCTTGATTATAGAAGTCTGATGAGAACGATTCCATATTTTAACCACCTGACAATTGTGTCAGGGCATTCTGATTATTCTTTAATATTATTGCATATAAGGCACTGCCAGTATTTCAGCTAAAAAGAACCTTAAAAATAATTTGATTGTTAATAAAATAAATAAAAATGTTATTAATTTCAATAAGGCTTTAAGATATTTCTAAAACATTCTTATGGCCAATCATCTATCCACTATTTTAATTAAAAAATATATATATATATTGAATGAAATATTTATTAATAAACTGAATAATTTTTTTTTTTTACTATAAAATAAAATTTTAACCATTAACACATTTTAAAATTCAACATGAGCAATGTTTGCATTCATGGATTTAAATTGAATGACAAGTTTTGCTGCTTTATCTGTACGAAGACAATTTCTCAGTTTGGAATGCATCAGTCTATAGGACGAGAAAACTCATTCAACACCAGAAAATGAGGTCACTGCTGACAGGAGTTGCTTAACTGCAGAAAGTATCACTGCATGTGAATCCCACTGTTCAACAGCAGAGACCATCTTGCTTATGGAGTCTGCAAATTTAAATACCAGGAAGGGAGGAAACCTCACTTGCAACTTCTTAATAATGGGAGCAAGTATGGAATATTTCTCACTGGCATATTTTATTACAATAGTAACTTCTTCCTTGCTTAATGATTTTCCTTGAAGATAAACCATGTCAGCAAGAAGGTGGACTTTGATGATGACTTTGTTGTACCTATTTTTTTTTTTTAAATCCATTTCTATCAGTTATTTTTGTTCAGAAGCTTTTTCAAAATTCTTGAACAATTCTTTTCAAATATCCACTGCTTCAGCAATGGTGTATGAATTACTCTGAATTTTATCCAGAGTTTTAGCTATGGGTTGTAACTGTATGAAACTGTTCCCCTGCAGATTGCTCAAATGCAAGGTTGGCCACCTTATTTCTCACTAGTGAATTTACTTTGTCCCCACTAACTTCACAAATTTGAAAGAGAATTGGCCAGTTGTTTATATAACTCTCCAAACAGTCTGACAGGGTGTTCCAGCAAGTGTCCTGGGGACATAAGTCAATTACCCACTTGGTGGTATCTTGCTGAGGCGTGATGATTGTTCCTATAGTATTTAACCATATAAACCACATGTTCTTTTATATTAGCAACTTCTAAATCATGAGCCAGCATATTTAAAATTTAAAACATCCATAAATCAAAACATTCAATTCATTTCTAGTAGTTTTCTCATCTTACTGACATTAGATGCATTATCTGTTACCACACCATCAACATAACACCCAAAGTCTTCCACTGATATCTTTATTGAAAACTTGGCAATTTCCTGAAAGTATTCTGCAATATGGAGTTGGCCTAATGTCATCTATTATGTTTACTAGGTATATGTGACCAGTTGATGTCAGAGTGACATATAATAGGTTAATTGTGAATGTTTGACCAACCAACTAATAAAAGACACACATTTTCATTTTTGAGGTCATTGACACATTTTCTATATACTGTATTTGATGGCATATAAGACGCACGGGTGTATAAGACACACCCCAATTTCAGCAGGGCAAATCAAGAAAAAAATTAGTAATTAGTAAAATTATTAGTAAATGGTACAACCTAGGCTATATTTATGAGGTATTATTTTGGTTAAACAAGCCAGGATTACAATTAAATGAAAAATAATACGAAAAAAGAACACGAGCCTATAAAAACTTTATTATATCCAAAGGTAAGAAAACAAAATAAAAATCAAGCAATTATTACAACTGAGCAAAACAGTAGTTACCATTAAAATTCAGTCAACAATTTTCTTTACAACCTGCATCTTGTAAACGTCTTGATGGAATAATTAAGATATAAAAATTCTGACTGTATTTATACCAATGCAACCGGGAGTTATCACAAGAAAAATATTAATGAAACAAATATATTTTACAAATATATGATTTGAATTTATTGCATATAATTTTAGTGAAACAAAGTACTAATGTTAAATGTGATGAAAGTAATATAATGAATATTATCAATGATAACATTTTTAATCTGCATAATAGCCTTTTAAATAATGACAATAGGTATATGAAAGGTACTCTAAAGTCTAAGCTAATAGTAGTTGCCAGGTAGCTAGTTTTGGCCGACTATTTGGAATTTTAAACCTACATATGACATATAAGACGCAGGGGAGTTTTAAGATATTTTTAGTAAAAAACAAAAACAAGTGTATCTTATATGCCGTCAAATACAATACTTCCTGATAGACCATAAGCAGGTACTTATTGGCAATCTCTTGTCTTATTGGAGGTGTGTATACTGTTCTCAGTTTCTCTACCATTTTACAGAATTGAAGATGTTGCACCAATTGAAATGGAGAATTGGTTACAAATATCATTCTAGCAATTTCTTCATCAAGTCTTGTCTTGTCGGAAGATGTGCTCTTGACTATAAATACACCCAGAGAAAATTTTCTTTTGAAAGATCTACTTGGCCTGGAAGAGCCTTAAGAGTGATTTGTGTAATAATGAATCAGGTGGATTTGATATGTTCATTGGTTGATTGCAGTGGGTGTACTTCCTATTGAAAAAAGAAAAAATACCCATCAGCTGAATGTCCACTTAGAATTCCCCATGGTGGCCTCTCTCCAAATCTCTGACTGAAAAATTGTTTCCTCAGATGCAGTAAAATTACCATTTCTCAAACATTAAAATTTGTAAACCTTTTACATTAGCCCCACCCCACATATTGCCATATCAAGGCTCCCACTCTTTTTAAGAAATCATTGTCTATGACTTTTTCTAAATAATCCATGACAGTACTTGCTCACAGAGATTTCATATTTTACCCTTATGTCTAATATCACCACATTTAACCAGATTTATTCTTACATCTTTATGATGTAGAGATAATGATGAAGTGTTTTATAAAAACAGGGACAAATATTTATAAAAAAAAAATTAAGAAAATATATTTGTTATGTTTTTAAAATTTGTTTATTAAAATATATTAAATTTTTATTAACAAAATCACTAAAACAGTTCAATTTTTGAAAGAATTAAACATAAAAAATGACTTTGAAAAAAATTTAAATGATTAATTTACTTTATTTATTGAAAATTACATGAAAACTGAGATTGTGTTTAAAATTCACAATATTTCATGATTGCACAAAAATTATATTATATTACATCACCAACTTTTATTGAATCCATTCTTAAATAATCCAATTATTACACAGAAATAAAAATATCAGAATTTCTTCTTTTTCAACATCTCATTCTCTGATGAAGCTTTAATAAAAATGAAACATGTTATATTGATAAACCTTTCCGATTTGTTCTTTATCTTATTCAATCAGATTCTGCTCCATATTTGATATATATATATATATATATATATTTGATTATATATATATAATTAGGAGATAAGCAGACTCAACTACCATGGTTTCAACCTTTCGCTATCTTCAGGCGATTTTGGTCAATTGATTTTCTATGCTTTATTTTTTTTTAAATAAAAATTTTTTTTATGAACGCTGTATTTTTTCAATGGTTTATTTTTTTTGAATGAATGAATAAGTGGATGACATGGTGCGTGGTAGAATGTGAGAAGGGGAAAAGCAAGTGTATTGGAAATGTATCTGTGGAGGGGGGGGGTAAATGAAATAATATTATAGCTAAATTTTCTTGTTGGCAAAGGTTGCAGATGTTACTGCGATTGTTGTAAGGTTTTGTTTTTTTTTTTAAATTTTACAATTGGATCTTATATATATATATATATATATATATATATATATATATATATATATATATACCCAAGTTTAGGATTGGTATATACGGAGTGAAATCCAATAACCAACAATTAATATTCTTTAAAGAGTGCTCAATACAGAGTAGAGCAGATATAATTATTTATTTGAATATTACAACATAAATATGTTATAAAATCACGACAAAAGTAGCCATTTAGTTTCAACACTTCTTGTGTCTTGTCAAGTGATAATATATTCTATATTATCACTTGACAAGACACAAGAAGTGTTGAAACTAAATGGCTACTTTTGTCGTGATTTTATAACATATTTATGTTGTAATATTCAAATAAATAATTATATATATATATATATATATATATATATATATATATACAAGCTTTGATGAGTAAATTGTTGCCGTTTTATATTTTTAATTTCATGCATGCACGTTGTCTGTTTTTGTCGACTACACAATATAGTAGTGTCAGTGGGCACCATTTGTATGAAAAAAAAAATACCATGAAGCAATTCAGGCATTATGTGCTGCTTGGCATTTGTGCCAGAAGCTCTAATATGAAGATTTCAGAATGTTTGGGTGTTAATCTGAGGATAGTGCAAAGGATTCGGAAAAAGTTGGATGAATCTAATGGTAATTACGAAGGTGTTTGGAGTGATCACTAGTGATGGTGACATTATGCCTCCATTCATCTTCCCACAGGGCTTCAGACTCAACACGGAAGCCTACATCAAGTTCCTCGAGGAGGTAGTTCTTCCCCGAGTCAAGAGAGTGGGTGCTGGAAGACCCTATGTCTAGAAAGATGACTTTGCACTGTGCCACAGAAGCAGGAGAACCCAGTCATGGCTGTCATTCAATTTCTGTGACCACATCACCCCTTACATCTGGTTATTAATTATTATTATTATTATTATTTAATGCTGACAAGATTTTTATTGCTGGTAATATTTTTTTTTTTAAATGCATTGCTGCCCAAATTTTATTTTTTTTTTTCAAAAATGTATTGCTGGTAATATTTTTTCTGCAAAAATTCATTACTGTTAATTTTTTTTTTTCCAAAAGTGTATTTCTGGTATTAAAACCTATTTTTAAACTTTTATAGTGTTTTGACCCCAGTTTGGGGGTTAACTATTTGCCCATAGCTGGGACCCTAGCAGGTGCTACCACCTCAGGTCAGAGTGGATATGGGAACACCAGCAATTAATAGGTGGTTCCACGCTCCTCAAAACCTCCTGATCAGAAGCCTTACTGTTGGATGTAGTTGATCGTCTTAACCAGGACGTGTGTTGGAGTTGGAGACATGACAGCAATCAAGTGACGTGTGCCAGACCTAAGGAGAATTTACTCTAAATTTTAATATGCAGTTAAATACAATTAGCTTCCACAATTATATTAGTGTAGCTAATGCGGAATTAATACAAAAAAAGGCATGATAGTAAGTACATTTAACTTGTATCACTTTGTATATATTGTTTATTTCTAATGTTTTGTTGGTTATGTTAAATCTGTGATTAAGTCCAATTCACACTTTACTTTCTGGAGGGATATATGTTAGGGTGCCAAGTCAAATTTAACGGATTTTTCCCTTACTGCCTTAAAAGACAATCCTTCATCAGATATCATAGACTACTGGTGCTACAAAATTACAAACAATCAGCTTTACCAAATAGCAAAAACCACAACACTTCAAACAGTAGCAACAACAAACACATGTAGCACATATAACAAGAGAAAATAATGACATAATCAAGGTGTTGACATTCCACACTACTTCAGACAAAAGGTTAGGAAGGAAACATTCATCAATGCTAGAAAGAGCTACAATTAGCAGACTTAAGAAGTCTAATTTTCCTGAAAAACTTTCAATAAAATGATTTTATAAATCTCAACCAACAGTAACACAAACTGTTCAGTCAATGAATGTTGAAAGTTTCCTATATGGAAACGTGAAAAAAAAAAAAAAAAAAAAAATGCAGGCAATAAGAAATTTTTATATATTCTGTACAGGGATCTAAATTTGAAATAATCAAAAATTAACTCCTTACCTGCTTCAACACTGAATCATTCCTCAATAGAAGACACATCTATAAAATAAAATAAAAATAACAAAATTAAGTAAAAGGAAACAATTATCTTCTTATAACATCTCAAGAGGGGTATCTTGAGGCACTGTAATTGTTAGCAAGCTTGTCTCACTAGAACAGTTACAACTGAGTAGTGAGTTTGATCCTCACTGGGTGTTACATACTTTTCAGCCTTGCGCCACATCTAAGCTATGCTTGGAAAATCAGTATAACATCTCAAGAGAAACCTATTCATGTGTAGTACTATTTTAGTTTATTTATATCACTTGAAAATATTTTGATGACTGTCTTACACCAAATTGTATTTACATTTAATGAGTATAATACGATTACATTAAAAATGGCTTTTAACATTAGCACACTAACCAAAGAGTAACACTGAAAATTCAAGTTATATTTCTGAACCTTAAGCTAGAATTTACCTAACTTTTTATTAATGTAATGATTATCAGCATGGAAAGTGGGATCATCATGCAGAATTCAAATTCCAGATAAGTTTGTTGCATTTACTTTCACAACAATAATGAATGATTGATAATAAGTCAGTGTTTGTTTAAGAGGATTATTCAATGTTGAAATCAGTTAGGACACAAAATTGATTGTCTTTCTTTTCAGGCAATGAAAATAAAAAAATGATTAAAATGTAAATATTAAAATAAAAAGAGTAATTTGAATTAATATAAAACAACTTTTTTAAATATTTAATTTATTTTTCATCATTTTTGTTTTTGTTTTTAAATATTCCTAGAATAAAACCAAAATATTAAGAAACATTATTATATGAATGAAGTCTTCAGTGATGAATTTATGGAGAAAAAGTTATTCATTATTGTAAATAAACAAACATTTTTAAAATATGTAATTTTAAAAAAGAAAGAAAGAAAAAAGAGCACTCTTCAGATCCCCTTTAATTTTCTAACTTCTTATTTACACTATTTACATTGTTTGGACTGTTGTCCTTTATTGTCATGTTCACAATGTTTTGCCCGTTGTACACTCCAGCCTTCTTCAGGTGATATATGTTGGAATTTCAAACTGAACCCTTTATTTCATCCACAGGAGTATATTGTTCTATTTTCATATATGCTGCCTTTTCTGGATATCTCAATTTTAGTTATTTCCCTTTAGTAACTCAACTTTTTACGTTTTTGTTCACTTCTGCTGTGGCCCGGTATAGAACTCAAAATATCTCAATTTTAGTTATTTCCCTTTAGTAACTCAACTTTTTACGTTTTTGTTCACTTCTGCTGTGGCCCGGTATAGAACTCAAAATTCTTTAGGTCAAGTCACTGGAATACTTCAACTAATGCTTTTATCCACTGAGCCACATGTCTTATTTTTTGATGAAATGAACCATTCAACAAAGTGAAGATTCAATTAAACACTTGGTGAGACCAGTTTTCAGGCAAATGACATCACTGTTACGATTGTCACCTGGGATAAATAGCAGATCAAATTGGGTTCTCTTGTTTTTTATTGGTACCCAGTTTAGGAGAGCAACAACTCTGAATTCAAAACCAGCTGGGCATAGGACTAGCAATTCCACCCTATTAAAACCTACTTTCTATGGAAACCACAGCAACACTAGCGAGATGAGCCTGTGGCAATATACTCCATATGAAGTTGACTTAAGATGAATAATAATAATAATAATTAATTTGCATAGGCTAATGATCTTAGTCATTTCATCACAACTTTTCTATTTATCATATAAAGCTCTTTAGTAATTTATCCATGCTGTCAAAAACAATGACATATTTAAGTAATCTGACAACTAGTTTTTGTAGTAAAACTGTCTGGGTTTCCATAGTCCTACAGTAATACCAAAATATTGCGTTCATCTATGGTTTTTACAGTTGGTAGACTGTCGTTTTTTTCTTCTATGTGCCATGTCCGGTCAGGCCATAGACGATCATGGCACTCCACAACCTCCTATTACCCATGGCCCTCAGCAGTATTTCTCTCTTCCACCATCCAAGCTAATCTGGAAGGTGGCCTTCTTCTATTTCTCTTTCTTGTGAGTGTTAAGTTTTCCAAGCCCTTCTTCATTATGCATCCAAGAAATTTCAGCTGTCTCTTTCTGAATCTGATTATGTTCTTTTTGTTATCATTTTCTTTAAGATTTCCTTATTGCTCACTCATTCGATCCATGAAATTCTCAATATCCTTCTGTAGAACCAAATTTCTGTTGTCCCCAGTTTCCTCTTCACCTCTAGTAAAATTGGCCAGCATTCACTACCATACAAGAGGATTGATATCACATAGCAATTCAACACACTTTTTCTTTGTTTCTCCCCACAACTCCCAGGGACAGATTGGATTTATATCACATGCACCCAGTGCCTTTGTATTTCTGATTTGTCAAATTATGTTGTCCAACAATAACTATTTTATCAAGCTCACTTGTAACCTGGATGCGTTTATCAATAAATTAAAAAAACAACATATGCTCCACCTTCAATCACATTCCTTTGTTGCAAAGGGAAAGTTTGAAGCAAATTATCTTTTTTTCTGATTGTCTTCTTTTATGTACCATGTCCCTTCAGGACGTGAGTGATCATAGCACTCCACAACTTCCTAACCTTTTTAGTTCTTTCTAATTGTACTATTTTTAAAAACAAAATTAGCTGTATTATCAGAAATTGTGGACAGCCCATAACAGAAAGAAAAAAAAAATTCAGTCTTGATAGAGTCCAAAAGCAGCTAGCTACATGGCCTTGTGGGTGAGGAACTATTTTCCACCTTACAACCCCTTTCCACAAATGAAACATTGCAAGCCTCTTGCTGCTTTATTGCTATTTCCATAGAAAGTGTTCAGACAAACTACATTCCTTAGCTCCACTAGTCCTAACCTTCACTGTTAAAACCCACCATGCCACAAACACTGTAGTGAATCACCCTTATTCCATTCCTTTTTTATTGGTATAATGAAAGTCTCACTTGAGCAGCTTCTTCCCATGAACTGCAGCTTTGTGGAACCAACTCCCAAGAGGACGCTTCCCAGATCTCTACAACTTTAAACTGTTCAAGTCATCTAGGGTTAACTGTTATCTTCCCAACATATCCCCATAATTTGAGCCTTTTACTCTGTAACCCTCCATCTCGAGTGGCTCTTGGGCCTTGTACAGGATGAGTATAATTTTTTTTTTTAACTAGCTAAAAGTTTGAATAGACAATGAAGATCGAATTAACTTAGCCAAGAAGGGTAAGCTAATTGATTGATTGAGACTCCATGTCTAGTGAAAAACATTTTTGAAAACAGTGAAAACCTCCATGATTAAATTTTAGGGCGAATTTAAAAAAAAAAAAAAACATTTTATTTTTTTATATCACTTCCTTGTTGCTTATGTTCCAGTTTAAATGTTACTGTTGGTTGGGTGTGATTTTATTTTTACTCATGACTGTTTTTTTTTTTTTTTGTTTTTTTGTGTTAAAGTAAGTTTCAGTTTTCAAGTCGGTTTCAAAAGGTGTGTCTTGCTCGAGTCAACGAACCACCAAAAAACACGGTCAGCAGAGGGGGATTTTTTCTGCGAACATTTGTAATCCAAAAAAAAAGAATTTTCTTTTCTTGGAATCGGGCTAAAAAACAACAACAAAAACTACTTTGAGGATAATGATCAATTTATCCTGACCTGGTATTTGAAATGAAAATTTATATTCCGTTGCGGTTGCCTTTGATTTAGGGTTCGTTTCCCGAAGACTACAGCTGCAAGTTCGATCTACTCGAATGCGTCACACTAAATATTATATAACCATCATAGCTAAAGAAAAAAAAAATTGTGGTAATTTTAGTAAGAAAGAAAAAATTCAATGCCTATTTTTATTTTAGCATTTCAAACTAAGCTGGAATAAAGGATTCAGTAATTGTCCCTTATGAGTTGTGCAAATATATTGTAATGTAGTCTGTTTAAGTAATTTTTTTTCTCTTGCTCGCTCCGCAATCGAACAATATTGGGGTTAATCCTGACTCCTGAGTGACAAAGGTTTTTCACAGGCATCAAAGCCACTAAACTGCAATCTTCTTGTGTTACAATACATTCGGTAACATGGGCGTGCTGAAAAATAACGTCATCCAGGGAGAGATGGTGGGGGCACTGGCTTTTATAGAGCTCCAGTGGGTGATATTAAAAGCTGAAATCTCTCTAGAAGGTTGAGAGCCCACTTCTTGCGCTCGGAAATCCCCCACGTTAAAAACCGGCCTTGTGTCATATCCCGTCTTGTGAAGAGGTTTCGGGTAAAACACAGAGCCCACTTCCTGCGCTGGACTGTAAATTTTATCTTTCTCTTCAATCACACAAGTATTACTAGGACAGGCTCGAAAAATGTTAGAAAGTTGGAAGTAAAGACAAATCATCATTAATTTAAAAAAAAATAATATTATAAAATAAAAATATTTCTTTTATAAGGGATAAAAAACGAATATTTTGCTTTGGGCGATCATTGTGACAACTTTTTAAACGGAGATCAAAGAAAAAAAAAAACTTTAATCTGAGTAAGACTTAGTTAAAAAAAATTAAAAAAGAAATACTCATAAAAAACTCCTGGGGCTTATTTCTTTGTAAGAGCGAAGAAAGGAAAAGTGATCCTCACCAATAAGTACAAAAATGTTTCAGTATTTGGGTGAAGACGAAAATAAAACTTTTTAAAAAACAAACTTTTTATGTTACTTTTTATGTAAAAATATTAAGTAACGTGAATATTTCCTTTTTCGCCGTTTATTGTTTTTTAAAGTAGTAAAGAAGCGCTTAGATGACTAATAAATTGTAAGAGGAAGTGTAAATCTTATTTGAATAAACATTTCTTTCGGTATAACATTGAGTATTCAAATGAGAAATGTATTTTAGTAAGAAAGTGACTTTCTTCTATTCAGTCTACTTACTTAATAGAAGTTATTTTTCTATTTTCGTGCATAAGTCGGAAAAAGATAAACTTCGAGGATAATTTACAACAGTGCTTCGGAAAATACAATCTCCCGTTCAAAAGAATGGACGTCAAATATATTATGTATGAAACTGTTGGAAATGAAAAATTATTTATCAAAAATAAACTGTACAAATTTATTGGTGCGGCATTGAGGAACGGATATCACGCATTCATTACATTGATTGAGGGAACGTCAAGATATGGACAGAACCTAAAAAAATTCTATTGCTGATGTGTATATTTTTTGTTAAATTTGCAGATAATGCCCCAGTGACAAATTAAAAAAAAAATATCATTCCTGGTGTAAAAAAAAAAAAAAAATCACCGGATTCTTCCAAAGAAATAGCATTAAAAATTGGCGGAAATCTACCGTTTAGGTCAGGAGATATTGACAATTTTAGTTGAGACCCCGGCTACCCTCGATTATGGGCTGACCCTGAAAATTTGTCATTGGGGCATTATCTACAAATTTACGCTACCTATTTTTATTTTTTTAAAGTAAGACTTTTCTTTATTATTGCTTTTCTGAGTTAAGATAAATTGGATGAAACGTTGATATTTGCTTCTCAAAAGTGGCAGGTTGGCCCGGTGATTGACTAGCAAAATTCAAAGATTGTCTTACTCTTAATATTTTTTTCCAGATAACAATTTGAAGAACAGTTCCTGATCTAAGCAATAAAGTTTTCTGGTTCTCTTTCAAACACATCACAATTTCTTCGCTTGGGAGAAAGGCACCGCTGTTATTGTTATGATCATTAAAATATGGTTGATGACATTAGGCTGAACCTGAAGTGAAAGTTACTTAGGAAAAAAACAAATAGGAAATCTAATAAGAACACGCACAAAAATAAAAGTAGATAAAAATGCAGAGATATAGAAAGAAAAAAAAGGAGTCACCATACTGAAGTAATTTTTCCCAAGTAAATGAAACGACAAACAAAAACAAATACCTCAACACTAACAAAAAGAATGAATTCGCGAGAAAAAAAAAAAAATGTTCAAAATTCGAATAAACTGCCTACATAAGTTTTTTTTTTCTTCAAAAGACGTAAAAATTATTTCCTATCATCCAAAAAGAAAAGAAAGAAAATTGCTGCAAATTAAAAATAAAATCTATACGATACAATAAATCACAAATAGTTATTAAAAAAACAGTAGGTTCTTTAACAAAAGTAACGTTCCTTTAAAAATCATTACCTTTTTAAAGGGACATTTTTGAGTTTGGTCGGATGAAAAATAAAGGTAAGGGAGGTTCCGATCAGTTTTTAAAATAAATCCGTAGCAGACAACTAATCAAACATTTTTTTCCTTTTATAAATATCTATCTATATTTACTAAGCTGAAAATTTCCTTCTCAAGTAAAACAGCCCAGCAAAAGAGACGTACCTTTTAAAGAAATATATCGATGACACTATTTGTTTTGTGTTCTTCCATATAGAGTTAAAACACGTGTTTTCGCCGTTTCGATCCTGCCGTAAATAGAAATAAGTTTATTTACAACCTTACATAATTTAAATGTATAGATAACTTTATATAAATATCACATATGAATACTTATTAAATTGATAATTTTATAATAAAAAATTTAAGTGTTGTTTTTGTCATGTTTTTTTTCTTTTCATTATTTTTGCAGATGAAATGATGTCGTAATTATCTGAACTAAATATCAACAGAATTCATTTCCGGCAATCATGGCGGAAAGCGTGAACCTGAAACGTAGCGGTAAATATTTAAACAATTCAGACAATGATGTCACTCCGAGAAAAAGGAAATCAGACTTGCGTAAGGAAGCGATATTTCCCTGTTATTATTTATGTGTATTAATATATAGTTTGTAATAATGCTGGTGAATAACGAATTTGAGCCTCATCCTAGCACAATCGACATAACGAATAACTCTCTTTTTATTTAAATTATTAAAATTTGACCAATTTTATTTTGGAGATAATTTACCTGCATCTCGAATTTATACTATATATCTTTGTTCTTGTCATAAAAACCATAATGCTCCACTCGTTCTAGTTTAACATGTCATGTTCATTTAAAAAAAATAATGTAACTGTCGATCACGAATCTCTACTAACGTTCTTTTTTATGGTAGCTCATACAAATAACAGAATTTTATACTCATAGCCTCGATATTTGACTACAAAAATATTTTATATTAGCATTAAATGCTGTTCGAACAATAGACAATTTAATTTCGAGAAAAGTTTGTAGTTTGTTCGAAACCAGCACTTCAGTCACATTCCCACCACCATAAGTTTGCCTGTGTAATTTCATAGTAATTGTTCGGATGAGCTTTTCGCTATGGTACCTAGACTTTTAATTTAAGCGTAGTACTAGACTGGATTCGAGATCTCATCAATTTACAGTTGAGCTGGCTCGATGTAATTGTAAATTCTACTCTAATAGTATATTTTATCGTACTTCTCGCTTGGGGAACTCCCTTCCGGCTCCATGCTTTCCAGCCAACTTTAATCTGCAAAAATTTAAATGCAATTTCAATAATCGCTATCTACTGTTCTTCTGATTACTCTTTTCTCTTCCCACTTCTTATTAAATGTTTTGTTTGTAATTCTTCCACATCCAGTAACCCTCTTATGTCATAGTGGCTTCACTGCCTTGTTTGAGGTGATACTGATTAAAAAAATATCAGTGAGAAATTGATTTCACTTGCACTCTAATAGTAAAAATTATGATTAAACAATTGCCTATATTAGGAAAATAATGATTGAGAAAAATATATTGATAGGAATATAGTAGCATCCAGTATTAAAGAATTAAAGTTTAAAAAATAAAAAAAATGTCCAATTCTACAGAAAAGATAAAAAATTGCAGTAAATATTTTTAAAAATTTGTTTCAGACTTAAATTTTCATGAAAAAGAACCGAGAAAAAAGAAAGAAAGGTATAGAACAGAAACTGTCACAAAAAAATTGTGTAATGTCCAATATTGGCTTATCATGTTGAAACACAGATTCTCGAATGAGACACCAAAGTTATGCAAAGTCTAGTCTGGTCAGTGCCTAGATGGGTGACCGTTGGGAACATCAGATACAGTAAGCTTGGATGTGTGGGTAGTGTAATGGATAACGGCTTGGAATTGGAAATTGAAGAGCCATGTTCCAATTCTCATCAGGATCGTTGTATTCACTTACTGACAAATACTCTTGAGAAAGATACGAGCCCAATTCATCTCATTCCAGCTATGGGAATGAGATAAAGTAGGACTTTTATCAGTAAATCATTATCTCAAAAAAAAAAAAAATTCTTAAATCTAAATATATTTTCTGGCTTTAAATAACCTGCAAAAAGTTGATAAGCTGTAAAAAGACAGTCAATGTCCAAAATAGAAAACAAAAAAGTAAATTAACATTATCGACATAATATCGATATAGATTATTAAAACATTTACAGGCCCTGACTTGTAATTATTTCTGCTCATCTACAACCACAATATTTCACTAATTTGTCACATTGTTCAAGTGTGATTTCATCCCAGTTACTACCACAAATCAGTCACTGGTCATTGAACAGGCTATGCCATAACATTGAAAATTTCAGCTTCTAAAAATTTTTTACAGATTTTGTAGTATGACAAGTGGCATTCACATCCCAAGGTCAGTATATACTCTCAGAGAAGAGACCTGCTGTTCAATCATATTTTTATATACTGTAGCATTTAGTTTATTGTGTAATAGTAGGTCAATACCAGCATCAGAGAACATTGCCTGCACCAATAGGTTACCAATTATGAATTTAACTGTTTTTTTCACACAGTTGGGAAACAATCTCTTGCCTAGACACTATCTGACATTCTGCTTGCCATCAGCAGAGCCAACCAAATTAAATTTACATCAAATGTTAAAGAACACTCTTGCCCAATTTTCAGCAATCCTAACAACATGCTCACTTGCAAAGGCATAAACCTCAACTTTGGTTAAAAAGAACGAAGTGGAGTGTATCATCCAGTTCACACTCCTCCCCTGTCTTTTGAACAAGAGTAGGATTTTATCTTTTGCTTCCTGTTTAGGATTGGGTTTCTGGTTTCTTTTAAAATCTACTCTATACTTCTAACATCTTAGCCTAAACTCTAAAATTTTATTTACTATTTGTTTACTTTTTCCTTTGATTTTTTTTTTTTTAAAGTCTTTTTAGTCTTTTTCACTCTCAGACCCCTCTGTGTCTTAGTGGTATTATCGCCTTGCTTGGGGTGAATGGATTTTTTTTTTTTTTTAAAGGCATGTCTGGCATTTTTATCTTTCTTGTCAACGAAGGATTTGACGACAGGAGAATGCGCATAAAGCCTTGATTCACAGAAATAATGCAACAGTCTCTGCTGAGACATTTTCAATTACCTGATGCACAATGCTTGCTTTTATACCAAAACTGCTTATCCTGGACTTTGAGTTTTTGAATTACCTGATTCTCCCAAAGGGTTGTTTCACATGGCTGTCCTCAAGTTTTCATCATCATCCTTCAACCTCCCTATGATTGGTCGGAACTTCATTAATAATCCCTTTCCACACTGTTCAGTCCTGCATTGTTGTCCTCAGATCCCCAATATCTAACCCTGAGTCTCGGAAAGTCAATTTTTGTGAGAAGACACTTCCAGAAGGATGCCATAGGAGTAAGGATGAGACGATTTCCCTGTCCGCTCAGTGGCAGTGCTCCACAAATTGTAATTGTTTTTATTTAAGCTTAAGAGAGATTGGTCTCAGTTCTCCATAAATTGTGTTAAGTGCTGCATGGAATCTCCAACTGATGTTCTGGATTTTTCTAAGTAGATTTGTATATATTCCATCCAGTCATCTTTCAACAAGCAGATAATGTCTAAGTTTCTGATTCATAAATGACCTCATGCTTTAGGTGACTTAAAGGAACCAGGATCATTGTAAAACTTTAATATTCTAGAAATTACACTTTTTAGACTGATTAACTTCTTTTGAAAGAGTAGAAATCATTATCTTCTGAATTTTTAATGTGACAACCAAACACCTAAGTGATTCATCAACTTTACAATGGCCTGCTATCATGATAATTTAGGAAATGATGCTGCAGACAAATAGGGAATGTTTGTTTACATTGTAATGTTCCTATATTTCACTTTTTTTTTTTTTTTCTATTTTTAAATCACCTATTTTAAAAAAAAAATTTAAACAGTAAAGAATTTAAGAATACTATTGCTATCTAACCTTTGTGTAGTAAAAAAACAAACAAATACTCTTAGTGAACCATAATTTATTAAAACATTTTTTGCTAAAAGTTTTTTAATTTAACATTTTCTACTACTGTGAAATAAGACTGCCTATTTTTGCTGTGCAGGCAGTTTTAATTGCTGACTGAGTAGTAAGATAATATTTTTGTGGAGTGCAAATGTAAATCATTTCAATCAATGTCATCCTTCAGTACTATATTTTAGACATTTTCATTTTTTCTTTTTTTCAGATTCAGTGAACCAAGTTGATCGAAGTAGATCTTGTCCTTACCTTGACACAATAAACAGGTAAAAAGAACAAAAAAACTCATTCTATTTTATGCTGAACCAATTTTTAATAATCGCCAATCGCTTGAGGTTTGTAGGACTGTAAAATAGCTTAGTTCTCATCTAGTTGTTTCTAGCCTTTTCTCCTGATGATTTAGTTTGCTTCATTGATTATGGCTTTACAACCCTGTATGTATTTTTATTCTTTTTATCAGATGGGAAGGTTTTGAAGACATTAATATAACAACTATTTTTTTTTTTTACTTGTATCTTCTTAGTACAAATCTGTAGCCTGACACACTCTGAATTAGCTGAATATTGATCTGAAATTTTCACTGTATAATGTTCAATCTTTGTGAATACGATTAACCACTGAATTAAGTACAAGAAGGGAGAGCACAATGAAAAATAAGTGTTGTGTAAAATAAATGCTTTTTTTCCTTCATTCTTAAACTATGGGCTCCTTGATGTGTATATATACCTGAAAATTTCCATATGAAAGCAGTTTTTATAGATTGAATTATACAATGAATTTTTATATTCACAAAAGGCGATAATACCTATTTCATTGATTTTGTTTTGAGGCAAACTTTGTTCTTAGATATGCAATCTTGTTTATAGAAGTATTAATCTATTACAGTGGATGTTTTTTTCTTTCAGATCTGTGCTTGATTTTGATTTTGAGAAACTCTGCTCTGTATCTTTGTCTCATATCAACGTGTATGCGTGTTTAGTATGTGGCAAATATTTCCAAGGTAAGGGCTTTGAAAACTTATTATTTCTAAATTTAAAAATAGTATAAATATTTGTATATTTTTTATGCACAACCAATACTTCTCCTTACTTAGCATCAGTGTAGTATTTGCTTGATCCACAGCATTTCTGAGCTGAAATCAGTTTTTGTTTTCTGACTGTGAGAAAACTACACAATAATTGGAATAAAATCAGAAGAATTGAACATTGAGAAAAGTGTGAAAAACATGACATGAAGGATGAAATCCTTCACATCAGGGGAAAGGGGTAGATTTTTTTTTTAATCATTTAACCCCAAGCAAGGTAATAAAGCCACTAGGATGCAAGGGGTTACTGAGTGTTAGAGAATATGAAAAAAAAACTACTATTAACAAGAGAGAACAAGAATTAAGAAAACAGAAGATAGCGATTGACATTGCATTTACATTTTTGAAAATCAAAGTTACTTGGAAGGATGAAGCAGGAAGAGAGTTCCACAAACGAGAGGTGCAATAGAAGAAACTATTAGCACTTACATCTAGCCATTTCAACTTGTAAAATGATGAGACCTTGCTGTCAATCTAATACTGCACTTAAATTCATAATGTCTAGCTACCATAGTGGACAGTTCATCAGAATAATTACCATGAAAAGTCACAGTTACAGTGGTATAGAACCGAAGCCAAGGGCCAATAACATTGCAGATTCTTCTTTAGATTTTATCAAGAATCTCTAAATATATAGTGTGAGCACCAGACCAGATGTGACAGCAGTATTCAAAGTAAGGCCAAGTGGTAGACTTATAAATATGTTAGACAGATTCTGGCAAGAAAAAATGTCTAGCATGACAGTGAACCAACTTTCTTACATGCAGACTTAGCAATTGATTCAATATCCTCCTTCCACTTTGTCAGCTGATAACATTCAAGAAGACATAATGAGTCAATCTCCTGGAGGTTAGCATCAGCCATGCTGATTGAAAGTAAATGGGTTCTCTCAGATGATTAAAAGAGAGCAGTTTCTTTTTTGAAGTATTAAAATTTAACAAGCCACTTCTTACCCCATTTAAGAACAGAGTGTAGGTCATTTTTTTTAGATTAGCTGCCAATTCGACTTTTATCAGACTTAGACAGGAGTAAATAATTGTCTTCAGCATAGATACTGAGTTGAGAACTGATGACATCAGGAAGGTCACTTAAGAAAATTAGAGACAATGTCAGTCCAAGGATAGAGCCCTGGGAAATACCTTCATTTGTGTAAAAGATCTAGAAGAGTGGCCATTCAAGTAACTTTCATTTCACAATTTGATAAGAAAGACTGAATCAGTTCAAAAATTCATCCAATAATACCATGACCTTTTAATTTGTGAAGAAGAACAGTATGCTAAACACTGTCAAATGCAATAAATTGAATAAAGGGTGTGACTCAAAATTCTGAGAAGGTTACTGAGTACAAAGACAGCCAGCCAAAGATATCCAAAGACCAGAGAGTACAAAAGACAAAACATTGTGAGTATAACCAAGATTACTGTATGCTAATAACAAAAGAGGCAGCAAAATAAAATATTTTAACTTCTTGCTTGCTGCCTTGCATATAATGATCAGTGTTGGATCTAAGTTCCATAATGAATGAAACTCATTTTATATATATATTATATATATATATATATATATATATATATATATATATAAAAACACACACACAAACACGCACATATATATATATACACACACACACACACATATATATATAACATATATTTCTCTTTCTCTCATATATATATATATATATATATAGCATGACTCTTCAGCAGAATTGAGTCACTGTGTGTTTATCTAAAAATAAACACGCTAAAATTCACCTTCATCCCTGCCGTGCGCCGACGCCTTAGTGGTAGAAGTTCCAACTGACGCCAATTCAGTCGGGTTTCGATCCTAGCTAGAGGCAACTGGACGTCTAGCCACACTGATGAGCTGTGAAACAGCGAAACAGTCTGTCTGTGGATGACAAAAAAGAAATATATATATATATATATATATATATATATATATATATATATATATATATATATATATATATATATAAACTCACACACACACATTCCAAAATTTGCTTGAGGATGAAACAGCAGGTTTTTTTTAGCTTCTGTTTTTGAAACACGAGATCTCTTATGTAGCAATAGAATTATATTTTTTTAAAATAATTATTATATATATATATATATATATATATAATAATATTTAGCAGCTGTTAGTGCTAACAATGAATTAATGAATAGAGCACTCTGGCTGTCTGGCATTTGTTTACATTTGTAAAAAAAATACGCTGAATTCATCTTTCTCTCTACCGAAGCACCAATGGCTTAGGGGTAGAAACTCTAGCTGATACCAAATTGGTCGTGTTTAGATCCTGCCTTGAAGCATTCAGTTATCTAGTTGCACTGATGAGCTGTGATACAGTGAAACAGGCCTGTATGCGAATGACATTATACACACACACACACACACACATATATATATTATCACTTTAAATATTATTTTAGTGGATACTCATATTTGAATAGACACTATCTTTATTTATTAAGCAATGTATCTATTTGTTTTCGTCTACTGGCCTGAATATTCAAGAAATCTTATTAAAGAAAAATATGCACTCTTTGACAGGATTTGAACTTGTTTCCCCTTCTGAGCTGTCATTAGATCCAACATACTTTAACTGAGTCAGCCATAAAGAACCTTGGCCAATCAAGCAAGCCTGAGTAGTGCCTTTTAAGCAAACAAATTTATTGTGGTTGAGTTGGTTAAAGCAAGTCTTATCTAATGGCGGCTCCCTCTAACGGGAGTGTGGGAAGGTACAGGTTCAAATACTGCCAGAAAGCACATATTTTTCTTTAATGAGATTTCTCAAATATTCAAACCAGTAGATGAAAATAAGTAAATATACTGTTTAATAAATAAATGGAGTGTCTACTCAAATATGAAAATCCACTAACAGTAACATTTAAAGTGATAAAATCTGTCAGATTAATAAATATGCAGTTATAATCTTTTTTTAAAAATTTTAATCTCAGTTTTTTTTTTCTAGTTTTGTAGCTTTATTGTAATGTGATTTTAATTTTTTTTTTTTTTTTTCAGGTCGTGGCACTAAATCCCATGCATACACACACAGTGTACAAGATGGCCACAGAGTTTACCTCAATTTACGAACACAAAAGTTCTATTGTCTTCCTGATAATTATGAAATCATTGATTCTTCTCTAGAAGACATAATTGTAAGTAATAATAATATTTCATTATTATTATATACCATCATTCATTATTATTATTATTATTATATACCTTTTTTTTAATATTTCATTATTATTATATACCATCATTCATTATTATTATTATATACCTTTTTTTTAATATTTCATTATTATTATATACCATCATTCATTATTATTATTATATACCTTTTTTTTAATATTTCATTATTATTATATACCATCATTCATTATTATTATTATATACCTTTTTTTTAATATTTCATTATTATTATATACCATCATTCATTATTATTATTATATACCTTTTTTTTAATATTTCATTATTATTATATACCATCATTCATTATTATTATTATATACCTTTTTTTTAATATTTCATTATTATTATATACCATCATTCATTATTATTATTATATACCTTTTTTTAATATTTCATTATTATCATATACCATCATTCATTATTATTATTATATACCTTTTTTTTAATATTTCATTATTATCATATACCATCATTCATTATTATTATTATATACCTTTTTTTTAATATTTCATTATTATTATATACCATCATTCATTATTATTATTATATACCTTTTTTTTAATATTTCATTATTATTATATACCATCATTCATTATTATTATTATATACCTTTTTTTTAATATTTCATTATTATTATATACCATCATTCATTATTATTATTATATACCTTTTTTTTAATATTTCATTATTATTATATACCATCATTCATTATTATTATTATATACCTTTTTTTTAATATTTCATTATTATTATATACCATCATTCATTATTATTATTATATACCTTTTTTTTAATATTTCATTATTATTATATACCATCATTCATTATTATTATTATATACCTTTTTTTTAATATTTCATTATTATTATATACCATCATTCATTATTATTATTATATACCTTTTTTTTAATATTTCATTATTATTATATACCATCATTCATTATTATTATTATATACCTTTTTTTTAATATTTCATTATTATCATATACCATCATTCATTATTATTATTATATACCTTTTTTTTAATATTTCATTATTATTATATACCATCATTCATTATTATTATTATATACCTTTTTTTTAATATTTCATTATTATTATATACCATCATTCATTATTATTATTATATACCTTTTTTTTAATATTTCATTATTATTATATACCATCATTCATTATTATTATTATATACCTTTTTTTTAATATTTCATTATTATTATATGCCCTCTTTTATTGATAACAATATTTAACAAAACAGTTACAAACGTTCTATCCGTTTAACTACAAGCAGTAAATAATCTGGCAACTAAAAATTGTTTAAGACATAAATAAATTATGACATTTTATTTGTCATAATTTCTTTTCTGTTTGTCTCCTGAAAAAAAATATCACTCAGTTATGTGCCATGTGTGATATATGCGTAGGCAATCATGTATCTTTCGATACATGACTGACAAGGCAGATTTTTTTTTCCCCCCCCACAGTTGTTTGCCATTTCTTTCTGCGGTAGACCAGTTGCCATCCAAGGCTGTAGAACCTGTTCTGTCCTGCTATTTACCCATAGCTGTGGGGAGAAGTGGATTCATACATTTTCCAAGGGTATTAGCACAAAAGTGAATTTAATGGATTCAACTGGAATTCAAACCTGGCTCTCCAATTCTTCAATCTGAACCGCTATTCATTACTCTACTGTGAAAAAAATATAGTAATGTATAAAGAACAGACAAAATTATGTAAGTGGTGCTTTCCTGTTATGGAATGTATGTCACTGGTTGCGGGTGCACAAATATTGCCAAATAGGATATAATTATTACTTTGTGAAATTTTAAAGTCATTCAGTAAAGATAATTTTAATTAACTTTAAGAAAACTGAAACTTGTTGAGAGGAGACAAATCTTAATTTCTAAACAATTTAATTAATGCTTTTTTCATGTCATATGCAGGGTTTGTACAGACCCTGGAAACATTGGAATGTCCTGGATGAAATTGACAGGGTCTTTTCCAGGACTTGAAAATCCTGGAAAAAACAGCACTAACCCAAAAGCTCCTTGAAAAGTCCCGGAATTTTCTAAATTGGGCTGCCCACATATCCCTTTTCTCAGTTCGTGAAAGTTAAAATGCCAAAATCTCAGAAATCTGGCTTTTTGTTACAAGCTAAAATTGTCCTTTAAGAAAAATGTTTGTTTTTTTTAGTCGTCATTAATATTTGGCAATTATTGCAAGTGGTGGTTTGTTTCTTTGATTAGAACTTTAGAACTAGTTCACGACCTCGTAGTTACATATGTATTTTCTTGTCTAAGTGACAAGAAAGAAATGAAGGTGTTTCTTCTAGTTGCTACCCTCACTCAACAAGAAAAGAGGAAAAGCAAAGATAAAAAGCATCAGAGCTAAGTAAACATCTCCGTTAAAGATAAATGAATTCACACATTTGAAAGGAAAATAATAAATTATTTTACAGTAATAAAATACATTTTAGTAGAATCTCAAAAAAATTCATCAGTGTTTTTTAAAAACTGAACAATTGAAGAAATTTTATTCAAATGTCAATTTCAAAAGTAAAATGTCCTTTAAATCTCTGAGTTCATGCTGAAAAAATAGATACTTTATGCGTCCTGTGTCACTGTATCTATGTGTAAATTACATTTGTCTAAATTGTTGCCAAAAGTAACAAGTTTGAGAATCAAATTTGACTCAATGTAGATGGGAAGGATGATAGAATAGAAAATGTGCCTTTGATGTGTCTTAGGATAGTAAATGCATCTTTGAAAAAATAAGAATGTTATTTTTAAAGTTTGCTGGTTAATAATGACCTGTATCTGGAATTTTTTGTAAGTGTGAAAAATTATGAAATATATTAAAACTTATTTGGCTTTTATTGCTTGGCTTTAAAAATTCAATGTGTTATAGTGAAAGGCACCTGGTCTAGAGAATAGACTCTCCCACCTATTATAAGTAGGAGTCAGTAGGTAGTCGAGAGAAGAGAAGTTATCAGTGACCACAACTCGATTACTCTGCGTAACACTTATTTACAAGTTCCTAACGTTTCTGTACGTTTACCCAAAACAACTTTTGGAAAATGGCGGGGACGACCTTGAATAAACACTAAGCACTTAAAATTGTCTGCGCTTAGCTCTGCTAGCTTGAATTCTTCACAATGCTAATCCATTGGGGTTTCCCCGCGTGAGTTTGGATCTCATCCTCGTCGGCAAAAGTTGTTGAGTTATTTCCACAATAGAACTTGTAGTTGGACTAAATGCGTCCTAAATGGGGTAAACGTACAGAAACGTTAGGAACTTGTAAATAAGTGTTACGCAGAGTAATCGAGTTGTGGTCGCTGATAACTTCTCTTCTCTCGACTACCTACTGACTCCTACTTATAATAGGTGGGAGAGTCTATTCTCTAGACCAGGTGTCTTTCACTATAACAATCTGGCGACCTTATCCCTTTACTTTTGTATTTCTGCCAAAGATGGGGACAAAATGTACAAACATGTGAATGACTCCTAGACATTTGGCCAGATGTCATCAAATTGAAACAGAAAAATGTCCCCAGATCGAGTCCTTCTCTGCAGTGCTGTCAAATACGAATGACATTTTATATCCAGTGAAACTACAGATTTTTGTGTGTTTCAAAAGACATCGAAATGTTTCAGAAAAAATGTCGGAGCATTAAGCCATTGCTTCCTTTCCTTGCAGATGATCTTTTTCACATGATCATGAAACTGTTAAGATTTGTAAAGGGAGAGCACTGTAAAAAGATAATTACATTTTTCAAACTGAATGAATTTGTAAGAATTTTGTCAAACCCAAACATGCATAAAGATGCTGGAAAGATCAAGTGTAGATTTCTGGCAGATAGGGATATGCAAAATTTATCCAAAAAAAAGGAAATGTGTCAACAAAAGATCTGTGTGCATGCAGAATTGCAATAAAGACAATGTTCATCACGATCATTGAAAAACTTCTGGCAAAGTCTCCCCTTAGATACCCTCTTGTAAGGTCACTTACATGGCTGAACCCTGGATGCAGTTTGAAAAAAAATTGTCACAGAAGACAATCTAAAAAGATGTCTTTCCCACATGACAGACAGAAAACAAGTCAGTAAGATTGAACGTGATAACATCATCTGTCAGTACAAAGAGGAGGAGGCTGCTGGAAATATTGTTTTCAAGTTTTTCAGCAAACATGAAGACAGTCTGGACATTTTGTTCTACTCTTTGTCTTGCAACAAAGAATATCAAAAACTGTGGAAAGTTGTTTGTCGATTGCTGGTACTCATGGACAGGCCTCAGTGGAGATAGTTTTCTCAGTCAATAAGGAAACTTTCACTGACAATATAAAACAGAAGATGCTGGGAATGTTCCCATAACTAAGGTTCTTCTCTGCAGGGCTTCCAATGCCAGAACAGGATACAACCAATACCTTGAGACGGAGAAGAAGAAAAAAGGCAGGAAGAAGCAGCTGGGCAAAAAACAGAAATCCGTGCTTATGGAAATTGAAGAATTGCTCACGTCAGCTGACTGCTATACAGAAAAAGCTGAGCAGACTCGGAACTTCAAACTTATTGCAAAGTCCAATGCCATGTAAAGATCTGCAAAGAACAAATCCATAGAGATATCAAAATTGGAAGAGTAGCTGAATGCGTAACTAGATGAACTGAAAAAATGTTATCATCATCATCATTGTGTTCTGTGCCATGTGCAACAAAAGCCATGAGTAGTGGGGGGGGTAGCTAAAATATGTCTTCTTTTTGTGAAAATTTTATTTATCGTTCTGTTCATTAAAACCATTATACGTAACTTCCCAGGAAATGTGAAACAGTCAAGAATTTTTTTGACATTCACAAACCATGACTATTCTAGATAGCTGAAATGTGTAGCAGTAAGAATTAAAGTGTAATTCAAAATTTTCAAGTGTAGTAGAACTCCAAATTGTGTAGAATGCTACACAAAATGTGTAACATAACCAGGTCTGCATTCAGTTGTGTTTTAGCCTTCAATACTTGGATTTCTTCACTGTTTTCAACTGATCCATGTGACATGAATTATTGGAACTAGCTGTAGCTTTTCTTTAAACATCTCATATGTCAAACTGTTAAGATAAATCACAAATTTGTGTTTTTAAAATTGCTGATCATTCACTTTTTGTGTGTGTGTATGTGTGCACACACACTTGCCAGTTTCAGTCCTTGAAACTTAACAAAAGTCCTTGAAAATCTTGGAATTTTTCTTACTCAGATCTGTAGGAACCCTGCATGGTTGTTAATATCTGTTCATGAAGTGTATACATTATGTACAGACCCTTTGTGTATCTTGAAGTATATATGAAGTGTCTTATAAAAATTAAATAACTTTATAAACTGTGCATTAAAGATGATATTAAAGTCTGTGTCTTCATGCTTTGCATTCTGATTATCTGAAATTAATTATAATAATTATTATTTTTATTTGTTTTTGCAGTATGTGCTTAACCCAACATTTGATAATGAACACATCAGCAAACTTGATGCAAATCCCAAGTTATCACGAGCATATGACGGGACAACCTATCTGCCAGGTCGGTGGACTTTGTTTAGATTTCTGTGCAATTAATCAAACTCTATTACAACCGGCCACTTCGTCTACAAATGCCTATTTTATCAAGGGAAGCAACTGTAGATCTTATTATTAAATTTTATTTGATATCGTATTGAGCTATAACTTTTGGACCGGCCTTTCACATTCGAAAGATTTACCCTGGAACTGCTTAGTCATTACAGCTACCATCTCCTGCTGGTGTTGCTAATTCGGTCAGTTATGAGCCATGCGTGATACATGTTTAGGTGATCATGTATCTTTCGATACATGACTGATGAGGCAGATATTTTCCCGCAGTAGGTTGCCATTTCTTTCTGTGGTAGACCAGTTGTCATCCAAGGCTATAGAACCCAGTCTGTCCTGCTATTTACCCATAGCTGGGTGAGAGGAGAAGAGGATTCATACCTTTTCCAAGGGTATTACAACATAAGTGTATGTAATGGATTCGACTGGAATTCAAACTCAGCCCTCCAATTCCGGGTTTGAATTCCAGTTGCTAGTTAGGCTCCTTATTTAGTACATTAATATAATATTACTGGTAAAATTTTCAGTTTCCTAGGACAAAAGAATATTAATTTGCTATTACTCATTAATGCATTCAACGTATAAGGATTTTTTTTTTTTTTTTACTGTGAGGTTCAAGAGCCATTCGAGGTAGAGGGTTACAGAGTAAGAGACATGATTTATGCAGATGGGTGGGAAGGATAATGGTCAATCCTAGACTTGAACAGGTTAAGATTGTAGTTATTGGAGAAGCATCCTCTTGGGAGTCGGTTTCACAGAGCAGTGGCTCACAGGAAGAAGCTGCTTGCCTGAAACTTGCTTCTCACCAATAGAATTTGAAGGGAATGAAGATAGTTTGCTACAATGTGCGTGGTATGATCAGTCCTAGCCATGAAAGTCAGAACTGGTGGAACTAAGGAATGTAGTTCATCCGAGCACTTTCCATGGAAGTAGCGCTAGAGCAGTGATAGGCTTACTGCATCTCGTCTATATGAGAGGGGTTGCAGAGTGGAAAATAATGTTACCCACAAGGGCATGTAAATGCTTTTGGATTCTATCAAGACCGGAAAGTGAGGACTGGGCAGTTCCTGTCCAAATATAACAGCACTACTTCATTTTAGGCCTGATCTGGCTCTTGTAACAGTAGAGGGTAGTACGAGCAGTCCGGTACTTGCTGGAGCAGTACAAGGAACCAACCATTTTTCTTATATCTTTAGCGAGGTTTGGGTTGAGTTTGAGGCCCGATAGTCACTCAAGGCACAGGGCCTTCCCGAGGGAACATCTATTCATCGTGACTGGCGGTAGTAGTTCAGGGTCCGATCGGCGATGATGGTTTGCTTTTTGAGGCATTGAATGTAACCAGTCAGTTTTTCTCCACTGAGCTGTTAGAGCTAAATCAGAATGAATCTCTGGTCATCACAGGTTTTGACGGTGCACCCATATATCGTATCATCAGCATAGATATTCACAAATGATCGGAGTATACTGTTAGATTACATTTACGCAAAATAAAAAATGGTTGGTCCTTGAAGTGACCCCGGGGGTATGCCTGCATTGATTGCTAGGGCTCTGGAGGACTTTCCAAAAGGTGTGTGTTTCTATCTATCTATCTATCAACCACATGTGATGGCTAGAATACATTGTGAGAATGGGGTTTATAACAGGATTCCCAAACAACTTTTCTATAGGGGAACTGAAGACAAAAAATGTCCACAGGCCCAAGAAGAGGTTTAAAGATCATCTGAATGCATTGTGGACATAGACTTTAAATCATATTGTATAAAGAAATTAACAAAACTACTGTAGTGGTAATTACACAAACTGTGGTTATCTGTCTATATTTCTGAGATGAGGTATTGTAACTATTTACACTATTTACATTGTTCGGACTGTTGTCATCATCTTTATTGCCATATTCACAATGTTGTACACTCCGGCCTTCTTCAAGTGATATTAATTGGAATTTCAAACCGAAATTCCAACTAATATCACCTGAAGAATGCCGGAGCATATAACGGCTGAAACATAAATAGTGTAAAACTGTGGTTACTTAAAATGTCATTAAGCGACAGGAACAAAATCCTTGTGGATTTGATAGGTTTTTTTTTTCCATTCAAAAATAAGTGAATCCACTTTGCTTCTGATTGTTCAGATTCTTATAAGAATTTAGAAAAAAAATAAACCATCTATTTACTCATACTCACTCAGTATATCACATGCTGTTTTCCTCTGTCTTTCTTGCCTTCAATCTGTCCTGTGAGTATCAGATTTTCCAAGCCTTTCTTCCTCATTATGTGCCCTAGAAACCTTGACTGTCTCATCTTGGTGTTAAGTAAGTTTCCTTTTTGTTTCCATTTTCTCTAAAAAAGAAAAAAATGTTCCCAGTATTTCCACTGAAATGGAATTAGTTTCCTCATTTTGTATAAATATCCTGGTAAATGGCAAAACTGTCCAACAAACAGAATTGACAAAGTTTGTAATAGACTATAACAAGAAACGAAAAGAATAGGGCAAAAAGAATAATATTGAGCAAGCAAGCAATATATGCAAGACAGAGCAGCAGTAGTAAGGCAAAAAGTTCACAAACTAAGAATTGGTCTTGACAAACATAAAGAAAAGAGACCTATGACCAAAATATCCATATCCTCCACCCGATCTTCTTATTCCCCCACTCCAAAATCCTCATCCTTAAGAAAAACTAATTCATCCATCACATTACCCAATCCACCATTCATTCCACCACCTCCTCCTCCATCACCAGCAACAAAGCAAAAGATCATGGTGCTCCTCTGTGGGGAGCTCAGAAGAGGAGCTACCTTACAAAAAAGAAACACTGAACATAAAAGTAAATTAGGGGAAGACGTCTGCCATGTGGACTTGGACATTCTGGTAAAGAAAAACCTACAAACACAAAGACTGAAAGAACTCAGGGTCCTCAAAAACTTAAAAAATAAAAGTATGGAGGACCCTAGGAATTTCCCTAGTGTCAGTATTAACATTTTTTTCTGATGTAAAAAAAAACTTTTGCGAGTTTGTCACCAAGCTCAATCTGGTTGATAAATTCCAAAATGAACATCTGAAGCAGATAGTGGATTTGGACAGATAGGGACAGCAACCAAGTTCGAGTGAGGAGAGTTGACAGATCTCCTAGGTTGTCCAAGTTTCCATGGTGTACTTTATTTGGACCTTAGACTTGTCTGGGTTCGCATAAACTTAGATAAGGCTAAGCTTAGTTCGGCTGGAAATTTGACACGTCTTTGTTGAACATGAAGGATTTCTGAGATCAGCTGTTACTAACAATACGGGGAACTGACAGGTTCTGTGTTTGGGAATAAGTTGTGGAGACACCTTAAAGATACCATTGGGTCTTTTGCTGTCAATTATAGCAAGAGACTCAATCTACATAGACTAGCAGCACAAAAGGCACTAGAATCTAGAATAGAGGGTGCTGTGAAATTGGGAGATAGCAATAAGGTAGCATTAGCTAAGGTAGATCTGGCCTCCTTGCTTAACAAGAAGGATTAAGCCGATGTAGTTAGAGCTAGATTAAAAAGAATGTCTATTGAGGCAACAAATATGGCTGCATAATTGTGTGCAGAGGAACTTCGTTGTGCCTTTGTACATTGCATGTGTCATATTGCCAGATGAGAGAACCCTGACGAGGGCATATGTAAGGAGTTTCGTACCAATGCAGTGGTACAGGTGAATGGGAATGCTTTAAGCACTTTTGTGCTGTCACAGTTTGTCAGGGTTGTCCGCTGTTGCATCTTTGTCTTGTCACTGGAGCCTCTTCTGTACTGACGGTGAAATCAGTCTCCCTGGAGGGTCTCAAGCCAAGGTTTCCATGTACACTGATGATGTATCCATTTTTGTCTCATGTTGTGCCACAGCAACATTGTGGTGGTGCAGAAGGCACTTGAACAGTATGAGAAGGTCATGGAGGCCAACATTAATCATGTCAAATCTTCCAGCTTGCAGTTACGTGCTTGAAAGGACGTTGCTCTTCCAGAGCCCTTCATTTGAACTGATAGTCCCATTTGCATTCTTAGAGTGTGGTTCAGGCTGGATCTCCAGCTGGAGAAGAATTCCTCAGAGGTAGGAGCATCGACCCGAATTTGGCTCCGAAGGTAGTTGTCCTTAAAAGGTAGGGCTGAGGTGTGTTCCATGTACATCTTTCCCCTCATCCTTTACTAAATGTCAGTACTCCCTTTCTGCAAGGGATGTCGGAAGGTGGTCGAGCACTTGTTCATCTCCCTTTAGGTGGGGGTGGGGGCATGCTAAGGTCAGCAAAGCCATCTGTGTCCAGCATCCATGTCAAGAGGAACTGGGAATTCCACACTTGGTAAGTCACCGTCATGCCTCAAGGTTGGTTTTCTTACCTTGAATATGTGTGCAGTAATGTGCCACCCCTGTAGTCTCTGGTGAAACGAATGGTGTTTCTTACGCTGCTAGCCATGGCAAGAATGTTGTGGGTGATGCAGATGGATAGAATCTTATGAAATGAACAACAGATCTGATTGGATTCTTTGGCCATCAGCTCAGTATGAAGATCAGAACTGATAGAAAGCATTTGCTCTCGGCAGATTTCAGCAAAACTTGCGTAAAGGTTGCAATCCTGATTAATGTGAATCGGGCCAACCTTGATTTCCTTTTTTAGTTCTCTATAATCACAATGGTGCGGATTCCTGATGGACCCCGTCCCTGATTAAGCTAGACTCTTTTTGTTCACCTAATTAATATGCTTAAAAAAAAAGTGTTACATGAACAATACAAATCCGACTGAAACCAGAACTAGCTGTTTATTTATTCAACAGCATGCTTATGCTTAACAAACAGATAATGATTTTTTTTAATTTTTAGATTGCATACAAATTTTATCTTGCAAGTATTATTTTAGAGGTGCTGAAAGGTTCACTTCTAACAAAAAATGACTAAACATGAGATTCTTTTATTTTTAAGGACTTCTTTTTCAGCACCCTATCATATAATCTCAATTATTTCATTTTATGAAGTTACCATTTTTATTTTTCGAATGATTTTACTATTAGAATGGTGAGAAATGAGTTTTTTTTTTTTCATTATAATCATTGACACTTCTTTTTTTTCTACAGGTATTGTTGGTCTCAATAACATAAAAGCAAATGATTATTGCAATGTAATATTGCAGGTAAGGTATAAATTTTCTTGAAATATTACACTTGTTTTCAAAAAAAAACTTTTTGATATTTGCATATTCAACTATTCCTATTTAATCCCCCCTGCTATCATTTGTAGTTGAGTAAAACTTCTTGCCAACTGAAATATCCTTTACTCAAATTCTGCAGCTTGAAAAACAGTTATATACACGGTGCTTTGGGTAAATTGTTGGCATTTTATATTTTTAATTTCGTGCATGTGCATTGTTTGTTTTTGATTTTGTCAACTGCACAGAATAATAAGGTTAGTTGGGCACTATCTGTGAGAAAAAGGACACTATGATGCAATTCACTCTGCCAGAAAGTTAGAAACAGCATCTTTTACTGCTTGGCATTCGTGCCAGAAGCTCCAATACAAACATTTCAGATTGTTTGGGTGTCAATCTGAGGACATTGCAGAGGATTTGGAAAGAGTTGGATGAATCTAATGATGATTACAAAGGTACATCAGCTCAGAAAATTCACTCTGATTGTTCTAATAAAAAAGAACTCCCAAATTTGTTGGTTGGGGCTTTAGACTCAATACAGAGGCTGACATCAAGTGCCTTGAGGAGGTAGTATTGCCCTGGGTCAAGAGGGTGGCTTAACAAAAGGAATCTGCACCATGCCACACAAGCAGGACAACCCAGTCATGGCTGTCAGGCAATTTCTGCAACCCCCTCACCTCTTTCCCAAGACTGTAAACCTCTTGATGTGTAGGGTGCAGCTGAGCAAGAGGCAACAAAACTCCTTGTAACACCAAAGATGAACTGAAGGCAAGGGTTATGGCAGCATTCACCAATTTAAACAAGGAGACTGTCCTAAGTCGTCTATAGGCAGTGGTTGAAGCCAATGGCGATTTTATTGAATAAATTTACACTTTAGTATTTCAAGATATTTTTGTGTAATTTTAGCAAATATATCTGCTAAAATCAGTGATATTTTCATTTTTGTGTAATTTAGACGACAATTTATCCATCGCATCCTGTATTTGTTATATTTGGGAGTTGTTTAGATTTAAGCAAATTTTTAAAAAAATGTATCACAGAATTTCTTTGTTAATGAGTATATTCATTTAAAAAAAACTTGTTTGCTAATTCTTCATTTAGTGGTTTGTCATTCTTCACTTAGTGGTTTTTATCTTACTATGAAATTATTATTTATGGGTGTTACTGTAATTGCTAGAAAACTGGTAGGTATAATCAGTTTCATTTAGAATTGCTTTTCTTTTACTGCATTATCAGATATATTTTTTTATCAAATTCTGCCTTTAATGAAAAAATAACGTTGACTTTTGAATATTAAAGACTATTGATATAGTTTAGCAAATTACAGAGTAGTCTCCCCTTATAGTCATTCATGGATTGATTTTGTGCAACATTTTCATAATGTTTATTTCTGTCATAACAGTACATCATAACAAAAGTTTTGTTAGAGCAATACTGTTCGAAGAGTAAAGCAATTTCCTGCCCAATTTTGAGTATCATAAGGATGAAAATAAAGCAACCCTCACCCAGATAATGATCTGATTTCTATGTGTAGCTTTGTTATAAAGACTGATAAGAAAATCAAATCAACGTTGGAAGAAGAAACAAAGAAAATATTACGAATTGTTATGAAATAATGATACCATTTATTGCATATTTTTTATTTTCATACGAGAATAGTATTTTTTTTTTTACAAAATGTCTTATTATTTTATACAAAAATTATTAAACTTTTTTTTTCATCTTTCCATCTATCATTTAATATTTCTACACTTTATTACAAAAAACAATTCTTATAAATTATAAGAATGTATTTTCAAAAAATCATTTAACTCTTGCTGATTAGTAGAAGTAGGAAGAGATACTGAAAAGTTCTCAACTTGACCCACTACCACAGATTTGATGAAATGACCAATCATTTTTATATTTATTCATTTTAGTTATTGATCGGAAGGGCTTCTTTAAACTGAGTAAAGTCTTATTTAAAGATATAGTTTGGCAAATTACAGAGTAGCCTCCCCATATTTATTTATTTGAAAACATTTATAATTTAAATTTTGTAAGTAGGTAGTAACTTAACATTGAATTCAGTGCCTACTTTCATTTGTCATTAAGCAAATAATAAAACAGCCAGTGACCCCAAATATGCAAACCTAAATTTGAGGAATTGATGTAAATTATGGAAATATAAATTTATATGCATTAAGGTAAGATAGAAGGCTGCTGAAAAGTTTTCGGTTCAACCAACTTCCCAAAATCTGACCAAAAATCAGAATTATGTTATACAAATTATTGTCTTTTCAGAGTTATTATTATTATTCTGAAGGGATCAGGTGTGAAAGTTCAAAATTTTCGTTTTGAAGCTTTAAATGGAAATTATTAGTGTTTTCTATTTTACGGATATCTTTATCTGCTAATATTTTTTTCTGATTGATATCAACAACAAAAATTAAACAGATCTAGTTCACATTTTTATTAATGAGCAGGTACATTTTAACATAATCTGTTGAATCAAAGCAGGATTAAAAGAAAAATTTTGTTTAGATTTGCTTTCTTTACCAGTAACTTTTTATTTTTATTTTTATTTTTTTTATTTGCAAAGGCATTGTCACATGTTCCTCCTCTGCGAAACTACTTTCTTCAAGAAGAAAACTACAAGAACATCCGCAGGCCACCTGGAGACCAAATGTTCCTCCTTGTACAGAGGTTTGGAGAGCTCTTACGCAAGTTGTGGAACCCACGTAATTTCAAAGCTCATGTCAGTCCCCATGAAATGCTTCAGGCTGTTGTCCTCTGCAGTAAAAAGAAATTTCAAATTACAGAACAAGGTAAGCTATTTGATTAGGTTTTGTTTTAATTACAGAACAAGGTAAGCTATTTGATTAGGTTTGTTTTAACTCAAAATTTTGTTTATATCAATGCAAGACAAGGGCACCTTGGCATGGTGTAATGGTTAGCAAGCTTGTCTCACCAGAACAATTACAAATGAAAGTTAGTTCGATCCTCAAAAGTGCACCATACTTTTGGCCTTGTGCCACATCTAAGCTATGCTTAGAAAATCACTATCAATGCAAAACAAACTTGATGTTTGTTAAAAAAAAGGTATATTGAATTTAATTTTCATAATTTGTGGCAGAGTAGCCACATGCAAAATAAGGTATTTGGCTTACTTGTTTGCTTCTCTTTGCAGAAGAGAAATTTAGGTAAGCAGTAAACATGCTTGGGTAGAATCAGTGTTTAACCTGAATACTCAAAAAAAAACTTTATCAAATGAACAGTTTTTAATATATACACCTCAGTAATGTTCATTTGCAAAATTATAAAAATGTGAACCAACTACAATGCAGTATTTATTACTTACCATTTTATAAATAAATAATTGAAAACGATATTTTTATTCATAGATTTATAAAACTATATATTTACTATATAGAACAAGAAAATTTAAATAAACCTATAATTTTTCCAGACATTTTCTTCTCAGATTATTTTGTATCTGAAGTTATTTCTTGTTTTAATTTTCATTGTTATAACTGGTGTTTTTCTAAATTATGTATCATTTAGAAATTACAATTGTTAATTTGATTATTGCTTATTTACAATAATGAATGATTAATAACAAGTCAGTTGGTTTGTGTAAAAGGATTATTTAATGTTGAACTCTGTTAAAGCCAAAAAAACTAATTGTTATTTTTTTCACAATGACAAAAATATAAATAAAAAACAATATAAATCTTAAAATAAATAAAAAGACTAATATGAATTAACGAGGAAACTTTTTCAATATTTAATTTATTTATGCATGTATTTTTTACCATGGCAGGAAATAAAGTCACAATTTTGGCTAAGAAAAAAAGATACAGGAAAAAAGTCACAACTTGGTTTTGTGAGTGACATGTTTGGTATACACAAATCCATTATAGCAAATTTTTGAACCAGGCTTATTACTGTCAATAATTTCCATAGCAGGAAGTGTAGTTGAGATCTGAGATTCCCATTCTTCACACTGTCTTTAGGGTTACAGATAGTGACATACTATAGAGAAGAACAAGATTATATACTGTATGTAGGCAGGTCATCTCAATGTGGCTTCACACCATTTGATGAAGTGAAGATTTAACGGTTTTAGTGAAGCCAATTTTCAGACAAATGACATTCATTTTTCTGATTGCCTCCTGCTATTTTAATAAATCCTCTCACAGGTGGGATGTGGCAAGCCTCTCACTGATCTATCACTACTTCCATGCAAATTTCCCAAACAAACTACATTCCTTGGTTTTGCCAGTTCTAACCTTCATGTCTAGGGCCTGCCATGTCACTCATATTGTAACAAACCACCCACAAACCTCTGTACTCCACTGGTGTGAAGTAAGTTCCGCTTGAAAAGTTTCTTCCTGCGGACCACTGCTCTCTGGAACCAACTCCCAAGAGGATGTTTCCCAAAATCTTAACCTGTTCAAGTCCAGGTTTAACCATTATCTTCCTCTCTTATCCGCATAAACCACCTCTTAATGCAATCCTCTACCTCAAGTGGCCCCTGGGCCTTACTGTAAAAATAATTGTCTGCTC
>OZ038484.1:37535263-37700263 GCA_964036315.1 Acanthosepion esculentum
CTATCTACCTTCATTGATTAAATAAAGGGTTCAGTTTTAAATTCCTTGAAGGTTACCTGGATCAACAATCCACTGAAGATGGCCATTGAGTGCAATAGCTGAAATATTGTGATAATAACAACAAAGATGAGGACAACAGCCTAAATGTAAATTCATATTTATATATAAACTTAAATTCATAACTAGACTTCACAAATTTAAGCACAGTACTAGATTGGCAACAAGGTCTCATCATTTTACAGTTGAAATGGCTAGATGTAACCATAAGTTCTATGCTAACAGTTTCCTCTATCACACTTCTCGCTTGTGGAATAATTTCTAGCTTCTTGCTTTCCAATTAACTTTGATCTTCAAAATTTAAATGCAATATCAATCGTTATCTTCTATTTTCTTTTGGTTCTTTTATTGTTTTTTTCTCCTTAATAATCTTTTATTTTTTCTCCTATTCTTTCACACTTAGTAACACCTGGCACCTTTGTTGCCTTATTTAGCTTTATTGCCTTACTTGGGGTGAAATGATTAAAAAAAATTTAATATAATAATAAATCCTCATCTCAGAAATGCAGACAGTAAATCAGTAGGAATAAATTAAGAGAATAATTATTAAATTATCTTTAGTTGTTTTATATTTGAAGATGAGATAACATTTTTAAAAGTAGCCAATTTTATTAATAACCTAATGAATTAACAGTTTTATCATATATTGTATAATGTTTAGAAGTATTTATTCTTTTATATTAAATTTTCAGAAAGAAGAAGAAAAAGAAAAATTACTACAAACAGAAGAATATCAAGGTGAGTAATATTTAAAAAATGTATTTTGTGATGTTCTCTATTAGCACTTAGTGGCTTCCGTAGAAAACTTTATTGAATTATGTGAATATTCTATCCATTTAGATTATTGCTTTATTCTTGTCTCCTTTTATTGACTTTAAGATACTTTTAAGTTTATTTATGTGTTGTAAAAGTGTTAATTTTGGAAAGAATCATTTTATGCATAAATATATTTTTTGTGTAGAACTCACAAAAACAAATTTATTTTAGATAATCTATTTAAATAATGATTTATAATATATATATATATATATATATATATATATATATATATATAGGCAGCATTTAAGTTAGTGTGTGTGTGTGTGTGTATATATATATATATAAAGAAATATAGTCTTAAAGTGTGCTATATTTATGGGATAAAGTGCTCAATATCAGAGATAGAGTGTGTGTAAATATTAAAGTGAACATAGAAGTCAACACTTAGAGGCAACAGTCTGTTTCATGCTAGATGCAATCATTGGGTCACGATGATTGCATCTAGCATGAAACAGACTGTCGCCTCTAAGTGTTGACTTCTATGTTCACTTTTATATTTTTATATATATATATATATATATATATATATATATATATATATATATATATATATATATATATATATATTTTGTCTTAGCAATTCACCTGAAGTTGATTTTGGATGAGATTGAAAGTACTTGAGAAAATAAAAGAAATAAAAAAAACTATGGCACCTTCCTTAATGCATTTAATATCAACATTAAGAAGTTGATCCGAGAATTCAAGAGGATTAAAATAAAAATAAAATCAATTATATATTTCAATTATTTGAAATATATAATTGATTTTATTTAAAAAAATGTTCTGTTAATGTACCTAAATATTTTAAGATGATTTAATAATATCTGTTTAAGAAAAGTCTTATTTCTATGTAAAATAGAAAAAAGACTAAAAAATATAATCTCCTTTTATCATTCCTTTCTTTTTTGTAGAAACAATGGAAGAAACAAGATTTTTATACTTGACATGTGATTTGCCTGCACCTCCACTTTATCCAGATGATTTACGTGAAAACATCATCCCCCAGGTACCCTTGGCTAACATTTTAGCCAAGTTCAATGGTGTCACAGAAAAGGAATACAAAACTTATAAAGATTCAACAATGAAAAGATTTAAAATTACCAAGTTGCCTCCTTATATTATTCTTTATGTCAAAGTAAGTTTTAAAAAATCTTCCATGTTGGCTTTTATTTATTTATTTATTTTTTTGTTATGGGGAGGGATTGTTATTAAATTATTTTTTTTTATTTAAGCATATTGCCTTCAGTTACATTTCCATAACCCTGATTTTTTGCATGCTTCAAAGACAGTTGGATTTTCTCGTTATTTTATTCAAAAGAAGTTATCAGAAAGTGAAAATATAGTACCACTTTGTAATGACCAAAATACTACACTTAAGAGCTTAGTATAAGATGGTGGACATTTATTTATTAGTTTTTACATTTTAGAAAATTTTCTGACTCCCCTCCCCCAGTTTATTAATGTGATTTTTCCACTCCAAACTTTTTTATTAAGAACCCCCCCCCCATTTATTGTATATTGAGAAAATTTCAACCCTACATTATTCAGCCCCCCCCCCCCTCACCAATTTGTGTTGGGTACCTAAGTGTATCCAAACATTTCTTTTTCAAAAGTATTTTCTAGCTATATACTTATTTCAATGTTAATCTCTTCCATCACACAAAACACCCGATATAATAGAAAAGTTTTGCACAGTTCAGATGAAAAGCATCAACATAGACATCTCTTTCCAAATTGTTGCTCCAGCAGCCATTGATTTCCAATCCATCTCAGTTCAAATGCCAGAAACATCTTTGTTGGTAGGAAATTGCTTCTGCTTCACTCTCTTGTGCCTTTTCTCCAGTAATGATTGATGTGTCTGGAAGTAAAGTACTTATTTGCTGTGGCTGTGTTATGGTGTTTTCAGAGGATTTACTGTAGAGAAACATCTCTGGTGAAGGAAAGTAGGGAGTAGGTCATCACCAGGCAAAGTAACAATGTACTTATTGCCTGCAAAAACTCAAATTGCTTTTATTTAACTAACTACAGTAACTGATTCACTCTTGTAAAAGGAAGATAATATAAATAAAGGTGGCTCAGTTCACTATCTGGATTGTAAAATGGGCAATGAAACACTGTCAAGAATTACACCTGCAAAACAGTAGAAATACAAGTCCTCTTGTAGTCTTGAGTAACAGAATTATAACAGCACAGCCATCTTTATTTGTTGCTTTTGATGTCATGCACATTTGACCTGGAAAAAAATTCTACAATTGAGGATTTGCAGTTGTTTTGTTTTAATGTATATTGAAGGTAATTTATTTGGTTGTCTGTACTTCTATATTGCAAGAGAAAAATAAAGACATAATAAAGATACTACATTCATTAAGTTCTCTGACAATAACTTCTTAGCGCCCTGGGTATGACTATAAACTACATCTGGCAGCAAGGCCTCTGATTGGGAGGTTTTGAGAAGCATGGAACTACCCCTTAATTCCATTCTGACCCAGGATGGTAGCACCTGTGTGGGTCCTAGCTATGGGCAAATAGTGAACTCCCAAACAAAAAATAAACAGGCCATTTTTATAATAAAATGTCCAACAATACATTTTTATAGCAAAATAACAATCAATGCAACACTAACAAAAATATAAAAATACATTTTTATAGTAAAATTACCAACAATACATTTTATGATCTACAAAGTATATATCTAAAAACACATACTTTTACTCATAAAATTATGTACAAAATATATTCAGTTGAAGCCATAAAATTGCATTCAAAATATTTAGATTTTGGCATTAAATAACCCATAGAGGTTGATATGCTGTTAGACAAAATCAACAAACTAATCAACAAGTAACTTCTTCATTATATTTCTCCATGGCTTACAAAAACACTCTGAACAACACCCGAACATGCATCAGGTTTCTCCCTGACAAGATGTTCTTTTTTTTGTGTGTTTACTATCCTGATTCTAATAAATTTTCTGTTTGCCAAGATATGCATAACCATTAATATTTCATCTTGTTTTACTAGGAGGATATTGGGTTCAAATCTAGAATGATGTACTTCTTAATTCATCTGTTACATCTATTTTACATGTTCCACTTATGATATTGTCACAACATCATATGTGATCAAGTATGTAGCTTGAAAGGGTGTTTGGTGATTAGCATCATTCCGTAGTGGGCTGAGTTAGTTATGTCACTATATTTCTCTCCACAACTGTCTTCCGATCAGTATACAAAAGTCACTCAGCTGTCTTTTCACCAAAAGAAAGTTGTTCTTTTGTTTGTTTGTTTCTCATAGTATTAAATAATACAATGTATATGTTCAGTACTGGCTATTTTTATTGTCCCTAATAGGGAAATTTTACTGTTAACTTGTCAGTGATGGAGAGGGAGAAGTGAGAGACTTTCCAATCCTAGCAATTTCAAATTTGTATGTTTGCTACCAAGCAAAAGATTCTCCCTGAAAATTTTTGGAGGGGGAAATTCCTTTTTTACCCGGTAATCTTGCCTTCTCACTAATTGCTGATCCATTAATTCACGGGCCAGTTAAATGGTACCTAAACCTGCTATATCCCTTTTTTGTGAGACCTATGCCTGTCAACTGACTCTAGCAAATATATCATATTTCAGAAGTACAATAAATTTCCAACAATCTGTGTAGCTGTTTTTTATTTAAATCTTTTTCTTTTCCTAATTGTTAACCATAACTTATTCTTCTCTATTTTATGCACACAATGATACATGCTAGCCTCATTGTACTACATTTAAATCAATAATCTTTGAAATCTTTACCCGATACTTAGTGAATCTTATTTTTTTTGCAGGCATCTGCCGCAACTGAACCTCTATATACACCTCTAAATGATTTGCCTTGATCATTAGATTTCTACCCAACTTTGCAATGTTAATTTCTTTTCATTTCTTTACAATTTAAAAGAAAAGCAATTTACTTCTACAAATTATTTTTATTGTCTCCCTTGAACTTAATGAAAATAATGAAATATTGAAATATGATTTGGTAGTAATTTGCAGTGTTTTTAAGAAATTTTATCAGAAATATATATTTTTATATATTTATTCTAACTTTATTGCAGCGATTTACAAAGAATTATTTTGTTTTTGAGAAGAATCCTACAATTGTGAACTTCCCTATCAAGTAAATATATTTTCTTTTTACTCTTATAATTTGTAAATTTTTATAATGATTATGAATTTGAAAACCTGATTCCAGTTAATTCAACCTTTTATGTTGTAACCTCAATGTTTTATTCATCAAAACCAATTCTAGAATCTTCTTCAGATGTATTATCCATAAGGAAAGAGAAAATTCCTCTTTTTCAACATAAATGGTTTTGTTCTACAGAAAGAGAGTTAAAGAGTATTCTCAAGTATCAATATGGAATCAATGACATTACATAGTTTGCTGAGAATTGTTGTTGTCTATGGCTCATGTTGCTGGGAATGAGCTAAGCCAATCTATGGAAAAGCTACCATTTCTTAAACTCTTTTCTTATCGATTATACACTTATAAAAGAAGTCCCTCAAAATATAGCAATAAAAAAAATAATAATTTCAATAATCAGAATTACTGTTGGAATGATACTGTCTATAATTTTTATAAGTCATTATCTTGAAAGCCTGATATTAAAAATAGAACTTAAATTTTATGTTCAACCTGAGACTATTTACCATAAATTACTATAATTCCTACTTTGAACTATGAACACCTGATTTATTTAGATTAGTTTATTATCATGGAATTGTTTGCAATTGCTTTAACTTCATTATATTTGGACCTGTTTATATTGGTAGTGATTTTGAGAAACACACTTTTTTAAAATTATTTGTTCAGAATAACTGGTGATCTGTTACCATGTTTAAAAACCTGATTATCATTTCTTTCATACTCATCTTTATTCTTTAAATATAACTACCATATTTTAAAACTTAATATTGTAAATTTTTAATGTCTTTTTCATTTCCTGTTGTCTACTCGGATGAGAGAAATAATTTTAAAGAATGGACATCTTAAATTGAAATGCTGTTCTTTCAGTGCAAGACTTCTGTCCTTGTACCAAATATAGGGGACTAGCATGCTAATTTTACTGTAGGGTCCATGTGTCTATATATCAGTTATGGGTTAAATAGTACGACTTGTAAATCATTATTATCTCCAAAATATTCCTACAATCTAAAAATATTTTCTGGCTTTAAATAACCTGCAAAAGGTTGGTAATCTGTAAAAAAAAAAAACAAATCAATCAGTCTAGAGCAGAGGTTCCCAACCTTTTTTGTGTCATCGCCCACTTTCACATGGAAACATTTTCTGCTGCTCACTTGTATCTTAAATATTCAGAAGCATACCAAAATTGTTTGGTAAAAGTTTGTTACTGGTTCATATGCAGTGACTGCTACCATATTAAAGAACAAATGAAAACAAACGTTTTTTTTTTGCATAACATATATTGAAATACCTTTTTAATATTCATAATCTTACATTGCCCACTAAAATTTCTAATCACCCAGGTTGGGAAACGCTGATCTAGAGTGTAAAGTTCTATTGATTTATCAGTTAAAAATGATCAGGATCTTATATGTTGCACATGAATTTTTCTTTTCTTTTTTGTACAGAAATATTGATTTTGGAGATTTGCTCACTCCTGAAATCCGTGCAATCCATCCTTACACAACATATGATCTCATTGCAAATATTGTACATGATGGGGATTCTTCCGGTACTGACAAAGGAACTTACCGTGTACACACACTGCACAAGGTAAACTAACTTTTAATCTGTCCCTCATCTTTTTACTGCTTGATTCTAGCCACATTAAGAATTATAGGTAAGCACTTAAAATGTGTTGAACACTCTCACAAAACAGTGATTATAAGAGCAATTTTCTCGATATGGATTTTATTTCAGTTATAAATATGACCCAAGTCAAAAGTCTAACACTCAGGACTCCTTCCTCCATGTTTTATCCTAACAAGATTCAGATCAGAGCAAAAATGAAGTATTGCTACCATATCTGTTCTGGAGCTGCTCACTCCTCACTTTCTAGCTTTGATAGAGATCAATATCCACTCCGTATTGGTTTTCTCCATAGCTACAGTGGTGTGGCTGTGTGTGTGTGTGTGGGGTGGGGGGGGGCATCCTTCACTCTGCAACCCCTTTCCCACAGATGCAACTTTGCACGTCTGTTGTTAATCACTATTTCCATGACAAATGTTCAAATCAGCTCTGTTCTCTAATTCCACCAGTTCAGGCATTTATGTCTTGGACAGGACACGATATGCCAGGAGTTGAATCTTTCTCATTTCTTCCACATTCCAAATGCAAGAAAAGTTTCACTTAGATAGGTTTTCTCCAAGAATTGCCACTTTATGGAACAGACTCCTACGTGGATGCTTCCCTGAACTCTATACTCTTAACCTCTTCAAATCAAGGGTCAGTCATTATCTTGCATCTTCTCACTTACTACTATTTTCTCATCCATTCATATCATACACCTCATTCACCCATTTTAATAGTAACCTTCTTCCTTGTGTGGTTTTCAAACCTTGTACTGGGTGAACTTTAGTACATATCTTGGTTTCAATCACCAGGAATGACTGCAAAACACTTGTCCCTCCCCAATTTATAAGTAGAAACACACAAATGCATGCTGGGATTTTTTTTCCTAGCAAATAAAATAGGCCAGTTCTTGGTTTCATTTGACTCAGTCCCAGTCTGTCTTGTCTTGAAGCCTGAACTTGCTTTTGTGTGTCAGTCCCAGTTCTTAGTTTGTTTTTACCACTGCATTGCCTTATATTACTGTGCTATGCTTTGCATATTTTGTTGGTTTGCTTTATATTATTTTTGCCCTTTTCTTTTCTTGTTATTGCAAACTTTGTCCATTCTATTTGTTGGGCAGTTCTGTTATTTTTGACCATGTCTACTCATTTCACAACATATATACAGGGTCCCCCACCCCACAAAAAAATGTACTCACTTTATTACTTCCTATAACTTTCTAGAAATTTTTTCTTTCTTCAGATCCATGAATTTAATTTAAACCGTTCATCTTCTTTATAATAGTTCTTAATTTTAACCATTAATCTTCTTTGCAAGTCAATAAATGCAGCATTTATTGCCATTTAAAGAGTGAGTTCATTTTTTGGGAACATCCCGTATATTAAAAACACTTGGAAATAGATAAGTATTTGAAAGTGGAGAAAAATATGAATTTAAAATAACTTGAAATATTGAACTGGCATTCAGATCAGAGAATGTAACATTTTACATTTGAAAATATTTCTTATTCATTGGTGATTTCTAGAAAGAAAGTATTACAACTTGAATCACAAATTTGTATATATGTTATTTTGCAGCAACTGTCAAGTTAATTTTTGTTTATTGCTTGTAATTCAATTATTAGAACATATAGTTTTAACTAGCTTGGAGCCATGGAAATTCTGTTTTACAATCATGATTATTCATTTTCTCATATCTCGTCTAAATTTTGTTGCTCATCTATGTTTTCATTTAAATGTTATACAGGCTAATTACTTTCATATGAGGGGGAAAAAAAAAAATGAACAAATATATATTTTTTGCTGCATTCTTATTTTTAGAGAGATAAAACCAAAGAAAGAGAATTTTAATACATCACAATTTTTCTGTCTTTCCATCCTTACTTGCCTTTCAGTTTTTTGCCCATTGTCTCTTGTTATTCAGCCAGTAAGCCTTTTTTTTTTAAGCTTCCATCCTCTACGTATGCACATATATATTTTTTCTTCTCATTGATATAAAGTAGAATTTTTATATTTCCATTAATAGAAATTGTAAACTATGTGAAGGGGTAATCATTTGAGATTCCATATGAATATTTTTTGTGGTGATCTCGGCTGTTGTCTAATCTTATAATAGAACTAGATGGTTATTTAATTCAAAATAGTTATTTCTCACTTTGGCTTGAAATGTTCTTGGTTCAGGATTTTTAATCTTTGTAGCCTCAATATGAATTTCATGACTTGAAGAATGAAAAAAAAAAAAAAAACAACTTTTCTTTCCATTAGGGAACAGGCAAATGGTTTGAGCTGCAGGATTTGCACGTGGCTGATATTCTACCACAGATGATTACTTTATCAGAAAGTTACATCCAAGTGAGTTAACCAATTTTCTTTTTTCTTCATAGTTGATTATAACAAAACAAAAAGAAAATTACTGCACTGCCTCCATAGCAGTTAAACCAGAGCACTTCATCTAAACATATGAGTATAACATTTTTTTTTTTTTTTTGAAACAATTCACTATAAATATTTTAAAATTTTTATTTAAATGTCTTTTTTTTTTTTTTTTTCCTCCCTAGATATATGAAGTTCGTAAAGACATCGACAATGCATTCTACAAACCCTCAAGTAATGATCAACCAAGTTAACAGAAAGTTTTGGCTCTGGTCAGGTCAGCATGAAAGAAATTCATTCACACATCAATTTTGTCATCTATTTTAAAAGAAAATAAACACCTTCGTTTTTCTATAACCACATTCTTTCATTCTAATTGACCATTGATGAATATATTTTTTAAAATGGAGTTTTTTTTTGTTTTTTTTGTCAGAATAACACAATGAAAATGTTTTATGGTTTTCATTGCTGAGTAACAATTTTAGCATTTTTGTTTAGTTCTATGTTTTACAAGAACAAAAAACAAAGTGTAAGTAGTAGTTCTACTTACATTTAAGTCATTAAAAGAAAAAAAAAAAAATCAACAAAATTCATTTAATGATTTTGAAAAATGTTTAATGAATTTCAATACTGTACTTTCACAAAGAGAGGATTTGTCAGGTCTGTTATGGTAATTCCTTGAGATTTTTGTCTGCAGAATAGTTGCAGACAGAGACGGCACCGTAGATTTGAATTTGAGCAAAAAAGGGAAAAATTATATAAATGAATTATAAAAGAGTATTCCGAAATCAGTAGAGAAGGAAGGCTTTGAAGAACTGAAAAATAGAAAAAAAAAAAAAAAAAATATGTAAACAAATCCTCAATGTAGATAATGTTTAATTAACAAATACATTTCTTTTCCTCTGAGGTTCAAAGAATCAGTTTAACTTGTGTTTATGAATTAACAAGAACCATATTGATTTATCTCTCTTAAATGCAATTTGATTAAAATAACATTCGGCTTAGTCTGCATTTGTGCGAAGGTGAATGCAACAGAGTGCTCAAGCCTTGAACAGTAATCCTTTCAGGTTGGGTTAATGGCAAATAAAAGGCATTAATAACCATATCCACTGGAAGTCAGCACAAGCTCAAACAAGATATCTCATAATAAAATTATCCCCCAGCCCTGACCAAATTTCTTTTAATTTTACATCAGAAATAGAATCTACACTATTTACATTATTCGGACTATTGTCCTCATTTTTGTCATCATATATATTACAACGTTGTGGTCGTTGTACTTATTCCTGACTCTTTTTCTTTCCAGATAATTTTTCACTATTTACATTATTTGGACTATTGTCCTCATCTTTATTGCCATATTTATTACATTTTGGCTGTTGTACACTCCGGCCTTCTTCAGGTGGTTGGAATGTCGAACTGAACCCTTTATTTTACTCACTGGGGTAGACTGTTCTAGTTCCACATGCTATGTTTAAGGGATGTCAGTTATCAGTTATCTCCTGTTAATTCCCCTCTGCAAGTTTTCCACTGCTGTAACCGGGTATTGAACTCTAGATTTTTTAAAAAATTTTGGGTCCTGTCATTGGATCTAACCAACGCCTTATCCACTGTGTCATGTGTCCTTGAGGACATCTGTGTGTGAAAACCTAATGTCTCAGCAACCAGGTTAGGTTTATAATACCCAGAAATTCACACATAGATGTCCTCAAGGACACATGACACAGTGGATAAAGGTGTTGGTTAGATCCAGGACCCAAAGAGTGTGAGTTCAATACCCGGTTAAGGCGGTGGAGAACTTGCAGAGGGGAATTAACAGGAGATAACTGATAACTGACATCCATTAAACATGGCACATGGAACTAGAACAGTCTACCCCAGTGAGCGAAATAAAGGGTTCAGTTCGACATTCCAACCACCTGAAGAAAGCTGGAGCATACGACCAAAACGTAATAAATATGGCGACAAAGATGAGGACAATAGTCTGAATAATGTAAATAGTGTACATAATACCTCATCTCAGAAATATAGACAAATAGAATCTAGTTTTAAACAAGTAAAGGTTTTCTGTTCATCACATTTTAATTCCTTCAAAACTTTGCCAGACACCCATGCCAAATACTGTCAAGAATGTTATTGTTAAAATCTGAAAGGACATGATTTTTCATGATGACTCAAAGATTTCCAGCAGAATTGAGGTTACTTGCCAAATACAGGACAAGTAATTTGTTTCTCTACTACTTGAGTTAACTATCAAACTCTTTAAAAAAAAAAAAAACAGAAAAAATGATGGCAAATATCTTTCTACACAACTTCATGTATGAACAATCCTAAAAGTACCATATGAAAAATTGTCAATACCATCAAAAATAATACTCTTCTTTTAGAACAAACCATTCAGCTTCAAAAACATTTTTTTTTTTTTTTGTTGTTTTTTTGGATCAAGATTTAAACCCAAGTTGTTATCCAAAAATAATTGATTATAAATGTTATAGTTAGTGGCTACATAGGTTTGAGTTGATATCTCAGTTATTATTATTAAACAGTGTTAAAAAAAAAAAAAAAACACCCAAAAATGACTAAGTTAAACATTTTATAATACAAAGAAATAAATGTCAGATTATAAAAATAAATCCATTAAATATCTAGAGCTACTTATAAGACATTGGTTAATTGCCAAGGGCTTTTATGTTTACAAGATACTGTACTGCTGTGGCTTTGGGCCAAAGTAAATACTTTTTTTTTTCATATAAAATAAATGAAGGGTTTAGATCATTTACCTCCGACTTTGTAAATTGGGCCACATCTTTTCGTGGATCAACTTTATGCTGATTGAATGCATCTGGAAAGAAAATATTTCACTGCAGTTAAAATTGTTCTTTTAGAGTAATCTTAGATTTACTTGAGTAGACAACACTTCAATCTCTTACAAAAATAAATTGTGTATGTGTGTCTTGTAGGTAGACAAAATGTTTTTTTGTTTCAGAACTAGGGTAAGTTGAGTTCCTTAATAAAGATTACCAAACAGCAACCAATAACAAACCACTGCTATATTACAAAACTGGTATTGCCAGACAACCTAAAACTCAGTAAAGTCAATAATTGCAAAAAGTCACTCTAGAAACAGAATTATTGATGAATATACAATGTTATTTAAAAAAAAGACCCTATTTTCTGGCTATATGATTGCATACAAGGTGACTGGGTGTATAAGACAATGCCTAAATTTTCAAATTTAAAATGTAGGTTTTGGACTATATTCACCATACAAGACCCTCAACAATCACATTTTAAAATGTACTGAATTTATTAAATAAATTCAGTAAATACATATTTTATTTTCACTCAAATTCTAATGAAAAAACTGTGGGGAGATATTGTCAATTAATTACCATAATCTACAATACCTCATGAGTAGGTGCTGTGTTTTCAGTAGGCTATTACAGTAGCCTGAATTACTTTTTCCTACTAACCATTCACTTATTCCACTGTTCTTGAATCCAATCTTTAAACAGCTTGTTGAGACACACATCCAGTTGTGTTTTTGTTCAACATTATAAAAAGGGGGGAGGTGAGGTAGGGGTTAGCCTACCATCAAAAATCTCCCATGCTAACAACTTACCATAAGCCACAGGATTTAAGGTTCACATTTTATACCTGGAGTATAAGATGGGGCCCCCTAGTTTTGGGGAGGGGGTTTGAAGTTAAAAGGTCGTCTTGTACAGTGTAATGCATTTAATTGACATTTTTATCATAATGTAATGTACATAATGTGTGGAAGGTGCTGAAAAGTTCTTGGCCTGACTTAACTTTCCAAAATCAGTACTTCATTGTCTAAATGTCAGATCTTTTTTTTCTTTGACACCTTAAAGAAACTTGAGAAACAATGTGCCAACTCTGTTGAACAGCAAAGTAAATATGTAAAATTGTACCTGGAGTATAAAATGGCTCCAGGTTGTTCTTGGTTGGCTAAGAATTTTTCAGCACTCTCTTGTATAGGGGAACTACTATCAGTAACAATATGTTTTACTGAAACTATTGGTTCCTCTTGCTCATAATCCAAGATATCAGTTGAGACACTTCAATGTTAAGATTAGACAGACTTCTGGTGTGCTATATAATAAACACTACAAAATTAAATATTGATTATTTAAAAATAACTGTACAGTGGTTGATATTCTCATGTAGCAAAACTAAAAAGTAGGTTCAACATTTGTATAAAGAGTTCTGAAACTTCATAAGCTGTATTTTAACGCTATATGTAAATACATATTGTATTTTAGCCATTTCAGTGTATAAAATAATCTAAATGTGTATCAATTATTCTGAAGCTTTCATTAAAATACAGTCAAATTTTAAACAATTTATTTTTTTGGTGAGAGTAGAGAGAGACATACATAAGCATCTTTATAGTGATTTCTAAATACCAAATTGATTTTGCTACACATTTTCCCACTGACAACATCCTGATTATGTTACATGCAATAATGGGGTCCCAATGTTTGTAGACTGTTATATACGGTACCTATGAACACTAATGGTTATGTCCCAATCCTTATAAATACGTTGGATACTATTGTATCAGGTCATCCCATAAGTTCTGTCCAAATTTTGAAACAAGTGACCAAATGCTACACTTAATTACAGATTCAATCAACAATGTATTTTCCCTGATTATCTATGACTTCCTTCCATCTATTAACAAGCTTACTAATTCCATTACTGTAAAGTTCTTTTGGCTTTGATTCAAAGAACTCACAAATGTCAGTTTTAACCTCTTCCTGTGTTACAAAAGAGCTGTTTCTTACAAATGATTCTGTAAGCTACGAAACAAATGGTAGTCTGAAGGAGCCAGGTCGGGAGAATTGTGACGTGATTCTTGCTGTGTGTGGTCGTGCATTGTCCTGATGAAATATCACCCATTTTCGATTCACTAGAGCAGGTCTTTTTTTTCCTCAAAGCTTGGTTCAAACGCTCTAATTGCTGACAGTATATTTGAGCATTAATTGTTGCATTAGGTGGTAAAAATTCAAAGTGGATTATTCCTTGGAAATCCCACCAGATTGAAAGAAAACCCTTTTGCCCATGAAGTTCCCTTCTCGGCTGTGGCTGGGGTCCTTCCCCTTTACCAAGCCACTGTCTACAGTGCTTAACATTTTTTCATCGCCAGTCTATCCAAAAAAGGAGAAACAAGTTGGCAAGAGTGGAGAGAAGAGCAGATGTCAACTCGGGATTTGAGGTTGTTTTCAGACAATTCATGAGGCACCCATTTTCCAAGTTTCGGAACTTTTTCAAGTTGTTGAAGATGACGATGAACAGTTGTATGGTTTGAACTGAGAACCACTGCCAATTCCTCAACTGATAAAGCAGGATTTGCTTCAAGAAGCTTTTCATCAACTCAACTGGACGTTCGGTTCGATCTTCATCTTCATGGGTGAAATCTCCACCTCTGAATTTTGCAAACCATCTTCTGCAAGTTCTTTCATTCACACATTCCTTTCCATAAACTGAGTGAATGTTTCTAGCCACTTCGGCTACTGAGTTTCCTTTCTTGAACACATAAAGCATTATGTGCCTCAAATGATTCTTGGGTACTTCCATGTTAGCAGGGTTTTAATCAAACAAAATTTAATTTTATCGTTCTCTGAAATAAAATTTGATGCATCTAAACATAAACATAATGTTCAGCTCCATTAGATATTATAAAATACTCTTTAAATTTTGTTCATTTTAACAAAAAGTTCAAATTCGGACAGAACTTATGGGATGACTTAATAAGTGGAGGTAATATGTTGTCTAAGTAGTCCACCACTAGCAGTGGTTTACCTATTTCATGTCGCTGGCAAGTATTGTATTTTGTTGATGTTATAAAGATTGCCATTTCATTTCCAACCTCCATTTTGGTTATTCCTCATTCAATAAGCCTGTCTATTTTACAACATAAACAAAGAATTATGACATACTTTGTTTAATTTTTATTTTAGGATTGGTATTTGATTTTCTATAAGAAATCACCTTGTCTTCAATGCAGCACTATACAACAAAAATGCAGTTTGAAACAATTTAATAATCAGAGCAGGCACAGATCTAGATCTCCTGTTCAGACAAAGCACAATTAAAATAGTTATTTTTTTTTTCTTTTTAACCTTTTACTGCCTGGACTGGTTGCAAAATCTTTATGAAAATTAGTATAAGTTAATAAGTCATGAATAGTATTTTAACATGATGTATAAGCAAATACTGCATTTTGGTCTTTTCCTTATATATCATAGATAAAATAATCAAAATTAATATTCATTTGGTAGCAAAAAAATGTCTTAAAATGTGTTCCACTAGTGGAACAATGTGTACTAAAAGGTTCAATATTCAAATAAAGAAATTTTATTTGAAAAGAAATTAAATTTAAAAAGTCATAAATTAAACCTTAGAAACAAAATTTATTTTTTTCATCTCATCTAATAAAGATATCTTTCATTTTATACTTTATAAATTTTTTTTAATAGGTTCTGCTTCTTTGCTTTTTTTTTTCTTCATCCTTTCTTCAATTGCCATACTAAAATAGCCTGCAACTCAAATATGAATAAAAAATGTTGGCACTTACAAAAAAAAACCCAAACTACCTACCCAGACATTACTCACTAACTTTACATAAATCTTTTTTATTTGGGGATTTGCACACCCTCTCCCAATGACAAAGGTTAAGATATTTTGTGAGATTTGACACTTACCTTCCAAGGTTGTTATTTTACAGTTAATCTGGACAAAGTCTGTCCATGAAATTGATTTTTGAATTCCACCATATCGAGTATCAATTGATCTTAACACACTGTTATCCAGATGGATACCTGGTTTAAATGAGAGAAAAAAATATTTAAAAAGGCAAATAAACTGGAAAACATTATTTTCTAACAAATCAATCTGACTTATTGTTAGAAGAAATAAAATTTTAAATGATTACATGTAATGAGAAAGAATTTTTTTTTTTTTTTTATTCAAAATTTTTAAAAAATTGCCATATGTAACCAATGTGTCTATGATAAAATTCATTTTTTCTTTTTATTCATGTTTCTATACAAAGTTCAGTTGTAAGTTAGCAGAAAAAAAAACTGTGTTTACATTTAAGGAAAACATAAAATAAATATAAATGTGGCTTCTAAAAAAAATACTTTCTTAAAGAAGCAAATAAAAGCAAATTTAAAGAAGTAAATAATTTTTTAAATATTAGAATTTTTATAATTTAGACCCATTAATGTTTGTTATGATCTATTTCCTGCAGTATATGTAATAACCATTTCACATTACTACAAATTAGTCAAGTGTAACCAAAATGAATTTATAGAATTATCTAAATAATGTCTAACTACTTATGTAGAGATAAGAGGCTTCTATTACATCTTGTACTTTTCTGTACATAGGAGATATATATATGAAGAAATATAGTCTTAATATTTATGGGATAAAGTGCTCAATATCAGAGATAGAGCATGTGTAAATATAAAAGTAAACATAGAAGTCAACACTTAGAGGCGACAGTCTGTTTCATGCTAGATGCAATCATCGTGGCCCGATGATTGCATCTAGCATGAAACAGATTGTTGCCTCTAAGTGTTGACTTCTATGTTCACTTTTATTTATTTATTTATATATATATATATCCCTGATGATCATACATGTACAATCTGCCATAAAATGTGTCAAATCAGCAAGCGTACTCACACAACATTTTCACAGCCATCATCCAGAAAATCAAGCTGCAGCAGGAAGACTGACATATCAGCAATGTGGGAAGAACTGCAAGACTCTCGCAGACCTTAAAAGCCATTGGAGATGTCATCATTAACTAAGTAATGAAAGTTTGTGTTCAAGACAGTTTTATTTGGTCACAAGTTGACTTCCACTATATAAGCGGACATTAAGGTCAACACCCAGCAGCGACAGTCTGTTTCATGCTTAAACACAATCTTCAGGGCATGGAAGAAACTTTAGGAAAATAATTTGCATAATTATTACAAAAAATGCATTTAACCATTTAGGTAATGTAAAAAGCATAGGCACAAAGTTTCAACCCCTGCAATCCTAGAACAACCTAAACTGTAGGGGACGGGCATGGAAAGACATTGACAAACTGAGACTCCAGCTGGGACAGCTTGTGTTAACCTTGCATTAATAATCTTGGTAAAGGCATGAATCTATTTCACCTTTCCAGCTGTGGGTAAATTGTAGAGCTGTAGGAACACTTTAGTCTTGTCAGTCAGTCTATCTTGGCCATTAAGCTAACAACCTATCCCCATAAAAATTCACTTGCTACTGAAACTGCAGCATCATTGCTGGATATGGTTATGGCCCTTATCATTCACAGTGAGTCTGCAGAAATAAACAACACAGCATACATTTTGTGGTACTCTTTGAATATAAAATATTCCTCTGCAATTTGCCATTTGTCTTATAAACAAAACTTACCAAGTTTTTGAAGTAAGGAATTCAATTCATATGTCTCAATAAATCCAGTACCATTTCGGTCAGCTGCCAAGAAGAGTTCCTGAAACATCCAACAAAATGATTTCAGTTTACCCAATTGGAAAAAAAATGTCTATGTAAATTCTTTAACACCAGTTATGAATCTTCATACAGGGTTTGGCAGAAATACCTCCCACATATACCTAACTGTCTTACCATTATGTGGGAGGTATTTCTGCCATAGACTGTATTACCATTTTCTGAATTTTTAGAAATTTATTTGATAAATCCAACTTGATTGTTTGAAATTTTGAATACAGTATTCTTTTTAAGGTTCAATTTCCAATCACATATTTACAAAATTATGTTATAAATTGGTTATTAATGACATCAAGGCTAAATTATTTGACTGGAGCACAGATGTTATCTATGGTTTTTTTCCTACGTTCATCTTGTCTGGTTTTCTAAGTTATGTTGACTACAACAACAGGCACTGGTCTCCCTGTTGATAGTTGCTATGCATACAGGTCCTTTCTTCCATGACTGGCATATCTCTCTGCTGTCTATGGACAACAAACAGCATGGTGACGGTTCTGCCATCAACCTGGACCCCGACCACAGGTAGTGCTGGGCTATCACTTATTCTAGAGAAGATACTGGCACCGACATATCTCCTCTTCACATTACCTGGACAGTTTCAAGACATATGGCTCAAAGTATGGCAATGGTAACAGCACATGATATTGTGTGGTCCTTGCGCTCGTCATCATCTTGGCTCAGACAATCTTCCACCGTGTGGTTAATGCCATTGCATCTAAAGCACTTTCTGACATCACCTTCCATGCTTTGTATTAGCCAGGCTGCCACTGCCACCATGACATTGTCGCAGTTAGCTCCTCCTCATTTCCTTAACCCTTCAACAGGGGTCTCTCTCTCCTGGGAGTATAAATACTGGCTGACCTTTCGTCTCTTCCTCTTTCCACGGCTTTGCACACGAGCGACCAACTGCCTCTCCTGGGGCCGCAACCTTGCACGTGAGGCGAGGTAAAAAACAAACTTTCTCTTTTTCACTTACACCACTATGTGATCCTTTCACACAAGCAGCATTTCCCATATTCTGGGAACACGCTTACGCGTTCGTACGGACACTCAACACTCACACAACTTTCCATACAACACTGTAACATTTTATTCATGTCTTCAATGTATTTGTAATTCGTGTATTAATCTATTTGTTATTAATATATATTTGTTTGCATACATGTATATCGGTCTCGTTCGTTTTCTTTTGCCTTCTTTGGACTCCATTATAGTCCAACATTCTTATGTAGCTGGACCAGCCAGCGGATGCCTTAACCTAGAGATAACTCATCTTCTCTTCTCACATTCACACACCGCATGGGTCCACTACAACATCCTCCATCTCCTCACCTGTCATAATTGTCCTGGCTTGGGCAAGCAGCCGGTCAATAGACTGTACATCCATCCTAGACGAAGAGTCCGCTTTACATTGCCTGGTAACCCGTGCACAAATGAACAAGCCAGAATACAGTCGCTCATCCCACCCAACAAGAACATGTGTTTCCTCAATTCAGCCAGGTATACATCCAAAGATTTGCCGTAATGCAGTTGCCATTCATTGAGTTGTTTGTATGCCATGAACAAATCCGTAGTAAAGGCTGTAACTAAACCAGTCTTTATCTGGTCATCATTCAATTTTGCTTCATCATCCAGCTGCTGGTAGACTGCAAATGCTCTGCCTACCAGTCTCAAAGGGATCACGTGCTCCAGTTCAACTGCCTACTTACCGATGTATGTATTTAAGTAAAAACCTCAAACTAAATGCAAATAAAATTGACTTAAACTGAATGCAAAGATGGTTACACTACTTGACAAATGAAAAGAAAAGTAAAATAAATCCGATACTTACATGATATAGTTTAATTTCTTTCCAAGCTGATCTCATTTCATCAAGGGTCAATTTTCCAGAATGATTCCGCTAAAGAATCTTTATTAAGGAATAATAACTATTAATAGGGATTGAAATCAGTGTTCTTCATTTTTATATTTAGGGAGAAAGTTCAAAAGGTCAACGTTAATAGATCAAGATGTGTAAATTTTATAAAGTAATTAGAATATTGTCTGCCAATAATAGTGTTGGGAATATATATTTTGCCAGCGTGAATTGTCATTTTGATTTTTTTTTTTTAAGCGTATCACCCCAAGCAAGGCTGGAGGCCACTATCATGCATGGGGTTATAGAAGGGTTGGAGGAAGAGCAGATAGGAGTGGTAAAGGAGAGGATGTGGAGAAAGAGAAAGACAGTGGGTCGATCAAGGCAAGGGGGTTACAGAAGATTTGGAGCGAGAGCAGATAGGAATGAAAGATGAAAGGATGTGGAGAAGGGAAGTGGATAGATCAAGGCAACTGGAGATGTCGATTGACGCTACACTTAAACCGTTGGAGATTGTATTTGTCAGGGAAACAGTAATAGGGAAGGGAGTTCCATATGCGAGATGTGCGAGACATGAAGCTATTGGAGTAAAAGAGACGTCTACATCTAACAGTTTCAACGGTGTAGGGGTGGGAACGGGATGCCAGCCTCGTAGGACGTTTAAATTCACTAGGCCTAGGGACAAGCGAAAGCAGCTCCTCGGAGCAATTACCGTGAAAGTACTTGTAAAAAAGGCAGAGCAAGGCAACATCGCATCTGTGAGAGAGCAACTGCAGACGAGATGACAGATCCGGGCCAATCACATTGCATATCCGTCTCTGGATCTTATCAAGAACCCTGAGGCAAACAGCAGGGGCCCCAGACCATATATGGCAGCAATACTCCATGCAAGAGCGAATGGTCGATTTATAGACTTGGAGGATCAATTCCAGGGAGAAAAATTTCCTGGCTCGGCACAGGGAACCAACTTTTCTTGCGGTGGATGATGCAACTGACTTGATGTATTTGTTCCATCTCAGATCAGCGGACAGTGTGAGACCGAGCAGCCGCAGAGAGGAGCTCTCAAGAAGTTGGTCTTCAGACATTCTAATGGGATGCAGGGATGGATCCTTGTGGTGGTTAATAGAGAGCAGTTTTGTTTTAGAGGTGTTAAAGTTAACCATCCATTTCTCGCCCCAGTTCACAACCGATTGGAGGTCCCTTTCAATTTGAGCTGCCAGGTTAACTTTGTCAACATCACTAGATTTGTGTTTGAGGCAGGAGTAAATTGTGGTGTCGTCAGCATAGATGCCAACTTGGGAGTCTATGGCGTTTATAAATATGAGGAACAGAGTAGGGCCTAGGATGGAGCCTTGAGGAACACCTTCCATACTTCACTTTAATCAGATACTTATAAGTTTAAAAGAGATTCCATCACATCTGTGTAAGGAAAGCTGACTGACTACTCTTTAAACCGAATCAGTAGATAACAGATACTTGCTGTAAACATTTTTTCACCATCTTGTAAACATTTTTTCACCATCTTGCAAATTTTTTTTTTTTTCAAAAAAATCCAAGTAATCATTAAATTAATTGATTTTCATCAAACCCTGTATTTCTATAAATGCTACTTTATTTTTTAACAGATATCAAAGTTGTGTACAACAAAAATTGACATTACAGTCTAAAATCTACTTTAAATAGACCAAGTCATTTTTATTTTTTATTACTGACTTTATTGTGTGTGTGTGTGTGTGTATACACATAAAACTGGACTCTTCTGTCATTACAGCAACTCAGCTCTTAGAACCAACCAGCCAGTACTATCTGCACATTATTTGATTATAGCAGTGAAGGCTTGTGTAGCACTAATCACACTTTTTGGAAAACTGAATACAGCGAATAGTGTGTCACAAGGCCTCCAAATGACCCTCTCAGATTTTGAATTCAGAGTTATACTTCTCCTAGACTGGTTGCCACACAGGGCTATAACACCCTGCTATTTACCCATAGCTGAGTGGAGGAGAGATGGATTGATACCTTTCCCAAGAGTATTTGCACATAAGTGAATGCAACAAACTCAACTGGAATTTGAACTTGGCTCTTTGATTCCTCAATCCAAGCAGCTATCCATTACTCTAATGCGTATGTGTATGTGTGTGTGTGTGTTTTACTAATGTTCACCCAATACAAGGCCCAAGGGCCAATCAAAGTAGAGAATTACTGTGTGGAGTTGTATTAACGTAAGAAACGGCAAGATAACAGAAAAGATAGCTAACTCTAGACTTGTTTAGGTCAATATTTAATTAGCGAATTTCAGAAATTAGCAAATTAGAAAATTTCAGAGTTTAAGTAGAGACGTTGAAGTAGACTTTAGAAGGTAGCAGAAACCCAATCTTAAACAGGAAACAAGCAGTGAACCTCTACTCTTGTTTAAATACTGGGCAGGAGTGTGAACCAGATGATAGGCAAACCAATCTATTTCTATTGGGAGAGGAAAAAAATAATCACTGACTAAAATTTCAGATTTCAAGTGGAGAAGTACAGAGTTGAAGGAACAGGAAACAAGGGAGAAACATCTCCTGTTCAAAAAAAATTGGAGAGGAATAGATTATTTGCCGTAAATGTTATATTTAGTAGATACAAATGTTTGAGTGGACATCCTCTGTGTGGATATTTTTAAGTGACAATTTCTCTGTTAAAAAAACATGGATGTATACTCAAAGATATGTATCCTAATATATGATAGAGAAGAGATCCTAAAGTTGGTTCTACCTATGTAAAAAAAAAAAAAAAAAAAGAAAAAAATTAAATTAGCTATAAAAAAATTTTGTTTGCATACATCCGCTGCAAAAAGCTAAGTGCGGAACAATTCTTTCTTGTCTAAATTTGTCTCAATTACTGCGCACGAGAACTATTTACATAGATACGCTCAGTTTGCGCAGTGATACCTGCACTGATAACTATTCTGCAGCAATGGCTGCCTGCAACGCAAATGAATCCAAACTTTCACTGTCGATAATTCCAAAACAGTAGATTTTATCAAATTTATCAAGCCAGATTCAAATGGAGCATGTAGAATTACACATAAATGTAAGTATTCGGGAAATTTTTAATGCAAACTGAGTGCGGGTGTTACACTGTAAATTAACCAAAAGTTAAATGTAAATTGTCAGTGTGATGTTAAAAGAACAGTTGGATTTTTTTTTTTTTTTTGTGAAACAACAAAAAACACCTTAAAGATAAAAATTCAGAATAAAAATGCATAATTAAAAAATACTGAGTCCTAACTTTACACACAGTCTTTGCATCAGAATATTATTCTTATAAGGATCAGTTTGCTCATTTCAAAAATGAAGAAATATGCTAAATAAAGTAAAATATCATCAAACACCCTTTTAGAATCACATTGACAAAATATGATAAAAGAAAAAAAAAAAACTGTAGCCAGTAAAGGATACATCCAGCATTGCTAAAACACTTCGGCATGTGTCCAAAGAAAATTTTAATTCTTTCTTGAACTCTGCAATTAAAAAAAGTAAATACTGTTAAATTCAATTAATTTTTTGTGTATATCAAATACTACCTCTATCCCATAATAATTGTTACATTTTGTTTATGAATAATAGATGCAAATGTAATAACTATTATGGGATAGAGATAATACAACAGAATATTAGTATTTATTTAGAAAGAACTGTTAAAGAATTTGTCACCAATATTGAAGTGAATATTAAATGTGGTTAATGTGCGGGGGGTTATCACTAACTATTACTCATTTTTGATCAGTATCTCATGTTAATTTTAGTTACTTTTCATTGCAACTGTTCAGACCATTAGTCTGTAACCATTTCTGACCCAAACTGTTTATAATGGCAACAGACTGATGGCCTAAGTAGTTACAGTGAAAAACAACTAGAATTAAGATGAAAGAAATACAAGACAAAAATTAATAATGGTTAAAAAAAATTTTTCATCTAATACAATTTAAAAACAGCATTACTTGTACTAAAATATGGATGTGTAGGAATAGCTTGAGAAATCACTGAATTCAAATTGTGACATGGTTTCATTCCTTTTTCACTAATGCCTTTGGAAAAGGAATGGATTTATCTTCCTCCAACTATGGGTTAAATAATAGAACAGATCAGGCTTTCTTGCATTGAGTAGCATCCTAGAAAAATGAAAACTTGCAGCCATATCAAACCTGGAAAAGTTATGAAAACAAATTCTGACAGAAAATCCAGAGTGGAGTGCCAAAGTTGGTTGATTGTTGAAATTGGCCTCCTTCTGGCAACTTTTACCAAGCTGGCTCCAAAATGTAATTCCTTGCATTCACTTGGATCTTGTCAGCTTGACCAAAAGGGGTTGGACAGTTCAAGGCCACTCTACACCATCACCCAGGTATGCACACTGGAGACCTTGACCAACTAGAGCACTACCATTATCTTGTAGTGAACACAAAACAAAATGACAAAAATTTTGATACAAAAAAAAAAAAAGAATAAAAAGCATTCCAAGATGATTACACAGAAATTTATTTTCCCGTTTCGTTCTTCCTTCTCCAACTTACAGCCTGTAAATAACTCTGTTATGATGTGGTGGCAAAGAAAGTAGTCAAGCAAAAACTGATAAGAAACACTGCTTGCAAAAAAAAAAAAAAAAAAGGAATCTGAAAAGTTCTTTATGACAAAATCAACCAATCAAGAGACAGCATTAGGAGCTAACTGTATACATCTACAATAAAAAGAGGTCACACTAGATCCCAAGCCATGGATAGACTAATGTTTCATATCCAGTTTTGGGGAGGTGAATAAAACTAACTTCCTGAGACAGAAGGAATGCAAGTTCTAGTCTCTTCAAAAACGTTTATTTCCAATCCGCAGTGCTTACTAACAGCAACAGTCTGATGGTCCGAGGAGTTGCAATGAAAATCAACTAAAATTAAAATGACATGTTATTGTTGTTATTTAAAATATTGAAGATCGTATCAGCTGTCTGTCTTTGTGATAACAGCTTCATCTGATTTTATGGTAGGGTTCATATGTAGGTCAAAGAAATTTGGATGGCAAGAGTTCACATGTAGGTCAGTACAAGGAAATGTAAGAGTTGCAGTTTGAAGAAACTAGGATGAAAAGTATTGTTGAAAACAGTGGAGTCATTTGAAAAAGAATAACAATTGTCAAATTATAATACTTTTATAGTTGTAAAGAGGATTCCAAATCAAGCTTAGCAAAATCCAATTGGTTAATAAATACATTTTTATTTATCAAACCCTGATTGACCACAGCAATCCACTAATATGTCTTTTTAGGCTAATACTTAGTCCCTACTCCACATAGTAGAGAGTTCCACTAGAGGCCAACTTTGATAGAAAGTCATTCTTAGAGGTATATATTCTAAGATTCTCAGTAGTTGACTGAAACCAAAGTTAGTACTGAATCTTATGTATAGTGTATTTTCCTTATACATACATATTTATACATTATGAAATGGACAAAGACCAACAATTATTTTAAGACACTTTTATGTTTATACAATCTTTTTATAGATAAAAATATTTAAGTAAATGCTCTGTTTATAATAAACAGTATTAATAATATTTACCGGACTGAATGTCCCAGAAATTTTCATAGAAAATATTTGTCCTCCAACAGGAATCGAACCTGTATCCTATATGGAACCATCATAGCCTGACGTGCCTTAACCGATCGAGCTACAGAGGATCGTTCAATTAGCAAGGTCGATTTTACTGGTTTTAAACTACAATCTTCCATGAATCTCTCACGTATATTCATATCTGCTCAAAGCGTATCCAAATGTAAACAAATAACATCACACATTATGAAATGGACAAAGTCTGACAATTATTTTAAGACATTTTTATGTTTATACATTCGTTTTATAGATACAAATATTTAAGTAAATACTCTGTTTATAGTAAACAGTATTAATAACATTTACTGGCCTGAATGTTATTAATACTGTTTATTATAAACAGAGTATTTACTTAAATATTTGTATCCATAAAAATGTCTTAAAATACATATTTATGATAATGCTTAATTTGTGAATTAGGCACAATAAGAGATTAACAACATTAGTTATATAGTAAGGAAAAACGGCTGTGATTACCATGAGTTTACTGCGGTGGGCGGTGAAAATTGCCAAGAAATAATTGGTGGTGTCCCTCTACTGCCCATTAAAATGACTTTGATGTAATTAATCCAAGCATAAGACAGCTCCTTAGTTCACTTGTGAGCTTCCTGGAATGGCAATTGCACTTAGGGTATGATTTGCATTAGTTCATATTCTGAACTCGCAACAATATTTATTTTGTTGCAAGCATTGGTGTGTTGACGACCATGTACTAATTCTTCATTTTTATTACAAGCTAATAATAGAATAAGTATAATATGTTACTAGTTTTAAGCCATGAAAATTTCAGTTTTCCTATTTTAAATTTCTGACAAGTCTTAATTCTTCAGTTAAGGATTGTATAAGCTCATGGTGAGTTCTACAACAATAAAATATCTGTAGAAATTACCCTATCATATTATTAACTTTTTAAGCTTAATAACTTAAGCAACAAAATATTGCAATAACAATCAAATATGGATGCTGGTAATTTTAAAAAGTGGGTACTAAAAATTGACATTTTCCATTTCATTGAAACAGTTTTTAAAGACTTCTGTCTTTCTTTCTTTCATTTTCTTACTTAAACCAAGTAAAGTCTTTTCCCCTCTTTCCAGGCAATCAAAACGGAATAGTCCATTATTTACAAAGTATTGGCAGGAAATAACATTCATGGGAACTAAAGACAGGAGGGACCAGGACAGTTATAATAGGATAATAAAAAGCTACGTATGTATCCAGATGGAACAATAGCCCAGTAGATTAAAGAGATGAATAGTAGAACGAGAACAAACTAGATTAAATAAAGGTTTCTGTTTGAAATTCTCTGAAGGTTACCTAGATTGACAGACACCTGATGAAGGCTAGAAGGCATAATGGCTGAAACATAACAACAAAGATTAGGACCTTAGTCTGAATGTAAATAATATAAATAATGATAACTGCTCATCCCAGAAATGTTTCAAGGCTGTAAATAGCAGGGTTGTGTTTATTGGGTGTGGCAGCATGAAATTTTGTGAGATATATCCCATCCATGTTTAATGGTTTTAAATTTGGCAAATGTGGGAGCTTGGAAATCGGACAAGTGTTCTTGGAATGAGTTCTACCTGTAGACTATCTGTATTCTATTTGTATATCTGTAGACATCGAGAGCAGAGTGGTAACAATCTACCTCCATAGATTAAATAAAAGGTTCAGTTTGAAATTCCCTGGATTGATAGACACCTGAAGAAGACCAGAGGGCACAATGGCCGAAACGTTGGGATAACAACAAAATTGAGAATATTATCATTTTTTGATTGCCTAGATTATCAAAACTTTTTTTTAAGCATGATATTTTTTCTTTTTTATTATTGGGAAACTAAATTTCCATAAGCATTAATTGTACATCATCACAGTTAAATAGTTTAAAAGATATTTCCAATATCTTTATAATTTCAAATTTAATAAGAAAATCCATTTGATAGATTTTCAGTAACCAGTTCAGCTATTATAAAAATGTTAGTAAACAATTCTGAAGTCTTTGAGAACCAATAATATGTGCATACAGGTAGTGACAAATATTTGTTAATTGATGAAAAAGTTTGTGAGTAGAGTAGGAGGGAAATTATTTCTGGAAGATACTCACCTTTGTACGAAAGGTCTGCTAAGAATCTTTTCATCTCTCTGGCCCCCATTTTATCACCCCGGGCATAAACATGGAAAAGTCTGTCAAATGGCTCTTCTGCAGGTCCATCAGCCTTCAAATTAATATTTGTTCATTACATGTAACCAATTTTATTTAAGCCAATTAAAGAAAATGTGGAGGATAGTGTAGCCATTGATAGCAGAAGGAGGATTTATTAAAGAAGTATGGAAAAACTAGGATTTACTCTAATAGCTGGAGATATATATATATTAAAATTTAAGATATAAACTAAAATATATCTGTAAATGGACAACATGTATAAAGAAAAAAGCAAAACTTATCTTTCATCTTCTGATAGACTTTATCAAGGCAAATGCAAGGATTTTATTTTGCAACAAGTTAAAAAAGTATTTTTTTAAATTTAAGAAACACTCGTAAATATTTATCAGGCTAATCAAGGTAAATTATGAAAGATGCTAAGTGATGTAACTTAATGTTTAATAAACAAAAATGAGTAAATAATGTATTTTTTTTAATATAATTAATATTTATATTATTTTAGTTTCGGATGAATTTATGCATTAAATATTTCAAATAAAAGGAGGTTATGAATTTAACTGTTTTCCTTTAATTTTTTTACTTTTGTTTATAAATACTTGTTTGCAAAATAAAATCCTTACATTTGCCTTGATAAAGTACATCAGAGGATGAAACGTGTCAGCTAATATAAGTTTTCCTTTTGTCTTTTTATATATATATATATATATATATATATATATATATATGTGTGTGTGAAGAAATGTAGTTTTAAGGTGTGCTATATTTATGGGATAAAGTGCTCAATACCAGAGATAGAGCATATGTAAATATAAAAGTGAACATTGAAGTCAACACTTCAATGTTCACTTAAGTTGTGTATCTGAGAGTAGTAATTCTTCCTTAACATGTTTCATTAAAAATTATTAACACAGTACTTTTATTAAGTTTTTTTTATTATATTTTTCTTATATGCAAGCCTGAGATCTTTTTTTGAACTTGGTGTAAAAATTGTACAAATGATTGTTAGTTCGGAGTGTTTTCAGCTAATCTATTTTCAAGGATTCTGGCTGTGGTGTTGTAAATCAGTTGCTGAAAATTGACATATTCTTCATTTCTGAACACTGCCAGTACATTGTGGCTATGTTCATAGCTGATGTTGCTAAGAGTTGTTTGTTTGTTTGTTTGTTTGTTATATTAATCTCATGTTCAAATACAAAAAAAAATACAATAAAAAAAATTAACAGAAGTATCAGGTCAGTCATTTTTAATGAAATATGACACAGCAAATTCTTCTGGTAGTGGAAAAAGAATAATCATGGTTGTATTATAGAGCTGACTAAACTTGGACTTGGTATACATAAGTAAAAAAAAAAATAGATTGTCATGGTCCAGGAATTAGTATGTGCATTACTGACAAATAGAAAAGAAATAAAGTAATAAGTAATGACTGGCTAATTGTTTTCCAAGAATGACCTTCTGCTAGGGTGGCTAGTTAACTCTGTTGCAGGTGCCTGCTCAGGCACATTTGAGTTTCTTCAAAACCCACAGAGTCAACCCGTAGTTTTATACTGCAAATATGCTGAGAGGACCTTAGTTACATTTTCTGGGAGAGAGTACATAATCTGGTGTGATCAATAGTTTTGAAGTAGGTGAGTACACTCAAACCCTCAGTCATGATGACTTGTGACTTTGTGCTAGCACAACCATTGATTGTTTTGAACAGTAGTGTTGACACAATTTACATAAAAAGGCTTGGGTCAACCTATAGTATATTATTAGGTAGACAAATTGCCCATGGTGAGAGTTGAACACAGGTCTCATGGTTGGAATATTAACATTTTAACCACTTAGCCATGCATCCATTTTACAGGAAAATGGAGATTATATATATATATATATATATATATATATATATATATATATATTCCTGTTATGGATAGATGGCTGAGTGGTTAAAATTTTAATATTTCAACCACGAGATGTATGTATATATAGATATATATATATAATGAATGTTTATAGCCAACTGTTAAGATGGTGGAGTGGTTTATTTACTTATTAAAAATTGTAGTTCTGTTATCTATATGAAGCACTGTTTTATTACCACTACCACTCACTGTGCTTATATATATATATATATATATATATATATTTAGTTTACGAAAAACTAGGTAATCCGTATGGGTAAACCCAAGGAGGATAAAATCCAGAGAGCTCAATGTAAATCAGAGCTAATAATTTAAATAAAAATAGACCATTTTAAGGTTCCATATATATATATATATATATATATATATATATATTCAATTAATCAAGAAAAGTTCAAGTGACCTATCTGGTTTTCCAACTGATGAGTGTTTTTATGCAAAACACTCATCATGTCTTGATTTTTGATAAATCTACAAAGCTTGTTAACAGATCTAATAATTATACTCTTTTGTAATGTATGAACACTAATACTAATTTTTAAATTTGAAATTCTTAACAACCTTGAGTTTCATTATAAAGGTTATATATTTTATTCTGTATTATTTTATATAATAAATATATGCTTTATTTCTATATATATTTTAGTTCTATATTATATATGATAAAAATATAGTTTTAAGGCATGCTATATTTATAGGTAAAAGTGCTCAATATCAGAGATAGAGCCAATGTAAATGTAAAGAATAATCTGAAACTTAACCATTACTACCTACTTAATAGCCATTAAGGTTATACACAATTACCCATAATGCACCATTGACCAGCATATATAAACAGTCAAGTCAAAACCCAATACACATGATCTGAAAATTGTGTTCAAGCATGAAATAGACTGTTGCTGCTTGGTGCTGACCTCAGTGTTCAATTTTACATTCTCTCTCTCTCTCTCACAAATACACACACACTCTTCTTTTATATCATGCCCCTTCTTTGGGGTGTGTATGATCATGGCTTCCTATGCAATGTTTTTTCCCCTTACTATCCTTACTCTGCTACTCATTTACATAAGCTTGTTATGTAACTTACTCTCTGTTTCCCTGTGTCCCTCTTGCCTTCAGTAGGCCCTGTTAGTGTCAAATTCTCCACACTCTTTTCTCATTAAATTCCAGAGAAATTTCAACTGTCTCTTTCTGATTCTAATTGTCCTTTTCATTCCCATTTTCCATAAAACTTCCTTGTTGCTCACATGTTCTGGCCGTGGTATTTTTAACATCCTTCTATAGAAGGACATCCCCGTTGCTTCAAGTCTCATCATCATCACTGTCAAGTATTCACTGACATATAGGAGATTTGATATTACATAGCAGTTCAGCACTCATTCCTTTGTTTCTAATAACATTTCCCTCTCACTTAATACTTTGCTTAGCTTCTGGGAGACATTATTTGTTATTCCAATGCAACTTTGGATCTATGTGTCACATTTTCTGTTGTCTGTTATGACACTACCCTGATAGTTAAACTTCTATACTTGCTTGATTCGGATACCTTCAAATTGATAGAATCACATCTAGGGTTGTACCTCTTGCTGATGGCCATACATTTTGTCTTCTTACAGTTAAACATTAGTCCTTTCTTCTTGCTTTCCTTTACTACTTTGTCTTGGAATTGTTGCAGTTTCCCGAGTCTGCCATCAACACAGTGTCATCTGTATATCTTATGTTGTTAAAATTTGTTTCTGCTGCTAATAAATCCTAGTAGATCTAGTTTTATTATAAGCATTGAAAATGAAAGCACATATGCAATAGATATTTTGTTGAGTCCTTCTTATTTTAAGGGTTTCACATGTGAGTCTTTAAATATATTTTTTCTTTTTAATTATCACTGTTAACTCTGTAAAAGAGTATAATTTTTCACTTCCTGGTTACCTAAACATCTTTGGATTACAGCCATATTATGTTGAAACACCAGTTCCTGCATGATCATCAAAGTTAATGTCGAACCTGGTCAGTATCTAGATGGCTGACCACTTGGGAATACCATGTGCTGTAAGCTTGAATGTGCAGGTGGTGTAATAAATAATGACTCAGAATTGTTAATCAGAGAGCCAAGTTTCAATTCCAGTTGGGTTCATTATATTCACTTATGCACAAATACTCTATGAAAAGGTATGAATCCATCTCTTCTCCTCCCAGCTATGGGTTAATTAGTAAGACATCTATCACTAAATCGTTATTATCTCCAAAAAAAATTCTTACAATCTAAAAATATTTTCTGGCTTTAAATAACCCGCAAAAGGTTAATAAGCTGTAGAAAACAGATCAATCAATCTAAACATCTTTGAACAGTTTGCCATTGTCATAACAATTTTGTTGTCTTTGCTTATTAGAATATTCCTTGGAAGTGATTGCTATAAGTTAAAAGTAGTGATGAATAGAATATTTGTTCTTATTGTAGATCTTAGTAACCTTAGCAAGTTTCTTTTCTCTCTATATTACATCAAGAACATGTATTTGTTCATTTAAAGGAAGCATCTTTCAGCTTCTCTTTGACATATTCAAAATGACAGCATCATTTGCCCTTTGAGACGAGTGTTACGTTAGACTAATGCTTTTTTTTTTTCTGGGGTTGGCCATAAGGTAACTAAAACTACTGAAAGTGAAACTAAGAAGAGGACCACTGTTTTATTTGCTTTATTTATCTGGTTCTTTATGACTTACCTATGGATAAATCAATAACTTTTGAAGCAATTATGTTCAATAAGCTTTCACAGAAATATTCATCACTAATACATCTTCTATTATTAGTTAAAGTTAAAAAAATGTTTAGTAAAATGAGTAAATGTCTTAACAAGAAAGTACTAACTATAGGATTGGAATAAAGAGAGTCAAGTTAGTAAATGTTCATAATCTAGTGTAAAGATAAAGTAACTTCTTTATGCCTAGAAAACTTATGTTTTTTTATTGTCAGGGTAAAGAGAATTTCAAATAGAGATAAGAAAACACTTGTCTGATAATGACAGACTGGTTCACTTTTTTCTCTATAGAAGCTATTTGAAGAAAGGAAAGAAAAGTCTATATAGATACTTTGTAACTTGGTTATACGAACACAACTTACCATTGGAATAGTAGGGTTTTTATCAACAACACTGAAATAAAAAATAAAAAAACATTAAATTAATTTTAAAATATTTACAGATTTTTTTTTTTTTTTTTTTTAATCAACTCAAGGAATAATTTACATCTTTAATTCTTTTACAACAATTAAAAAGGAAAATATTAGCATCAATAGTATCAGTTTTTGGCAAAGATTTGTGAAAGTCCTGTGACACCCAAATTATGTATGTTTTACTTTAATTTGATTAGATTCCAGTTGTGTTAAATTTTGAATCTTACATGGTAATTAGACACAAAAATCCAAATTATTTAATTATATTTTCCTGATAATATGAGAGAAGACTGAAAAATTCTTAGCACAACCAAGAAAACTTTAAAAAAAGACAAACTTATTTGGTCAGCTTTTGAGAAGTGGGCTAGTGGTTTTTCTGGGAACTATTCAGCATCCCTCTGTATATTATGATACTCACATTATATCTAATAACATTACAGTAATAATAAAATGCCATTATTATGATATAACAATACAGACATAATTTGGTAATGTAGTTCAATTCATTTTCAGCACATCAGGTAATAATGACAAAACCCAGATAACATATAGATCATGCATATAATAATGACATTTCATTCTTACTATGTTATTAGATAGCAATAATATCAATAAATAATATTTATTATTGGCAGCGGCAGCTTTATCTTGTATCCAAGAATTTAATTTCTTCTCGTGCTGATTGTTTCCTTTACAATGAAGGTGTTGACGAATACATTCACTACCAATGTGCAGGTTCAAGCCTAGAAGCTTCCAGTTTCACCAAAACCTGCTCCTGTCATCCATTCTCTATCACCGTTTGTTTATTTTGTTTTGTTTACTTCATTTATTATATAGTTATTATATAACCATTTTATATAATAATATCTGATAATAATGGCAAAACATCAGGTCTCTTATATATCAGCCATGTTTCTTTATGTTGAAATGCAGTCAGAGATCAGTCAGTTAAGTGCCATATATGATACACTCTTAGGCGATCATGTATCTTGATACATGACTGACCAGGCAGATTTTTTTCTGCAGTAGATTGCCATTCCTTCTGCAGTAGACCAGTTGCCATCCAAAGCTATAGAACCCGGACTGTTCTGCTATTTACCCATATCTGGGGGGAGAAGAAGAGGATTCATACCTTTCCCAAGGGTATTAGCACATAAGTGAATGTCATGGATTCGAATGGAATTTGAACTCGGCTCTCCAATTTCTCAATCCAAGCCGCTATCCATTACTCTACTGTGCCTCCAATCAGTCAGATAGATATATAATAATAATTTTAAACAGTTCTAATGATACATATTGAGTGAAAATCTTATTACAGAACACATAATTAATAAGGGCAAACAACTCTGGTAGTTTACTGCAAAAAAGAGAAAAAGTTAATAATTTTATAATAAAAGAAAATAAAGGTTTGACCTAACCAGTTATCACCTTTCACATATCAAAACTCAACTGAGTTAAGTAAAATTTTTGTATACAATTATACTTTCCTCAATCAAGTTAGTTCATTCTGTTATTTTTTTATTTTTTTAAATTTTTTTCCTACATTAAACTACCACAGTTGTAATCCCTTTTTGTCCATTTTTAATTATGCTTGTTGGATCCAGCCTCCTCTTCAGGTGACTTGACACTTCTGGTTGAGGCATCTTCTACTGGAATGTCTATGTACAGAGCAAGGTCAAAAGTCTTCTGAGCTGACAGGAATCTCTCATTGTTACTAAGTGTTGGAAGATGGTTTTGGCCACATCCCACAGCATAACAGCCTCTGCAAGACCATTATCCAAAGCACTGTTAAAAGCAGACACAAGCAGGATGTCGATGCAAGAGCTGGTCAGATAACATCAAAGAGTAGACTGATGTGACAATGCTGGAACTCCTGAGAGACATTGCCAACAGATCATCCTGGAGGTGGTTGTCTGTTTCTTCTGCCCTTACATCCCCCGTGACAATTGAAACAGTCAAGTGACTGATGATGAATTATATCTATTCTTTTTGCTATAATATTGAGAGAAAATTCATATAAAGTTTTGAAGTGCGCCAATTTAACATCCATTGCCTTGAGAGATACCATAAAGAGAAGTTACTCAACATGGAACCCCAACAATATAATAGTTAAAGGAAAATATATTGTGGGATTACCCCCACCTCATCTGCCAGGAGACTTCAATTAATACCCATGAATTGGCATGGTAACAAGCAGTATAAAAGAAAGAACTCTTTTTCTCTTTTGCACTCTCAGTAACATGACGTGGCAGATAGATGTGTCCAGTCTTCTCCTCCTGAGAGGCTTTAGACCCCGAGCAAGCCAACTACTTAATTTCACCAAACCATGTATCACACCTCACAGACATGCACATGCTACAGTTAAGCATATATTTTTTCTTTTCTCTTCCCAGAACTAAGAATATATTTGTCTCTCTTCTTAAATTCTGTTATTATATGTATAAATATATAAGTATACATGTTGAATTCATTTATTTTGAAAGTTCTCAACCTCTTCCTATCAAAAGTGTTAACAGTATCCGTTATAATATTTGTGTGCCTTATCTTATAAAAGGATGGTGACAATATAGAATATAATAGCCTACTAACAGCTATTATATAGCTACATACTAGCAAAAAGTAAGATTTTATTTACGTTATTTACATGTGGACTATGGTCCTCCTATTTGTTGTTATGATTTGTTGGTTGTGATCTCTGGCCTTCATCTGGCTTATGGCAATCCAGGTGACCTACAGAGAATGTTGAATTAATTTATGGGGATAGATTGTTTTCATTTCACTGCACATTTGGGCTGATGCTATCCTCCAAGAAAGTGACTCATTGTGCCTTCTCAGGCTAATGTTCTCAGCTGGCATGGGGTGAAAAGACTATATTCAATCCATCACTAGATTAGCTACTAAGAAAGTCAGTTCACTGTGTTGGATGAGACAGTTTTTCTCTTTGGAATCTATCTTGCATATCTATAAGTATACCATTCATTCATGTTTAGAATATTGCTACCATATATGGTACAGTGCCCTGGCTATTTTCCTGGAATTCCTTGATAAGATTCAAAGAAGAATCAGCAATATTATTGGTTCTGATATGGTGGCTTGGCTTCCGTCACTTGCCCACCCCTGTAAAGTTGCCTTTGTGTGCCTTTTTTATAAATAATTTCATGGCAATTGTTCGGATGAGCTCTTCACTATGGTAACTAAACTGTATGAATTTAAGTGCAATACTAGACTTGCGGCCAGATCTCATCAATTTACAGTTGAGCTAGCTAGATGTAGCCATATCTTTTAACACTTTCTTATCTCACACTTCTAGCTTCATTTAATCTGCAAAAATTTAAATGCAATTTCAATCGCTATCTATTGTCCTGATTGCTCTTTTTTCATTCTCTGCATTACTAATGTTTCTGTTCCTAATTCATCCACACCCTGTAACCCCTTTTATGCTAGGAGCTGTACTGCCTTGTTTGGGGTGATACTGATTAAAATTAATCTCTAGAGATAATCTAATCTAGTTCTTATTTAGTACTGTTCAGTTGTTGCTCACCCCATTTAGATGCAATATCTCTAGACACGGGCAGTGGAACAAGAATAATCTACCCCATAGATTGAATAAAGGGTTCAGTTCAAAATTCCCTGCAGGTTACCTGAATCGACATACACCTGATGAAGGCCAGAAGACAAAATGGCTGAAATGCTGTGATAACAACAACAAAGATAAGGACAATAGTCTGCATATAATGTAAATAATAACTCCTCATCCCAGAAATTGCAAAGTATTTCTTACCAAAATAACACTGTTAATAAAAGTTTTAAAGGAATACAAGTTACCCGCTTGTGACTTTTGACTTTGTGTAGATTCTGAGCAAGAACTTTGCCTCTTGGTAGGGCTCAAATGTGCTTGGAATGATAACATAAATGCCTGGTGCGACATTATAGTGACAGGTCACCTCTCGATAATATTGATATATGTCAGCCTCTCTCTTCTGACGAATAGCAATTTGGTGGTAATTTTTCTGGTTTAGATGGACAGGAAATTCTGTTCGCAGCTGTAAAAAAAAAAAAGACAGAATGTAATGCAAATTACATCTTCATTTAAAATAAGCTATAATTATTCCTTTAACTATTACAGTCATTCTTTGGGTCACTTTTCAATGATGCTCTTTTTTTCTACATCAAGCAATCAACCAAGAAGCTGCAAGTAAAACGTAACTTGTTGCTGGCCTAAGGTTGCAATGCTACATTTGCTACAAGAGAAATTTCAGTCCTGGAAAAGAATATACAATGAAGTTTGATCATATTGGCAACCCAATGAAAGTGTGAAATTGATCATGTGGTTGGACCCAAAATTTGATGCCAAGGATAACTAATTAGCTACAGAGGTTCAGCAAGTGCTTTTGCCCTTCCCAATAAAATACTCACCTGAATGTGCCTTTTGATCTGTTTACAGATGACTAGAAAACAAGAACAGCTTAATATTTATGAGTATGGTGACCAAACCAAATAAATTGGGTTTGTTTCACAGTGTGGGATTATCACCACCTTGTCTGCAAGGGAACTTCTCTTAACTCCTGCTAAGTGGCGTTGTATAGAGCAGAGAATGGAAAAAAAGAAGAGACTCAAATTTCATTTCTCTTCAATCAAAAAAGAATGCTGTAGTGATAAGACAAGTTTCATTTCCCTGAGGGCTTTTCAATCCTCAGCTAAACTACATCTTGCATACAGGATTTTCTCTGCTTTTCTGAGATATGTAATACTTCAGTATTGATTGTGTTTAATAGCCCCTTAACCTCTTGTGATTCATTTAGAGCCAAATTGATTGTGTTGTAAACATATTTTATACTTCATCAAGTTTTATAGTTTTTCAAATATAGTTGAAGGAAAATTTTATAGTTTGTTAGGTATGATTGAAAGAATTTTTTTTCCCAAGTATGGTAGAGTAGAAGTTTTATTGTTCGCCAGGTATGGTTGAAAACAATCTGACTTGTTACATTAGTGATGTCAAATTTACCGAGAAACATTTTACTTTACGAGTAAATAAATTCCACTCTGGGACTTACCCGATAAATATCAAAGTTGATTGCAATTTTAACTTTATTCACTTCTTTCTCCATCAGTGACACAATCATTGTGCAAAGGTTACTTGCAGAATCCACATCTGCTTCAGTCATTTCAATGAAAAATTGAGGATTTGTCCAATAAAGACCTAAAAGTTCAAGGAAAAGTAAAAAAAACAAAAAGCTTTGCATTCAGATAAGATGTAGACGTTATGGCTAGACTAAACAAAACTAAATAAATAAATAAGAAAAACATTAAGAATCAAATGTTGCTCTGAACTTCATGACAAAAAGAAGTTGATCTTAACGTTTATTCCAACTTAATTTCAATAAAAAAATAAATAGAATAACATATGTATTTTTTATTTTTTCTTCAGTAATTTTATAATTTTAAACTTAATAGAGATTAAATTTAAATTTTTTAAAATGGGTAATTTTTAATTTCAAATTTTATTGTATAAAGTTTTTTGAATTATCGTATACTTGTATTTTGATTGGTCATTCCAGCTTATGCAACAGCGTTTCCCCTTGTGAGGGGTGGTTAATTGATTTGAATCTTTTAAAACCCTTTTTTCTACATTCAACATCATCACTTGATAAGACACCAGAGGTGTTGAAACAAAATGGCTATTTTTGTAGTGATTTTATAACATATTTATGTTATAATTTTCGAAGAAATAATTATATTTGCTCTACTCTGTATTGAGCACTCTTTTAAGAATAGTAATTGTTGGTAATTGGAATTTATTCCATATACACCAATCCTATACTTGGGTGTATATATATATATATATATATATATATATATATATATATATATAGTGATATGCAAATTAGGTTCTGTTTAAAAGGCAGTGTCGCTATACCGGGTGACAGAACTAATTTCAACTCAGAACATCAAAAGGGTAATTCGCATTTCAAGCCCAGTACTCAGTTTCTAACAAAAATGTCCCAAATCATTCCATTTAGGTGTAAATGCACATGCTTAATTTGAAAATAGCAAAAAAATTGATAAAATCTACCATTTTGGAGTTATTGACAATAAAAGTTCGCACTCATTCACGTCGTGGTGGATGAAATTGAAATTAATTCTGCACCCCGCTACACCTACAGGAGAGTTATCTTCTCTTGATGAGACTCCATTTGTCAGAGAGAATACCTATCCTAACAATATAAATATTGATAATATATCAATATTTATACAAAATTTGATGCATTTTCTTTTTTTTAATTTTTAGGAAGGCATTATAGCTAGTCAGACGTAAGGGGTTACTGAGTGTTAGAGAATGAGAAAAATATACTATTAATAAGAGAAGACAATAAAAGGATAAGAATTAAGAAGAGGGAAGATAATGATTGACATTGATCTTCAAAAATATAAATGCAAAGTTGACAGGGGAGCAAGAAGCTGAAAGAGAGTTCCACAAGTAAGAAGTGTAAAACTGTTAGCATAGAACTTCTAGTTACATCTATAGCCATTTCAACTGTAAAAGGATGAAATCATGCCACCAATCTAGTACTGTGTTTAAATTCATGAAATAAAAGTTGTTATGGAAATAAATATAATGTATATAAAATAAAAGTTTTAAAAATGTTAAATACTGTCAGATCTGGTCTGCTGCTTCTGTTATGTATATAGAGATTCTTGACAAAATCCAAAGAATCTGCAATGTTACAGGTCCTGACCTGGCCTCTTGGCTATAGTAACTTTCCCACTACCATAATGAAGATTCCTAGTGTTTAATATTGTAATATTATGGGTTACACAGTTACTTTCAAAGATTGAACCCAGTATCACATGATATTATAACTTGCTCGATAAAAGGGATTACTTTTTAATGAAAAAAAAAAAAAAAAAAAACTACACAAAAAAGAAAAAGAAATGATACTTACTTTCAAAGCCTGAATTTCCACAGCCTCCTGCAGTGACTTCATTGATCCAAGCATCATGAAACATGGTCACATACCACTGATCTTTGTTCTGTAAGAATAATTGACATATCCTTTAGAAATGGTGCTCATAAAATCACTTTGTTAAACCATTACAGAGATATAGGTTTCTTATCCTCTTCTCCTGTGGTGTGGCCCTTCAGGACATAGGTGGTCAAAACTTTATATCCAACTTGTTGAAATTCAAAATGCAGGCTGAAGCTAATCTACAACAAAACTAACACTTCTATAAGATGTAACTAAGGCTTTCCGAGAAAAATAACAGCAATATCTTCAATATAAAATCAATATTCTTTAATTCATATCTTTTGAAAAGGAACAATTTACTAGAAAGGCCCATGAAAATTTCAGTCTTCCTAATTAAATTTTCTGATGAATCTTCAGTTAGCAATTGTACAAGTTTATGTTGAGTTCTATGACAATAAAATATCTGTAGAAATTACCCTATCGCATTGTTAAATATTTGAGTTTAACAAATTGCAATAACAACCAAATATGAATGCTGGTTATTATTTTAAGAAGTGAGTACAAATGAAAAGATTTGAAACTGACAACTTTTTCCATTTTACTGAAAAAGACAGCAAACACTTCTATCTTCCCTTCTTTCTTCTTTCATTTTCTCACTGAAACCAAGTAGTGACTTTCCTCTTTCAACATGATCAAAACAGAATAGTCCATTATTCATGAGGTATTGGAAGGAGACATTAAACATTTCTATCATTCTTTTGTTCAGATTCTCACTGAAACCAAGTAGTGTCTTTTCCTCAATTTCCATGTGATCAAAATGGAATAGTCCATTATTTATGAGGTATTAGCAGGAGACATTAAATCCTTCTATCGTCCTTTCCTTATTTCTTTCATTTTCTCACTAAAACCAAGTAGTGTCTTTTTCCCCCCTTTTGTCAGGGTGCAACAGTCACACAAACTAAGGAAGGGTGGGACCAGCACAATTGTAATAGGAGACTGCCTATAATTTTGTGAGGAGTGATTATCATTTTAAAATTCTTTAAAAAAATTAAAAAACTGAGAAATGCTTTTAAAAATAATGTGACACTAAGGCCATGAAATAGTTAAATGTTAATTCTGAACAGGAAAGGGTTAAGTCCAAAATGGAATGTAAGCTGGAAGAGAGAGAGAATACATTTTCCTTGGTGAAAATGAAGCTGTCTGGATTTCTTCTCTCCTAATGTTTATTTTTCTTATCTATTGAGATTCTGGCATGTGGACAAAAACAGATTTGGAGAAATGGTTTTACTTGAATCATTAACAAGAGGAGAGACAGACAGGGCTTATATTTTCCTTGATGAAAACAAATTGGGAAATGTAAACAAGGAACAAAACCTTTCTTTTAGGGTTGAAGTTATGAAAACAAATCCTGTAGTCACCAAGCAGGTGATCTAGCTTTCGCTAGACAAAAATAAGTCCAAGAATGGAGAAATAATTTTATCTCTTCTTTGAGGAAAGAGAATTAAAATTAATGACTAGAATAAACTACGCTCTTTTGCCCACACGATTTAAAAATTAGATTTGTCACAAAGACAGTTATGCCTGACCTGGGAAGTAGGCTGAAGTGGAATGCTGAGAAGGAAGAAAGAAGAGGCAGAATTTGGTGCCACCCATGTGGAGTGGTGGTGAGAGAAGTGAAGTAGGTTGGAGTTTAAGGGAGGAGCAATCCCTTTAACTACTCCCGAGAAGGTGGATAATTTTCCAAATTTGGAAAGTTGATTAAGAAAGCAGAAATAGGAAACAAAGAATCCTTATTGGAATTAATGTGAAAATTGAAGAATCAATGAATTCCAAGAACCCTTCGGCTCCATGACAATTTTGGACTGAAGTGCATATAAGCAGATAGCTTTGAGAGCTTGAAGACTAGGGCTGAGAATCTACATCGAGTGCCTCTGGAATCTATGTCAGCTGCCACCAGATTTATTGATTCTAAAGAACTTTGAATCCAAAGTATTAGGCGAGGAATAGTGTCATTATAGAGATTGATGTGAGAAGGGTTAATTTTTGTTGCACCAAGAGCTATATAAACCAATTGAACATTAACCCAATGAATCTTTCATTTTTATTTTGTTGTCGTGAAGATATTTGATATTTTTCTTCCTTAAAAATAGTACCTGCCATGTCTTGAACCAGCACTGTGATTACGACAGCATTTAATCTTCCATAGCTCTGAAGTCAAGAACACAATGTTGGCAGAGTTGGTGTAGATCGATATGGCCAGTGACCAACAACCAGCTTGGACCAGTGTCAACATTGACCAGCGCAGAGTTAGTCCTGTGGTTAAAATGTCATCCTGAGACCCTGAGGACTGGACCACTAAGTGTGGTTACACCACTGGGTGTAAGCTGTGGTAAAAGGCGTTATAATAATAAAATAGTAAAACTAACACATTTCTGAAAGCAATTCTTAAAATGAATACCTCTACAAAATGTATGATTCATGCCAGGAAATACCAGACATCTGACTCAAATTTAATGTCCATCAGGAACCTTTGATCTAAAAAGAGTTAATCTGTGGTGACCCCAAAATGTACAGGGTTTACCTCAAGCGATAGCTTATTTTTATTTTTACTCAGTTTCATCTCAGCATGTCAAATGACCTTGGAGCAGCACGGGTTAATCTAGATGATGACATCGATGCTACTAGATATAGAATCAGGTCTCAAAGGATTTTGGTGGGTGCAATGACATAAAAAAAAGGAAGTGAACGCAGCTGAACTTTAGATATACACACATAAGACAACTAACATGTAGTTATATAGATACCTGATCTATGAAGAGAGAGATAGAATTCCTCACATTCTCACAAGAAGATTTAACATTTTGAAGAAAGACCCAAAACCACATACCCATGGTTCATTTATTTTATATATGAAAAATTTATATTTTAATCAGATGTCACTAACACTTTCACAAACAATAAAGAGCTGAATAAACTTCAAATGCATTTTCATAATCTTATACAAAAGATGGTGCAGAGAACTAACACATCAATATAAGTCATTTTGTATAAATCTCCATAAGTAAATGCTTGATTTGAAATTTGCGTGATATTTGTGAACTGAATTTAATGCATCAACAATCTTTACACAGTCTGAAATGTTAGCACTGAAAATGAATATGGTGACAAGGGTGGCTTAATGTTCGGCAACACAAAAAAATGAAATTGTCAATCCGAGTTCAAATACTGGCTGTAACTGTGTGTTTATTTTATACTAATGCTCTGGTCAAAACCATGCATCTATCTCTTCTGCTCTTGGTAAAATAGCAAGGTACACTGGGCTCTCTAGCTTTAGCTAGCAAACAGTCTAGGAGAAGGACAACTTTAAATTTAGATCAGGACCCAACCCAGGCTAAAGGAGAAGGGTTGGGTATGGGGCTAACAACTTTACTTTTAATCTACTTCCTACTGGAAGTCTAGCAACACAGGATCAGATTAGACCAAAAATAGAGTATGGCTGTCATATCATGGCTGCAGCTTCTCAATCCTCACTTTCTGGCTTTGATAGAGCTCAAAATCATGTATACGGTCTTCTAAGTGGTGACTTATTCTCCACTCTGCAGACTCTTTCCCATAAATGCAACACTGTAAGCCTATAGCTATTTCCATGGAATGTTCAGATGAGCTCTACTAATTCATTCCACCAGTTCAAGCCTTTACAGTTCAAACATGCCATGCTAATTCCACGGAGTTGAATCACTCTCGTTTCCTCTGCATTCCAAATGTAAGGAAAAATTTCCATCCAGACAGCTTCCCCCCCCCCAAGAACTTCTACTTTGTGGAACATACTCCTGCATGGATCCTTTCTTGAACATGACAATCTTAATCTCTTCAGGTCAAAGGTAAATTGTTATCTAACCTCCTTAGGCTAATAATCTCCTCTTCCTATCATTTTTTTTTTTTATATCACACACCTTATTCCTAATAACCATTTTAAAAGTAACCCCTAGCTCGAGCGGCTCTCGAGCCTGGTAATGGATTAACTTTAGCATAACAAAAAGTTCTTTCTTTTTTTTATACTAAAGTTAATCTATTGCCAGGTGTGGTCACAACCATTTCTGATGAATCTACAAGAATGATCACCATAAACAATTGCAAATGCATATTTTTACAATTATCAAATTAAATATTTTTATTCATATTATTTACATTTGGGACTATTGTCCTGATCTTTGTTGTTATTATTACGGCATTGGGGCATTGTGCTTCCTGAGACTCGGACATTTGGCCGAATATGTAGTGGCGTACTTACATGTGTCTGTCACACTCTTTATTGTAATGTGCTACATATATTTATATTTACTTACTGTATTAATTTATAATTTTTTGATAGGCTTTTTTAAAAATCTATTCTCTATGTATTATATTTTACTTCAAATATTACTGTAAAATGATAAGTATTTTGAGAAAAAGCACATTTTACTACAGCAAAAATCTTAAGCTTTTACAATATGAAAGATCTTTCAATTTCACTCTTAATGACCATCATCTTAAAGGGATGAAGTAGCTTTTATCTTACTGTTAAATACGAATTTAAATAATTAGATGCTACTTTTTAAAATACTAATTCCAATAAACAAATATTGAAATAAAAAAACTTTTAACTTTAAATTTAGATTTAGTAATTTAATCACTCGAAAATTCAGTGGTAATTATTAGTCCTATTCTACCTTATAATTCTACTAATTAAAATACTTAAAGTATTGTTTGTTACTATTTTTACTTGTAATTTTTCTGTGAAATATTTGTCAAGCAAATGTCCGTTCAGCCAAATGTCTCTTGGCCTAATGTCCAGCCATGCTGCCTCCTTCATTAGATGCTTGTCAATCCAGGTAACCTTCAAGAAATTTCAAACTGAACCCTTTATTCAAATCTATAGTGATAGACTGTTCTCATTCCGCTGACCATGTCTGCAGATATCCCATCTAGTTATTTTTTTATTTAATACTGCTTTGTTTTTGCTCACCCGGTTTCCACAGAATCTAAGTCTGTACTACCCAGCCCAGGGATTGAACTCAGAAATTGCATTGATTTTTAAAAATCAATATGATTTCTTGGTAAATTATTGACAAAATAATCTCACCAAATCTTTATTCTGACCAATAAAAAATAAAAAAAATATAAAACAGGACCAAGAATTAAAACTAGAAAAGACATTTCTTGCCATTTTTATTCAAGTGCTCATAGTTGAATATTTATTCCATCTTCATATCTAGAAAAAAAATTATTATTATTACTTACATTGTCAGTCGTCATTTCTGAGCTCAGAGCATCTGGATGCATATGACAAAGAACAATTTCATCGAAATTTTCCATTACATCTTCAAAGGAAATCCTGAAAGAAAAAAAACAAAACATTGAAGGCTCAGTTTATTTATTTTATTTTTTTTTTTTTTGTAGGATCAGGTGCAAAATATTTAATGTTTACTTCCCTTGCAAATCCCTGCAACAGATTAAACAAACATGAAGAACTAATCTATCTTATTCAGACTCCATACAATAAAATCTATTACCTGTGCAGTGAGTTAGGCCATCTTACATAGATTATTGGGTGTAGAAATGATACACTAGTAATAGCAAGAGAAGCTGACTGCCATATAAACTCATGCAGTCAACAGAAACCTCTTTTTTTTCTCCCTTTTCCATCCCCTAGAGAATTTTTCTACAGCTAGCAATGTAAGTAATACTTTTCTTGTTTAAAATGTAGACATGTGGACTCTCTGGTCAATGAAATGTGTACCCTTCTGTAATCAAAATTTTGTTATTCTATTCCTATGGAATAAGTGGCTTTTTTAGCTTTTTTTAATTTCAGCCTGTCTTGCATTTTGCTTTCATTCTGTATTGTTTGCTTAAAAATATCTTGAGTGGCATTTATATCTCCTTCCGAGATAAAGATATCACTTCACCCTGAAGGGAGATCGTTACTAAATAGCTTCTCTTATCCATAGAAATACCGTAAAGGATGAAAGGTTCATCATGCACAAGGATGCAGAGACACTTTTAGACTCTATCGAGACTAGAAAGTGAAGACTGGGCAGCTCCTGCCCATATATGATAGCAATACACCATTTTGAGCCTTATTTGTCTCTTGTAAAAGGTAGAGGGTAGCAGGAGGAGTCAGGTACTTACTGGAGTGGTACAGAGAACTGTCTGTTTTAATGATTGATTGTATGTATGAGTTTCACTTGATATCAAGAAAATAAGAACTAAACAAAATTGTCACACTATATGAAAAAAATAAGACATCAGTTTAAAGCAGTGGTTCTCAAATGGTGCACCCTAGAAGATGTCGAGGTGCACCCTGGCATCTTCCAGAGAAATATGTGTCCAGATATAAGAAATAAATATATTTACTTTAATATATTGCGGTACCCGTCTCGTTCATATATATGTGAATTGGGCTTTTCTGCTCCCACCATAATTAAGTGCAAAAAAAAGAGAACTCTTCAATGTACTGAGGAAGAAATGAGAGTTTGCCTATCAAACATACGCCCAAACATTGAAGAAATTGCTAAGACTCATCAGGCTCATGTTTGTATATCTGCTCATACATACGCAGGCATACATACACGCGCATTCATGCATTGCAGCTGACACAAACAAACATATATGAACAGTAGGAGTGGTGTTCTGACAACAATTTTTCCTCCAACTTCCATAAAAACACCAATATACGCAACCATATATAAATCCAAAATTTTAAAATTAATCAGTTTGTCTGATGATCGCAAATAGTGTGAAACCCAGGATCACAAACTCACATCAATCTAACTATATATATATATATATATATATATATATATATATATGTGTGTGTATGTATGATAAAAATATAGTTTTAACGTAGGTTATATTCATGGGCAAAAGTGTTCAATTATAAGAATTTGAAAGGGACAGTAAAGGGAGCTAGCCCTTTACCATTTAAAGATAAACTTTGAACATGAAACGCTTACTAATCTCGGACTCTGCTAACTACTGTCTAATAAGTATCCCCCTCTTGGGGGCCACATGGTTAACTTGATCCTGAACTCTTCCTCTTTTGCAACTGGCAGCCATAGTGACCACATGTTTATTAGAGCAGCCCTTTTCAAGGTTAATTGAATACAGAAGCCATGAAGCCCACTTGTTCTTTCTAACAGTTAAGTCTGCAAATATAAATTATATTTGCAAACCTTCTTTTTACCTATTCTGCATACATCTTTCTTTGTACGATAAACATGTTGAAGTTAATAAGTTGTTGTGTTGCTTCTCTTCTACAAGTGTGTCTTTGTCTTTGAGGAACTGGAAAATTTTTATACAATTTCAGCAATAGAGTGTATGCTGATATAAAAATATAAAAGGGGACATGGAGTAAAAGACCAAGTGGTGACAATCTGTTTCATTTTTAAACGCAACTCACATACACGTAGATGTCATCTTTACCAAGAAGAAACAACTTACCAAAATTCTCCATCATCAAGTGCCACTAGGTGAAGCTTTTCTCTTTGCTCTTTGGTCAAACTTTTCATTTCTGAAGATCTGAAAATAAGATTATATAAAGTTAAAGCTACGTGACTAGTGTTTCAAGAGTGTTTCTCAATGTAACATTGTAATATATATATATATATATATATATATATATATATATATATATATATATATATATATATATATAAAGCTCTATTGATAAAACCATTATTAGGTTGAAATAGTCCTTTGGAAGCACAAAACACATAACATAGATTTTCCCCTTTGTCATTCAATTACCCACTATTTCTTTAATATATAGATTTGTATATCATATTTCTTTTAGGATATTACACCGAAAACATGTAAAAATTGCTACACAATTGTAGTCATGTTTCTATGCATATCAATGCTACTCATCAGTCAATTGTAAATAACTGGCAAGTGAATGATTTATTTAGATTTAAAAACAAAATACAACTCATCGGTCTCATCGGACCGGGATATATATATATATATATATATATATATATATATATGAGAGAGAATTAATACAAGTAAAAGGTTTGTCACTTGGGAAGACACCAAGTAAAAGAATTCAATGTCTAATAAACTTTCTCAAGCCAATATATATAACTATTATGCTAAAAATAAAATGGTTAAATTCATAACCTCATGTTATTTAAAATATAAATTATAAACACATGAATTCATCCCAAATGAAAATAATTTAAATACTAATTTGTATTAAAATATATATATATATATATATATATATATATATATATATATATATATAAGTAATTCATGGAGTCTGAAAGAAACCTCAACAGAATTGAACCAAGAATTGAAACCGTGACAGGTTATCAAGCAAATGTCATACCAGCTGTTCCAATGGACCTCAGTGATGAAGAGGTAGCAAATCAGACTCAATATAGCACCACTCGCTCACATATTCTGTGGTGGAACTCAACTGAAATTCTCTGTAACCATAGGACTGTGCCCCCAGGAGCCACGACTACTATCACCAAACCGCTCAAACTGAAGCATTAGAAGCCGGATCAAGCAATGATATACATATGATAGAAATTGTAAGGAGGATTTGATAATTATAATCAAGTAATTCATTGAGTTTCCAGGGGGCACAGTCCTATGGTGTCACTTGGCGTCCTCCATAGGTTAGCTAACTTTTCAGCTAACCTGATGAATATTTATGAGCATTTTTAAATTTAAAAGTTTTGAAAAACCAATAACATTTTTGCCCTTGTATATAAATACTTGTTACAAAATAAAATTCTTGCATTTGCCTTGATAAAGTCTGTCAGAGGACAAAATGCATCGCAAAGATAAATTTTACTTTTGTCTTTATTCCTTTGTTTTGATAAAACTACATATGCTCACAAAGCAAAAGAGACAGAAATTTTAATCTTTTAAAATGATTTATTTAATATAATTTTTTAAAGGAAAGAATTCTGAAATATTTTTTTCTTACCTATCTGACCAGGGTCCATTCCATTCTTTTTTGCCCCAAGGATTTCGTAAACGCATCAGGCTGACTTTGGCATCACCAGTATGCAACTGTAGAACAAAGTATTAAATTTCTAGATTGGCATAAAAAAATTTGTACATTCAGCCACAGAAACGTCTGGGCATCTGCTTTAGAATTGATTCAATATACTTTTTAAGAACAACACATTCTTAGACATTTTTATTTCTTTCTGGATATAAACTTCTGCTACTTCACCTCTTTCCCAAATAAGTTTTTCTTCAATGATAGATCATTCTTTACAGGATACTAGGAAAATTAATGATAAAGTGGAAATTTTTTTTTTTTTGTGTAACACGTTTTATCTTTAACGACCTCAGTAGACTAAAGTGATGTTTATGTAACTACATATGTGTATGAAGGAGAGCAGACACTGAAATTTTATTTTTAAATTGAATTTAAAAGATTTAAATTTCAGCATGCCCTCTCTACTTTGTCAGTAATTTTCTTGATATTATTGTGTTTTTTTTTTTGTTAATCAGTACCACCCGATGCAAAGCAGTAAAGCCACTAAGACACAAGGAATTTCAGGGTGTGGAAGAATTAGAAACAGTAACATCAATAATGACCGGGAAAAGGAAAGGGTAATCGAGAGAACAGTAAATAGTGATTGACATTGGATTTAAATTTTTGCAGATTAAAGTTGGCTGGAAAGCATGGTGCCAGAAAAGAGTTGCATGAGCAAAAAAAAGAAACTGTTAGCATAGAATTTATGGCTACATTTAATCAGTTCAAATGTAAATTGATGACGCCAGTCCAGTAATGCACTTAAATTCACAAAGTCTATTTATATATCATTTTCTCCCATACTGAAAAAAATGTAAAATTCTAACAAAATCAGTAAAATTATATATAAATTAAATTACAGATATTTCTCTTGGTGCTTGTGTCTTGGAATGTTCATAATGTTTATTCCTTCACTTGCACAATGTTAACAAAATAAGATAATCTTTAACTGGTGACTGTTAAACAGTGGGAGATGTGTCACCTAGCTCTGCTAGTAACTTACTAGGACAACATTGACTACTTCAGAACAGTTTCGTCTGTCCACTTCCACTCACAAGGCTTGGGTCAACAATGCTGCACACTGGGATCACATCTTCCCAACAATGCTTCATACTAGGACCATCTCCTCAGGATGATATTGTCAAGGAGTCACATCTTTGACTAATCAACCATGTTGAGGTTTTAACCTGAGCTTCATAATCAGAGTACCAGTGTTCTAACCATTTAGCTACATGTCTATTATAATGATTAAATGGATATATAAGCTTGATGTTAAATTATAGACCAATCAGACTAAATGAATACCACATAAATGATTATTAAACTATTTTCTATTTATAGCAATAAAAAAGATGATGCTAAAAGTAAAAATCTCTACAAAATCAGAATTGATTGTTTTTTTTTACGACTTATCATTTGGAGCTATTTGATAGAATCCAAAGAAGAATCTGCAATGTTATTAGTCCTGACATGGCATCTTGGCTTCAGTCACTTTCATAATGCCATAACATATTTTCCTTGTGCATTTTCTACAAATACTTTTATGGTAAGTGTTCTCATAAACTTTATGGTATTAGTGATTGTGGAGTTTTTTATTAATAATATTATTTTCTTTAGTTTCTTGTAAATAGTTTTGTATTCATATTGTAAATATTCATTGGGGTTAGTTTTTAGAATTGTTGTTTTATTCCCCTCCCTCCACAGACAGTGAATTGTAAATACGGGGACTAGTTAGTATTTTCATAGAGACAGTGAGGTATTATGGTGGTTGTAGTAAGAAAGGTACGTATGAATGTGTTGTTTTGGTGTAAGGAATATTGTTCATATGATTGGGTCAGTGTTTGCGGCTAGCTAAGTTATAGTTAAGACAGAAGAAGACCGTCCTTTTTTCCCCAATCCCCCACTTCGGCCTTGTGCCACATTTCTGTGTATTTTAACAGAATAAATATCACTTTACTCTATGGTACCTAGACTTTATGAATTTAAGCACAGTACTAGATTGGCAGAAAGGTCTCATAATTTTACAGTTGAAATGGCGAGATGCAACCGTAAGTTCTATGATAATAGTTTCTTCTATTGCACTTCTCACTTGTTGAACTCTCTTCTGGTTTCTTGCTTCTCAGTTAACTTTGATCTTCAAAAGATTAAGTGCAATATCAATCATTATCTTCTTAATTTTTGTTTTTTTTATTGTCCTCTCTCCTTAATAGTATATTTTTCTCATATGCTCTAAAGCGTTTTTATTGCCTTGCTTGGGGTGAAATAACTAAAAAACATTTTAAGCCAAAACATTTTGTTGCAAGTGAATTTTGCATTAACAATTTTTTCTTAGAATAACAATGCTTATTCTAGATATAATTCCCACTATTTAACCCATAGCTGGTGGATGGAGATGAATTTATATCTTTTCCAAATGTATTTGTACTTAAGGTAATAAACCTGAGTAGAATTCAAACTAAGCTTTCAATGTTCTCATTCCAAAGCACAAGTAGGAATGACAGCATGCTTTGCTCACAGACACATTTATACATGTAGTGAATTTGATTATCACTGTGGTGTCATAAGCTAAGCTTAGTAAAGTAACTCCATATTGTGAACGAGTATTTGACGAAATGAATTGAGAACTGATTAATAACTGAATGTCAGATCTTTTAGTAGAAATGCTTCTCAATCAATGTAGAATGAAAAAGATACATGAAGCATATGAAAGATATAGAGAGAACCTGTGTTTTTTGACAGTCATAATGAATGGTTGCACTAACAATGAGGCCGTTCATTTTGAATACCTATTGGGCTTCAAGTTTATTCCAGACCTCAGGTGAAATTCATATACATGATCCATTGTTAAACTTACTAGAAAAATGGTCAGCTAATTCTGTTGTACATTGGGGGTATTGTGGAATAATGGATAGCAGCTTGGATTGAGGAATCGGAGAGCCAAGTTCGAATTCCAGTTGGATCCATTACATTCACTTATTAAAGTTGGCTGGAAAGCATGGTGCCAGAAAGGAGTTGCATAAGCAAAAAAAAAAGAAACTGTTAGCATAGAATTTATGGCTACATTTAACCAGCTCAAATGTAAATTGATGACGCCAGTCTAGTAATGCACTTAAATGTAATCAGTGGGAAAGGTATGAATCCTCTCCTTCTTCCCCCAGCTATGGGTAAATAGCAGGACAGACCAGGTTCTATACCCTTAGATGGCAACTGGTCTACCGCATAAAGAAATGGCAACCTACTGCAGGAAAAAAATCTGCCTAGTCAGTAATGTATCAAAAGATACATGATCACCTAAGCGTGTATCACGCATGGCACATAACTGACTGAATTCTATTGCTCGAGGAAGTACCTGACTCCTGCCATGCTTATTCTCTACAAGAATCAAAGTAGACCAAAAGTGGAGTATTGGTTCCTGGAATGATTGCAAAATGCTTTCCACTCTCCAATTTATAGGCAGAAGCACACAAATGCATGCTTCGATTTCTTCCAAGCTGATGAAACAGGCCAGTTTTCGGTTTCATATGACTCAGTCCCGGTCTGTCTTGAAGTCAGAATGCTACATTTACTTATCCAAATTTGCTCTCGTGTGTCAACCCCAATTCTTACTTTGTGAAATTTTTGACATACTCCTGTGGTTTTGCCTTATTACTCTATATTTGCCTTGCATATATTGTTTGATTGCTTTATATTATTTTGCCTTGTTTTTTCTTTTTCTTGTTATTTATTACAAACTTTGTCAATCCTGTTGGGTACTTCTACAAAGACTTATTCTCCACTCTGGTTCTCATTCAATCACTGAAGTTAAGCAGTGTCAAATTCAGTCAGTACTTAGATGGGTTACCATAGGGTACTGTAAGCAACCTCTTACAATCTGAAATCTGTTTCAACTTTGAATAACCCACAAAGTGTTGATAAGCCATAAAAAAAAAATCAATCAATCAATCAACTAATTAATCACTTCCTACCAACCCTTTCCCTTATATCACACCTTATTCATCATAACCATTTTAACAGTAAACTTCTCTGAGTGGCTCTCGAGCCTTGTACTGAATTAACTTCAGTATATATGGATGTGTGGGCAGTGTAATGGATATCGAATTGGAATTAAAAATTAGAGAGCCAAGTTTGGATTCCAGTCAAATTTGCTCCATTCACTTATATATAAGGTATGAATTCACCGCTTTGCTTCCTAGCTATAGCTCAAATAGGAGAACAGACTAGGCTCTTCAGTCTTGGTTGACAGCCTGTCTAAGATAAGGAAAACTCTGAATTCAAAACTGTATCTAGCCCTGGCAAAGCACACTATACAGCTATGGAGAAGATTATGGAGTTTAGAATGACTATGACCTTGACTATGGTCCTCCTTCATCTATATAAACAAATGCAAATGTCACACTTTTTCGACTCTGCTCTTAGAGGCCATAGCTCAACATCATACCATTTTGAAATCAAGCCGACTCTGTGAGCCAATGAAAAACATTTTGGGTCGGATCTGGACCCACAATCCTGAAATTTTGGATTCCCAAGTTTTCATTACTGCAATTGTTTTGGGGAATTTTTGTGACAAATTTTTTGTATGATAACAATTTTTATAATTTGGAAATAAATTTGGAAATAATTGAAATTAATTGCAAAATCCAGCAAAAGTCACCCATGAAATCAAAATAATTGTTTGTACAGAAAGTAAGGACCTACCTACATCAAATTGTCTTTAAATTAAGTGATGGTAGAAGAATTATCATTGAACTTTTAAAAGATAAGCTTAAATATTAATGCAATACATAAATGCAGCAATCAATTTTGAGTTCTTCTGCAGTTTATTGTTGCCTGTCACATATGGCAGCAGTATGCCTTGCAAAAAGAAATCTCCACCAACAGAGCACCAGAACACGATCAAAAGAGCAACGAGGAAAAGAAAGTCTCATGCAAATGAAAACCCAGATCAAATGGCAACCAGGAGAGCTTCCAATGCTGAAAATATGCAAAGACTCTCAAACTCCTGAACAAGCTGAATGTCCAATCAAGAGCCCTCCACATGAGCTAGGTTAATTGCTTCCCTATCATGCTGCTTTTAAGCTATTACTATATAATAAAAAGTAATAATTTGCTTTTATAACATGAATAGAAACATGGAAAAGAAAAATATAATATGTGCACTTAGAAGAAAAGGTTTTCAAATGCAATAGACTGACTTTCAGTTGTACGGAAGAAACAAGTGGTCATTTGACCACTTATTACATTCTTATTCCAGCCTGATTTCAGACCTGTCCTGGGATGCAAATAGACAAAGTTTATCATGACTATAAGTTGAGAATGACTCCTTAACTACAGTACACAGCATATATAGAGGTGTTCACACTAGACTTTGCTCTCAATCTTATATTGAGAAACCTGAATCAACACTTCAAGATGAACATACCAGCCCTAAGCAAGGGGGGAAAAAAACAGATGACCCATAAGGTCAGTATTGCTCAACAGAGCTAGCAAAGCTAGGAAAGAGAGTAAAAAGAAGAGAAGAAGAAACAGAGTCAGAGAGAGTATGTGTATGTGTGTCATGAGTTGATAAGGGTAAATGTTATATAGTAACACATGTGCTTGGTATATTTTTAGTCAAATCCAAAAAATGTAATCTACTGTATGAGGTATGGACTGAAAGGCCATAATCAAATGCCTTTGGCTGAATTGTATTTGTTTTGAATGATTAATAGTTTATATTGAGTGCAGCTATTATATCATAAAGAAGTAATTTATACAAAGAATTAATTGACAATGTTCTGTCTGAGATTAATGGTGAAATCCCTTCACTAACAAGACTTAATGAGACATTAACTTACTATCAATTCCTTGAATAATATGATCCTTATATTTGAATTGTTGTCAGATGGAATTGATGAACCTCAATGCTATTTATTGACAGTATCACAAAATTCAAACAAAATTCTCACTTTATTGATTTGAACAAGGAATCTAATGTTGTGGCATCGCATGCTCCAAAATAATATAACTGTCAATAAATAGCATATTTCAAAAAACATCTTTTGGTCTACTTTACACATATTTCGTCTTGGTGTTTTGCCTGTATATGGAAAAAAAATTGCGCACTGAGGACGACAATTTGAAATTGTCAAAAGTATCTGACAAGTCAAATATACAACAACTCAAATATAAGGATTGTATTATTCAAGAAATTGATAGTAAGTTAATGCCTCATTAAGTCTTGTTAGTGAAGGGATTTCACCATTAATCTCAGAACATTGCTAATTAATTCTTTGTATAAATTATTTCTTTATGAGATATATATATATATATATATATATATATATATCTCTATCAAAAATATATATATATATATATATAGATAGAGAGAGAGAGAGAGATGTGTGTTTGTATGTCTTAGGTAATAGTTATTGGAGCAGAAAATGGAATAGGCAAGTCAAAGTTCAAATTTCAACTGAGGCTCTTGTGTTTACTTGGCACTAATACCCTTGAGTAAAGGCATGATACCATCTCTTGTCTCCAGCTACAGGTAAAATAGTAAAGTTGATTTAGCTCTTTTGCTTTGATAGGCCAATCAGTGTAGGAGAATGAATTCAAACTCTCTGACAACATGCCATGCATCGGTGGAGCATGAACAAGGCCTATTTCTCCTTACATTTGAAAGGCTTTGAAAAGATATTTTATGAATGGTGTGTATCTAATTCATTTTAGGTTTTAAATCTATGCTTTTCTTAGGATTTATCATTCTCAATGAATTTATGATTATGATCATCAATTTATTTAGAGTGAATGAGAAGTGGGGAATAAAAGCTTTCCAACATTGATTTTTATCTAAAATATGTTGACACAACAATGGATCAAAAAGTTAGAAAACTGTATTGCACTCACCTGAACTTGAACCATTCCAGTGACACTGTATGCATGGCCTTGATAAAGACCATTGCTCAGTCTTATTTCTGATAAAGTGGTTACAGTTTCTGGTCTCTGAAATTAAAATTATCAGATGTTTTGAATGATATTTCAAATTTTATACAAACAAAGGATTAAACAAAAAGAAAGTGATTGTCTTTATCAGTGGAATACGGCAAAAAGGTTTATGCTATTTAACTGTTATTAAAGGAGCTAAAGGAGAGAAAAGAAAAACATTCCACCATCATGAGTTAATTGCAATAGCAAATAATGCTCCCTCTCTCACTCTTTCTTGAGTTAGGTTAAGGTGGTTAATTTAATATGTCAACTGTTGTTATATTATTTAATGTGAATATAAGTGGTCAGGTTTATGCCTGTCTATATGCAAACACTGGTTAGATTCATGCCTAAGTCTATACACAAACACTGGTCGGGTTCACGCCAGAGTCTATACACAAACACTGGTCGGGTTCACGTCTAATTCTGTAAGAAAACACTGGTTATGTTCACACCGGAGTCTTTATGCAAACACTGGTCAAGTCCATGTCCAATTCTATATGTAAACACTGGTCAGGTTCACATCCAATTCTCTATGCAAACACTGATTGGGTTCACCACAGAGTCTATACACAAATACTGGTCAGTTTCATGTCCAATTCTATGCACAAACACTGGTTGGATTTATACCTGTGTCTATGCGCAAACATAGGTTGGGTTTAGGTCAAAGTCTATACAGAAACACTTATCATGTTTATGCTTGTGATTCTAAGCATCCACCCAAAAGGTGGTTCCCTTTTAGACAGATCTTACTGAATTTTATCAAGAATCTCCAAATATATAGCTGGAGTACCAGACCAAATGTGGCAACAATATTCTAAGCATAGATGACTGGTAGACTTATAGATATGTAGGATAGACTGACCTAGCAATGGATTCAATATAGTCTTTCCACTTCATGTCAGTAGAGAATGTTAGAAGATGTTAGTAGTGAAGTCATAACTAGTCACACTCCTGGAGGTCAGCATCAGCCATGCTGATGGTAGGCAGAAAGGGATTGGTAGAAACATTTTTATTCATAAATATTTGGTTTTGGTTATCCTTCATGTAAACCAAATACAATTAAATATGAATATTTATTAGGTTGAGTAATAACTAATTTCTGCTTAATTTTTCAACTTCATTCTTTAAGTATCTGTCTATATTTCTGAGATGAGGTATCATGTACACAATTTACATTATTCGGACTATTGTCCTCATCTTTGTCGCCATATTTATTACAACATTTCGGCCATTGTACGCTCCGGCCTCCTTCAGGTGGTAGGAATGTCAAACTGAACCCTTTATTTCACTCACTGGGGTAGACTGTTCTAGTTCCATGTGCCATGTCTAATGGATGTCAGTTATCAGTTATCTCCTGTTAATTCCCCTCTCCAAGTTCTCCACCGCCTTAACCAGGTATTGAACTCACTCTTTGAACACATGGCACAGTTGATAAAGGCATTAATTAGATCCAGTGACAGGACCCAAAGAGTGTGAGTTCAATACCTGGTTAAGGAGGTGGAGAACTTGGAGAGGGGAATTAACAGGAGATAACTGATGACATCCATTAGACATGGCACATGGAACTAGAACAGTCTACCCCAGTGACTGAAATAAAGGGTTCAGTTCAACATTCCAACCACCTGAAAAAGGCCAGAGCATACAACGGCTGAAACATTGTAACAAATATGGTGACAAAGATGAGGACAATAGTCTGAATAATGTAAATAGTGTTTATTCTTTAAATATATTCCTATTTGTTTCCCAAAACAGAAATTATTTATGACTCAACCTAATATGTTTGGCTAGTCAGAGTTGCTCAGGAAATGGATAATTAATTTTCATAGCTGCTATTAACAAAGTTTTTATTTAGGAACATTATGTAATTTGCCTCTTATTATTGCCAGCAAGTTAGACTGCTACAATTAATTTTATTTTACCCAATCAATATTAAAAGTATCAGGGAAAAGTGCATTGATGCTAATGTTTTTTTTCTTGTTAAGGAAACATTTGTTGATTTATATTTGTAATCAAAGTTTTTCAAGGAAAGGAAAAAAAATGTACCTCCCTTTTTAATCAATCTATCCAGCAGCTGTTTGATAACCATTTGTGTCAGTACTAAATCGAACTCACAACAGAATTCACAAGAAAAAGAGGAACAACAAAGACAATAATAATAATTTGCATTGGAATTTAGATTTGAGAGTGTAGATAAATTGATTTAGTGATACCATGGGTCTGAAGAAAGTAAGTCTAAAGATCAGTGGTGAAAAGCTGAAACATAGTAGTTGTAAAAAAAAAAAAGGACAGAAAATTGAGAATTATCCAGAACAACCACCCAACCTAAGCCAGAAGACTGGGTATAATTTTTATAAAAGCACTCTAGATTATGGATTGCTTTTCTTGTCATTATTAGCCTAGTTTTTACAGCTCAGACATGCTATACCACTTCCAGAGTCAAAATGCCTTCATTTCCACCATGTTTTAAATGTAAAAAGAAAGTTCAGAGAGTGTCATCAACAATGAAAAAAGTGAAGATTCTATGGCATATTAAGATTCAAATAGACAAAATCATTGAACGTTCACACCTGGATATAGTTGTTCTCAAACGACCAAGGTTGTTACCTTCTTGCCATTGCTTGTTCAATTGATACCAAAGTAGTTGTGAAAGGAGGACAGAAAATTGAGAACTATACAGACTTGAAGTAGGAAATCAAAAGAATATGGAATTTCCAAAAGCTAGAGATGGTGCCCATTGTAATCAGAGTATTAGAAAAAGTGTCAAAGAATTTGCCCATTGATTTAGATCATTAGATAAACTAGTAAGTTTTTATATGTTGTAGAATATGCCTGTTTGCTTGGTACCACCTAAACAATAAAAAATGTACTGGTTACCTAAGTCTGCAGGATGTAGCTTGCTATCCAATAAGTGCAAAACCAGCTAACAGCATCCAATAAGCTTAGCAAAAAGACTACTACTAATAATAATAATAATAACAGCCTATGATTTATTCTCATATCACTTCTTCAGCCATGGAAACAAATGGTATGAGAACAAACCAGAGGTTGTCTTAGTAAACTATTATTGTGGGATTTTGAAATCCAGACCAACCACCCAGCCTAAGCCAGAAGACTGGGTGTAATTGTTATAAAAGCACTCTAGATTACGAAATTTAAAGAAAAAAAAATTATTTTTAAAATTTTGAGAAATCACATCATATGAGAAATGAATTTACATAGCAAACTGTATCCCACTCCTATTAACTTTTATTAAACTTAATTAAAAAAAATATATTCCTGATCTGAACTGCTTAATCTATAGTAATTTGAAAAAAAAAAAAAAAGGATTATTTCTGATCAGAATGCCAAAAAATATAACCCTTTCAATGATAATGTGAGATTTTATTCTAGGTAATGCAGAATCATATTATGAGCATATAATAAAAAATGACGCAGCTACTTACATTAATTGTAGCACCAACCAGAGAATTCATGCGTAAGCTTTTGCGTATAATCTCATAGAGATTTGGAGGAAGGGTGTTTTTATTCTGAATGCTGAAAGATTCTGATATACCTCCAGTTAGGTCGACAAAAGCATCTTGGATTTTGCCTCCATCAAGGGCTTCATAACAACCATGTAACCTGAAGAAAGAAAAAATATTAGAAACTTGATGGCCCAAATGCAGGCTTGTTAGGCTTTTATTTATTTTTTAATCATTTTGCTCCAAGCAAGGCAATAAAGCCACTAATACAGAAGGGGTTACTGAGTGTGAAAGAATATGAGAAAAAGAAAAAATTATCAAGGAGAAAGAACAATAAAAGAATAGGAATTAAGAAGACAGAAGATACTGATTAACATTGATCTTCAAAAATTTAAATTCAAAGTTTACTGGCAAGCAAGAAGCTGGAAGTGAGTTCCACAACCAAAAAGTGCAAAAGAAGAAACTTCTAGCATAAAACTTTACTTCAACTGTAAAATGATGAGACTTTGCCACCAATCTAGTACCGCACTTAAATTCTTAAAGTCTAGGTACCATAGAGGAAAGTTCAGAAGAACAATTATCATGAAAATATTTATAGAAATACACAGGGACGCTAAGTTACAGCAGTAGGAAAGTGACTGAAGCCAAGATAACAGGTCAGGACTAATAACATTGCAGCTGGACTAAAAGTAGGAAATTGGTATGCATTTGAAAGTTCAGTGTTATTAAATGTTGAATTGCCTTTCTTGTCATTAGTAGCCTAGTTAAGATTTTTACTGTTCAGACATGCTATACTACTTCCAGGTTCAAAATGCCTTCATTTCCACCAGGTTTTAAATATAAAAAGAAAGTTCAACTCAAACAGCTCTACCATCACCCAAGAACTGTCACTTTGTGGAATAGCTTTTCATGTGGATGCTTCCTTGAATACTTCAATTTTGACATTTTCAAGTCAAAGATCAGTTGCCATCTTTCATCCTTATCTTCATTTCTTACCTCCTCCTCTTTCATTCATATCACATGCCTCATTCAGTACAGTAATGCCTTGAAATATGAGCATACTGACATACAAGATTTTTGAGATATAAACCAGAGTTCTGTTGATTCTTTGTCTTGAGATACAAGCTAAATTTTGAGATATGAGCGAGTTTCAGTTAAGCATCCACTAGTTGGTACAGTGAGCACCAATCTTCAAGAGTATTTCCACTTGTTCACCTCATTCTGGAAGGCTCTGTCTCTTTTTGCTGTTATTTTGCAAAATTCCTTTAGTGACACCATGGGTTTGAAGAAAGTAAGTCTAAAGATCAGTGGTGAAAAGCTGAAACATGATTTCACTTGATTACCTCAAGTGAAATCAACAGGAAATTATAAAAAAAAGTATGAGGAAGATGTATGGGTAATGGATTTGGTGAGAGTGTTCTACAGCGTCAATAAATAAAAAATTATAAAATTTTAATAATTTAGTTACAGTAATGGATAAAAAATGTCTTAAAAAATTTTTAAATTATGTGATAAAGTTAATCTTCAGTATTGTAGACTAGGCTAGCCATTGATAGGCTAGATTAGTGAAATGCTAAGCTAGTTGTTGTTGTCCCCCCTCTCTCTCTCTGCCGCCAGTTGGCCTATGACTCATTTGAACTTCATGGTTTAGTACAGTTTATTTCTTTACAATTTGCTTTTTTTCTTTTATTTTATTGTTTGTAAACCAATTTCCTGTTTATTCACACATTTTTGCTTGTAAGAAACCCACAAATGCAAAAATAGGGTTGAGTTTTAGGAAAATAAGGGTGATTTTTAGGGGCCTGGAACAGATAAGAAATATTCCCAATAATTTCAATGGGGAAAATTGATTTGAGATACAAGTGTTTTGAGTTACGAGCTCAGTCTTGGAACAAATTAAACTCTTATCTCAAGGTATTACTTTGAGAATTTTTATTTGCGAAATTTTAGAATATTAAAATTCAAAGACATTTCAATAACTTCAGTAAAGAAATATTTAATGCATTGAAATTTGGAACAATACACCTCTGATAGCAAAGTAGATGTTTTTTTATTAATGCCTTTTTATGGGGTTGGAGGAGGGAGATGGCGCCTCCCTTTGATCAGGAGAGATTGTCCTCAGTCAGAGATTTTTTCTTGGTTGATTAAGACGCTTTGTATTCTGGCTCTGTGGTCAACTAATTTAGTTTGCCACTTAAACTAACGTGTTACCTTGAATATTCGACTTACAGTGTAGAATTATTTTCCTTAATAGAGTTAATATTTATTTAACTTTAAATGCTATATATCTGGTTTTATTTAGGGAAGGGGAGTTTTTGTATCGAATGACTTTGAAGAAAAGATTTTATTAGCTTCAGTAGAATTCTGTAGCTGAGATCTGTTTGAATTTGAGAAACTTTGAAGAAAAGATTTTTATTTTGCTTTGGTAGAATTCTGAAGCTAAAAGAAGTAATTTAATTCCCAAGAAGAGGATTTATTGCATTTGATTTGTTTGTTGACTCAGAGTGTCAATGTTTGTTTTTTGTGGCAGAGTCGTTTGAGGCGGGAATTTGGTCCCAATTCCCATTCTTTACTTTAAAGCCAGATTTTAAAATATTTTAAAAGATATTCATCTTGGAATCAGATTTTATTAAGCCGAGGTTAGGCGTTGTGTTTTTATTTCTCCTTTTCAGCCCCCCAAAGAGGTGAAAAAGAATTGTGAAGAAAAGAAGATAAATATGTAAGGGCAAATGTATCTGAAGAAAAAGTAGAAAAGGAATTGTGAAGAAAAGATAAAAGTATCTGAAGAAATTGACTGTTAAAAGATTTTAAAACAAGTTTTTCATTGTAAAAGAAAAAGAAAAGATGTTTAAGGTGTCAGTTTAAAGAATGATACATTCTATAGACTGACAAAATTATTAATGTAAGTAAATCCCTTTGTTTATCATTATATTTTGCTACTATTTAGCATATGGAACAATATGCATGGAAATTTTATTTTATTGAAATAAATATTTTATCTGTGAACACTATATTTTGTTTTTTTATCTACTAAATTTAAGAAAGTCTGCTTCTTTGAGTTGTTTTGTTTTACTTTCCTATGAAGAAGCCGAGAACAAAATCAGCAGTATAGTCCTGTGTCTTAACATTTATTTATAATTTAAATGTATTAATTTAGGATTATTAATTTTCTTCATTACTATATTACCATTTTGACTACAACTCCCTTCTTTGAGTGACTCTTGAGCCTTGTATTGGGCAAAAGTTTAGTATAAAAAGAAAAATTTCATGTTAGCTCAGCTATTTTTAAAGTATCCACAAAATTTCTAAGTTGCAATAGTGCTGGACTTTCAAATGTACACCAATCAAGAAATCCAGGCTCGATGAAAGAGTTTATGTTATGATTTATTAAATATTTTTGTATTTTGGAGATTTTCAACCCATATCTGACTGTAAAATGGCGTTTTACTAGTTTAAAGTTTTTTTTCTGAATTTTTAGATCAAGGATTGTTATAGTATCATTAGGACAAGCCTATTGGTAAAGTTAAAGTGGGTTTATTTAACATGGCATCCCTTGTTTACAAAAATGGAAGGACAACAAAGGGAAGTAACTGCGATCAGACTAGTTAAAATGGAACAGTGTATAATAAAGTCTAACCTATGTTTATTAGGTATCTACAAGAATAATTTTAAAACTAATTATAGCACTTATTGCTTTTTACAGTCCTGATCATTAGATAACTATTATTATTATTATTAATAATAATAATAATAATAATAATAATATTTGCTTATTATTTACTTTCATATTGTTTTTTTAGCTGCTTTTTATTACAGATTTACTAGGCTGTTACAGTAGAGAGTTATAAAATAAAGGATAAGCTCTTGGTGTGACTTTGAACTCATAATCAATTTGTCTGTGGGAGCTATGGTTAAATGCACCAGAGGCTCTTACTGACTGAGTTATAAAAACTCTACAAATTTGTAAAAGATTAAAATCTAAACATTAAACTGATCCCTCATTCTTCCGATCATTCTCATATTTATTTTTGAAATCGTATTATTAATAACAGCAATATTATATCTATTTTTTTATTAGATAAAGCAGTGTCAATCATTAGATAGTCATCTACTTGGCCTACTTAATGACTGAGGCAATTTTATATGTCAAACTATTACTGGTAGTTTCAGTTCAAGCCCAAGCAAAATTTATCAAAGTACTCAAAGTACTGATGTGACTAGCTTCCTCCCTGCCATATGTGGCCCTGTAATAGGGTAATTTATGTTTTATCAATATTTTTTAGTATAAAACGTAAGAGTCCATGTTAGCTCAGTTTATTTAAAAATCTCTATGTATTCTGCCTCAGTTCACTGACTGAAATGGGGAACATGCACACACTGTTGTTAACTATTGACCAATTTGAAATAATCAATATATTTCATATTTAGATTGTCTCGACACAGATCAGTACAGACTGTTACATATACACAAGTAAGTAGGAAGTTTATTTTCTGTTTAATAAAACATCTAGTCACTTTACTGATGGAAAATTATTTGTCCTTTTAATAAAATAAATTTATCAGAAAATATATTCAGTTTAAATACAGAATTATAAAAATGACTTAACATAGTCTTTTTCTATAATCCACAGGTTGTTGCCAGACAAAGGGAAAACAGCCCTTGTGACACAGATGTCCATTTCAGTTTCATTTAAATTGTGCATGTTTGTATGTTTGTGTGTCCATGTATGTCTTAATTCAATGACAGACCTAAAAATATCTCTACAAAATTTTTTAAAAAAATTAAACAATATTTCCTTTTATTAGTGGATAATTTTGGAAAAAAAAAATTTAGTAAAATGTTATAGTTACCTGATTTTGTTTAAGATTTAAAAAAAAAAAATGAACATTTTTTTTCTTGTTTCCAACTTTATGATTTTATTGCTCAGCCCAAGATAGGGGTTGACCAGACTGATTGGGAGGGAAATGCATTATTTCAATGCTTTATTTAAACCTCAGTCAAATTATGTGTGTATGTATGTATATTAAATGGCACATGTAAATCTCACACACACACACACACACACACACACACACACACACACACACAGATATATGCATAGGCATTATATATATGCATGCAAAGTCACATGCAGATAGTGTGTGATGGACAGAGAATAAGCTCTTCTTTTATAATATAGATTATTTTAATTAAGACAACTCTTGAGTTTGTCAAAGTTAAAATATTCTGCAATGCTATCAATCCTGACCTGGCATATTAGCTTCAGTCACTTCCCAACTACCATAATGTTGCTTCACTGTGTCTTTTTTTTTTAATAAATATTTTCATGGTAATTGTTCTGATGAGTTTTCTTCTTTGGTACTTCAACTTTACAAATTTAAATGTAGTACTAAGTTGGCAGCTAGGTCTCATGATTTAAATAATTGAAATGGCTAGATGTAAGCGTAAGTTCTATGCTAACAGTTTCTTCTCTTGAACATCTCACTTTCCAGTCAACTTTGTTGTTCAAAAATTTAAATGCAATGTCAATCATTCTTTTGTCTTGTTAATTCCTGTTTTTTTATTTTTATTTTTCCTTAATAATGTTTTTCTTTTTCTCCTACTCTTTCACACTCAGTAACCCCCTTAGTGGCTTTGTTACCTTGCTTAGGGTGAAATGATTTATATAAAAAAAAAAAAAAAGATATATAAAATAACATATATAAAATAACTGATACAGAATAGTCAGCTTTACCTATGTTACCAAATTAACAATTTGTATTGAGAGATGAAATTGAATATGTATTGAAATTATTACGGAGTTACTAACTGGGTGCCCTGTGATTGGATGAAAAACAACCAATCACAGGCTACCTTTTTAGATTTTCACCAAACCCCATGAGAGCGGTTTTTACGACCTCTCTTGCTCTTTTCCTTGTGGGACTCTCAGAGACAACATGTTCCCCATCTGCACTCTCCATCATCTAAATACCATGATGTGAGGATTTGGACAGCAACTAAAGCCCAGAAGTTAAGGCTCTATTTCTTCAACCCAGCCAAAACGACACAGGAAATGTAAAACCGTTAAAAGGACGCATCTTTCAGATAAGTTCCGCAAACCCAACTGTTTGCAAGAAACTTTCCTCTCTTTTCCTACAATACAAGTTTTTTAAAAATTCTATCTGTGTTTGTGTTCCTTTCTTCTTGCCGGCGTCATAATATTTTCATTATCAAATATATTGGGATTTTCCCAATTATACGTGTTTATAGTTCAGAAAACACAGGCATTTTATCAGCAAAAATTTGGAATTACATTTGAACCTTGGAAATGTCAACTCATTTTTGTTTGTGAAACAAGAAAAACCTTGAGGCAGATTAGAACAAAAAAAAAAACGTCTTGCTACCATATTTGTGCTGGAGAAAGCCACACTTTCCAAGTTTAACAGAGTTCAAAATCATTCATGTGGCCTTGTGAGAGATGACTTATTTTTTGCCCTGCAATCCCTTTTCCCACTCTATTGCCACATCCATGGTAAATGTTCAGACAAGAGCTCCATTTTTTAGTGCCACCAGTTCAGACCTTTACAGCCAAAAACAAACTTGCTACATTAACAGTGTTGAATCACTCATTTCTTCCATTTGAAGTTCTACTCAAACAGCTTCTAAGAACAGTTACTTTGTGAAACTGACTCCCACTACAATCTTAACCTCTTCAAGTCTAGGCTGAATCATTATCCATATCCTCATACTTTTCCTTTTCTACTTCCTCTTATATTGATATCACAGACTTCTCTATCTTGAGTGATTCTTGTGCCTTGTGAACATTAAGAATCATAATATTTAGACAGTCAAAGTGACTACTGTATTATGTGGTATATTATGCTCTCTTCCTATTTACATATAATATCAATACATTATGGAGTTAGGCAAGATACAAATAGTGGTAGTCTATACCAGGGGTCGGCAACCCTTTGCTATGTGCCAACAGCATACATATTTTTTATACAAGTCAAGGTCAATATACCTGTTCTACAATGTTTTATATAGTAATATATAGTATATATACTTTAGTATATATTAAAACTGAAACAGCTAAATATCTTCTTTGTGTCATAGTAGTTATTGGTTCGGACTTTGTGATATCATTTGTGGCTGCATGCCATTGGAAATTGCTTGGTGTGCCATGCGTGCCATAGGTTGCCAACCCTTGGTCTATACTGTCTGGATAATAATTTGAATAAAATCATTAATAAGTAAAAATAGAGTTGTTTTATATGATTAAATTATGTATAATTAACTGCTTGTTGAGTTACTTGAAATGTAAGTCTTTCAAAAAATAATAATTTATTTCATTAACAAATGGTTGATTGACCTCTACAAAGTATTAACATCTGTTGACAAAATATATTCTAATTATCACACCTGAAAGCATTGCTCATCAAATAATTTACAGTGATGTAATGATGTAAAACAATAGTTTTTTGTTTATTTTTAACTAAAAAGGAAACATCTGTTCAAAGCCTGATTCACTGGAATTCAAAATCATTTTGTTGATAAATCCAAACACTGTATTGAATTTTTTTTGTACCGGAAAAAAAAAAAAAAAAAAGAAAAAAAAAGAAGAACAGTATGTCAAAAGGACAGTTATTCCCTTGACATCACTATTACTGTATACACTTTTGACTCCCTCGGCAATATTTGTTTTAGAAAGTGATAATTAGAATTTTAATACAACGTTCTTTTTTCTTTATTCTTGAGAATTGGCAACAAAGATATTTATTAGATTGCCTATTTACAAAAATAATTTTATATTTACTAGATTATAAAAATATGTGAACCAAGTATAACAAAATATTTATTATTTACAATTTTATAGAGAAATATATATGAAAAGTGTTTTTTTATTTGTAAATGTATAAAAATATGAAAATTAAAATGAAGTAATTTGAGATATAAAATAATCTGAGAAGAAAATTATGTTTGGAAAATACTGCTTATTCAAATTATTTTGTTCTAAAGTTCATAGGTATTTTTAGAAAATTAGGATTAAAAAACTTGTTTTCATACTTGTTTATAGAACGGTAAATAATAAATATTGCATTGTATTTGGTTAACATATTTTGATAATTTTGTAATTTTCTATAAATTTTTGAATAAAAAGATTTTTCAAATTTATTTCTTTATGAAATGGTAAATGATAAATATCATATTGTACTTGGTTCACATATTTTTATAATCATGTAAATAAACATTTCTGAGGGAGTCAAGAGTGTATACAGTAATAGTGGTGTCAAAGGAATAACCATCCTTTTGACACACTATTTTTTTGCAGGCATGAAGGTTACACATTACCAAATATTTTTTGGTTCAAAAGCATATATATATTATAGTTTTCTTGGTCAGGAAATCTTACATTAATTTCTGACCACTGACAATCCCTTTTTTTCCCAGATTTTCAATTTACAATATGCAGATTGTATACCAAATTGACCAAACAAAATTATTTAACAAATCGCAATTTTCTATCTTTAACCATCAAATTCCCCTGTTCCACTACTAGATATATTTAGTTTAGTTTGTTAGTACAGAAAATGAGTGTAGCCAGAATAGAAGGGACAGATGGAAAAGTGTAAACTTTACAGTCAGCAGTAAGTCAAAGCCTTGTCTATGTAAACCAGGTCAAAATGCAGTCAGCACTAAAAATACTAGTGATCATTAGTTACCACCCCCAATCACCAGAATTTGCCATGTCACTATACAAGTAATCATTGAAGTAAATGAAAATCTTGAAGAATTTTTTAAAATAATAAATCCTGCTCATGAGACATAAAATAAATCCTGCTCGTGAGGCACAAAATAAATTCTACTCATGAAACATACGTATAGATTAAACTAAAATTATTTCTTTGTTTTCTTATTTAAGAATGTTTTTTGATAATAAATCCTGCTCATGAGACATAAAATAAATCCTGCTCATGAGACATAAAATAAATCCTGCTCATGAGACATAAAATAAATCCTGCTCATGAGACATAAAATAAATCCTGCTCATGAGACATAAAATAAATCCTGCTCATGAGACATAAAATAAATCCTGCTCATGAGACATAAAATAAATCCTGCTCATGAGACATAAAATAAATCCTGCTCATGAGACATAAAATAAATCCTGCTCATGAGACATAAAATAAATCCTGCTCATGAGACATACGTATAGATTAAACTAAAATTATTTCTTTGTTTTCTTATTTAAGAATGTTTTTTGATAATAAATCCTGCTCATGAGACATAAAATAAATCCTGCTCATGAGACATAAAATAAATCCTGCTCATGAGACATAAAATAAATCCTGCTCATGAGACATAAAATAAATCCTGCTCATGAGACATAAAATAAATCCTGCTCATGAGACATAAAATAAATCCTGCTCATGAGACATAAAATAAATCCTGCTCATGAGACATAAAATAAATCCTGCTCATGAGACATAAAATAAATCCTGCTCATGAGACATAAAATAAATCCTGCTCATGAGACATAAAATAAATCCTGCTCATGAGACATACGTATAGATTAAACTAAAATTATTTCTTTGTTTTCTTATTTAAGAATGTTTTTTGATAATAAATCCTGCTCATGAGACATAAAATAAATCCTGCTCATGAGACATAAAATAAATCCTGCTCATGAGACATAAAATAAATCCTGCTCATGAGACATAAAATAAATCCTGCTCATGAGACATAAAATAAATCCTGCTCATGAGACATACGTATAGATTAAACTAAAATTATTTCTTTGTTTTCTTATTTAAGAATGTTTTTTGATAATAAATCCTGCTCATGAGACATAAAATAAATCCTGCTCATGAGACATAAAATAAATCCTGCTCATGAGACATACGTATAGATTAAACTAAAATTATTTCTTTGTTTTCTTATTTAAGAATGTTTTTTGAAAATAAATCCTGCTCATGATACATAAAATAAATCCTGCTCATGAGACATACGTATAGATTAAACTAAAATTATTTCTTTGTTTTCTTATTTAAGAATGTTTTTTGATAATAAATCCTGCTCATGAGACATAAAATAAATCCTGCTCATGAGACATACGTATAGATTAAACTAAAATTATTTCTTTGTTTTCTTATTTAAGAATGTTTTTTGATAATAAATCCTGCTCATGAGACATAAAATAAATCCTGCTCATGAGACATAAAATAAATCCTGCTCATGAGACATACGTATAGATTAAACTAAAATTATTTCTTTGTTTTCTTATTTAAGAATGTGTTAAATTTTGCAGCTTTTTTTCTTTTCTTACTATTTTCTTTTAAATCAACCTAGACAGCACTGAATTTGCATAAAAATGAAAATGGCCTTGCCTATCTGTGAATGTTAAGAACTAGAAACTTACAAAAAATAGCTTAGATATTTCTAAGTGTTCATTACTTAATAACATAATACTCATAAAATAAAAATGATAGGATTATTTATGTATAGATCAGCACTTCTCTTTAGGGTCAGAGTATTATGTTACTGTATTCTTTTATAGTTAATATTTAGCATGAACTTTTAGTGTTCTACTTCAATTTAATATTTTATTTGTGATCTAATTCCATTGGTTAAAAAAAGATTCCAATACATTTCCTATGAAACAGTACAGCAATTGACAAAATCTGTAAAAAAAGCGGATCACAGAGCCTTGATATTTCTCCAACTCCTGATTGGTCTGTTAATGCTAATATCATGTTTTCCACTATGTCCACACAGTTAAAATTAATTTACTGCCAAAAATCTGTATGTGCTTCAAGCCTATCACATGACATACAACATTATAAATACCAAGCAACATTTTCAACTCTTCCTCTCTTTTGCCTTCTCTCACACACAAGATGTAATGTTAGAGAAATTACGTTTGTCCCTTAAGGGCAAATGCTATGAAACACACACACACACACACACACACACACACCTATGATATCTATTCATTCTTTCAAATACAAACAAACTTATTCAACTTCTAACAGAGATTTTCTTCAGTACCCAACAAGTCTATAACACCTTATCTGACATTTTTTTCATTGAGACCAAACTTTATTTCATGAACTGAAATCTTTGCAGCTCAGTTTAAATTACCTGAGTAAATTCATTCTTCAGTTTTCTATATTGTTGATATAAAAATATTTTGTTATTTCTAGAAAGCATATCATTGTTTTATATTTTGTCATTGATGACCTTGTGCCATACCCAAAGTTAAAGGTTTGCAGAGAAGTTTATATTCACCCAGCCAAGACAAATAATACCTTCTGATATATACATATTTTTCCTAATAACCTATACCTTCGCAACATACTGAATGAACAAAATACATGTTAAGCTGAGCAGCTGCTAATAAAGGTGTGTATAATTGGATAATAATTGAAGCAATGATTCAGGAAGGGAAAGAACTCACTTGGCATAGGCTTTTTCCAAGAGGGCAGCCCAGAATTCATTTGGTTGCTCCCGATTTTTGCAGTAAATAAGTCCATGGTTAGTTGTAGGCAGAAAATCGTCAATTACAACATCAACCCATTTTCCAAACCACCAAAAATTAAAATGGAAAATTCCTTAAAATAAAAAATAAAAATGGAAAATTAATTTTAAAAAGTTAAAGGGAGAAGTGCCTTTAAAAATAATAAAGAGGAAAATGACTTTATAAATAAAGTGGAAAATATTTTGAAAGTTTTAAAAATTAAATTGAAAGTCAATTAAATTATGTTGAAGTTAAATATTAGGTTGTCACACATGAAATGACGCATTTTTTAGTTGGTTATTGATCCAATCATCTAATGAAGTAACCTCCTTAGTATATAAATAAATCCGGACTTATTCCTGACTCTTTCTTTCCAGATAATTTTTCACTATTTACATTATTTGGACTATTGTCCTCATCTTTATTGCCATATTTATTACATTTCGGCTGTTGTACACTCCGGCCTTCTTCAGGTGGTTGGAATGTCAAACTGAACCCTTTATTTCGTTCACTGGGGAAGACTGTTCTAGTTCCACATGCCATGTTTAATGGATGTCAGTTATCAGTTATCTCTTGTTAATTTTCCTCGCGAAAATAAGGGGTTCAGTTTGACATTCCAACCACCTGAAGAAGGCCGGAGTGTACAATGGCTGAAAAGTTGTAATAAATATGGCGATAAAGATGAGGACAATAGTTCGAATAATGTAAATAGTGTACATAATACCTCATCTCAGAAATATAATTTTTCTTTCAATATATATATAGCCCAATGAAAATGATTTCAATGAAACAATGTTGAGTAATCTTACTGTATGAGTACAAACTGGGAAAAAGAAACATTTTTGCATCGAATCATTGCATGCGATGAGAAATGGATGCTCTTTGACAACAGTAAAAGAGTAGGCCAGTGGTTAGATGCAAGTGGATCACCAAAACAATACCCAAAACATCCACTGTACCCTAAAAAAGTTAATGGTTACTGTATGATGGACTTTCAAAGGGGTTATTCATTCTTACCTCTATGGAAAACAATAACCGCAACTTTGTATTGTGGAGAAATTGAGTGCATGCACAAAAAATTGAAGAAACATCCTAGACTTGTGAAGAGGGATGGCCCAATTTCGCTGCATGACAACACATGGCCACATGCTTCTGTTATAGACAAGCATATGGTTGCAAGACAGAAATATGACAACAGCAGAAATAGATTTACGTGATTTATTTCAATAGGAACGTGTGGTTTTGGGACAGCTACCTTATACAGTGTAACCCGGATATAAGAGAGTTGTCGGGACCGGAGAAGAAGTCTCTTTATATCCGGGTTTGGTTTATTATATATACATTAACACAGGCTCTAATTTGGGACCAGAGAAAATCTCTCTTATATCCGGGTCTCATATCCGGGTAACACTGTAGTATAGTTCATAAGCCGGATGCCGATCTGGGTTGATCTCTCATAGTGGTTCCCACTGGTTGGCGTGGCGTTCCTCCTGCTTACTGCTGCTGACTGCTCAGACTGGCCGTGACAGATCTCTTCCCCGGCCTCCCGTTGACTGCCTTGTACTTTCCCGTGTGACCCTTTTTATGGCGTTTTTTATGGCTTAACGGGCTCGAAAAATGACGCGAGTATAATTAGGAGGGAAGCATTTTTATTGGTCGAAAAATAGAAGCACTTTGAAATATTATATTATTTTTCGACCGGAACTCGTGCATCGGGCCTATGCATAAATGACGATAATGGTCATTTTGTGACAGGGCCTTGTCCCGTTCACATCCAACTCTTGCTCTTGAGTATGTTAGTTTATTTGCCTGCAAATCAGCCGAGATATGTCTTATTTTATTTCATAACACTTCTCAATCAGCTATCCAAAAGCTGCATAGCCTGAATTGTGAGATTTTACCTCATCCTCCATATTCACCCGATATCTCTTCTACTGATTATCACTTGTTTAAGCATTTTGAGCTTTTCATATGCAATAAAACATTCTCCAATAAGGAAGAGGTAATCAAAGCATTTGAACTGTTTATCACATCAAAGGATGAGAAGTTTTTTAAAGATGGGATCAAGAATTAAGAGGTACATTGGAGAACAGTAATTCATCAACATGGTGGCTATTTCAACTAAATAAATTAGTTATTAAAATAAATTCATTTCCTATATAGTGCATCATTTCATGTGTGATAACTTAATATTTCTCAGTAAAGCCTACTTATTCTATCAAATAGAAAAGTACCCATATTTCATATACAGTTGCCATATGGAAACATTTTAGAATGATTTTTTTGTATTGCTATAGAGTCATAACATCCTCACTAGTTGGAATGTAAATTTAAAATTTAGGAATAAAATACCAAGTAATTAATATATTTTAATAATGCAGATTATTTTTTTCAGTTTGTCTGGATTGATAGATCTGGCAGGTGATTATAAGTTGAATTTTAATCCGAAATTTTCATTGTATAATGCTTGATCTGTTTGATTAATATTCACCATTGAATTAAGAGCATTGACAAGGAAAGAGATAATGTTGAAAAATATCTTTGTGTAACGTAAATTAATTTTAAATTTGTTGTAAATTCAAATCTATTTGCTACAGACATATTGATGTACCTATGTACAGCTTTTAAATAGAGAATTTTAGGAATTTACTTGCACATTACTACACTTTCATTTGATTTGTTGGGCAATGTCCATAACTTCTGTAACCTTTCTATTTCATCTTTTAAAGAAATGATTGAATAGTTCAATGGAGCAAAGAAAAGGGACTTGGCCCTTGCAATATGGGTATCATTGCTAGTATTAAATAAAGCATAGAAAATTGACTAAGCACAAAAAACATCTCATTTGTTTTCAATGATAAAATGATTGCTTTTTTTCTTTAGATAATGTCAATAAGGATAAATAGATCCATTATTAAACAAAAAAAAACAAACTTACATTTATGAACAAAATAAATATTTAAGAAATGATTATTTGGATTTATTAAATTTTCAATATAGACTATTGTAGCAGATGCTATAGCTGGTTCCACCAGATGCACATGCATCGAAAACCCTATTAGCAACAATCCCTGCTACACTATTAAAAATGTCTACATTGTTTACTTCTATTTATTCCTATGCTGTGATGTAAATGCTAAGTTGGTCACCACTTTCAGAGCAGTAAAAGTATTATTTGAATAATTATGCATTTTAAATATAAAAGACGTTGACAAAACAATTGCTTCTTTATAAGGATCACAAAAGACCAGACTACAGATGAAGGAGTTATTTTTTTAAATTTAATTTTTGAAGATGAATATGAAACTTAGTTACTGCCATTAAGCAAGAACTGCTAAGCTTGCCAAGATATAATACACATGCTGGTAGACATAAATGCCTACATTTATTTGATGCAACATTTCTATGTAATATTTGTGCGTGCACACACACACACACATAAAACAAATTGTATATATTAATTTTCAGGGTTCTGACCAGCCCCCAGCCCCAGAGACACAAAATCAATTTTATACATTGAGTTTCAGGGTTTTGACCTAGTACATACAAAACCAATTTTATATATTAATTTGATGGTTTTTGATCAGGCATACACACACACAAAAAAAAAAAAAAAAAGTTTGAGCTTTATATATCAGGTATACACTTGATGAAAAAAAAAAAAAAAAAAGCCTTGCTATTCTCAAAATAACCAAGAGTTGTTTGAAATAATAAATTTATTCTATTTGTTTACTTTTGTTGTTAGCATAACTTGGCTGATTTCTGTCTGAATTTCTGGGATAAAGAGTTAACATTATTTACACTCAAGCTGTTGTCCTTGTTTTTGTTATTATCACATTTCAGCTATTGTCCTCCTGCCTGTATCAGGTGCTTGTTACTCTTGATAACCCTTAGGCAAGAACATTTTATTTAATCTATGTGGTAGATTGTTCTCATTCCACTGTTCATGTTTAAAGATTTCATCTTGTTCTCATTTAGTATGTCTCAGTTATTACTTGCCCTGTTTATACTGAATTTATGCCTGTTCTACCTGGCAGCAGCAGATAGAATAGTTTTAAGGCTCCAAGTTCTAGACTCATGATTGTCTCACGGGACAATAGATTAGTTGGATTAAAGCATTGGTTCGTAAATTTGGTGCTACATTTGGGCTGGGTAGTACAAACTGAATAAAATCGTAAAAGTATGATATTTATAAATTTAAATTGAATAAAATCCTCTGAGTAGAAAATAAAGCAAGTTAAATCACTAAAGTATATGAATATGAAATTGATGTAATGGAATAACCAGTCACCCCCCCATGAATGATTACAGGTAGTAAGTACCTATAAAGTCAACTGTCGACGAGAGACTGGAGCAAGAGTGAGACGACGCAAATACGTCTGACCTTCCAATTAGTGGCACTCACTACTAGATTGACCTGTGTGTATAACTGTACCATATTTCATATTGTACTGGTTGTGTACACTAAACCTTTCTTCTATTATCCACCTGATGTTAAGTTTTTATTCCCTTAGCACGGAATATAACAGAAATTTAAACAGAGTAAAATACCTCTGAAGCATCCTGGCTTGGCATATTAAGTTAACAGTGTATTCTGAGGCTAGAGTGCCAGATAATTACTTTCAACAGGTTGAAAACTTCTGAGCTGCCAAGACATCACCACTTTGAAAAAGATATTTTTGTTTTCTTATTCTTCACCTCTTGACTTTCTTGGGACTGGAGGTACACATCCTGAATGAACATGGCACATAGAAGAAGGAAACGGAGCGAGCAATAACTGAACAGTACTAAATAAGAACTAGACGAAATATCCCTAGACAGGGACAGTGGGATGAGAACAATCTAACACCATAGATTAAATAAAGGGTTCAGTTTGAAATTCCTTGAAGATTACCTGGATCAACAAGCACCTGATGAAAATGTTTTGATAACAACAACAAAGATGAGGAGAGATGATAGTCCAAGTGTAAATATAAATAATCTTGGTTGAGGCAATCAACAGCAAATTGAAACAGAATAGGGTAAAAGAAACAGAAGAGTTACTATATTTGCCAGCCTATTGGACAGACCCCCACCAAAAAAAATGTACCAAAAAATTACCCTGCTGCTAATAAAGCAGTATCATGTACGAGAGGAACATGAAGACCCCAAAAAAGTGGGGTCTACTAAGAATCTTAGCTCTGAAACTAGGATTTCTGAAAGTGAACAAACTTGATATAAAAAAATAAAAATATCCCTGAAAAATTCAAACGGGGAAAAAGAAACTAAGAAATTTATGGAATTACAGAATATTTTGCTGCTTGTTTTGTAGAAATACCAGATTTTACAGAAATATTTGCTTTGTCTGGGATATTGCTGTTTGTTTTGTGTGTTTTTGTTGATATGCAAGAATTAGAGTTTACTTTTTCATTTACCAACGAGTACCATATTTCTGGTTTTTTACCTATGACTATATGTACCAGTGTCCAATGATACCAGCAGATTTCTTTGTAGTTTTTATGAATTTACTGTATATGCAGATGTTGCTCCCTGAAAACAACTAAAACAATTTTCAATAAATGCTGGATGAAATGTATTAAAATTCTTCTTTTCCAAAAAATGTCCTAGTAATTAAACCTTACCTCACTTCTATTAAAAAAAAAAAAAAAAAAAAAAAAAAAAGTACCAGTAGTATAATTTGTGCTAATACTGTAAGTGTTTCTTCATAGTTAGTCAAAATGTCACATAAAGATCATAATATTTTTGGTTATAATGTGTGCATTTTTTTTCCCCTAACTATTCCATGCTAAAATCCAAGTGCATCCAATGTGTGGGTATGTTCAATAGGCCAGCAAATATGTTAATTTAGTCAAACAATTCTTAGAATGATAATGACTCATCTCAATTTTCTAGAAGTGTTGTTATCTTTATTCTCAGTAAGATTACAGAAGATAGGTAGTAAGATATCTTGCAATGTTAAATTTGATCGATCAGGAAATGTAAGAAACACACACAAATATTAAATACACAGGAACAAGTGTATAGATATCTATACATGGCTGAGTGGTTAGAATGTTTGCTTTCTGACTATGAGACCTGGGTTCAAATCTCACCGTACTCGATTTGTCAAGAGGGTGATTCTTGATGTTATCAGTCTGAGGGAGGTGATCTCAGTGCGCGGCATCTATAAACAGTGACTGAAAAACCATACCACAGGTTGACCAAAGCCTTGTGAGGGAAATTGGGCAGACAGAACACTTTGAGAGCTGTTGATAGCTGTGCTAGCACAAAGTCACAAGTCATCATGGCCAAGGGTTTGAGTGTGCTGGTCTTGTTCAGACAGTTGATCAAGCTAGATAACGTGCTCTCTCTCCCAGAAACTATAATTAATGTCTGCTCAGCATAGTTGCAGTATTAACCGCAGATGGTGTGTTGAAAAAGCACAAATGTGCCTGAACAAGTGTCTGCAACAGGGATTGGCTAGCTGTTCTAGTAGATGGGCATCTTCGGATATGAGTGGCTAGCCACTATTATTATTATTATTATACATTATAAATATATATTTAGAATGTCCAAAAATATATAGCAAACAAAAATAAATTTTGTTACTTTCAGTAGATTCATTCAAGCCATTAAAATATTGTAATTTTTTTTAATTTATTGAGAACAAGTAAATGGTGGCATCAAATTTAATTGAGCCATTTTGAAAAATGGCTGTCTTACTCTAATTGTATGTTTGAGGATAAATAAATCATTTTGGTACTAGTAAAAATAAAATGTTCTGATGTAGCCACATACATGCATTATATATATATATATATATATATATATATATATATAATGATAAAAATATAGTTTTAAGGTAGGCTATATTTATAGGTAAAAGTGGTCAATATCAGAAATGAAGTGTATGTAAATATTAAAGTGGACACTGAGGTCAACACTGAGATGAAACAGTCTATTTCATTTCTTGAACGCAATGTCCTGAAGATTGCATTCAAGCATAAAACAGATTGCAGCTGCTCAGTACTGACATCAGTGTCCACTTTAATATATATATATCATCAGTCCATCATCATCATATATATATATATATATGATGATGATGGACTCTCCCATTGTTTTTGACATACGTGTGTCTTTCAGTTCAGTTTTTGTTTATGTCTCTTATGAGACAACAATCCTACATGGAATTATATATATATATATATATATATATATATATATATATATATATATCATTTTGTTTCAACACTTCTGGTGTCTTATCAAGTGATGATGTTGAATGTGGAATAAACTTTTAAAACCATTTATTCCACATTCAACATCACTTGATAAGTCACCAAAATGGCTATTTTTGTAGTGATTTTATAACATATTTATGTTATAATATTGAAATGAATGATTATATATATATATATATATATATATATATATATATATATATATATACACACACACACATACACAGATCTGATAAAAAATATCAGGACTTTTTTTTTTTACAATGATGTACAAGTCCCGAAGGTCACTCAAAATAGGGAGTTACAGAGTAAGAGGCACAGCCTATATATGGATATGTAGGGAAGATAACAGTTAACCCTAGATTTGAACATGTTAAGATTGTAGCATCCTCTTGGGAGCTGATTCCATAAAGCCGCAGTTCATAGGATGAAGCTGCTCAAATAGAAATTATATCTCACCAAAGGAATACAAAGGGAATGAAGCTGGTTCACTACAATGTGCGTGACATGGCGGGTCTTAGCCATGAAGGTCACAACTGGTGAAACTAGGGAGAGTAGTTCATCTGAGCCTTTTCCATGGAAATAACAATAGAACAGAAAGAGGCTTGTGACATTTTGTTTGTGAAGAAAGGGATTGTAGGGTGGAAAATAATTTATTACCAACCTAGATGCAGAGATGCTTTTGAACTCTGTCTAGAGTGAAAACAAAGACTACTCATGTGTGGCAGAAATACTTCTTTTTGATCTGATCTGGCTCTTATAAAAGGTAGAGGATAACAGGAGGTGCCAGGTACTTGCTGGAGCTGTACAGGGAAATGACCATTTTTTCCAGCATGTTTAGCAGTGGATCTGGGATGAATGTCAATAGGTACTCAAGGCACGGGACCTCCCTGAGGGAATATTTGTTCATTGTGATTGGTGAAAGTTTTGGGTCTGATCGGTGATGACTGGTGCTATTAAAAGAAAATAACAACATATCAGTTCTGCATTTAATCTCCATTGAAGTAGTCCCTTTCTGAAGCCACACACTTTATCCAGCGTCATTTCCATTGATGGAAGCATTCCTGAAACTCCTCTTTGGGATAGTGAGCAGCTGCCTTACCACATTCTCTTGGATTTCATGGTCTTGAAATCTTGTTCCTTTCAAGTGAGATTGGATTTTTGGAAAGAGAAAAAGGTTGCAAGGGTCAAGATCTGGGGGAATATGATGGTTGTCAAACCTGGATAATGTTGTGCTTGGCTAAAACCAGCTGCACAAGTTGTGCTGAGTGGGCATGTGTATTGTTATTTTTAGAGTTGTTACTCACCAGACATATGCAATTCTATCCTTTTCCAACAAAGAGGATCCTGCAAATGCTGCAACACAGCACAGTAGAACTTCTTGTTTACTGTCTGATCAGGTGGAGCACACTCATGATGAACAATGCCCTCATAGTCAAAGAAAACTGTCAACAGTGTCTTTACATTGGTTTTACTCATTCATGCTTTCTTTGGTCTCAGAGAGTTTGGGGTATTCCCCTGCGAAGAATGAGTCTTGGTTTTGGGGGCATAGCTATAAATGATTTGTCACCCGTTTTAACCATTTTCAAAAAAAATTTCGTTTTGTGAGTTAGAAATCAATGGTTTTTATATAGAGATAGATATTACAGAAAATATATTTTGAGAGGAAAATAAAAGTTCACCCAGGAACTTCTTACCTGCATAATTTTCATTGAAATGCTGATCATGTGGGACGATCTTAGCAAATTGTTTTTTATCAAATGTAGCTAATGTTGATGTAGCAGCAATAAACCAACAGTTTCCTGGAATTAAGGAAAAACATTTTTTAGTCTTAGAAGTTATGACTTATCTTTAAGCAACTAAACATTAACTAACTTCTTGTTATTGAGTTATGTTTCCAAGTAAACTTACAATTTGTAAAATGATCATTTGAATTAAGAGAAAATCTTGAATTTTAGAAGTTATGATTCAACTCTACTTATTTGGAAGTAAATGGTATTGTTGAAATTAGTTGCTTTCTTATAAGGAAACATTCAACATTCAGTGACTAAATAGTTAGCATTATTGTAGTTTGCTCTCATTTAATCTGCTCTTTTAATTTAATTAATTTTATTTTATTTTTATTATCTGTTCAGCTACTCTTTTAATCCAGTTTTACCTTCCACCAGCATGGCTGATGCTAAGCTCCAAGAGAGTGACTCAGTGTGTCTTCATGGACTAAGGTTTTTTACTGACATGAAGTGGAAAATTATATTGAATCAATTGCTAGGTCTGCAGCAAAGGAAAGTTGGTTCACTATGTAGTGCTAGACAATTTTTCTTGCCAGAATATACCTTACATATTTATAAGTCTATCATTTGGCCTTGCCTTGAATATTGCTGCCCCATATTGTCTGGTGCTCCTGCTATATATTTAGAGATTCTTGATAACACACAAAGAAGAATCTGCAATGTTATTGGTACTGATCTGGCTTCTCAGCTTCAGGCACATTCCCACCACTGTAATGTAGCTTCCCTGTGCCTTTTCCATAAATACTTTCACGGTAATTGTTCTGATGAACTTTCCTCTATGGTACCTAAACTCTATGAACAAGGAAGACAAAATTTAATTTTTCTTCTAAAACATGATGGAATTAGTATACATACCAAGTTTTCCTTGATCCAAGTCGTGGTGTGTGGCACCTTTGACAATAAAACTTGGTTTTCCATGTTTCACAATATCCTTATTAAGAGAAGAAAAAAAAAGAATGTTTATTTAATTTGCTCTTATATCATAACAAGAAGAGATTAAATATTAAAACATCAATTTTCTCAAATTGTAGCTACAAATTATTATCTTGATTATATGATTACAATGGGAATGGTGCAAACTCTATTGATCAAAACTGAATTAAAATAGTGAGTTTTTTTCTCTTTTGTTCTTAAACACGAGTAGACAGAATAAAAGGAAGGCAAATTCATTCTTTAATTTTGGTCATTTCTGCCTGTCTTAACCATAGGCATTCACATATAAAATGCAATGTGTGTGCATGGGAATATATATATAAATATTCCATAATGGATAATTTTTTCACATTCTAATGAACGCTCAGCACGTTGTCAACCATTCTGCATTTAAGAGCCTAATTAAAAAAAATTATGGTAGTGGATAACACACAACTTTGTATAAATACTAATGAACAACATAGTTTTATACCACTTGTACCCCAGAAGATGATCTTGGAAGAAGATCGAAAGTACCTGGGAAATTAAAATGAAAGAAATTTAAACAGCTATAGCACATTTCTCTCATTCTTTAACATCAATACACGGAAGGTCATTCGTGAGTATGAACTGGTTTTGTTAAAGATTAGCAGACAGAATGTCTGTAATTTATTCAATCAGACATGCCTAAAAGAGAATTTGCTGCCTAATATATATATAATAACAATAGCTGGCCAATCATATTTGAGGATACCCGTCTACTAGTTCGGCTAGCCAATCCCTATTGCAGAGGCTTGCTCAAGCACATTTGTGTTTGTTCAACACCCACAGAGCGAACCTATGGATTATACTGTAATTATGCTGAGCAGACCTTAGTTATAGTTTCTAGGAGAGAGCATGTTATCTAGAATGATCAGCAATCTGAACAACACCAGCACACTCAAACCCTCAGTCACGATGACTTGTGACTTTGTGCTAGCACAGTTATCAATGGCCCCAAGTGTTCTATCTAATTTCACATACAAGGCTTGGATCAACCTGTGGTATGGCTTTTAGGCACTTTCCAAAGGAGCCACACACTGGGATCATTTAACAATGTTTGTGTGCAATTCGGAATCCTAATGCTACAATACAGGCTAGACACCAGCATCAGTTTACAATTAATGTACATGCTGGAACTGTAGGTGACTGACTGGCAGTTGGTTGTATAAATTTGTTATTCCATCTCTTCCAAATGTTGCCTTGTCCATAAGCAAGACTGAAGAGACAAACAACAAATCGGCAGTTTGTGCAATAAACCATCAGCAAAAGTTTTCCTGCTCATGTTATAAATATCCTGGCATTGTCAACTGGAACACTTCTCAGTTAACTCACTACTGCACATGTTAAATGTTGAAGACAGACTAGTTTACACAAATGTACATGAATGACAAATGTAACCTAGTCTACAAGGCAACACAATACTGTCTACTGTAAACTTTCTTTAAACTTTTAAAGTTTTTATGGACTTTTGTCCTTGTTTTGGTGTGAGGAACCTGCCCTCAAAGTGTGTGAAAGTATTTTTGATACACCCTATATATATATATATATATATATATATATATATATTTATTACAGTTTACTATGGGCACTAATGTCAACACCAACTGGCAAAGGTCAGTTTCATGCATGAATGTAGTCGTCAGATCATGTTTGTTGTGTTTCCATTCACGTATTTATATTCACATATGCTCAAACTCTGATATTGAGCACTTTTACTTTTTTTATATATATATATATATATATATATATATATATATATATATATATATATATAGAGAGAGAGAGAGAGAGAGAGAGAGAGATAGATAATGATAAAAATATAGTTTTAAGGTATGCTATGTTTATGGGTAAAAGTGCTCAATATCAGAGTTTGAGCATATGTGAATATAAATACGTGAATGGAAACACAACAAACATGATCTGACGACTACATTCATGCATGAAACTGACCTTTCCCAGTTGGTGTTGACATTAGTGCCCATAGTAAACTGTAATAAATATATATATATATATATATATATATATATATATATATATATACTGAGTGGCAAGTCTGAATGCAATCTTCAGGCCTAAAGATTGTGTTCAAGCTTCAAACAGACTTGGTGATAGTAGTTGTGGCTCTCGGGGGCACAGTCCTTGGTTAAAGGACCTTGAATGAGTTCCACCACAGAATACGTGAATGAGTGGTGCTATGTCGAGTTTAATTCATTACCTCTTCATCACCGGGGCCCGTGGTACAGTTGGTATGACATTTGCTTAACGTAACTGTCCGGGTTTCAATTCCTGGTAGTGATGAGTCCCAAATATAGGACGAAACGGCCGCCCAGTGCTTTCTGCTGAGGTTTCTTCTAAAAAACTCGATGAATTATGATTATCTCAAATCCTCCTAATAATTTCTTATATATATATATATATATATATATATATATATATATATATATATCTATCTCACAGTGGATAAAGGCGTTAGTTAGATCCAGTGACAGGACCCAAAGAGTGTGAGTTCAATACCTGGTTAAGGCAGTGGAGAACTTTCAGAGGGGAATTAATAGGAGATAACTGATAACTGACATCCATTAGACATCGCACGTGAAACTAGAACAGTCTACCCCAGCAAGCGAAATAAAGGGTTCAGTTCGACATTCCAACTACCTGAAGAAGGCTGGAGTGTACAACAGCCGAAACGTTGTGATAAATATGGCAACAAAGATGAGGTCGATAGTCCAAACAATGTAACTACCCCCTATATATATATATATATATATATATATATATATATATATATATATATATATATATATATATATATATATAATTAGTATAGACCAACTAACTGGTTAAAAGGAAAGCACAAAAACAAACCCAACATATACAAAGCCTGACAGTGCTCAGTGCTTATGGTATAAAGAAACCCAAAATGGGAAACCAAACTAAGACAGAGCTGTATTAATAACAATTAGAAATACACCCAGAAATGTTGACCTAAAACCATTGCTTTGAGTTTTGTATTATAACCATGATCAGGCAGTTACAATCCGGTTATAATTGCCTGATGATTAGGATTTGGCATGGATTACAGTTACAGGTCAGCATCTCTGGACATATTTCTGGTTGTTTATATATGATTAAAAAATATAGTTTTAAGGTATGCTATATTTATAAGTAAAATGCTCAATATCAGTGTGTGTAAAAATAAAAAACGAACATTAAGATCAACATTGATTCTTCTGATAACGATGCCAATTTAATGGCAAAACATGTCAAAGTAGTCATGCATACGCACATAAACATATATATATATATGTATATATATATATATATATATATATATATATGACATTTATTATCCAAATTTGTTTAAAAATTTTTCATTTATATTTTCTACAGTTTAAACCATTTTCTGGAGAAAATTTTAACAAATTGTCTAACGTTTTCAGCTTTCTCTTTTATATGCCATTATGAAAGAATTTTATTTTTATAGGATTGTGTATGTATATATATTGTATTTTCTTTGGTAGTTTTCTAGTTATGCCTTCACACCTTGGTGAGTGTCATGCTGGCTTTTTAAGTATCATGTCTTCATGTGTCAGTAGGTGTCATGACAGGGGTTTTTTTTTTGGTTTTTTTTTAAGTATCACATTTTTATGCTCCTGTTTGTGGTGTCATGTCATGTTTTTTTTATTAGGTGACAAATATATTTAGCATGTCTGCTCCTAAATTAAATTAATATTGGGTTGGTTGTTCTCTATGGTTAACATTTCTAGTATTTGTAGTCAATTTTACAGTTTGTTATTTTGTGTTATTTATAAGGATTTGTCAGATTTCTTGTGTTTTGTTGTTCCGATTATTGATACATAATTTAGTTGAATGATTATTGACTAAAAGTCATGCATTTGTCTATAACACTTATTAGAGAGCATTCAGAGACTACACTCTGATCTTAGGAAGAGCACACATAGATTAAATTGATCCTGTATTTACTCATCCTTACACGGGAATGAGATAACACAAAGCCTTTATAATATGGGAGATCCTGTGCAGACATGGGTTCAAGGGCATAATTGTACAATCTCTACATGGGATACCAGCTTCAGTCACTTTCTCATCAACAGAATGTATCAACCCAGTGTCTTTTCTATAAATACTTTCATGGTAATTGTTCTGATGAACTTTGCTCTGTGGTACCTAGACTTTATGAATTTAAGTGCAACACCAGACTGGCAACAAGGTTTCATCATTTTACAGTTGAATTGGCAAGATGTAACCGTAAGTTCTTTGCCAACAGTTTTTCTCACACTTCTCGCCTGTGGAACTCTTTCGGCTTCCCAGTCAATTTTGATATTCAAAAATTTAAATGCAATGTCAATCGTTATCTGCCGTTTTCTTGATTCTTCTTCTTTTATTGTTTTCGCACCTTAATAATACTTTTTCTCTTTCTTATTCTTTCACACTTAGTAACCTCTTGTGTCTTAGTGACTTTATTGCATTGCTTGAAGTTAAATGATTAACCCTCCCACCCAATATGTTACACAGGCATTAGAATAGTCAACCTTACCTCTTTTATGCAAGGAGGGAGATCTTGACATAGGGCTTGGGTCCCCAGGACTTTGTTTGCCTCATGTTATGCTGAGTATTGCTCACAAACAAAAACACTACCATGCCCCACTCCAAAATGAAAATATATACAGAGACAAAGAAATTACTGCACTAAACCCAGCCCAAAAGCTGAATAGCAGTTTTCTGATCCTAAGAAAATGTGTCAGTGATTAACACAGTGATTCTCAACCACCATACCAATGCTTTCAAGTGTGCTATGAAATATTGTCATGGCATACATATATATATATGAGTGGAAGTAGGAATGGTGAAGTATTAGTCTTTGAATAAATGAATAAATATTAAACTTTTAACCCACATTAGCTTTATCAGTTTTATTGCAATTTTCTACTTCTTATATGAATTAGGCTTTTCAACCCTAAATAACATCAAAAATAAGAAGCCATAATGACTACACTCAACTGAAGAAGAAATGAGTCTGCTTAAAAACAGGTTTCACACTATGCTGAACAAATAGTTGAATAGAAACAGTGAAATAAAGCAAGTTCATATTTGTGTGTGTATACTTAAAAAATTTATGGTTTTATTTCATAACATTTAAATGTATACCATTTTAAAAATTTTTCTAAGTTTGCTGTGATATTTTCATTTGCTCCTAGGTGTGCCATTTCTTAAAAAAGTTTGAGAAACACTAGATTAATGCTTTTGACCAAGTCAGAATGCACAGATATTCTGATTCTGGGCAAAAGTGCCGATCCATTTTAAATCTGTCATTTTTAACAGCTACTATGCTGGCATAAAACAATGCAAAGAAATTCATTAAGGAACCATTTTTTAAAACTTTTTTTTTCATTTAAAATGGAACAGTATTAAATACATTACAAAATGTCCTTTTCATATCAACTATAAGTGCAATACAGTCAGGAAATAAAAGATATACTTATATTATTTACAGTTGGATTAATGATCTCTGTTGTTATTACCACAATGTTTCAACTATTGTACTCTCCAACTTTCTTCATGTATCTGTCAATCTGGGTAGCTTTCAGGAAATTTTGAATTGAACCTTTTATTAAATTTGCAGATTGTTCTTGTCTTGCTGTCTATGTCTAGAGATATCTCATCTTGTTTCATTTTACAAATGCTCAGTCATTGATCATCCTGTTTTTATTAAGTCTGAGACTGTACAGACTCAGTGGAAACAGGACAATCAATAACTGAGTATTTATAAAAAGAACAATATGCGATATCTTCAGACATACACAGTATAACAACAATCTATCCTTGCAGATTGAATAAAGGGTTCAAAATTTTCTGAAGGTTACCCATGGAAACAGTAAATGGCCGAAGAAGACTAGAAAGCACAATGTTGTGATAATAACTGCGATGAGGACATTGGTCACACTGTAGGTAAAGGATAATAACTCCTTATTCCAGAAATTCAGATCAAGATAAAAGTTATAGATATAAAAATTTCAAACTATCCCCTGTCATATACACATATTTGCATGTGCACACACCCACATATTTTAAATCAGTTCCAATTGAATTAATTTATTTTGGGGTGGGATTATTTTTTTTTATCAGTTTTCAATCTACTTTAACTTTCCTTATTTTTTTTTTTTCCTATGTATGCATGCATGTACAAATAAAAACAACTGACCTCATTTTCTTTAGACTAAAAATATGAAGTGGGAACACTTATATTTTTTATAAAAATATCTATTGTAGATTAAGATGAAACAAGTTTTGTTATCTCCCATATCTTACTCTTAGAAAAACCGACATGAAATTGTTTGACAATAAAAATAATAAATAAACTATTAAATCTACCCACAATTTTTATTTTTTTGAATGCATATATTTGGAGTTAGATTGGTTATTTTACTGGCACATCAACCCAAAGGGTCATTTCATACCAAATCAGGTATCTTTAAGGTTTGTTTTTATTTTGTGTTTATTTTGCGGACAAATACTTTTATAAGACATTATTATATAAGGGTGTAGATGTAATTTGGTTTTAGTAGCACTTTGTATCCATCTCTTTATTTGGTTTCCTTTTTATATTTTGGATACGCAATAGGATAACTATTAATTATAAGAAGACAGAATGCATAGTTGTCAGTTCAAGTTGTGAGCTACATATTTGTGGACATCCAAATCAAGCAGGTATGGGAAGTTAACTATCTGGATAGTGCAGTAACATGGCAAAAGTGTGAAACAGAAATTCAAAGGTGTATAGCAATAATGAAAGATGCTTTCAAGGAACTAAGTGAAGTATTGCGATATAAGAAAATGTCTTGAAAACAAAGAAAAGACTGCTGAGCTGTTATGTGATATGTAATCTTCTATATGGCAGTGTAGGCTGGACAGTCTCCTAACAGATAAAGAGATATAAAGTGACAGAGATGTAGTTCTACTGACAAATGCTGAGAATACCATGGACAGAACATATGGTCAATGAGGAAAAAAGATAGCCAAAGTTTTTAAGATACATAATGAGGAAAGGGGCCTGGAGAACATATTCACAGGACATATTGAAATCAAGAGAAGCAGTGGGGGGTGGTGGTAAAAAAACAAGTAACTTACTTAACCAATTGCTGTGAATAACTGGCAAAAAAGGCAGAGGGATGCTAAAATGGTAAAAAATTACTTTGAGCAATAAAAAAAAGGAAATTGTGGAGAGCCATAATCATCTACATCCTACATCAAAGTAGTGGCAGTAATTATAAAAGAAAGACATTGTCCAAGAAATTTTCTCCTATATTCTTATGTTCTCTTTCCAGTGACCAAAAAGTGACAAAACTTTTCCAGCAAAGCAACTTGGAAGCATTAACATGTTGACTCCTGAGATCGGACCACTTGTGATACAATATCTTTGGGTATTTGAGTAAATTTGATTATTTCAGAACTGCCTGCATCAGAGAACAAATCAGCAGTGATTAGCAGAAAATGGCCAGTATAAAGCTGCTCATGTGAATGGCTTTATACGACTTACATTTTAAGCTGTATAATTCCTCAGAGCATTTATTTGCCAATCCTTTTAGCCGGTACATTGTCCCATAAAAAACAAACGATACCTTAATACAGATTCACTTACCATTTTTCTTTCCATACCTCCTTTATATGACACAGAAAGAATGATATTTGATATTGCTTTGTTCTTCTGATGATATTCATCAAAATATTTGATATTTCCAACAGATTAAAATGGCGTATATTGTTTATCTGAAAATTATGAAGTACAATTCTTTTCTCAAGTTAGAGACAAATCTCACTTACCCAGCCATTTCCACAAATTAAAATAGCATACGTTTTATCCAGACAAGACGGGTGGTAAACAAATGACTTTTGTATGTCCTCTTCATAAAATGGGACAAACACATGTTACCTGTCTATTAAGATATCTAACGGTTAAACTAATTGTTAAAATAAAAAGTTGTTTACTATAAGCATAGTTGTAGAATAAATTATTCAACTTTGAAATAGAATAGAACCAAAAAATACATTAATATATTTTACAGGAAGGTGCTGAAAAATTCTTGACCTAACCAAGAAGGAAAGGATTTAGTCATGGAATACATTCATAGTTCAACATACTTGGTATATTGTTCCTCAAGCTTCTTTAACTCTTAAAATGAAGAGAATTCTGATATTTGCTCATTGACATACGGCTCTATTGCTGCATTTTTTTATCCAATAAAATGCTCGAGAGCCACTTTAGGGAGAGGATTACTAAATGAGGTGTGTGATATGAATGTAAGGAGGTAGTAGGAAGTGAAGATTATGAGAGTAAGGGGGATACACAATAATTGATCCCATCTGATTGACCTATGGCGGCTACCACATTTTAATCCATGGAAAATTTCCTTCTTCTCAAACTCCTTTTAAGGTTTAGAAACCGGAAATAGATTCAGCATGATTTAATGAATATAGTGAGTAACCTATCTTGCCAACCCTGTGAACAGTAGCATAATCCTACAAAAAACAACAACATATTTCTGCAGATTCCCTGACTGATTTTCTTTCAATGCTTCATCATCTTCTGCTTCCTTTTATCATGTTCTTTTATTCTCCTCTCTCCTCAACGTTTTTCTCAGTTTCTTTCACTAACTCCTTGAGTCTTAGTGGCTTTATCACCTTGTTTGGTCTTTTTGAAGAGAAGAATGAAAATACTCTTTGTCCCAAACAACCATGGGCATGACTCTTCCTGTTGACTTTTTGGTCTTGAATTTCTTAAGCCATGGAGCACCTGAGCACTGCTACTGCATGAACTGCTTTGTGTCCATATTATAGCAGTGTAAGCCTATTTCTTCAGCCGTGACAAGTCATTCCAAAAACATTATCATATTTGGAAATGCTGCAAATTGAACTTGAAGTTGTCCAAGTGATATTGTTTCTGGTTGGCATTCAAACATTTTGGTGCCTGCTTGGCTGATAGCTTTGGCATACCCAATTGATCATGAATTATAAATTCAACTTATTCCCTTGATATCTCTTTTGACCAAGATTTGATGATCAGCTAAAATTAGGTCATGAACATGATTAACAATTTCAGGAATTGACACTATTATCTTATGCCTCAACATCTCTACACTTTATAGTTGAAGCAGATTTGTCCTCCAATTTTTGCATCAGACACGCATGGATTTCTGTTAGAGTTTTCTTCTCTACATAGTTTAGTCAATGATTTGAAACAAGAAAAAGCATAAGTATCTTGCAAATTGGCATTTTAAAATGAAAATGAACATGCTTTCTTGTTAAAGCACCAAAATAACACAGATTTTGGAAAATTTATGAATTTTATACAAGTTTGATGAAAAAATACCACTTTAATATTCAAGAATATCAAAAGACTTTCTTGTGATGGATTTGATTAGTTGATTTTGTTTAGCAGTATATCAACTTTTATAGGTTATTTAATGCTGAAACCTAAATATTTTGAACACAGTTGTATGCCTTCGTGTTCAGATAAAATGTATTATTGGTCATTTTGCTATAAAATGTATTGTTGGTAATTTTACATAAATAGGTGCATTGTTGGTAATTTTACTATAAATCATTTGTATTGTTGATAATTCTACTATAAGTAGATGTATTGTTGGTGATTCTACTATAAATAGGTATTATTGGTAATTTTACTATTAATATGTATTGTTTGTAAATCTTTATATAAAAATGTATTTTATGCATTCATGGTGTTTTGTTTTTGTTTGTGGAGGGTTCAGTATTCGCCCATAGCTAGGACCCTAACAGGTACTACCAACTCAGGTCAGGGTGGACCTGGGGACAACAGCAATTAAGAGGTGGTTCCATGCCTTGCTGTTGGATGTAGTTTATTGTCATACTCTAGATTTTCTTGTGATAGAAGAAAAACAAAAAATTGGCTTTACAATTACTTTGGCGTGACAAAAATATGCACACACACACACATTATATATATATATATATATATATATATATATATTTAGGCAGCATATTTTCATTCAAACTGGTTTGGTTAAATAATTTAGACATATGATGTTGATTAGTTTTCATTGTGATCCTTTCAAGTTCACGGATTAATTTTTTGGTAGCCTTAGAAAATCAATTTATGAATAATACCAATTACTTCCCTTTTACTGGAAAAAACAAAAAAAAACACATGAACTTTAAACTTTGAAATCTAGAACGCTGCATAAGCAGTAAAAACGAACAGTTGAAATGTTTTGAATTTACAGAAACACATATACATACTCACAGACAACATAACCCCCTGAAGATGGTCTCAGATAAGATTGAAAGTACTTGGGGGAAAATAGAAATCTATTTTAAAGAAAATTTTGGTATTTTTTTTTTAGTCACAGTAGATTGATTGATTGATTCATTTTATACGGCTTATCAACACTCTGCCGGTTATTTAAAGCAAGAAAATATTTTTAGATTGTAAGAATTTCTTTTTTGAGATAATGATTTAGTGATACAAGTCTTACTAATAAAACTAGAGAATAGGTTGATTCATACCTTTCCCAAGGGTATTTGTGTGTAAGTGAATATAATTAACCCAACTGGAACTCGGCTTTCCATTTAGCAATTCCTAGCCTTACTAGCATTATCCATTACATTATCCATTTGATGTACCAACTGTACATCAAAGCTTACAGCACCTGTTATTCCCAAGATGTTACCCACCTAGGCTCAAGCTTAGCTTCAGTGATTGTGTGAGAACCAATGTTTCAACACGATATAGCCATAAGTTATTTAGTCACAATAGAGTGACACCTAAAATATGTAGGAAATATTATTCATACCCTAGGTGTGTATAATATTGCCAGTACTCTGTGTATAACCAACCATGAAAATACTTTTATTAATTTTTAACTAGTATTTCTCTCCTCATAATTTTAGTTGCTTTTCAGTACAACTATACAGACCATCTGTCTATGACCATTAGTAAAAAAAAAAATGCAAGCCAGAAACAAGGCATAAGCTCTCAGTGAGATATGGACAGGCATCCATTTTGCTTTGGGAAGCCACTTTTTATTTTATAACAATTGTTTTCCTACTTGAGCTACAAGATGAAAAGTTACTAAAGATGAAAGAAATACTAGTCAAAAGGGAATTATGCTTGACAATGCTTTATCTAATAATAAAAATTGAAGATGATATTTATGAGAATATTTAATAAAAGCCATATTTATTTGCCATAATAGTATGAAGTTGTCCCAAATTCTTAGATTGAAAAAGTCAAATTTATAATGTGTCATATGGTTAAATTATGACTATATTTTTGTGGTTTTAGATACTAATCACTTCAAATACCTTGGTGTACAAATTAGTCATAACAAATTTAATATAGGAGATAAGGAAATTGAACTTAGAATAAGCTGTGCTAGAGTTAGTTTTTCCCAACATCACGAGTTGCCAAAAAACCAAAACACTAACCTAAAAATTAGAATCATTTTCTTAAATCACCTTTTGTCAGATCAAGACTTTCATAACTGATGCCATACATGCCGCCAAACTCATTCAGAAATATCTAAACTGTTAGCTGTATATACCACTTTCTCAGATGATTAAAAATGGCTTTGGATGAATGAGGCCTGTAGGCTCTTTTAGAGAGAACCATCCTTCTTTGAACCTTATGAACTGGTGCTACAGAATAACAAACAAAAACTGTATCAAATAACAGAAACCACTTTCAACAACTAAAATAGATATTACATGTAACTTGAAGAGAAAATAATGACATAATCAAGATGTTGATGTTCCACACTACCTTAAACAAAAGGTAGGAAGGAAATCTCCATCAATACAGGAAAGAGCAATAACAGTTACTGAACTTGAGAAACCTATTTCCCTGAAAAATTGTTTTAATAGAAAGATTTTATAAGTTCCAACCCAAAGTAGCACTGGCTGCTGTGTCAGGACTTCTGAATGTTTCTTTATAAGGAAACATCTAATATTACCATTACCAATTGGTAAGGCATAGTCTGATAAAGACACCAAGGGTGAAAGTTCAAATTTAGCTAGAAACTAGTTAAAAATTATTTCCAATCCATTGAGTAAGTAGTATCAACTGGTCGATGCAAAAATGCCATACATAAAAATGAAACAAAATAACCTAGTTCAAATGAATAATAAAAGCTTTATTCATAATCTTAGGTGCATTAATAAGGAAAACAATATGAATAAATGTCATATTTCCTGATTCCAATATGAAGTAGTGAGATATAAGTAGATTTTTCATAAGTGGGAGTGTAAGTAAAGTGTTTTTTTGTGACATCTAAAGAAATACATACAGAATGCAATAATTGTTTGTGTACTAAACATCATAAAAACCACAATTCAGTTTCAACTGAAGTAATACAAACTACTAAAATAAAAGAGGATTCTGTTGTTCAATACATCATTTCAAGTGAAAAAGATAAGTGTACCAAGAAAATAAGGTTGAAAAATGTATTTTCCCTTAATCACTAAAATATTAGGAACTGTATCACATTTCTTAATCATCATCGGTTAAAATACTGATATTGTCAGTTAAAATATTGAAAATGACTACATAAATGAAAAGGTAAACATTTTGGACTTTAATTATCAATACACTGAAAATTAAAATATTTTGAATATGACATTTTTTTTCATTCATCATTCAGTCAGTTATGTGCCGTGCATGATACATGCTTAGGCAATCATGAGTCTTTCGATACATGACTGATGAGGCAGATTTTTCCCCACAGTAGATTACCATTTCTTTCTGCGGCAGACCAGTTGCCATCCAAGACTATAGAACCCTGTCTATCCTGCTAATTGCCCATAGCTGGGGGGGGGGGGGGGGAGAAGAAGAGGATCCATACCTTTCCCAAGGATATTAGCATGTAAGCGAATGTAATGGATTTGACTGGAATTAGAACTTGGCTCTCTGATTACTCAATCCGAACCGCTATCCATTATGTAAAACCTGTTAACAACTGTTAGAGTAAACTGTGGATGCAGTTATCTCCCTTTCTAAAGAACTCTCTAAAAAGGGGTTAATTTTATACTTTCTGAATATTTTTTCTGTTGTAAGTCAGTTGGTGAATAAACCTGTACATCTCTCGTTCCATTCACCTTTCCTATATACTCCTTGTTGTTATAATAGTTCGACTTACCACTGTGATACAACAACAACCTTATTATAATTCACTATTTTTCAAAAACATACAAAAAAAAAAGTCAAAATTTTTAACTTCACTTCCAGTTAATGCCCTTCTATTGTTATGCAAAGATCTTAATGAAGGAAGGAAAAATAAAGGTTCTGTCAGATTATGACGGCCTCATATTCAAATGGAAAATGATTAAACTATAAATGCCATTGTGCTAAATAAGTGTAAACATTCTGTACAGACACACACACATACATATATATATTACAATTGCATATGTATATATGCTTGAAAGCATGGATGTGTACCTGCACCTATGTCTGTGTGTGTGTGTGTGTGTGTGTGTGTCATCCCAAATGGACAGAGAATTACCCCCTCACACCACCAAACATAATCAAAGACAAACAAGCATAAATAGATCCAATTTTAAAAAAGTAAACTAGTTTGTCTTATGTTCACAAAAGCATGAAACCCAGGATCACAAAGTCATAGCCATACAACTGAATATGTTAGCTCTATCACTGATATTGAGCACTTATAAGTACTGTGCATATAAAATAATATATATATATATATATATATATATATATATATATATAAATTCCCAAGAGGATAGAATCCAGGTAGAACTCAATGTCCAGGACAGAGTAAGAATATAATATAAAAGGCTCAAACACTAATATTCCATGGTTATAATTTATTACATTGGAATTGTAATCACGATCCAATTCATCAGACCTACAAATTCAAATAGAAATCGGATAATATTTTCTTTTGGTCTGATGAATTTGATCGCGATTCCGATTCCAATGTAATAAATTATAACCATGGAATATTAGCGTTTGAGCCTTTTATATTTATATATATATATATATATATATATATATATATATCTCACATTGAGTGCTAGTGTTAATAAAATAGTGCTCAATGTAAAATAACATTATATTAATAAATATACATTTTTTTCTTCATTGATAGCATGACTGAGTTTTATGTACAGTGCAATCTTCAGGTGCTGATTGAAAACTGACAATTATATAATTTAAATTTTAATATGTATACCAGACTATAGTAATAGTGGTGCAGTTCATATTGTTTATTGGGTTTGTTTAAAACATTATTCTATTTCCTTATACTTATTTTAATTTTTTTTTTAACAAAACCTGTAAATAATGGCGACTGGTGCACTATTACTATAGTCTGGTGTATAAAGTCACAATCTTTGTATATTTAATCTAATGTCTTAATCCATTTGCCTTGAAGATTAAAGTATTAGTTCATGAATTTGATAGAAGGATGCTGAGGATACCATGTACTGAACATGTGAGCAACAACAACGTTTTAGAGAAAATTAAAACAAAAAGGACAATTATACTTAACACCAGGAAGAGGCAGTTGAAATTTCTAGGGCACATAATGAGGAAAAAGGGGATGGAAAATCTGATACTCACAGGAAATATTTAGGACAACAGGGACAGAAGAAAATAATGCATAATAAGTGAGCTCGAGTAAATGGATGGGGGAACAAGGCTTAGGAGAAATAAAAAACAACAAAATTTATTTAGAGCTACAAGGGACAGTAAGTTGTGGAGAGCTATGATTGTCTATGTCCTGAAGGGACACAACACATAAAGAAGTAATTGTGAGTTCAATCCTTGAGACAGGTAGTACAGACTTTACTATTATAAATGATATAAAGAGTTGGTCTTAGTTTCATATATAGAAATGTGTACTTCCGTCATGGAAAATGATATGTGGACATGCTTTCAGCCTTCTACAAGTGGCTATTTTCTGCACAATGTCCAATAATTGTGGCATATTTACTAACAAGAATTTCAAGGAGTTTCTTTGTATCCACTTTTTACAAGATTTTGAATTATATTAAAGTTAAATTAAGTGACTTAACCCAAAGTGTTGTGAGTTCAATACCTGTCCACAGCAGTGGGAACAAAAACTTGGAGAGTTCAGTTACTAAAGAGAATTAACTGATACTGAAATATAAAAAAAAAAAAATAAAAAAAAGGCATAGCATGTGGAATTAGAACAATCTACCTCCGTGGACTAAATAAAGTGTTTGGTTTGAAATTCCAACATATATCACCTAAAGAAGGTCAGAGTGTACAATGGCTGAAATGTCGTGAATATGGCAATAAAGATGAGGAAAACAGTTTGAACAATGTAAATAGTGTAAATATATTAAAACCGTTGCAGTACAACTTGTTAAATCTCACCTGGAACTGCTCAAGTCTGAGGATTTTTTTTTTATGGCCCACAATATTTGAAAAGCTTAGTTAGCATTTTATTACCATTCACTAAAATCCAGATCAGGTATTTGAACGAATTCTAACTCTGAAGATGACAGCTGAAGCAAAAGCAATCTAGATTCCATAGACTAAAGAAAATTAACTTTTGTGATTTACCATATTTGATAATATATAAACCCCACTTTTAACCACCACTAAAAGTGGTTGAAAAATATCTCTCAGAAATATGCAAAGTTGAAATATCCAGCATGTCATTTATACAAATGATTTAGGCCATCACTGTGTCTACTCAGTCAAATTAAATTTAGATTTATATTAGGCATCTATCAGTTTCAGGAGACTATGGAGTTGTGTTCTGGGTGATGTTTCTGGAACAGCATCCATCATGTCTTGTTAAGCCTATCTGAGATTGGCAGTACCTCACTTTGTGTAGACAAACTTTGAAGCAGGTCTGTAAGATATTGGACTTTCCTTCATTGCCCTTTCACCTCTGTTGGACAAATGTCACTCAAACTTAAATAACCTTTCTGTACTACTTGCTTCAAGGATGATCATTCAAATGCTACAACTTCTTACATATCAAAGTTTGTGTTTAGGATCCTCATGTCTCAAGTGTTGTTGGGGTTTGCATATAGAATGCTTTCCTTGAGACGGCCCACTGTTCAGGAGGTCCATGTGTATTTAGCCATTGTCTATTCACAAGTATCCAATTCACAGTATCATACTGGGAATCCAAACCATCTTTACAGTGTTGTTGAAGGCTGCTATGAGAGGAAGATGTATTAGGAGATAACAAGACTTAATAACCATTTGCATAGGTTTTAATAGCAAACAAATACACGTTACATTCAAATGAATAAGGTAGTTTCTTAACAGGAAGAGGAAATAACTGTGTCCTTAGGATACAGTAGAGTATCTGCTGGGGTACAACTAATCTAGGGGAGGTTGCGATTTGCACTACAACAAAGGCTGTCTTGCTAAGAGATGTACAAGATGTGTCAGCCATAGTGCGTGTGGAAAACATTCCTGTCTAGCATACCCAAGTTTCACTGCCATACAAGAGAGTGTATATGACAAGATTTGAAGACTAGGAGCTTCATGTGTGCTGTTAGCTTGCTATTGTTCTATACTTTCTTAGTCAATCTGGGACCAATATGCTTCTTATCTTAGTGCCAAAAGGAAGACATCTGAAATCACTGAACCCAGGTGCACAAAGTCATGGATAGTTTCCAGATCGTAATCGGTGATTCTGATATGAGTCCACATCCTGCCCCTTGGCTTGTGTTTTCTTGAGACTAATGGCAAATTAAAAGTCATGGCAAGCCTCAACAAAGTAGCTCATGAGCTGTTGAAGGTCTTTGCTTGAGTGGATAGTAAGTGCTGCATCGTTTGCAAACCTAGACCAATTATGTGTTTACAGATAAGTTCACCGGCATCAGTTCACGGCAAAAAAACTTCACTATATAAATTCATTAGATTTTTGGATTGCATTAAGAATGAACAAGGGCTAACTGAAGTCAAAATTGAGCAGTACACAAAATCACCTAATAAAGGATGCAAAGCCTATGTTATTTCTGCTGGACAAATTTGAGAACTCATTCTAAATTGCAATGAAGATAATTGTATCCCTGACTAATTGAGAGCGATAGGGCATAATATCAGTTATTAGAAATCCAAGTTTTAATTATTAAATTAATTGGATTAAAACACATAATATTAGTTATTATTTACTTTTACCCTATTTTAAAAATATTTTAGACATATTGATCAATAAAATTAGAAACCATTAAAAAATTGTTTAATTTTTATCCTTTTATGGTGAACTTTCCTTGTGATGATTTGATGGAAGAGAATTTACTGCATATGCTATTACATAACACTGTAACATTAAATGTAAATTACTGGGTGGAGGTCTTATATCCCATAAAATGCACTGAATAATCTTAATTCAATGAAGACTTGATATTTGTTTAAAAAACGTTTGGCAAAATATTTCTTTCATTTGATAAAAGAAGAATGAATACGTCATTTCATTTATCATCAAAGTCTGTATAAACAATCTTTGTGTTGTGTAAGCAAATAAACTTTTTAAGCAGAGGCATAGAAAACTCAATTAAGTCATTTTGTTTGAACTGGAAGGTCATGCGGTAAAGACTGGTCAAACACACTGGGGGAATGGTCGGTTCTTTTGTTGATCTGAACAGAATTTGAAAACAATATCTTATTTCTAGTTAAATTTTTTAAATGCAGACAGAACTGCCAAGACCAGCAATCAACACTGGGATCAAGTCACAGGGATCCATTCAGACCTGTTTCCACCCCACTTCTTGAAAATCATTCACATCCCTGCCCTAATGTGAAAATGCTATGAGTTAATTTTAGTGTGAAGATTCTTACTTACAGCTCACCTGACTTATAGGCCAGCCTCTCAGGCAAAAAATTCTCTGGTGACAGGCATGTATCCATATATTTGTGGGTGGAGAAACATTTCTTTTGTACAAAATTATTTGTTACATTTCCACACAATATGTCAGATGAACTTATTTGAGATGTGTCAACATGGGTCCAAGTAGCAGAGGTAAAGAATAATGTCAGATAATATATTAATTCCATACTAATTTTTTCTTGTGAGTCTTCAGGTGTGCACTTTTCTGCTCACATCTCTTAATGGGCCTGTATATAGACACTGGGAAAATCAATTGTTGTGTTGTCTCAAATATTAAATCTTGATAAAAGGACAACATATTTGTGATCAAAAATCTATTTCATTTTAATTTATACAACAGCTCAAATTTGATTTTAAAAAGCCACATTGATACAGAATTTGTGAGGTTATTATTTTCATCCCTATGCTTTCACAAGAGAATTTTACTTACATGAAGATTTTTTTTAAAAATCACATTATCTGAACTGTTGTCTTCTTGGATGTTATAGTTACAACATTTCAGCCATTTTACATTCAAGGCATTCGTCAGGAGACTCATATTTGATAGGCCTGGAAACTTCAACCAAAAAACCCTTTATTCAATCCCCAGGGTTAAATTATTCTTATTTCATGCTAGTTGATATCATTTATTAATTCTTCTTAGTTAATTTGTTATTATGATACAACTGTTTGTTTCTACTGAACAAGAGTATATGAATTTTGCTTCCAAAACCAAAAACTGAACTCAGTCCCATGGATTTAATAGAGGGTATCATTTAAAATTTACAGGTTACCAAATAGGACAGGCACTTAAATAAGACAGGAGGGTACAATAACTGAAAAAAGGTTTTATTATAGCAATCAAAATTTTAAAAAAAACTAGTTTAAATAAATCAGTGTATTATTATTATGATTATGATGATGGTTTTGCACAATGATGATGGTTTTGCTTTTCAATACAACTATACAGACCATCTGTCTATGACCATTAGTAAAAAAAAAATGCAAGCCAGAAACAAGGCATAAGCTCTCAGTGACTCCACCTACTATCCTGTACCAGATCAGGCCAAAAATGAAGTACTACTGCCATATATGGGCGGGAACTGCCCAGTCTTCCCTTTCCAGTCTCAATAGAAATTCTTTTCTCAAAGCATGGTGCCAACAAGACTCCTCCCTGCTCAAGAACTTTTCAGAGAATCCTTGCAGTAAATGATGACAGTTTCCTGGAATTTATCAATTTTGCTCTCAATTCCAAGTCTTCCTAAGCACTCTTCCAAGTTTCTAGGTGGTGTTCAAGTGCACCCATTACTACAGGAATTACTTCAACAGTCACATTACATAACTTTTTCAACTTACTTGCCAGATCCTGGTATTCTTCAAACTTTTCATTTGTGTATCTTATAGAGCAGCAAAATCAGTAATTTGAAAATTGCTAATTTATTATTATTATTAATTTTATTCCTCCTCCTCTTCCTCCTGACTTTAGAGAAATTCTAACAGAAATAAAATGTTAGGTAATAAAAAATATTTATAAATTTAGTTATACTTATTTCAAGCTTTTGCAAATTGATAGAAAACGTGTCCAAGCAATTGTTTCCTTAAAAGAAAACTTTTTGTATCACTGTTAGATAAACAAATATCAACAGGAACTTGGAACAGTCCTGTAGAAGATAAGAATTGGAAATCTGCAAGAAGATTCAGATTACATCCTGACTAATACGAGTGAAAATACTGAAAAGAGTGTTAGAAGATTGGAGAGATTTTGGGTCATTTGACCTCCAGCAAAAACTGCCAAATATCAACTCATTGACTTTCATACGAGGAGTAATGAATGTAGCAAGCTGGTTAAAAGGAAATATAAAAGCAAACATGATAGAGTAGGCACAGTAATACACTGAAAATTGTGCAAACCATTTTGGTTTGACCATGTAAACAAATGATCTGAGTATAACCAGAAATTACTCTTAAAAAAAGTATAGATAAGATAAGATTCTTTGAGACTTTCAAATGTGTCCCATTCAACAAAGTCAATTGGATCCAGTCTTTCCTGAATAAAGATATGAAAGTCTGTTAAATTGTAGATATGGCTGTACTAGCAGATCAGACAGTGTCAAAAATGAAGAATTAATGTAAATTTACCAAAACACCAATGGTTACCAACATACCAACGGTCACAACAAAATGCAAATTCAGGACACAAACTTCAAAGTAACATGAGTAATACTGTGGGCATGCTTACCACTCCAGAGAGACTTGAGTGGTGGAGGGACACTGCCAAATACTTGTTGGCCATTTTTACCAGCTGCCACAATAAACACATGCTAATCTTGGCCATTTTCTCTTGCTATTTACAGTGAAGATGAAAAAAAATATCAAGACTTTTTTCCGAGAACTGAGAAAGATGTGAAATCAGAAAGTTAGAGTTATATCTTTTATAATTCATAAATTTTAGCTGTGCTGACAAGAACAAGACAAGATCGGCGAATTTGCAGATTAGCAAAAGGATTGAGACTTAAAATGAAAGCAGTAGTGGGGTCTGTGAGTAAAGTATTGGAAATTTGAAATGACTAATTATAACTGAAATCTTAAATCAAAGTGCCAAAAATGAAAATTAAATTAAAATAATGGACATTTAAAAATCTTGAAAATTCAGTATTTTTGTTTTCCCCTTACAAAAATATTTTATTGGAATTAAAAAGAAAAAGATAATTGTGATATAATTTTTTTTAGATGCTTATAAAATATACATTTTACAAAAAAGAGTATTTTCAAAGTAGGACATCTGAAAGTAGTAACTGACATTGAAAAAATAAAAAAAACTCTTCACATATTTACCCACTACTCCCACTACTATACAGCTAAACACTAACAGCTCATTCATGTAAACACTCTCCCTACATCCATATTCACAAACTTTTCATCACTCAACAAACATGGCACATTTACTCTAACTGACCTGACTGAAGACCAATTCTAAAACAAAAATAGTAAAAGAATACTTGCAAAGTGACCAATAGCATTTACATTCAACTAACTTAATTCCCAGGGTCATTTGGTACCACCATTTCTGCTGCTTGTATTAAATAGCAAAAAGCCAAAGCAACTATTTACGTAAAACACAAAAGGCATCCACTAAAGTTATTTTTCAATAGGAAGTAGATAGACATCTCTGAAATAATTCAACGAGATCTCATAGCTTTTTTTGTTTTGTTTTTTAATACAAAAGGTTATAAAACCAGAGAAACTGTTTAAACTGAATGTTAGTCAACATAACACAAAAGATATTCATTGAGATTATTTTTAGAAATAAGAGAGCAGATAATACTTATGGTTGAATTGTTTGACAACAAAACCGGATTCTCTTCTCAGACTTGGGCTTGACAATTCTTTACAAAAAGTGGTTTTCCTTCTTCTTTGTTTTTTTTCTTCAAGTTACAATAAAATCATCAGCAAGGGAATCCTTTCAGTCTGTCATAATAGGTTTTAAAGATTTTGCAAATAGGAAAGATTTATTAGCAGAATGAAACATTAAAACTTACATTCATTGTAAATATTATATAATAAGAACATAATAATCATGGTTGTATTTTAGTTCCAACTCCATCATTACCCACTGACTTTACTGCTACTCCATTACTTCTATGCTTAAATAATTTTCTATAATAAACTATTTCTGGTGGTAAGAATTAAAAAATTGATGGTCAGATGATTGTAGAATGTGATTCACCCTAGATGATGCTAGAATGTAATTTGCATTCAGTGTGATATCAGAGAAACCAGGTGCATTGACAGATTGGCCTAGGGGATGATCTTCTAACCACCAAGTGTAGATCTGTGGCTTATTTTTTTTTTTTTTACAATAATGTTCACCTTGTACACAGCCTAAGAACCACTCAAGGTAGAGGGTTACAGAGTAAGAGGTAAGTAGCACAATTTATAGGAATATGGGGAAGATGATGTTAACCCTACACTTGAACAGGTTAAGAGTGTAGTGATTGGGGAAGCATCTCCTTGGGAGTCAATTCCACAAAATAGCAATTTGTGGGAAGAAGCTGTTGGTGTGGAATATGAAAAAAAATGAGGGTGATCCATGACAATCTGCATAGTATGGAAGGTCCTAGCCATGAAGGTTAGAACTCACGGAACTAACGAATGTAGTTTGTTTGAACACTTTTCATGGAAATAATGATAGAGTAGTGAAAGGTTTGCAATGTTTCGCCTGTGTGAAAGGGTTTTCTTTCAATCACTTCACTTCGAGCAAGGCAATAAAGCCACTAAGACACAAGGGGTGTGAAAGAATAAGAAAAAGAAAAAAATTATTAAGGGGCGAGAACAATAAAAAAAAAGAGAAATTAAGAAGACAGTAAATAATATAGGTGGAAAACAATTCATCACCCACAAGGCTGTGTAGATGTTTTGGGTTCTATTGAGACTGGAAAGGGAAGACTGGGCAGCTCCCACCCATATATGGCAGTAGTACTTCATTTTTGGCCTGATCTGGTACAGGATAGTAGGAGGAGTCAGGTACTTACTGGAGCAGTACAAGGAACTGACCATTTATCCAGTATTTTTAATGATGGATCATATGTTTGAGTTCCACTTGAGGTCTGGGTTGAGCTTAAATCCCAATAAGTTCTCAAGGTACAGCGTCTCCCTGAGAGGACACCTGTTCATCACTATAGGCAGTATTCACTCTGTGATATTATAGATAAAAGCATTATAATAAAAAAAGTATTATTTGAAATCCCATTGCACAATGTAGTAATAATACACATCCCTTTGTATTATAAAACTGACTGAGTCACAAACAAGCATTAAAAATATTAACAGACAGATTTATCATCATTAACATGAAAAGATAGGAATTAAATTTTGTTGTAAAGACAGTACAGTGACCAGACACAGGTCTAGACCCAAATTTCTCTACCAGCTTGGTCACAGCACAATATAATGATAAAAAACTTTGTAAATAAAAATCATAAGTGATCATAACATCACAAGTTCTATAATTCATAAAGATTATGTGGCATCACATGTACTGCGGCCATATTAGCAGTGGTGTGTCTAGGGCAAAATAATCTGATAGAGTCCATCCCTCTTCAGACTGGTTTTGAATTCATAATTTTCCTTCTCCTAGACTGTTTATCACTGAAAGGAAAGAGAGCACTATCTGCTCTGCTATTTAATTCACAGCTGGGTGAGGGTGCATTTATGCCTTTTCCAAAGGCATGAGTGTGGAACTGAATAAAACAGAATCAACTAGAATTTGAACTTGATGCACTTATTTCATGACCATGTTAAAAAATCCATGCCTTACCAATTATAAAAGATTGGACTCTCTGATTTCACAGCTTTCTCAGTTATCAGAAAAAAGTCCATGAAGTTATCAAATAATCTTAGAAACAAAAATTCTCACCAAGATATTTATTACCAATTTTGGTCTTCATAATTTTTCCATTTGATCTTACCTTATGCAAAAATCAGTAACAAATGTGAAATTAAGCTAGTGAATGAAATGTTTTTTCGGTATTAATTGAATTTGCCTAAGTTTTCTTTTTTTATGTGTAAAGGCAATAAAATAATTATTCTAACAATATTCAACAATCCGGTTTAAATTGTTGGATCAAGATTCCACAATATAACATATCAGGACAGTTAATTCTGTTTTCTAGTTTAACATTTTAAAATTTATTAACGATCCCCTCTGATGAGAGTGGGTTGAAAAAATTGTCTGCTTAAGAGAAATCATAGCACCTGTTTCTTTTGACAACAAATTTCAACAGGTCTCTTTTCTTTTTCTTTAAGCTATACATAAGAGAACTATTTCTACAGAGTTCTTGACAATAATAAAAATTCATTTTTTGATTAAACACATTGCAGGAGAAAAAAAAGTGAATATTTTATTGCTTTTTTTTCTTCTCGATGATACAATGCAAAAAGTAAACTGATCCCCAGTATGTTTTTGCTCACTGATGCATAGACACGAGTTAAAATTTATGAATACCAATAACAGTGAGTCAGTGTGTCCTATTTATTTATGCTTTACAATTCATGTGAATATCTATGTTCTGCTTTTATTTCTAGTTTTATTATAATCACCTCAAACCTATATATATATATAACAAAAATCAACAACCATCCTTTACTAGAAATTCGATATGCATGTGTTTTCTAATCAAACAGGAAAAACATTTATTAAAAAAACTTTGAAATAATATACAGAGAAAATATACATAGAAAAAGTGTTTCTGAAATAATATATATACAAAGAAATCCTATATATGAATCAAATATAGGTCATTCATTTTTTGACCAGCTACCATAGATACTCAAGTATAGAGGCAGTTTTATGATCATTTATTTATGTTAAAAAAAAAAAAAAAGAAAAATGAGTTACACTAAACACAGGTAATTTTATTGAAGAGGTAAAAAATCATGCATTTTCAGTGACCGGTTGCAATATACACAGGTAAATTTTTTCTGGAGGAGTTAAAATTCATGCAAAAAACTTCAGGGGTTGCATTATACATGAAGTCAGTTTATACACGGTACTCTTTTTCCTTTCATGTTAAGGTTTATGTTGTCTTTATATCCCAATGTTCAGGCAGTTTTTCTTTTTTTATATTCAGGAATTTAAATCACCTCAGAAGCAGCTGCTTTATCTTCAAGTCATGCTTATAAAATAAAAAAATGACCTGACCATTGCAATAAAAAAAAGGTCACAAAAACAATATAAAAGAAAAACTAGTTAAGCTGTGACTACTAACGGTAGTTCCTCTAATAAATTTTGATATAAAACCAAAGGGCTTATTACAAATTTCTCAAATATTCAAGAAGTAATCACTAGAATAAGTAGTCTTACTAATTTACTGTTTACTCTAACCTGTGATGTTACATGCAGGATTTATGAAACATCAAAACTTTCATTCATTGTAATGATTACATTGTAACACAGCAACTTATAGCAAAAGAAAATAATAATCATGGCTGTATAATAGTTTCAACTCCATCATTGTCGACTGATTTTACTGCTACTTGATCACTTCTATGCTCAAGTCATTTTCTATAATAAATTATTTCTGGTGATAAGGAGGAAAAAAATATAATTGTAGTATGTGACTCACTCCAGATGATGCTAGAATGATCACCAGAATTAAGCAACATTGAGCCTGGTCAGTAATTAGATAGGTGACTGCTTGGGAATACCAGGTGCTGTAAGCTTGGATGTGCAGATGGTGTAATGGAAAATGGCTGAGAACTGTTAATTGGAAAGCCAAGTTTCATATCCAGTTGAGTTCATTATATTCACTTAGGTGCAAATAACTTTGGGAAAGGTATGAATCCAGCTCTTTCCCCCCCAACTATGGGTTAATTAGCAAGACTTGTATCACTAAAATCACTATAATAAAAAAATTTATTAAAATTTAAAAATATTTTCTAGTTTTAAATAATCTTCAAAGGTTTGATAAACTGTATAAAATGAATCAATCAAAAACCAGGTGATGCTAGAATGTACTTTGCACTCAGCATGATATCACTAAAGTGCATTGACAGGTTGACCTGGGTGCTGACTTTCTAGCCACCAAGTGCAGATCTCTGGTTCAGAGGATGTCAGTGGCTGACCCCACCAGATACTTATAATTGAAAATTTCTGAAATTACAGATTGAATCTATGGACTGTTAAGGATTACTCAGACTTTCTAAAATTCACACAAAAAATATTGTGCTTTGGAAACTTTTGGTTGTAATTATGTATCATTTATTTGGATAATATATCGAGATCTTTCCTTAGGTGTTTATAAACTGTACACTGTTCAATTATTAACGTTGACAACGGACTATTTTAAATTACAAAATTGTACTTGGATTAAACGAAAATTACTTACAATTACTTATAATACATTACTTACATATTACTTATAATATATTTCTTCTTGCCATCAATTTTGATGGCATGGGTACACTAGCATTATATAATTCTTCTTTTGTGTGCTATTTCCCCATCAAGATGTGAACAATCATGGCTCTCCATAACCTCCTATCACTTGTAGCTCTTAGCAATGTTTGTCACTTTGACTTTCCTCCCCCGAGTTCCACCATCCATTCATACAATTTTGTCAGGAAGTGGGCCACTGCCTTCCCCTGTCCCTTTAGCCTTAATCACTATGTTGAAATAGCTTAAATGTGCATGCAGCATAACAGTTAGCAACTTAGAATGCAAAACAAGCGAGCTGAGTTCAAATTCTAGCCAAGTTAATTTTCACACAAATACTCTTGTAAAAGGCATGAATCCATCTCTTCCCCTTCCAATGATGGGTTAAATAGCAAGGTAGGCGGAGTTCTCTAGCCTTAGTTGAGAAGGACAACTCTGGCTACAAAACCAGCCTGAAGAGGGATGGGTTCCGTCAGGCTTTCTTGCTCTAGAAACACCACTGCTGTTATGACTACAGCATATGTAGTGACCCAAATGACATGGATGGGTTATGTGACATGATGATAAAATGATTAAACAATGTTTTACTTACATATCTTTAAGATAACAATAAAAACACAATAGTCAAAATGAACCTGCTTATACTGAGATAAGTTTTATTATTTATATCAAAGCTACAGAGAGACAATAATTTGAATAAATTATTACTTGATCAATACTTTTTACTATTTCACTAGTGTTAAGTAGGTCTCTTTAAATGTCCATCTGATACTGAGAGTTTGCCATAGAGGGTCGATTTCAAAAGTCCATTTCAAATAAATTGTTTTCACTATTTACATGTGGACAGTTGTCCTCATCTTTACTGTTGTTATCACAACATTTTGGACGTTGTCATAACACCCCCCCAACCCTGGCATTCAGCAGGTATATTGATCCAGGTAACCTACAGAGAATTCTGAACTGATCACTTTATTTAATCTATTGGGTGGGGGGGTAGACTGTTCTTGTTACACTGCACATATCTAAGGATATCTCATCTAGTTCTTATTTTTAGTACTGCGCAGTTATTACTTGACCGGTTTCCACCGAGTCCAAGTACACACAGCTCTGACTAGGGATTGAACTCCTAATTACTATATCACCAAATAGGCCTATAAATTTCAGATAAGCCATCCTTGTAGAGTGAAAAAACTGCTTCAGTTGTAAGGATTGTCTTTGATTATCATTAGTGAGAAGCACTAGGTTGGCCAGATTGTTAAACCATTTATATAAAATGTAAGTGTCAGATGTCTGATGAGAGGCACAATTTTAGTGTTTGCTACAGATACTATTTTCTGTAGATGTGCCTATTTGTGCTTCTGTGGCAAGGGCTACGGCAACCATTTTTTGTGTGGGCTATAATAAGCCACCCTATTTTTATACACTACAATATAAAAGAGTAGTTGATATAGATTTTAATAGTCTTAGATTCTTGAAAAAATCCCCATATACTCAATTAGTTCTTATAAGATTTCCCTGTCGTGTCCAATAGCTGATTTTAGTTATAATTAAAAATGGATTTTTCCCTGTGAAATACATCATGATAGCTAAGAAAAATAAAAGTTGGATAGGATTGATGATTGTTAGACTTAAAAGAAAAAAAATGGCCACCCTCATTCCACATTTGGAATGTGGGTGTTCTGTTAAATATCTTTCAGAAAAAAAAAACATGAAAAAGAAGGAGATACTTTCAATTAGAAAGTGTACAATTTCTTTAGTACAATTAAATTGCATTAAATCTGTAGAGATTATTTGTGAATTATCTTCTCATTTGCTACTACTGTTACTGCGACCCTTTGGAAAAATGGATACAGGTTCATGAACATCTCAAATTATGAACAAATTGAATCACAAACAAATTTTCTGAACAAAAAACATCTCAGGTGACAAACAGTGTCTTGAGTGATGAACATACAAGCCAGCCACAAAATGGAGCAACAAGCTGGGATTATCAGCGGGAAAGGGGGGGGGCATCAGTTACACATACACATCCCTGTTTGAATTTGCCATTCCTTCTCTTCATTGTGTTTTGTGTTTTTTTAATAAATTATTAAATAAGGCCCCATGAGGTCAAAGAAGGATAATGATAGTAGCAAAGTAAAAAGAAAAATGACTTGAATCACAATAGATGTGAAGAATGAAATCATAGCCAAACATGAAAATTTTGTTCATGTCTCTTGCTATTCAGTTTGGGATGGCAGGATCAATAATCTGTATTATTCTCAAAAATAAAGTGATGATCAAGAAAGCCAATGTTTCTAAAGGAATGACTCTCCTCCATACAAGTATGGTCAAATTAAATTAAGTTTTTGTCAATATTTTATCTGTTTAGTATTGTGTGTATCTTATTTGTGTTACATTTAATGATTTTCATTGGTTTTATGTATGAATTTATGAACAAATACTGTTGTAAAAGTTTAAATAAGCAAACATCTAGGGTCCAGAAATGGATTAATCTATTTTTACATTGATTCTTATGGGGAAAATAGTTTCAGTTTATGAATATTTCCGGTCATGAATGAGCCTCAGGAATTAAATTAAATTTGTGAACCAAGATTCCACTGTATTTTATTTAATAAAGTGTTATAACAATATTTAAAGAAAAAAAATTCTGAATGTTGTCTAAATTGGCACGGAAAAGTATAAAAAGAAAATTCTCACATTCCTTTTCAGTTTCGTCTCTCCCTTCCACACACAAACACTAAACTTGGCCTGCAAGTGACAGCCACCACTTCCACTTTCTGATCGCTAGAAATGCCACTGGATATACCCCTGACAGTGTAGGTTAAATTACCTAACATGAAATATGGGTAGGTTAATTGAAAAATATTTTAAGTTATTTGGTTATTTAAAGTTTTGGTTTTCACTGTGTGGAAGGAGAAAAAAAGTTATGTATTTTTTTTTTTTTTTTTTTTTTTTTACAAATGATATTTTCTATCTGAATATTATTTTAAAAACTAAATTTTTCATGAAAATTTCTTGTCTAGGCCTAGTTACTTTCTTGTCTCCTCACACAAACAAACAAAAAAAGAGGCAGTCTCCAGTATGGAGACAATGAACAAAACATTGGTAACACACCAACAGTATATCCAAAACTCTTATGATCATAAATTGGAATACCAATTTTATTGCTTGTAGGTGGAAATCTATACTAATTGGGACTTGTCAACATTGGTAATGAGAGTCACAGCATTTTCTGCTGTGAATCACTGGACAGGTAATGAAAAGAGGTGGATTTTTTCAAGGGTCCCCTTCTCCACCAATCATTGTAACATGCTAGTGAGGAGACATTTTGTCAAGATATCAAGCAACAAGACAGAATACAGGGAGATATGAATCCATGCCTTTCCAAAGAGCATTAATGCAAAGACATAAAACAGATTTGAGTAGAATTCAAATTATATTTTCTGTGATGGTAACCATTATGCCACACCCTGTCCTGTCATTAACCTTGACAATAAATAAAAACCTTTATTGATGTAGGTTCCAATATTTACTAATGATTCGAGTCAATTGCAATCCTGATTTTGTAATTTCATTCTAGCATGGCAGATTGTCTTTCCCTTAACAGAGTTTGCGTTATAATTTTGTGAAATAAGTGATTATCTGTCTGTATTTTTGAGATGAGTTATTATGTACACTATTTACATTATTTGAACTATTGTCCTCATCTTTGTCGCCATATTTATTACATCGTTTCGGCCATTGTACACTCCGGCCTTCTTCAGGTGGTTGGAATGTTGAACTGAACCCTTTATTTCGCTCACTGGGGTAAACTGTTCTAGTTCCACGTGCCATGTTTAATGGATGTCAGTTGTTAGTTATCTCCTGTTAATTCCCCTCTCCAAGTTCTCACATTCTTTGGGTCCTGTCACTGGATCTAACTAACGCCTTGGAACTAGAACAGTCTACCCCAGTGAGCAAAATAAAGGGTTCAGTTCGACATTCCAACCACCTGAAGAAGGCCGGAGCATACAACGGCCGAAATGTTGTAATAAATATGGCAACAAAGATGAGGACAATAGTCCGAATAATGTAAATACTGCAAGTGATTTATCATTAACTTTCATCATCTTGCCTGTAAAATACAGGATTAATCTAAAGTGTTTTCTTGTAAACCTGTACCCTTACAAAACAGTAAGTACTAACCCTAATAACCCTAACCCTAATAATACACATTAAAACATTTCACTTTTATGGTTTTTATTTCTTCATGTCCTTTCAAGATACAGGCAATTATGGCTCTTCCCAGATTCCATTTCTTTATTTGTGTGTTTCCATACATTCTTGGGAAAGAAACTAAAGTGGTTTCCTCTTTCATTATCCACAGTTCAGAATTCAGAGTTTTCCTTCTCAGACTGGCTACCACCCAATGCTAGAGAACCCAGTCTACTTTGTTATTTAACCTATAGTTGGGTGGTATTTGTGCAAAAATGAATGTAGGACACTAGACTGGAATTTGGACTCAGCTCACCAATTCTCCTTTCTGTGTTGATATTCTTAACACTATCCACACATTCTTCACTAATACTCCCAATTCTTATTTGGTTTCACTACTTCAAAAACATTAAAAGTGTAATAGGCCATTAGATAGTTGCCTGTCTGCTGCTAATACTGATGTTCAATCTGGTTCCTTGGTTCAAACTGGGCAATATGTTTGAATATCAAATTTTCATAGAATTTTATTTTTATCTTCCTGATCAATTTCTGATTTCTGCATTTAACATTGTCCTAAATCTCTCAATCATACTTTTTGCACAATTCCTAGTGAATCACCATTGCTACCCAGTCAAGTCTATTTTAATACAACTTCTGAGCTAAATCTAATTCATCCATTTCCACATTATTGGCATTTGTTATTCTGCTATTTTGTCTCTTGGATTTAATATAGTTTATTATAGTACAGTCATTAATCTGTTCAAGTATCCTCTGGACAACCATACGATTATATCATTTCATCAGCAATTCTTTTAATTTTTTTGAGATCTCTATATAGTTATTTTTCTAATTGTTATTGTATTCAGATGTTTTGGTTTTCTATCCTCTTGGCACACCAAGTCACTAATCAGCAGGAAAACAGATTTGGTAACCCGGTGTTCTAAGAGCAAGGTTGTTCCTCTTGTTTAACTGTTCCAAATGAGGAAAACATTGATGCTGCTCAAATCTGAAAAGAGCAGTACAAAAAACTGGTGGAAGAATGCAAATATGCAGGGTGGCAAGGCTAAACGTTTCCCTGTTGAGGTTGGCTGCAGAGGAAACATAGGCACATGCTTGCACAGATAGCAAGGATTCATTGAAATCAAGCAGAGAAAAGTAAGCACAGCCACTAAAGGATATCCACAGCAACAAATGAAAAGGTGATCCATTGGATCTGGCTCAAAAGAAACAATGAAAGTAGAGAAATGATCTCTGAAAGAATGAATATATTAGTTAACAGGCAGTAAACTATTCAAACTAAGGTGCGTCTCATATAAGTGAAAGGGGGAATGTATGCAGTAAAATGCATTAAGAAGGGACTCTGAAATGGAGTACATTATCCCCTAATGATCCCAAGAACTTTCTACTATCCACTTGTAGCAGACATTCATTTTTTTGCTAGACATTCACGCTATCAGAAGCAGCAATGCCTTTGTAGCTTTTGGGCATGCATAAAAAGAAAAAAAAAAACAGGGAGCATGCATGCTGTAAGTTCCAAAGGCTAGCTCTCTTTCACTTCGGGCCAAGATTGGGATAGGATGCTAAAATTAGTGCTTTGTGCATTAAAGACATTGTGTAGATAAGACACCTCACTCACCCCTTAGCACACCAACAGAATAAGTTCAACTTTTCTTTCATTCTTTACAGAGACTCTTAATTCCCAAAATTTGCATTTTCTCTCAGGAACTATCCTTGAAACTTTCTCTACATGAAATGGAAATCTTTATTCTATCTCATATTGTTTCACTCTCTTGTTTGTCGATTTTCTCAACCAATTTTAGTTTTGAGCATCAAGACACAGTCAATGATACCATCTCAACTTCAGACAATGACCCATAACCTAATATCAACACCCATGGAGCATTTGATTGACAGTACTATTAGCAGCAAATTCTTAAATTCCATTTGAAATTTTATTGCAGTCTCTGTTTTGTCGTCATCTTTCATTATTCAATCATATGCAATCCTAAGGTTCTCAATCTTTAATACTAATGAGTTTCTTTTGTTGTTTTTTTTTAAACAAAGTCTTAACATCAACTTTCAGTGGCAAGACCTTATGCATGGTCAACCTTTCCTTATTCTTTGATCTTGGTTCATCTCTTGTCCCATTTATGAACAGCTCTGAATATCTTAGTAAAGATACAGTATTTATTTTTTCTCTTGAATCTGTTCCAAAATCTTTCATGTTCTGAGATATTCATTCGCTTTTATTTTATTTTAATCTCTTTAAATCTGCTTCCAATACTCCAAGATTATACTTGTCTGCAACATGAAAGCTTCAAAAACAAAAATATCCAATCTTAGTTAATTTTGAAGCACTGGAAATAAAAATGATATCCAAAATTGTTGACTGGCTCTAGATTTCAAGATACAGTACTAGTGTTATATGACTATTTCCTCAAAATTGCTGTCCTCACCAGATTAATTATTATTCTCCTAATAACTTTATTATATATAATTATCCTCCTAATAAACTAATTATTATTCTCCTTTCCACTCAGGTTTTCACACATTTAACTGACCCGTGAAAAATGCCACATGAATGTCTAAACAAAGTTGATAAATTCTATGTGTGTGGTGAAGTGACTTTCGCATTTCAAAAGCAAAATATAACACTTGTTGTGAGAAAAGCTTACCAATTATACCATCCCGTGTATGACGATAAACTATGTCCATGTCTTAGGTAAGACGATAAACTACGTCCGACAGCAAGGCCTCTGATCAGGGGGTTTTGAGGAGCGTGGAACCACCTCTTAATTGCTGGTGTTCTCAGGTTTGCCCTGACCCGGGGTGGTAGCACCTGTTAAGGTCCCAGCTATGGGCAAATAGTTAACCCCCAAATTCAGCTCAAAACACTATGAAAGTGTAAAAATAGGTTTTAATACCAGAAATACTTTGTATAAAAAAATTATTGCCAGCAATAAATTAAAAAAAAAAAAAAAAAAAAAAAAAAAAAAATTATTACCAGTGAAGGGAAATTCTTACCAGAAATAGATTTGATTTTTGAAGGAAAAAATATTACCAGAAATAGATTTTTGAAAAAAAATATCAACAATGAAAATTGTCGGCATTAAATAACCCATTGAAGTTTATACGACGTAAAACAAAACAAACTTACCAGTTATATTTTGGATGCAAAATTGGAGACCAAGACAAAATGTGATATTAATTCTCTTTTATTTTATTTTAATCTGTTTAAATCTGCTTCCAATTATTATTACTGCTATCAGATCATTACTATTAAGATGCTACTCAGTAGTATTCAAATTTGTGCCATCAATGTGATATATCCTACCATGAGGGTAGGTTTTCAGTTTTCACTTGAAAGCTGATTGCATTAAGACTTTCATTTGAAAGTTTTAGAGACTATAAAAAATCTTTACAGCCTTCACTTTGCAAATTGAAGGAGTGGCTGTTAGGTCTTAACAAGATCTTTTAATATATATACATATATTGGTATATTATTAATATACGTGTATATCCGGCCATCATTTAGAAATTTTTTTTCTCTTCATAGTATTTGTGAGCATTTGCTTTGGCTTTATTTTTAATCATTTCACCCCAAGCAAGGTGATAATGCCACTAGGATGCAAGGGGGGTTACTAGTAGTGAAAAAAAATGAAAAGATTTTAGCGAGGAGAAAGGACAATAAATGGACAGGATTCAGGAAGACAGAAGATGATGATTGGGATTGCATTTAAATGTTTGAAGATTGCAGGAAAGCAAAAAATCAGAAAGGAGTTCCACAGGTGAGAACTACAAGAAAATAAACTATTAGAATAGAACATCTAGCTAGTTCAACATTAAAACAATGAGACCTAGTTGCCAAACTAGTAGTAAATTTAAATTCATCTGGTTGAGGTACCAAGGAGGAAAAGTTCATTAGAATAATTACCATGAAAATATTTATAGAAAATACAGAGAGAGAAGCCATGTGACATTAGTTAGAAAATTACTGAAAGGATCAGTTACATTACAGACCCTTCTTTGAATTTTATTAAGAATCTCCAGATATACAGTAGGAGCACCAAACCAGATATGCAATGCATGGATGAATGGTAGATCTATAAATGTGCAAGATGGATTCTGAAGAGGAAGATTGTCTGGCACAACAGCACGAACTAACTTTTCTAGCAGTAGACATAGCAATTGATTCAATATAATCACTCAACTTCACGTTAGTGGAAAACATGAGCTCAGAAAAGTGCAAAAAGTTGCTCTCTTGGAGGTTAGCACCAGCCATGCAGAGAAGTTTCTGTATGTTGATTAAATGAAAGCAGTTTTCTTTTGGAATTTGTTTTATTTCCTCGATTGAGCTCTGAAGTCAGAAGAATGATAACTAGCTAGCAGTTTTGTTTTTTTTCATTTTTTTTTTTTAATTTACTGTTTTAAATAAATATAACATTTTCTTCATTTTTTCTTTCTTTTTTTCCTCACTCTTTGACAAAATAGGTCTGTAATAATGGCCAGGATAAAATTTTGTACCCTTCAAAATATATTTAAAAGTTCGTATATGTATACTGTTTCATCTAAGTAACTTACATTCCCTATATTGTCTTTCTTTTATGAAGGGAAAAAATAAAAATAAATTAAAAACTTAACTATTTTATTCTTCATGAAAATATGTACCTATATAAACAAGGAAATGAAATATTATCTTTAGGTGATGGCCAGTAAGAGTAACCTCTGGTCTACTGGCTTCTTTGATTCTTTGTATTTGCCTAATTTGAATGTGTAAGATACTGACATTTCAAGCGATTTAATTTATAATTCTACTTTATATGATCGGTTGCTCTTCAAAGTTCTTTCAGAAACATAGATTACCAATATAATTCAACACAATTTTAACTGCAACCAAGTCCAAGAGTAATTAACATCAGAGTAAAATCCAGCAACGCACACCATTCATCATGCTAAAATAGTTAAGATACTGTAACCTTACAAAAATTAATTATCTGTGCTTTACTCAACTATAATTTATGCACATATCAAAGGGTAAGAAATACATTGCATGACAATCTGGCTGGTAATTCAAAATGCAAGTTACCTAACCAGTTGGAGCAAATCTCCCAAAACAACTGCATGTATATGCCTGCCTTTTAAACTTTCTCACTGCTAATGCCATCACTGAAGCAAAGTGTGACCAAATCAACTATCAAGTAAGACATTCATTTTGTCTTTTTAATATGTATTCAGTTCACTTCATGAACAAGCAATTGTCTAATCTAGCTTCAGTAAATATATAGATAAAGTGTTCTCTAAAATAGTGTTGTACACAGTCCTTGCCAGTTTTCACCTATGAACAAAGTTTTGTCATTTTGTTAGTATGGTAAATTTAATTCATCTCCACCAGCCATAGGTGATTTTTGATGTGATAAGCATTTTATCTAAGTAAAAGTTTATTTAATGTTGGGTGACTTCCAATTTTTTCTGGTATTTTGACATGCGTAATGAGGTTAGTTCCATCACAATTTCAATATCAAGTATGCCACACTTATTAAAAGATAAAATAACTTAGACAGAATGTTCTTAAAAATGTAAACTATCAATTGTTGCAAAAATGTTAATGCTCTGGATTTTTCAAATATCTCCTTTCTTAAAAGAAATGCTCCTTTCCTAAGCCAATATACGACCATGAAAAATTTTTTAAAGTTAAAAGGAAACGGTTGACAGAAGACCTATTATTCAAAATAAATACATAAATAATTAATCAAAAGTAAAATAAAATAATTACATATGCATACATTACATATATATATATATATTTTTTATTTTTTCTATTTTAAAACTCTTGTGGAACTATTTATTTACATCCCCCGTTGTTCAATTTTAATTAATATAATTAAAATTTGTCTTTAAGTCGAGTTCCACCTTTCCCTCCTCATTTGCTTCATATAGTGTCCTTGTATTTATTTATAATTAATAGTGCCAACGAATATCTTTGAAAAAATGTTGGCCAAAAGGTTACCTTAGGTATGACGTCTGTTCTGTTCAAAGCTATATATATATATATATATATATATATATTACACACACACAAGAAAATACAAATTTAACAATAATAACATCATTTACTCACTTTCGTTTATTCTACATTAAGTTACATCACTTAGCGTCCGCCATAGTTTACCTTACACAATTAGCTGTAAGAATATATTACTAATGCACTGTTAAAATTTAAAAGTTTTAGAAAAATTAATATTTTTTATTCCACTTCTGTTTATAAATACATGTTACAAAATGAAATCCTTACATTTATTTTAATAAAGTTCCTGAGGGGGGTGCGAAACCCGTTGGTAAATAAGTTTTCCTTTCACCTTTAGGCTTTATTTATTTATATATAAAATTTGGGTTGGTAAAAAAATTCCGTTAATTATTAAATAGAAAATTTCCTTAACAAACCGAACGAACTTTTTGGCCAACCCCAATATATAGGCGCTTTTTAAATTAATCTTACTCGACTTGAGATGCTTACCAGGAGTGAACCGAATTTGCCTGTTTATCTACGTATAATACTGGCCTCGTCCAGTGGAGAGGTTTCTCTTTTTATTTATTTATTTTAAAATAACAGTATGCAACACGGGAACGTTTTGCTTTTGAACGACGGGATCATTCGCTATTTTCTTTTACACACACCAACATCGGTAGACTTCGTCCCAGAGTCTTTGTGGCGTAACTTTTTGTTTATATCTCAACTTGTTTCAAGATAGTCACGAGTATATATCTGTTTTGCCGCGGATATTCGACTTTGCACAAAGGCTTGCGCGTTCAATGTCAAAAAGCTGAAGTTGGAAGACGCACTCGCGTCACTCCTGGTTCTTTTCAGTTATCTGATGAGTGAGTCACTTTTGTGTACGGACACATTACATGAAGGATAATCCTATTTGCGAATATATATTGATCGCTTTTCCTGATGGGAAGAAGCATTCTCCATGGCAGACATTTCTTCATATACTAAGGCAAAACTTAATTTTAGTACGCATCCAGTTTTGATATTACAACTGTCGTTACCACGGGTAGACAATTCGAATTAACGAAATCTTTTGGGTAGTAAAACATTCAACATCACTGCTTCTCATCCTGAAGATAATGATATGGTAGAAAGGTTCAATTGCACTTTGAAGCCATCCCGAGACCAATAGATGGAGCACCTTCCTTTAGATCTGCTGGAACTTTGTACGACAGTAAAAGATGACCTTCAATGTGGCACCTCGCTCAAGTTCCTGGACATTTTTTCTTCCAGGCTACACTGAAAATCATGGACTTCTTTTGACATACAATTCCCCTGCGCAGGAGGTGTATACCTCTTGGAAATATTTTTATATTCGACTCTTAAGTCACAAACTTTTTAATCACCTTACAAAGGACACTGCAAGATGCTTAAGGCACCCAATATTTTACGTATTAAAAATCTCGACCAGAATATCTCTGAATAGGCTGATGATTTTTTTTTTATGCTACATAGCTTGACGTGGACATTCCAATTATTTTTCTGTCCTATTTAGTGCTGGATATGCCAAAACAAAATGTGACGCGATCTGGCTGTCATGTTACATGGCTCAAACTATTGTGTTGATGTTTTTCCAGATCGGGTCCGCAACACAGTCATCAGAATAAGTTCCTTTATATTATTGCTGCCTGACTAAAACCTACCAAGAACTTTTCCCTCCCTACTTGAGAGTTACAAAGTCTAATTATCCGCCCTTGAATCAGCTGGGAATAATGCATGTGTCAAGATGTAGATGGGACAAGTAACAATCTGGTTAGAGGCACGAAGTGTGAGTCGCCTCGTCAATTGGTACTAGCTTCTCACCACGACAACACATCTACGCCTGAGATCAATGTTCTCTCGACTTCTGTTTTTAATTCTAGTGTTAAACGGATTCGCACCATGCGATGATGTAAACGAATACTTACAGCCGTTAACTTAGATATTTGTATTAAAATAATGTTATATTTGCGATTGCTGGCTTTAAATTTAACATGGCTAGGCAATAAGAAACTATTCCATAAAAATATAGATTACAATTGCATTTTCTGTTAGACGACAACTATTTTAACAACCATCACTACTGTTTTACTTGGAATTTGTTAACCACAAATATTTAAGTTCAAAATATGATAATTTGTTGTAACAGAAAGAAAAATGACACTGCAGAGTCGGCGACTTGGACATGTTAATACTTAAATTCTCAAATATTCTTTACAAAAAATACATAACTAATTATAGGGTGCGTCTTATCATAAAGGAAATACGATAAAATGCTAAAATATTAAATAACTTAATCTTCTGTGTGTTGTGTCTTTTCACGACGTGGGTGATCATTTCTCTTTACAATTTCCCCCCGTCCTTTGTGGCTCTTAGTAAGGACTGTCTTTTTGCTTATCTCTACTAATCCTGTTCTGGCAACTATTTGCACAATCCTTTATACAGCAGAGTATTTGCATATAACCCACGTAGATCCTCCTGCTTATTTTAAAATCATCTATATTCTGTTTACAATCCATAATACAATGTAACCCGGATATAAGAGAGTTGTCGGGACCGGAGAAGTAGTATCTTATATCCGGGTTTCTCTTATATCCGGGTTTGGTCTATTTTGTTTAGGTAAGTATGGCTCTAATTTGGGATCAGATAAAATCTCTTATATCCGGGTTTCTCTTATACCCGGGTCTCTTATATCCGGGTTACACTGAACAATCAAGTAGTTAGGCATTTAAAAATTACGACGAAAAGTTTTAAATATATGTACAGTGTAACCCGGATATAAGAGTTGTCGGGACCGGAGAAGAAGTCTCTTATATCCGGGTTTGGTCTATTATATATACATTAACACAGGCTCTAATTTGGGACCAGATAAAATCTCTTATATCCGGGATTTCTCTTATATCCAGGTCTCTTATATCCGGGTTACACTGTAGTAACTTCCATTAGAAAATGTTGACGTGAAAAAGAACACAGATTTTTAAAAACTACAAAAACAAAAAAAATAATAATTATTGGATTAAAATAAAATTTTCATACTTATTTAATAAAGGACATTTATATGTTTTCATTTCAAATTCCAAGGAAAAAAGAACAAGTTAGAAACGAACTTCTATTTTTCGTGTTCATTCAGGACGTGGGTGATCATGGCTTTCCATAACATCCTGACCTCAGTAGCTCTAAGTAAGGTTTGTCTTTGTGCTAGCTCTCCTAATCCTTGTTCTGTTATTTGCACAAGCTTGTTGGATAGGTTATTCACTGCTTTCCTCTTTCTTTCTTGTCAATATGTACTGAGAGTGTCAAATTCTCCAAGCCCTCTTTCCTCAAATTTCAACTGTCCTTTTTTGATTCTGGGTAGAAATAAAGTTTTAGGAAAATTGCAAAGAGATTAATACACTTTTAAAAATCGTTAAAACACCAGCATTGCTACTTCCTGGAGAAGCTGCGCTATTTTTTTTTTTTTTTTTTTTTAAATTCATTCATCTTTGTTGTCATTTCGGAGACGATGATCTGACAAATCCCACTAACCTGTAATGCTATTTTGCTATGGCGTATAAACACATTTCTGATTAAGCCCGAAGCATGGCATTCAGTGTCGTTCTGTTCCGTGAGGTGCGGATAGAGTAACGGATATCGGAGCCGGAAGTGGAATCGGCGGATCGAAATCAAAATCCTGATTAGTCTGTTGCGTTCACTTTCGTAATATTGACGTTTGGAAAGTCATAACTCCACCTCTTCTCTCTTCCTCCCAGTTATAGGTTAAATAGCAGAGTAGACTAGGCTCTTTAGTCTTGGTTGGTAACCAGTCTAAGAGAAGGAAAACTCCGAATTCCAAATCGTGAAAACCATTCTTTCCTAAGGATACACGATAATTTGCAAATAAAGAAAAGGAAATTGTGGAGAGCCACGATCGTTTACGTTCATAGAAGATATGGTATTATAAACTTGCTCGGAAAAAAGGGTAAGTTTAATGAGTATACCTTTTCTGCACACATTCCCGCGAATAATTCAAAACAGTTTTATGTCCGTATGAAGATGGATTAAGATGCCAATTAAACTGGACATTGGCAACATTATTTTATGTAAAACGAGGATCTTCCTGCTTGTAGGATTGATACACCACAAGGAATTCCATAATCTAAAAAGGAAGTAGAATAAGGCTGTCCATATGAACAATTTTGGATTAGCAGTTTTAGGCTCTTTACTATTGATTTGTTCTCTTACATCAGAACCTTACCCCAAATTTTCAGGGGCAGTGGTCAAATCTCAATTTTATCACGTTAATGATATCGTCGGAGGTCGTAGGGGCACCATATGTAGTGCAGCCATAGTAACAGTGGACAAAATAACCTAACAAAAACCAACCCTCTCCAGAATTCAGAATTTTCCTTCTCCTAGACTGGTTGCCAACCAAGACTATATGGCCCACTCTGTAAATAGCTGTGTGGAGAATAGTTTAATTCATACCTTTCCCAAGAGTATTTGCGCGTGTATGTAACGAACTAGAATGTAATTTTAACCCGGGTTGTCCGATTTCTCATCCCGAGCCGCTAACCACCATGCATCGACTTCGTTGTTTGAGCCAACTGTTTTAGAGCTCGAAATGACTCCTTCGTGCAGGATTAACTTCATTTCATGCCTGTAGTGCATAAACATTTTTCTTTTATTATCAGATTTGCATAAATTTCTCCAAAATATAAAGTTCTGGTTATTTGATTCGGTGTTTATCTCTCCTAACTGTTAATAAAATGGCACTAGCCAACTAATATTATGCTTGTTTAGTGACATCCGCCATATCGCTCTATATTTTGTGTGTAAATCGTAACGTTAACGTTTCAGTTATTCATCGAATGTAAAATTGCACATCGAATAAAGTGCTTTGCTAAGCAGTCCTCAATTTAACAGAGAACCCGTTCCAAATTAAAATTTATAGCCTCTTTCAATTAACCAAAGATACTTCTACCACCGCCACTACTAACTTTACCTCCTCGCACAAGTGCCATTGTACAGGAGAGTACCAATATTAAAATATAATCAAAATAAACGTATTGAGTTAACAGCGCGTTAACAAATCTACTGTTTGGTCTACCGCTTAGAATATCGGTCATGTTGAACCCATAACTCATCGAATGACGTGTGGGGGACCCTAGTCTGTTGAGTGTCTGGATTTCAGAGTTAAAATGAACGCGAGGAGCCAACCCGTTCCAGCTGTTCACCTAAGACCCGAAAGGAATAATACTATGCCCTTCGGTGAAGGGAACTGGCTCTTCCCTTCTCACAAGATCTGTTACGACCATAATCGCAAACACAGAATAACTAAGAGGCGCAACGGCAGATTGTGCTTCCGTTGTACGTCCGCAAACGGTGGAAGAGGCGCCGTACAATTAACAAATATAGGCTATCAGAAACTAGGGCCAACACAAAGCACCACCTGTGCACGTTAGGAGATGAAGGTAGATTCTACGTGGATTGAATATAATAGCTGGAATTTCTCATTTGCCACCTTTCAGCTCAGGACACAAAGAGCTTGTTGTTGTTCTTTAAGTATCCACCTACAGTCACCAGCTGTCCTGCTAAGAGAGACTCAGGACAATTCTCTAGACACACCATCTTTACTAACTATTTTTAGCCAGGTTTCTTCTATTTCAATTAAAAGTAAGGTTTTAATCCCTCGTTATATTGTCGCGGTCGCCATTAGCTGCTTCCTAGTAAAACGACCTTGACCTTCACAAACCCCTGGTCTCACCGATTTAAATCAAGCAGTATGTGAGAAACTGGACGACCGGCCAATATTGTTGACTCTAAGACAGTGGCTCGTGAGCATCGGATTAGGCCATGCTTCTCAAACAGCGAACAACATTGGGATTAATTATATGTGCAAACGAAAAGTTCGAATGCTGATCGGAGTTACTTCTTATAATTTCATTGAATTAATACTATTAGAAAATATAGGCATGATCCCACTTCTGATTGCGTTTAAAAAAAAAAAAAAAAGCTGGCGTATTTTGAAGCATACAACCCGCCTTACTCTGCAAAAAATTATAAATGAAATCTGTATGTACACGTGACGGAACATTTCAAACACGAACGACAACTTCCTTTTAACAAACTTATCCTCCTATATTGAAGAAGCTCCTCACAGATGAAAAGGAGACGAAGCAACAGAGATGTGGTCCTACAGAAGGATGCTGAGAATAACATGGACTGAACATGTGAGCAACGAGAGGGTTTTAGGGAAAATGGATATATAAAATGGACACCTACTTACAATAAGAAAGAGACAGTTGAAATTTCTTTATATACTGTATAAACCCATTTTTGTTCATGGATCGCGGCTCTCACTTTCGAATGAAGAAAAATTTCATTTTATTGGAGACCATGGATCTTTTATCCCAGACAGCATCTTCCCATTTACTTGAGCCATTTCCTAGTGCCTGTTGCTAATATCGAGGTACCACTGACCCTATCTGAAGGTACTCATGTGAAGGCTGTATTACAGGTTATATCACAAAGATTAAGAGGAAGACTGGGAAGCATTTAACAACTTTTGAAAATAGAAAATCACTTATAAATCATCACATTTGTTAAGTTAGATCAAGTGTGGTCTTAATAAGCAACCTGACATTACTGTATAGCCAAAATAAACCAAAATCTTAAAATTATATATCATTTTTATACACAAGAGTTCCGAATAGATGTGCATAGACCAATGAACTAAAAAACGTATTTACTAAAAAAAATTAGTCCTGGAGAGAATTTTTCAAATCACATCTTTAGTGTATAAAGATTTTTTCTCGGTGGCCTAAGTTAGAAAATACCGAATAATTACAATTCATTTATTTTCATGTACTTACTAAAATAAACAAACACGGGTTTCAATTGAATGAACTCTAGTAAAGTTATTAATTTTTTCTAATGTAGTTTAAACTCTGTCAGTTATGTGCCATTCGTGATACACGATACATGATTGACGAGGCAGATTTTTTTCCTGCAGTAGGTTGCCATTTCTTTCTACGGTAGACCAGTTGTCATCGGTCTGTCCTGCTATTTACCCATAGCTAAGGAGAGAAGAAGAGGATTCATACCCTTCCCAGGGTATTAGCACGTAAGTAAATGTAATGGATCCGATTGGAATTCGAACTCGGCTTTCTGATTCCTCAATCCGAGCCGCTATCCATTACTCCACCGTGCATTGTGTTTAACCTTCGTTCTGTCCGGAATTTAAAAATGCATTGGCTCTTTTGTGCGCGATCGATTATCGATTTACAATGTAAAAAAAAAAAAAAAACTGTTTAGCAAATATTTACACTATGAATTGAACAAGTGTGTTACAAAAATGAACATAAAGTAAGGGTTCAGTTTTCATGCTCACTTTTTGAAAAGAGACAAATGTAAGCCATTCTATAAATCATTAGCTCAACCCGGCAAGCTGTCTGCTCTGGTTTTCTCACCTCGGCCCGGGAAGTTAAAACAAACGTATCCAATGCGCTCTCTTTAGCAAACAAAAGCATAGCATTTTGGTAATTTACACTGAATTATAAGAATTCACATACCTGAAATTTCAGTTTTCTGGAGTTAACTGGTTTTAAGCATTGACATTCGTTCAGTAGGTAGTCGGGCGTAAACAGTCGTAGATCAAGCGTATTAAAATTTTCGAATATCGCCCCACGCTGCTGCGCACATTTTTTTAAACTCTGGTTTTCACAACGAAAATTTAATACTCAAAACTGAGTTCTGAACTGTTATGTTGGCAGTGAATGCTGGACATGAAGAAACGCGACAACAGAAATTTAGCACTACAGAACGATGATGAGAATAGAATGAACTCAACATAAAATATTAAGGAAAATTGAAACAAAACCGACACTTAGAATCCGAAAGAGACAATTGAAATTTCTAGCGCATATAATGAGGAAAGAAGGCTTAGAGAATTTGGCGCTCACATGACATATTGAAAGCAAGAGAGACAGAAAAAAAACAGCGAATAACCTACCTATCTTGTGTAAAGGATGAGCAGAACAGGAACTAGCAAAAAGACAAACTTTATTCCGTGCTACAAAAGACAGGATTTTGTAGAGAACCAGAAAGTTATTCGAGCATATTAGATTGAGAAAGTTTTCTTGAATATATGAGCGAACTCTTTTTGCCTCTCCGATAGTAATGGGTTATCACTATTCTTTTAATCATTCAAATTCTGGAGGTCATCTTATAGACCTCTATGCATGGTTCGCACATTCCAGCTTGCAATACGAAGAATTGGATTCTTCGTTAGTTTTCCATTTTACTCTTTCTTTGATGCATTATTATCGATCTGCCTGTTAAGCTAGAAGCTTTAGGATCTCACTGAAGCAGGCAAACTTTCGCGCGTTAACACCCTACTGTCTTGGGGCTGCGAGGCTTGAAGTAAGCGGACAAATGAAATACAGTGACCTATCCGCCGTCTAAGATAACCCATGGTGTCCAACTCAACGTCAATTGAGTATTGACTTATAACCCGTAAAATGCTGCATCTGGGTGGTGAAACTGGAGTGACCTCTCCAGTGGCGCAGGCCTGTGTGATGGTATATTAGAGGCCGTGCGTTGTCTAGACCACATAGCCCTCCTCCCGGTCATCCAGGCAAGATCCAAAGGAATACAAGGCATTACATTTGAGACTGGCTTGGCTGTAAGAGTTGCTCGAACGTTTTCAGTGTTGACGGCCAACTGTTTCAAATTTTAAAAGTTTTCCTTCACCTAGATGGACTGCCTTCTCGGGCTGACTAACTATCTACTCTACGCATCTGAGGTACCAGAGCCTTTACCCCTTCTCCGGTTTGGAGATGGACTTAGTTGTCAGAGGCTATTTGAAACGCATGCCATGAGAGTATTATATCGACAGTGGGAAGCTTGTCCTCACTACACCCCTCTGTATGGCAATCTTTGGGATATATATATATAATGTACATATATGAACATTACATATATTGCGTGATTCAGAAACTCCCCCAAAATTACCGTTTTTTTAAAAAAAATAATTCCTAGTGCTCCTATTATTACTACACTAGTGATTGTGATTAAGTGCAACATTCTTTCAATTTCTAACTCCAGGTCCTTATACAGTCCGACCTCATTAACCTCCATTTACACCAAACAACTGCCGGACCAGAGAAAATCACTCCTAGAAAAAAAACCCTATGTAAACGCAGTTTTGCCGGCTCACTCTACATATATATTGCCATGTTATTAAAAAGCTAGAACAAGGCTTAAAACAGGAAATAAAACAATCATTAATTCTTCCCAATAACGTTTTTAATGCTTCATACAATATAAAACATAAAAAACCCTGCCCCCCCATATATACTTACTATCCTGAATGGGTAAATATGCAACTGTATATAAGAAAGGAGCAAGACTGTATCAGGCGTACGGCCATATGTTGAAACACCACTTCCTGTACGATCACCGAAGTTAAGCAACGTTGAGACTGGTCAGTACGGTAATGGGTGATCGCTTGGGAATACCAAATCTTGTAAGTTTGAATGTGCGTGCGGTGCCATAGATAATGGCTCGGAATTGTTAATCAGAAAGCCGAATTCCAATTGGGTTCATTATATTCACTTACGTGCAATTACCCTTGGGAAAGGCATGAATCCATCTCTTCTCTTCCCAGCTATAGATTAAATAGTAAAAATTGTGACACTAAATCATTATCTTCAAGAATGAAAAATTAAAACCATCTTATAATCTAAAGAGATTAATAAACCGTAGAAAACGAATCAATCCATAAATAAAAGGTCATATCACCAAAACCCTCTACTGTTATCGGCTGCTGTGGAAAATTGTAGCCGCTAAACGAACTGTCAGTCAGTTATGTACCGTGCGTGATACACGCTTAGGCGATCATGTATCTTTCGATACATGACTGATGAGGCAGATTTTTTCCCGCAGTAGGTTGCCATTTCTTTCTGCGGTAGATCAGTTGCCATCCAAGACTATAGAACTCGGTCTGTCCTGCTATTTACCCATAGCCGGAGGGAGAAGAAGGGGACTCATACCTTTCCCAAGGATATTAGCACATAAATGAATGTAGTGGGATTCGACTGGAATTCGAACTCGGGTCTCCGATAATGTAGCCGATAAAAAAAAAAAAAAAAAAAAAAAAAAAAAAAGAAAAAGTGCCGAGTGATTGGAATTTCGAACTGAACCCTTTGTTTCGCCCACCGGGATAGAATCCTCGTTTTCAACTGATCGTCTTAACCAGTTGAAAACGAGGATTTGACCATTTGACAATACACTATCCCTTGACATTTTGTTATGTTTTTGCTATTACCGATCTAAGAGAACAAATTAGCAGCGAGACGCCAGCTGCTAATACAAATTTGCTTATTTCAAAGTCTTTATTCTACTTCCGTGTGAGCCTGTGGAATCCTTCTTGGCATGCCAATCCTGCCAACAGGGAGATCCTCGTTGTACGTAATTAAAGCGTAGTTGTCTAAGCCAACTTTTTTTATTTATTTTAGAAGTGAAATGGAAATCCGTAACAATTACCCTGCAAACATCACATCAGCTTCCACGAGAAGGGACCGAAACATCAAAGACAATAAAAAAAAACTGTCAGTGTTTATTTCATTTCATGCGGTTGTGGCAAAGAATACAAGGGTAAGACTAGGCACCATCTAAAAGTAATGGTAGAGAGACATCGAAAGGCTGTAGTCATAGGAGAGACACTGAAATCAAGCATGGTTGATCACGTATCGAGAGAAAAGAGTGATCATTAACTCATGTGAAATGAAGCAAACCTAGCATAGAGGCGAACACTTTAGATTAAAGTCTACTAAAAAATTCTACTTCCTGCGTACAGACATTCGGTTTAAAGCTTTAAAATTACACCCCAGGATTATCCAAGATAAATATGGCACAGTGAAGTCAAATTTTGATTAAAACATATCTAGTTTCCTGGCAATTGTAAGTTCGATCCCTGGGTTGGTTCAGTGGAAGACACGGACAATCGACCCAAAGGCGAATAGACTGGAAAAAATGAATTGATATACCTTTAGTATGAAAAGCGAAACAAGAACGATATATACCCATAGATTAAATAAAGGGTCTGGTTCAAAATTCTGAGGTAGCTACCGATTACGACGGACACTTGAAGAAGACCGGAATGCGCAACAATCGAAACGTTGAAGAGCATATTAGCCCAAATATAATTATGTTTGAGCTTAAGGGTGAAAGCAATTTGTAGATCCCATTTTTCGCATACTTATATCAATGTATATTGTAATGTCCCCTAAATTAATATTAGGGAGCCTTTTAGAAGTTAAAAATATCACGATCAAATAGTACAATTTTCATTTGACGTACCTAAATATTTTGCTTTCTTACACACACGTGCACGTGATTAGAATCATTTTATTTTTAATATTTATACATTGATAATATCCACATATCTTTTGGTCACAGTTTCAATTACAGGATTCTTTTTTTGCTTTTTTTTTTCATTTGACTCCAAGGAAGGTAATAATGCCACTAAGACGCAAGGGGGGGGTACTGAGAGTGAAAGAAAATGAGAGGACGTTAGGAGAAAGAACAATAAAAGAACAGGATTCAGAAAAACGAGATGGCGATTGGTGTTGCATTTATGTTTTTAAAGATCGTACGCGACAGGGGAGCAAGAAAGATTCCACAAGCGTGAATTGCAGATAAAAAATAGAACCTACCGTTATATCTAGCTATTTCAACTACAAAACGATGAGACCTAATTGCCAATCTAGTAGTACGCTTAAACTCATAGCATTATTAGTTTAATTAAAAATGTTCCTGGAGTTAGATATACGTTTTTATTATGCAGACTGCGAAGCTATCAGGGACTTTCGAAGAAGTTACCTTATAAAATGCAATAACAAGAAGGCAGATGGATTTGATTTTTTTAAAGGAACAGTTGAATACTGTAGAAAGTACAACAATACGTAATGAGTCTGTCTGTACTCGAGTTAAGTGTCTGGTATTGCGAATCGTTTAAAACTTGTAATTTGTTCCTCTACTAGTGTATGTGTAACGTCAACGATTAATCTGAATCAGAATTGCTAACCGACTCCTTCAGGAAACGGAAATATCCTGTTTTTAGAAAACCGGAAAAAAAAAACCACCAAAAAAACCCTCCAAAAAAACAAAACAAAAAAACCCAAAAAAACAATACACTTAAAGTCAAGTGTATTGTTTAGTTTATGGGGCTTTTTATATGATGGCTCAATGAGTGGTAGATCTATCAATATTTAAAATGAAAAAATCGAACATCTGATGCTTGTGCGAAGTTTTCGTAAAACAGTTTTTTTTTTTTCAATCATTGATCTTTTCGTTTTGTGGCCTATAATCGAATGGTACTAAAACTGAAGAGGGGCTATTTAGCCTGGTAAAAGTCAACAATAGGATCAACTTAAGTACAAGGTTTATTTAAAAAATTTGAATAACAATTTGAAAATAAAGATTTATCTCTGAAGAACAGCTTATTGATTTTTAGAGTTTATTTGAGAATCTTTAAAATGGAAGAGTAATAAAATACTTTACAAGCAAAAATTAATGTAACGTGCCTTAACAGCGAATCTCAATAATAATTGCTTTATGCTAACAAAAACGTGCGAAAGAAAAAACTTGAATATCGCAAGTTGAATGCTGAGCGCACAGTAAACGAACTGAACGAATACTTAATGAATAAAAATTTTAAAATTCGGTTTGAGGTAAGTATTCTTATGATAGGTATTAAGTAAAAATAAATAAATTATTTTAAAGAAGCTAGTTTTGATTCAATTCAACACATTTATTTTCTATTTCTCAAATTATATGATAAATTTTAAAAAAAGAAAAGAAAAGGTGTACTTGCCATGGGCCGTTTCCATTTGATATATTCTCTCCCATGTGGGGTAACTCCCTGGTAATATAGAGCCCTGGGCCCTGGGGGGAAAGTTGGATCCACAAACAGCTTTTTGGATTGAAGACACTGTTGCTTCAGTTCGACAAAGTTCTGATTAGCCATCATCAATTCGTCATTCATTACTCCGTGTGGTTTGTTATCAGTATCAATATTTGCGACGGCCTTCTTACCACAGCACCACATTGTTGCTTTCTTTTTAAATAATCACATTAACTCTAAAAAAGAAAGCAAGCAAAAGAAATCAGTATAGCAACAGGTAGTTCATATACAAAGAAAATGCAAGCTTGTTATTGGTTTGTTTAGAAAGGCGTTATTAATTTCTCTACTAACGAGAGATTATTAAATTAAAGTAAAATTTATACTCACTTTCCAATTAAATTTGAAAATTCTTCTATCTGTTTAAAAATCCGGATTTAAAAAGTTTGAATTCGAAATACCTCCGTTTTTTTTACTCTTAATGCGTTAACTCTGCATGAAAATTATTATGCACGAAGAACACAAATAAACAAAACTCTCCTTTCCGTTGGCGGTAAGGACTCCTTATTTATTTACCCCCCGTTTTGTAAAGACCTGACCTATCACTAGCAACAACCACCGTCCAACTGACGATCCAAGCGATATCTATTTATATATTCTACCTGTGTTAGTGTTTCACTATTATTATTACTACTACTACTACTAGCAGCAACAGCGCGGGGAGAGGCGAATGTTTGGAATTAGAGCGCATTTGTTTTGTGTGTGTGTGTTTGCGTGCGTTTTATATGTGTGTGTGTGTGTGTGTGCGCGCACGCGCGTTATTTGTGTGTATGCGTGCGTTTTATGTGTGTGCGTGCGTGTATGTGCGTATTATATGTGTGTGCGTGAGAGAGAGAGAGAGAGAGAGAGAGAGAGAGAGAGAGCGGTTTCCTTTCTGGCACGGCGACACAAAATAATAAATGTGTATAATTATATACTTATATAGCTATTTATTTTTAAGTTTCTATAGTATTTCCCCCCTCTTGTCTTACACCTATTATTCTACTGCAACTTTTTTTATTTTAAAAATATACAATAATTATTTGGCTTTTCGCTTGTACTTATTTTCAAGAGCTTTTTGGAACTAGTAGAGACTTTTTCTGCATATAAGTCTTCTTAAAACTTATACAATTGTACTTCTTGTTGATTCAAAATTTAAAAAAATTTAAGTTTTGATTTATTTTGAAAATTAAAAGTAGAAATGATTTATTAAGATACAGTTTCAATAATATTTAAGGTCAAGAAGATAAATTCATTTCTCAATTCCAACAAAAATTTGAGGCAGGTAGTTAGGGCCACCGACCACGCTTAGCGCCGTGAATATATTTAGTTAAAAAAAATTACTGCCGTACGCATATTTTTAAAGGAAATCTAATGTTACACATATTTTTAAAAAATACTTAACTTTAATTTAATCTTGATGATAATATAATTTATCTGTATCCTTATCAAACACTGAGAATCTGTCATATATGACTTCTTAAGGGTCAACCTACTTTCATTTTTTAGAATTTGACCCCAGAAAAGAGTAAATAAATATCGATATGATTGTGTTTGATTAATAATTCAATATCAATGGGTATATAGACTCGAGGCAACGGAGGGATGGTTCTACAGAAGGATATCATGGACCGAGCGTGTGAGCAACGATGAGGTTTTGGAGAGGATGCAAACAAGGGAGGAAACGTATTCTTAACATCAAGAAGAGGCAGATGAAATTTCTGGGACACGTAATGAGAAAAGAGGGTCTGGAGAATCTGACCCTAACAGGTCGAATAGAGGAAAAGTGAGACAAGGGAACGCAACGCATGACATACCTGACGGGCGTAAGCAAGTGGATGACAGAACGTGGGCTGAAGGGAGATGGCAGAGGGATGAAACTTATTGAGAGCTACAGGGGATAGGGGGAAGTGGAGAGCTATGGTCGCCTACTTCCTGAAGGGACACGGCGCATAAAAATAAGATATAATACTGTGATGTTTTTATTTCCTTCATCTTTTTTAAAGAAAAGTGAAATTATATAAAATCTGTGTTAAAAATACTTTGCATTTATGCAAAAGCGAGAAGAAAGGACTAAACAAACATCAATAGCAAGAACAGAATGCATGGTTGTTAGCAAAAGGTACAACCCAACACGCAAATTACAAATTGGGGATAGCAAAATCAAACAGGTACAACAATTTAAATATCTTGGAAGTGTTTTAAAAGAGGACGGAAAGTGCGTCACTGAAATCCGAAGAGGCTTTGGGATAGCGACAGGTAACTTCCAAAAGCTAAGCAAAGAATTAAGAAACAGGAAAATCTCGTTAGAAACAAAGAAAAGAATATTGAAATGTTCTGCAATATCAATCCTCCTATATGGCAGTGATGGCCAGACAACCTCCTTACAGATGAAGAAGAGACTTGAAGCAATAGAAATGTGGTTCTACAGAAGGATGCTGAGAATGCCATGAACCGAAAATGGAAACAAAAAGGAGACTTATACTTAACATCAGGAAGAGACTGTTGAAAGGTCTAGGGCAAATACTAAAGAAAGATGGCTTGGAAAATTTGATACTTACAGGACATATTAAAGGTAAGAGGGACAAAGAAAAGCAGTGCATAACCTACCTAAAGAACTTGTGTAAATGGTTGGCAGAACGTGGATTAGGAGATATACCAAAAAAACGAATTTTACTACAAAGGACAGGAAATTGTGGAGAGCCGTGATCGCCCACGACCCGAAGAGACACGGCACACAGAAGAAGAATTTTGAGGAACATTTTTCAATGTACATTGAACTTACAAAAGAAAACATCTAACAGTGAGAACCGTTTAAAATATTATCATTTGATTTAAATGTAAACAACTCCAGTCTATTGTCCTTTTCCAAGAGAGAAAATAATTAGTTTATAAATGAATTCTGATATATATATATATATATATATATATATATATATATATATATATATATATATATATATAAAACCTTATCATTGTAAGAACATGAGACTATATACATAAATGTATTACTTATTCACCTCTGAACTTCGTCAATATCAGCATAAGCCTTGGGAGACTTTCTTTAAATGTGAATCTTATTGCAATCATGTGAGGAACTCTTGTGTGCTACAACGCATAACTTTCCCAGCGAGCTTTTGTAAATGGATGTTGGGAGAGGGTTTAGGAGAGATAACAAAAAGACCAAATTTACTAAGAGCTACAAAGGATAGGAAATTGTGGAGAGCCATGGTCGCCAACGTTCTGAATGGAGACGGCATATAGAAGAAGAACCATCCCGTCGCGAGTAAAGTGTAATTTAATTCTGTCAAGATATAAACTTAGAAACCAAACTATTCAGAATATTTATTTTCACATTTCGCAAGAAAGTTGATTAAATTTCCAAATAAATAATGAATGAAATTAACTTATAAAAAGTTTAAAAAAAAACATGATTGATTAATTTTTTATGGCTTCTCAACCTTTTGCAGGCAGGAAATATTTTTCGATTGTAAGAATTTTTTGGAGATAATAATGACATACTGATATAAATCTTACTAATTAACCCATAGCTGGAGGAGAGAGAAGAGATGCATTTCTACCTTTCCCAAGAGTAATTGCACATTAGATAATATAACGAATTCAACTGGAATTGGATCTCGGCACTGCGATTAATAATTCCGACACATTATCCAAGCACCTGGTAATCCCAAGCGGTCACCCATCTAGATACTGACCGGGCTTGACGTTACTTAAATTCGGTCATCGTTCGGGAACCGGTGCTTAAACGTGATATGGCCGTAAGCGAAAAAAAAAAAAAAGAAAGAAAAAAAAGAGCATCAAGCCGGTGTCTATCCGTCTAATATCTCTATCTATAAAAGGCAGGATGTGTGTGTGTGTGTGTCTGTGCAACGAATGCACGGCCGCAATTTTCGACGGATTTGCACCAAAATTTACATGCACATGCTCCAAGTTAATGGGAAGGCCAAGACCGACTTTGCATTTCCCAACTCCCATCGATAGTGGAAATAATCGATTTTTTTCATGCTTCTACGGCAGTTTTCATGTAGTTTGCGGCCATTTTCTACTGGCCAGAGTGAGAGCCTATAGCTGACTACCGCGAATAGACAGGAAGATTCAATTGGCCAGCGTGAGAGGCAACAGCTGACTGACACGAATGTTAACAAGCATGCTAGCAAGGCAAAAAGAATCGATAGCTGCATTCGTCACAAGTGGGAAAAATTTAAATCCGCATGACACTTTACTCCAATTGGCTCATTCGCTTGCTTAAACTCAACGTTGATTCTGATTCCGCAGAACTGGGTTGGGTGTGAAAAAATATTTGTTGTTAACATTCGTTTTTCATTCGGTTTTTCCAGTTACGAGTCCTTTTTTAAAGCTGATCGTTTTGTGTTCATTTTGTTTAGTTCTTTTTTCGTAACAGATTTAATGTTTAGTATAGAGCTTAGAAAAAATTCGCAGTGTGAGATCAGCACGGCAAAGGGCACTCCTTTAAAGGCAAGGAAGGGCAAAAATATTTGAAGTTAAGTGATAGCGATTGCTGTATGAGTCGTACGATTTTTGAATCAAGCACGGGCAACGCCGGGCCATGCTGCTAGTTATGAATAAAAAAAGGAGACGAAATAAAGAAAATTAAGAAATAGAATTAGTTTTTCTTCTTTTATGTGCCGTGTCATTTAAGGGCGTGTGTAATCATGATTCTCCACAACTTCCCATGCCTTGTAGCTCTTAGCAATGCTTGCCTTTTTACTATCCCCCTCGAATCACTATTCTGCTTTCGATTTACACAACCTCGTTAGCTAGATTACTCGGCTCCCCTTATGTCCTGTGCTTGTCAAATTCTCTAAGCCATCTTGTCTCAGAAATTCCAGTTGTCTCTTTCTAATTTTAAGTATAAATGTCCCTTTTCTTTCTATTTTCCTTAAAACTTCCTCGTCACTCGCATACACTGTCCATGGTATTCTCAGCATCCTTCTGTTGAACCTCTTCTGTTTCCTTAAGTATCTTCTTCATCTGTGAGTTGATTATCCAGCATTCACTGTCATATAAGAGGAGCGATATAACATAACAGTTCAGCATTCTTTTCTTTGTTTCTAACGAAACTTTCTTGTTTCTTAATACTTTGCTTAGCTTTTGGAAGGCAACATTCGCTATTCCAATGCGCCTTCATATTTCCGTCTCGCACTTTCCGTCCTCTGTTAAAACACTTCCCAGATATTTTACTGTTTCTTAATACTTTGCTTAGCTTTTGAAAAACACCTTTCACTATTCCAATGCGCCGTCGGATTTCGGTATCACAATTTCCGTCGTTTGTTAAAACAATCCCCAGATATTTAAATTTCTGTATTTGTTTGATTTTGGCATCTCCATTTTGTAGTTCGCATCTTGGGCTGTACCTTTTGCTGACGACCATACGTTCTTGCAAATTGATGGTTGTTTCTTCCCGTTTACCTTAACTATTCTAACTTTTCTAGGATTTCATGCAGTTTTCTCCCTGCATCTATCATCAACATGATGTCATCTGCGTATCTTATACTGTTAAGAATGTACCTATCAATAATAAATTATGATATCGCTGTAAATGCTAAATAAAACCGGTGCGAAGATGCATCCTTGTCTTACGATCTTTTCTATTTTTGCGTCAGTCAATTATGTGCCATGCGTGAGACACGCTTAGACGATCATATATCTTTCGATACATGACTGACGAGGCAGATTTTTTTTTCTTTCTGCGGTAGACCAGTTGCCACCCAAGGATAGAACCCGGTTTTTCTTGCAATTTACCCATAGCTGGGGGTGGGAGAAGAAGAGGATTCATATCTTTCTCAAGGGTATTAGTACGTAAGTGAATGTAATGGATTCGACTGGAATTCGAACTCGGCTCTCCGATTCCTCAATCTGAACCGCTATCCATTACTCCACCCAGCCTCGGTTATTAATAATATCTTTCCCAAATAAATCAAGTTTCCCTAACAATTCAAATAGATCTTTGTGTTGTATCTTATGAAATACTTTTGTGTCATCTACGAAAGATATCTATACGTTCTTCTGCGTTTATATTGTTGTTTTTTCTGATATGAATATGATAATAAATATCGCATTTCATGTTCCAGTGTCATTAATGAAACCACACTGTTCTGGTCCTATTTTCGATCTAATTCCGCCACATATCCTATTCATCAGAAACCGGATGATAAGCTTAGTTATGTGGCTCACTAGGATAACTGTCCGATAGAGCTCGCATTCATTTGCACCTGAATTCTTAGGCAGCGCTATGAAAATAGATCTACTTGCTAAGGTCTTCCGATATATCATCAGTGTTGTTTATTTCCTTTACTATTTCTTGTCAATGCTGGAATCGTCTCTCGTAGGCATTACCTCCACTTGGTGCGTAGAGACGCCGTTAGGTGGCGCTGTTTATGTACTATAAAAGGGCGAGAATATCTCCCTCTTCCTCCTTTCGATCAAGCATGCTGTAGGTAGAAACATCAACACGGAACTCGTCTCTACAGAGTACAATGTGTCCCCACCCACCTGCCGACTGAAATTGTACGCAGACATACACATGCGCAAATACTTGCATTTTATAACATATGTAAGTTTAATGTCTTTTCTTCCTTTTCAAATATGCATATATTTCTCTCATTTTGTTAATCCTTTAGTGATATAAAAATACAAAATATATCAGTATGGAAATGCATTAATTCCACTCATTTTATATTCATTCCATTACCGTTTAGCCTTGAAATTAATAACATCCGGTTATTTACATGAGAAAATACTGTCTGTCACTACTTTTAGTTAAGCTAGAGGTTTCCCTCTTTCGTTGTGGAAGATTTTTCCGATGTTATTCCAATTTTAAAGTATTTTTTTTTTACTTTGTTATGATCGTTCCCTCTTTTGATTTTATGCATCCTGTCGATGAGTACATCTTTTGTCCTGTCATTTTTTGTGATGTCAACGAACACTCGTTTGATACTTTTGTAATGCCAACGAATAATTGTCACTTTCGTAATGCTCGTAGAAGTAGAGACTTTGTAATCGCAGATACAACTATAGAACACCATTGAACAATGCTGGTGTCGGACGCCTTCGAATAATCTCGCACGAATAGTACTTGCTCGATAATACTCGCTCGAATAGTAATCCGTATAGTGATCCGAATAGAGACAGAGGATAGACTAAAAATATCGATCCGTATAGTATACAGGACTGACTGGAACTACCAATCCGTATAGTATAGAGGATAGACTAGAACGACGATCATTTAGACGTCACGCTTCTACTTATATGCGTCATAACTTCTTACTTATTATGGTCACGTGGTCTACTTAATTCAATAATGGGATTGCCTGTGTTTGCTTACTGGCGATCTATGTTCAAACTCAAGTGTCAGCAGCCACAATTTTTTCTTATAACACATTTCTTTTATTTTATTAATTTATCTCAGCTGTATTCATGTTCGAACTCTGCAAATTTTTCATTGAACTGTCGCAAAGGTATCTAAGAAATAGAAATTGATTTTTATATTTGAAATTTAAACTCGATGTGATTTCAAGTATTTAATGAATATTTTTAAGTTACCAATTAATAAAGGTCAAAGGACAGATTTTATTTACCCTCCTTTTTTCCCTTCTTTTCCATATTTATTTATCCTTTTTTATTTCTCGTATTTGTTTATCCTTTTTTTTTTCTTGCTTCTATTTATTTATACACTTTTTTTCTTTATTCTGTCTTCTTTATTTATCTTTCTTCCTGTCCTTCTTTCATTTATCCTCTTTTTCTTTTTTTCTTCTCTTTATTTGTCCTCTTTCTTCTACTTATCACCTTTCCTTCTTTCTTCTATTTATCTATCCACTTTTTTGTTCTTTATTCATACTCATCCTTTCTTTATTTTTCCTATTTATTTATCGAAATTTCTTACTTCCATACTTTTTCCTATTTATTTAACCTCTTTCTTTCTTTCTTTCTTTCTTTCTTATATTTATCCACTTCCTTTCTTTCCTTTATTAATCCTCGTTCGTTCTTTTTTCCTTTTATTTATATCCCTTCTTTCTTTTTTTCTTTCTTTCTTTCTTTATCCTCTTTCTTTTTTGTATTTATCGTCTTTCTTTCTTCGTTATCCCCCTTTTTCTTTCTTTTTCATCTTCTTTCTTTATCTTTTTTAATCCTCATACTTTCTTTCATTCTTTCTTTCTTTATAATGAATTTTTTTAAAAATTTCCCATTGTTTATTCTGCATTATGGACTCACATTTCTCCCCTGAGAGAATCCTTACTTCATAATTCAAAACATCACACTCAGGAAACCGAAGATTGCCTGGAAATAAAACATGACACATTACAGCTGCTCTATTTGATATGAATCTAAAAGAAAAAGGAGAATAACTATGGCATGGAGTGTTTTACATCTCCACTGACAGAAAATATATTTGCACAGAAAGAAACAATCCGTTTGCGACGAACTGCAAGAGACAGAAATTTATATTTTGGCTAAATTAATTTTCTTTCTTTAGCACATTTCTTTAAAACAATTAACAATGAAATAAATTGTATGCGCCATGTCCTGTCAGGGCGTGGACGATCATGGCTTTCCACAACATCCTGTCATAGTTGCTCTCTAAGTAACTTTTAACCATATACCATCCCTCTTTTTTTCCAACGGTTAACACAAACTGGTTAAATATGTTGGTCGCTATTTCTCCTTACTATTCTTGCCTTCAGCATGTCCTGAGTATGTTAAATTCTCCATGCCCTCTTTCCTCATTATACGTCTCAGAAATTTAAGCTGTTACATTCTGATTTTACGTATTGGTTAACGTGCTCTTCGTTGTTATATCCAAACCATTCTATTTTCAACATCCTTCTGTAGAACCACATCACTGTCGTTTTGGGCTTCACCTTCATCATATCTACACTACATGTCAAACGGGTGAGGCCACCCCCCGGAATTAGGATGGGATGAAATTGAGAGAAGAGTAGAAAAAAATGAAAAGGAGCGAAAAAAAGAATGGAATCAATTATCAAACTTGAGAAACGTTTGTAACGAATGTCAAAAGATTGCTGCTGCAGTAATCAAGGCTATAGAAGGATATTTTGAAGAGAGCAAAATTTACTCATAAAATGCTTTTATCTTTTTCTCATAGTAACATTTCTAATAAAAATTATGTCTCATTTTTTTTTAATCAGGTATAATAATTTTTTCGCATTTAAAGTACAAGACAACAACGTTTTGGGAAATTTGAAACATTACAAATGGTGATATGAAAATTTTGAACTGTAGTGTGTGTATATATATATATATATATATATATATATATATATGAATATTATATATATATATATATATATATGAATATTATATATATATATATATATATATATGAATATTATATATATATATATATATATATATATATACATATATATATACATAAATATATATATTAATATATATAATATATAAATAAATATGAATAATATATATAAATATGTAATATATAATATATATAAATATGTAATATATAATATATATAAATATATATATTAATATATATAATATATATATTAATATATATAATATATATATGAATAATATATATATAAATATGTAATATATAATATATATAAATATATATATTAATATATAAATATATATAATAAATAAATAAATATATATATTAATATATATAATATATATATGAATAATATATATATAAATATGTAATATATAATATATATAAATATATATATTAATATATAAATATATATAATATATAAATAAATATATATATTAATATATATAATATATATATATGAATAATATATATATAAATATGTAATATATAATATATATAAATATATATATTAATATATAAATATATATAATATATAAATAAATATATATATTAATATATATAATATATATATATGAATAATATATATATAAATATGTAATATATAATATATATAAATATATATATTAATATATAAATATATATAATATATAAATAAATATATATATTAATATATATAATATATATATATGAATAATATATATATAAATATGTAATATATAATATATATAAATATATATATTAATATATAAATATATATAATATATAAATAAATATATATATATATAAATGAAGATGTATATATATAATACATATATGAATATATATATATAATATATAATGCATATGTATATATAATACACGTGTATATAATATATAGTATATATATGATATATATAATATATATGCATGTATAATATATATATAGATAATATAGATACATATATATAAATATATATACAGCATATACATACATACAATGTATATGACATGTTCTAAATATAAAAGTGAACATTGAAGTCAACACTCACAGGCGACAGACTGTTTCATGTTAGACGCAATCATCAGGCCATATGTTATATATATATAATATATATATATATATATTATATATGTATAATATGTATATATATGTGTGTGTGTTTGCATATATATATATATATATATATATGTATATATGTATGTATAATATGTATATATATGTGTGTGTGTTTGCATATATATATATATATATATATATATATATATATATATATATATATGTATATGTGTGTATGTGTCTGTGTGTTTGTTTGTCTATACTGCGCCCATCTTAAATTAAGATGGTTTTACTGACCTTAAATTGAAGATTAACATTCGAAATGCTAATTTATGCATATGATTGAACACTGGTCACCGTCCGATGGCGCTGAGGGAAATACGCAATGTACGTCATCAGTAGCTAATTGACTCTCCTTTGGATATTTGTCTATACTGATATGATAGTTTGCCGTGGAACAATTAGTAGTCGTGTAGCATTGGTCGTGATAAATTCGATTCTCACTTGAAATCCATAATGTGGTCTTGTACTTGACTCCGCTTATCTCTATATAGAATAATTTGAATAAACAACATGCGAAAAGTACTTTTTCTAACTACTTACGTCGCCTGTCTTTCATTCATAAATGAAAGTTTATTATACGCAATAATTCATTCAGAAAAAAACCTTCTTAAACTTAAAAATTATTGTATACAGCTGCGAATGCTAAATGAATGAAGAATATGTTTACAGACGAGCGGAAGTAGTCATAAACCCAAATTCAAATAATACAAATAATGTGAATAAATAATGTGCAGTTCCATCTTATATCATTTGCTGCCTCCCGGAACATTTGTTCCGCAGACAATATCCTACGGATTTCTGTGAGTACGGGACAAAAGAAATGGCACAAACCATGGAATCTAAACAAACAACAATCAATAAATGTATTAAAAAGACATGTTACAGAAGGTAGGATAAAGAAAGAAACGAAGTTGAAGTCAGGAAAATTTCAATACAATCTTCATAGTTTTTTGTCTCTGCGTATCTATCGGGCGAAAGAAGATGCCTGCTTCCGCTTCAAAAGTCAAAGGGAAAAAAGAGGAAGAGCCTTTCAAATATCGCGCCGCCTGTTATTGTCGTCAAGCGACGGTAATCCAATAAATGCAGGGAAATATATATATATATATATATATATATATATACATATATGATAGAAATTGTTAGGAGGATTTGTTTATTATAATTAAGTAATTCATTGAGTCTGAAAGAAACCTCAACAGAATGCAGAAAGCACTGGACGGCCGTTTCGTCCTATATTTGGAACTCATCAGCAGTGCGCATCCACTACCGAGAATTGAAACCCTGACAGATTGTCAAGCAAACACCATACCAACTGTTCCAACGGGCCTCGGTGACGAAGAGGTAGCAAATCAGACTCAATATAGCGCCGCTCGCTCACATATTCCGTGGTGGAACTCAACTGAAATTCTCTGTAACCATAGGACTGTGCTCCCGGAGCCACGACTACTATCACCAAGCCGCTCAAACTGAAGCAATGATATACACATGATAGAAATTGTTATGGAGCCACATCAAAAGATAATTTTTTAAGACAGGGGACATAGTTTATTTCTAAAATAAGATACAATAGTATCACACCGAATAAAATAATAACTTTACCTACCTTTCGATTGATTCATCTTCAGAAATTGATATCGTCGGTATAAAAGTAAATTGCCGAAAAGAATCTTTTTAACAACAACTTAATTTTAAAATAGCACAAATGGGGGAGAGGGTAGGATAAAAAATAAATATGTTCCCTCAATTTGACAAACTCAAATTTTTTGGTGAATCCGTAGCCAATTCTAGGCTAATGTTTAGTATAAGTGTTTAGAAGAGGAAAACACTTCAATGCCAACTATTGTCCGTAAGAATACACGCTTAAAAAGAGTTTTTTTTCTCTGTGCTTCCAATACAAAGCAGGCAACACGCAGTATAAGAGAAAAGGTGGGAGTGAATTTACATGAAGACTAGAGTACTTTTATTGCTTCCGTTAGTTTTCCAGTGTAACTTTTTTCATTATTTTCACAAGCAACACTCTTGTCCAGGAATCCCATAGCATACGAGGGTTGTTTAAAAATGTTTAAGCCTCATTAAGAAAGAAGTACTGTGGCTGGACATTTTTGTTGTGGCAGCAAAGTACCATCTATAAAAGTAGAAAAACTAATTCAATTTTCTATTTAATTTCTGTGCAGGTGAGGAACATACAAAGATGTAAGGAGTGCAACAAATCTAAAGATGGACAAAACAGCAGCCCGAGCAGCCATAAAGTATCTGCAAAAAGGGTATGACACCCAAGGAAATCCATGAGAACATGGTACAGATACTTGCTGAGGAGTCCCCTTCCTATGCAAATGTGAAGAAGTGGGTTGCAGAATTCAAGCGGGACAGATACACAGCACAGAAGATGACCCTCGGTCAGGTCGTCCAAAAAACTTAAATCACTGATGAACAAGTTGATTCTATTCACCGTATGGTTTTGGATGACAGACATCTTACTGTCCAGCAGATAGTTAAGTCCATAGGCATTAGTTCTGCTTCGGCCAATACTATTTTAACTGAGATCTTGGAGATTAGCAAGCTGTCTGAATGATGAGTCCCAAGAATACCGACACCAGTGGAAAGGATCGACATTTCCAGGGCACTTCTGATTCGCTTCCAGGCTGACCCTGAGAAGTTCCACCGCAGATTAGTGACTCAAGATGAAACCTGGGTTTACCACTTCGAACTTGAATCAAAGATACAAAGCAAACAATGGAAACATTCTGGTTCTCCACCCCCGAACAGGTTCAAGCGGACGGCATCTGTTGGCAAGGTGATGGCTTCTGTTTGTTTGGATTATGAAGGTGTAATCATGATAGACGACAGTGCTATGCAACAGAATTAAGAGAACCGAAGGAAGTAATCAAGTTGAAACGCAGAAGGAAGCTGAGGGCAGTTGTGCTCTTGTTCCAGGATAACGCGCCCATTAACACTGCCCTGGTTGCAGTAGCTGAATCAGCCAACTGCGGTATTGAATTGCTACCCCAGTCCCTTACTCACCAGACTTAACTACATCTGACTTCTTCTTGTCGAATCCCACCTGCGTGGTTGCTATTTTGGAAACAATAATGAGATCATATGAGATCATATGTGCGTCGGGAAGTTTTTGGAGGAGCAGGACGCCACCTTCTTCCGTGATGTAAGATGTAAGCTGATTGCAAAACGAGACATGTTCTGTCTCTACAGCATTTTGTGAGGGTAGAGAGAGAAAGACCATTGTCTTATGCCGCCTTTTGGTAACGTCATCCAGAAGTTTTCCGTCGGACAAGTGGGGTAATCCTACAACTGTATGGCGTCTATGGGCTTCGAGCAGTACGGCTTTCAATCCGATCCACTCCTGACGCCCTAACTACTATCACTCACAGAATTAGTGAGACTCTTGACGGCAACCATTAGAGATCTCGAAGTACTCTGAATAAGTTTGACACAAAGGTTTGCTACACATGCTCTCCAATTATGGAATTACTAAAAGAAACTTCTCTATTATAAAATCCTTCCTAACAGGTAGGTCCCTGAAGGTATTTATGAATAGCTAACCCTCCTGGATCCTGGCGGTCAACGCAGGTGTCCTTCGGGGGGTCACTCCGCGGATCAACTTTCTTTTTGATTTAAAAAATGATCTACCTAAGAATATTCTCAGGTTATTTGTAAACATCTATGCCGATGATACGACTATATAAAGGTGCACCTCTAAAACTCTTGATAACCAGAGTGACAGCTGATCTCTCCTCTGATTTAGCTCTAACAGCTCAGTGGGAGGAAAATACTTACTGGTTACATTCAATGCCTCGAAAAGCAAACTAGTTACATTCCACCATCACCGATCAGACCCCGAACTACTGCCAGTTACAATGAACGGATGTCCCTTCGGAGAGACATCGTGCTTTGAGAGATTATTTGGCCTTAACTTACACTGACTTCAAGTGGAACTCGTACATACGAGTCATCGCTAAAGGTACAATTAAAATGGTCAGCTCCCTATACCGCTACCAGTAAGTACCTGACTCCACGTGCTACCCTTTACCTTTACAAGAGCCAGGTCAGGCCAATAATAGAGATGGAGTCCAAAAGCGTCTCTGAGTCCTTGTGGGTGACGAATTATTTTCCATGCTCTAATCACGCGTAATAGTGGCAAGTATCTCATTGCTCTATCACTGCTTTCGCGGAAAACTAAATTCCTTGGTTCCACTAGACGTAACGTTAACGGCAAGGACCCGCTATGCCACTTACATTGTATCAAACCACTCATATTCCTTCCGTATTTCATTGGTGAGAAGTAAGTTCCACTCGAACAACTTCTTCACGGAAACCATTGCTCTGCGGAACCGAATTCCAAGAGGATGCGTCCCAGATCACTACAATCTTTTCAAGTCTAGGGTTAACCTTTACTTTCCCTTCCTATCTATACAAACTAACTTCAAACGTAACCCTCTACCTATAGCGTACCACACCCCCGAGCCTTTGAACTTTACTGCAAAGAAAATCCCAAACTACTAACATTATTGTATTTCGCGGGAAATAAAACTGATAAAAAGCAAAATCTGAACACTATGGGAATGAAAAAAAAAGATGAAATTAAATTAACGCCAACAAAAATAACACAGCTCTGAATGCATACAGAACGCTTTCCTTTACACTATTCGCTATAAAGTCTCTTGTTTATTTAAAATTGTTATCTTTCTTGTTTATTTCCCACCCCACTATGTCTACCTTTCTCTCGCTTCTAATCTATAAACGGCCACTTAGCAAGTTCAACATACACACACACACACACACATATATATATATATATATATATATATATATATATAGTTTACGAAAAACTAGGTAATCCGTATGGGTAGACCCAAGGAGGATAAAATCCAGAGAGCTCAATGTAAATCAGAGCTAATAATTTAAATAAAAATAAAAACAAACCACTTTAAGGTTATATATATATATATGTGTGTGTGTGTGTGTGTGTGTGTGTGTGTGTGTGTGTGTGTGTGTGTGATAAAAATATAGTTTTACGGTATCGTATATGTATGGAATAAAGTGCTCAATATCAGGGATAAAGCGTATGTAAATACAAAAGTGTACATTGAGGTCACTACTCCGCGGCGACAATCTGTTCAATGTTTAAACGCAATTGCATGAAACAGACTGTAGCCGCTGGTTGTTAACCTCAATACAGACATATATATATGTGTGTGTGTGTGTGTGTGTGTGTGTGTGTGAATGAGAGAGAGAAAAAGGAGGGAGAGAGAGAGACTAGGTGGTCTAAAATAACTTCAATGTCATACAATAAAATAAAAAATTAAAAACTAAAACAATAACAAAATTAATAAAAATAAATGAATTTCAAAAATTAAAACTAAAATAAATTCTTCTCTTATGTACCCTGACCATTCAGGACGTTGGCGTTCAAGGCTTTCAACAATTTCTTGTTCTTTGTAGCTCTTAATAAATTTTGTCATTTTGTTATCCCTCCTAAACCTTTTCCCTCGTTCATTTACACTAGCGTGTTTGGTAAGTTATAGCTTGTTTTCCTCTGTCTCTCTTGCCTTCAGTTTGTCCTATGAGTATCAAATTTTCCAAGCCCTTTTTGCTCACTATGTGCCCTTGAAATTGTAACTCTCTCTTCCGAATGTTAAGTATAAATGAATTGAAATTGAGATTCTCGATCTGTTATTATTCCTGAGAAACAACCCAAAACCGCTAGATATTCATGTAAGATGATTTAAGAGATTGTTTCTGTAGATATATCCTCTGAAGGAACAGCGACAGGCCATCTTATAAATCGATCAATGATACTGATAGTAATGATCCCACACTATCAATGATAAATTGCTCAGGAGGAAATTTTGTATGTCAGGTTACTTTGCGTTTTTTTTTTTAATACTTTACACAGGTTTGAGTACAGTTTTTTTTTTTATATATCAGTACGCATGTTGGGCCAAACAAAACGATTGCTAATCAACTTGACAGTAGCTCGGCGTCCAGTATGTATGAGGTTGTGAAAGTGTTTAAACAATTTTTTCCTCAGTGAAGGTGGTGTGTTTGATCTCGAATAACCTGTCCCCACATCGCAGAGTAGTGCTTTCGTTCCAAATGGGGTGGATTTTCCTTCAATTGTAAAGAAATGTCCTCTTTTTACTCTGTTTAATGTGACATCTTTTTGTTGTTCCTTTACGATGAGGTCGAAGGAAAAGGCTTCAGAATCTAGAGATTGTATTGTGGAGTGCGAGAGTGTATCTGTCACGATGTCGTCTAAATCTTTAATGAAACGGATATCTGAAGTGAATTGGGATATATAATCCAGTTGTCGAGTATCTCCGGGTGTATATTTGTCTATATTCACGTGCAAGGCGTAAGTGGGAGGTTTGTGATCTGTGAAAACAGTAAAATCTCGCCCTTCGAGCATTCAAGCAGATGTGGGAAATGCCGTACAGAGAAGTAAATTGCGAGTAACTCACTCGAGAAGGTACTGTATTTTTGCTGTTCGTCGTTCAATTTTATAGTGAAAAAGGAAACTGATCCAGTTGAATTTGCTGAAGCGGTCGGTCGCCGATGTGAGTGTCGTGTTATCAACATCACTGACATAGGAGAGTTTAGTGAGATTTTCTAGTGGTTTTTAGTGTCATAGAATGCAGTTAATGTTTCTCCTTCTATAGTTATTTTTGCAATTCTTATTTTTTGCTTATGCACCATGTTGTTGAGAAGGGTCAAGACTCTGGAACAACCTGGGATAAATCTATGGTAATATTTAATCAAACCGAGGTATCTTCGTAGTTGTCGCAGTGATGTTGGTTATGAAAATTGTGTTGCTGCTACTTTCTCTGAGACAGGTGTGATCCCGTATTCGTTGATCACATGGACCAAGAAGTTCAATTTAGAAACAGCAAACTTACATTTGTTTACGTTGGTCTTTAAACCAAAATGTGCTAGTCTCTCAAAAACTTGTTGTATATGGTCCTGGTGTTCTTTGCTATCACGATTAGCAATAAGAACGTCGACGTTATACGCAAAGACGAAAGGTAATCCTCTCAAAGCTTCGTCAATAAGTCTCTGAAAACTTTGGGCGGCGTTACGTAACCCAAATGGCATCCTTGTGATCTCGTAAGGCCCGAAAGGAGTCGTAATTACCGTTTTCTTTATGTCTTCTGCTGCTGGAATTTGGTAGTATGCTTTAACCGGGTCCAGTGTGAGGTTGGATGTCTATCTGGAACTGTTTTTGCGATGAGATTCCTGAAATCCCCATAAGATCGCCATGCACCTTTGTTTGGTTTCGGAACCATGTGTAGTGGAGAGGAGTATGGGCTACTTAAAGGGCGTATGATGTCTAATTGCAACATATACTGAAATCCGTCCTTTGCTATTTTGTATTTTTCTGAACTCAGTCTGCGTGGTGATGCGTGTGTAGAGGGTCCAGTTTTTGTGATGTAATGTTTAGCAGTGTGACGAATTTCGGCTGTGTATTTAAAAGAGTTGTAATAGTAGGGAATTTTCCTATAAACTATAGTCCATTAGCAGTTGGTATGACAGAACTAATTCCTGTTGACGTGTAGATTGAGGTTATCCCCTTTGCCGTTTCCTTTTGTGTCACTGTCGATGAGAGTGTGTATTTTGGTGAGGGACATTTTCATGCGTGGGGTATGTTGGAATTCTTTACTGCTTTGGTCCAACGAAAAAAGTCAACACTAAAAAATGTTTTGTTCCTTTTCGCACGAAAGAAGATGCATCATGGTTTTGTCCAATGGGAGTACGGCATAGCAAAAGCAAAAAGCAAAACATTTTCCAATCAATCAATTTTTGCAGCATTGAGCTGGCTCTGAGATCGTGTGGACGATTATAAAAATGATTCTCAAACCAACAATCGTTAGTACGTAACTCAGGAACTACTTAAGCCGGATGGTCTCTTCGCCAGCCTACACACAGACAATTGTGCCTTTCATCTTCGTCATAATATTTCCGCTACAATCATTTCATCCGGATTTTATTTGCCTCTACTCTCCATTCATGTTGTCCTGACCTAAATAAACCATAACTTGATTTTTGTCAATTCTAAATTCATCCAATTTGCCATGATCTAAACTAGAGTACGTTTATGAACTCCAGTTATAAACGTAATAACCCAATCAAGACAGTTCAGTTCATTTTATACGTAGGGTTATTTGTTGGTCAAATTTATTTGATGAAACGTTGTTATTTTTTATTTTATTTATTTTTTCCATTTTTACTTTTGTCTTATTTCCGTTGCTCTTTATCTCAACGTCCATGTTGTTTCTATATTTCAGACCGAACAACATGGATCGGGAAGGAAGAAAATATTCGACAAAGCTTAAAGTCGCATCTCCTATAGTTGCGCTAAAAACAAGCAAAAAAATAAATGTGATAACTATTAACGAGTCAAAAAATTAATAAAAATTATTTGTTACGAGTTTTTTTTTTAATGCCGTATTATTTCTGGACGTAGGCGATCATGGTCCTCCACAAACTTTTTCCTTATTATCTGTGAATTGCCATGACATTTTTGGAAAAGATAATGGTGTGATTTCTCGTTGCCTTCTCCACGATTTTGAATTCAGTTTTCCTTTCCTTAGACTAGTTCACATTCAGAGCTGCAGAGTTCAGTCTACCGTACTATTTAACCTATAATTTTGAGGAAATAGATTCATACCTTTTCCAGGGGTATAAGCTCAAAAGAAAACAATATAGACGCGGCTGGAATTTGAACTTGGTTCAGCGACTCTACTCTCCGCTCCGCTAATCGTTACTATAGTATGCATCTGGTTTCGAGAATGGAACATATAAAAAGGCAAAATTATATACGTATGAATTAGCGCTTCTTTAAATGTCGAAGTTGCCGTCGTAAAGAGGTGAATAAATTATAGGATTACAGCGCAATATATGCGCACTATGAAGCTTTTTACACACAGAGAGAAATATGTGAATACACATCGTGTTTTATATATGCGGATTATTTTGACTCTACTTACACATCATAACTTTTAATTGTACTTTAATAATGGCGACTGTGTATATAAGGCGAGGTCATGTCTGAAACGTACCTGTTTGGTTTCGTTATCCCCAATTTGTAATTTGCATGTTGGGCTGTCCCTTTTGCTAACAACCATGCCTTCTGACTTCTTGCAATTGGTGTTTAGTCCTTTCTTCTCGCTTTCTTTCACTACCTTCCGCATTGAAAGAAGAAAAGAAATTAAAAGTTAATTAACAGTATGGGGTCTGCATCCACATCCACCAATTGTAATTTGCCTTTTGGGATGTTTCTATGCACTCTGTCTTCTTTCAATTGAGTTTTAGTCCTTTCTTCTCGCTTTTCTTCGCTACATCATGTAGGAGTTAGCGTACATGAAAACGCTTTTACTGCTGCATTGTTATAATATTGCTTTTTGGTTGTGCTAACCTTTTTTTGGAAAGGTAAAAAAATTGCCATTGATTGGAAATAAATGACGATAAAGATGCTGACGGCGATGTCTCGTGGCATTACCATTTTGGTTTCGTGTACTCTGCAGTGTTTTTTTCTTTTACGGACTCCATCGAGAATCGATGATGACTCAACCTAGCATAGCTAGGTGCGTTGCGCATGTTGGTAGCTTGCAATGGTTTGCGCTGAACCACAGTAACACTCTTTCTTACTCTTACAATCCCAAGGCATAATAGTGTGTGACATCTGGAGAGAGAAAGCAGGCCAGAAGATGATGCTAGATAAGACCAGATAGTACTGATTTGTTTTCAGGTCCCTCCCTCCAGATTTTCCAGGCTGCTTTGAATTCAGAGTTTTACTTCTCCTAGACCGGTTGCCATCCAAACCTTGCTATTTACCCATAGCAGGCCTGTACAACTCGACTGGAATTCGAACTCGGCTCTCCGATTCCTCAATCAGAGCCACAATCTATTACTTCACCGGGCCTGTTCCACTCTGCAGTTCAGACTAAGCTAAAAGACACCTGCAATATAATAAAAATGCCAGGTCATATTTTCCGATATTATATTTTTTTACTCTGGTTGGAAATAGTACTAATCATTAGTTTGTTTATAATCCAAGATGTATTACTATATCTTTAAAACGTATATGTACGTCAATAGCAGCCAAAGTAAGATTCATGAAGACGTATAAGTACGTCCACAGCTGCGAAAGTGTTAAGCATTTTAATTCACCACCTGTGAACAAAAAATTTTTAGCGATTTGTTTAAAAAAAAATGTTTATCGGTTGAACGCAGAAGTGTTTGCTTATGAAACTTTTAATTTTTAATTAGTAGATATAAATGGTTTTACGGAAATGGTATATCTCTGAGGGACTGATAATCAGCCTGCTTGGTGACTAAGAGAGTTGCACCACAAGTCGGCATTCGAATTCAGCTAAAAACCAGTATTTCAAATATTAATTTTTAAAGTTAGAAGATTGGCACAACAAACTCTTCTCTCTCTATTTAGTTTTTGTTATAGTGAAAGACACCTTGTCTAGATAATAGACTCTCCCACCTATTATAAGTAGGAGTCAGTAGTAGTCGAGGGAAGGAATAGTGTTCAGCGACCACAACTCGATTACTCTGCGTAACACTTTATTACAAGTTCCTACAGTTTCTGTACGTTTAACCTATTTAGGACGCATTTAGTCCGACTACAAGTTCTATTGTGGAAATAACTCCACAACAACTTTTGACGACGAAGATTCGAACTCATACGGGGGAGAAGAAAAAAAATTTCGTTCGCCAAGATAACTTTTGGCGACGATGATTTGCACTCATACAGAGGCAGAAAAAATTTTTTTCGTTCGCCAATACAACTTTTGGCAGCGAAGATTTGCATTCATACGGAGGAAGAAAATGGTCGTTCGCCACAGTGGTTTTGACGACGAAATTCGCACTCATAGGGAGGAAGAAAAATTTTGTTCGCCACAAATATCGTGGGCGACAAAGTCTCGGATTTACACTTTGAAAAAAAAATATGGAGGAATGCAAATGTCTATTCCAGGACTTTTAAAAGTTCCAATTGGAACAACAAACTAAAATGTTAGAACAACAGAATACATTCCAGGTGCAGTTACAGGAGTAAACTTTCAATAGACAGATGCAATTCCAACAGAAAATGGAACAAATGCATGGGGAGTTTCAAAGAAAAATTCTGGAAATAACCGAGAACAGGAAAGAGAAAAGTCTACAAAATGATTCCTTCCCAGAGAATACAATATGGAATTCAATTGAAATATCCACGTACAGTCCAGATGAAGAGGTAACTTTTGAAGAATATTTAAAAAAAATATACGGACGTGTATAACGAGGACTGCCACTTGTGGTCTGATGGAAAGAAGGTTAGGCTTCTTTTAAGTAAATTAGGAACTGCTGAGCATAAATTGGTAAATTATATTTTACCGAAAAAACTAATGAGTTAACATTTACCGAGGCGGTAAACATCATATTAAGTGAGTTATTTAGTCAAAAGACATATTTGTTCCACAAGAGGTGGAAATATTTGAATTTTATAAAAGATGACGAACATGACTATATAACGTACGCAGCCAATGTGAATAAGCATTGTGAAGAATTCAAGCTAGCAGAGTTAAGCGCAGACAATTTTAAGTGCTTAGTGTTTGTTCAAGGTCTGGTAGCGGAAAAAGACGCAGAGTTGAGAAAATTAGTACTGGCAAAATTAGAAAGCAATCCAAGTATTACGGTACAGAATGTGGCAGAAGACTGCACAAGATATGTTAGCGTAAAAAAAGACGCAAAAAGATAGAACAGTCTGGCGTTTCGCATGTAAGGAAAATTCGCTACAAAAAAGAAAGTCAGTCGAACAAAAAGAATTATAAAATTGCAGATTATCAAGCAGAAAGTAAAATACCAGGAAAAAACAAACAAAAACGCCCGAAGCCATGTTTTGCTTGCGGTGAACTACACTGGTACAGATATTGCAATTTTAGGTATAAAAAATGTTTCAACTGTGGAAGAGTTGGGCACAGACGTACACATTGCCGTTCAAAAAACAAAGGCAATAAAATAAGAAAACTAAAGTCCAACGAGGTAAACGATGGAATAACTAGAAAATTCGTTACCGTCGAAATAAATAATAAAAAAAAAATGAAACTTGACACTGGTTCCGATCTCTCTATCATAAATTTGCATACGTGGAAGAAGTTGGGAAAACCAACTTTAATGAAGACAAAGAAAATCGCTAAGTCAGTGACGGGAGAAAAAATACAATTTGTTGGAGAAATTGTTACAAACGTCACGTTAAATAATAAAACGCGAAAAGTTAAACTATTTGTCATGGAAAATACCACGAACTTACTTGGTACGAATTGGATAACAGAATTTCAATTATGGGATCTACCGATAAATTCTTTCTGTTACAAGGTAGAAAGTTTTAACTCCGAAGCCGAAAAATTAATAGAGAAACTTAAGGAAACATTTCCTACTGTTTTTTCTCCGGGCTTGGGAACGTGTACCAAGATGGAGGCAAAATTCTTTTTAAAAGAAAACGCTCAGGCGGTATTCAAAAAGAAAAGGAATGTTCCGTTTGCCTCAATAGAACAGATTGATAAAGAATTGGACAGATTAGAGAAATCCGGTGTACTAAAAAAAGTTGACTATAGTGATTGGGCAGCTCCGACGGTATACGTGAAAAAAGTCTAAAGACATTCGTGTTTGTGCAGGTTTTTCAACGGGGTTAAACGCGGCACTCAAAGACTATAACTATCCTCTACCAACAGCGGAAGAAATATTTGCAAAGCTTAATGGAGGCACTGTATTTTCGAAAATAGACCTCAGCGATGCATATCTGCAAATACCGGTAGAAGAAGAAACGTCTAAATTTTTGTGTATTAACACACATCGGGGTCTGTATAAATTTAACAGACTATCTTTTGGGATTAAGGTCGCCCCCGCCATTTTCCAACAAGTAATGGATTCGATGTTGGGTGGTTTGGATTTCGCAGTAGCGTATCTGGACGACATCCTCATGAGAAATACAAGTATTGCAGAACACGTGAAACATGTAAATGCAGTAGTTTCCAGAATACAGGAGTTTGGATTTAAACTCAAGGAAAGTAAATGCGAGTTTTTTATGGAGAAAGTGAAATATCTGGGGCAGATCATCGATAAGAATGGTAGAAGGCCAGACCAAGAGCGAGCAGTGGCTATAAAAGACATGCCGGCTCCGAATGATATTACCACATTACAAAGTTTTTTGGGATTAGCTAATTATTACCAAATATACATCCCTAAAATGTATGATCTGCGGAAACCATTAAATGAACTATTGAAGAAAGGAAAACCCTGGAAGTGGACTAATGAATGACAGAAAGCATTTGAAAAGATAAAGGAAGTATTAACCTCGGAATTATTTTTAACCCACCACAATCCGGATTTAGAAATCATAGTAGCTTGCGACGCAAGTGCGTATGGAGTAGGAGCGTGTATTTTACACAAAATGACAGATGGTCAAGTAAAACCAATTGCTCATGCTTCTAGAGCACTACTTCCGGCTGAGAAGAATTACTCTCAGATAGAGAAAGAAGCGTTAGGAATAATATTTGCAGTAGCGAAATTTCACCGTTTTCTCCGCGGTCGACATTTTAAGCTACAAACCGATCATAAGCCTCTAATTTCGATTTTTGGATCGAAAAAGGGTTTGCCGAAGCATACAGCAAACCGACTACAAAGATGGGCTACAATATTGCTAAATTATAACTTCAGCATGGAGTACATACCATCTAATAAATTTGGCTATGCTGATGGGTTGTCCAGGTTAATTCCTAAAAGGAGCGAACCGTTAGAAGACACGGTAATTGCTTCACTGAAATCAGAAGAAGAGCTGAAAATTACTGTGTGTAATGCAGTTCGGGAACTTCCGGTAACTCTAGAAAAAATAAAAGAAGCCACCAGGGACGAATATATCTTGAAAGTAAAAGAAAAAATATCCAAGAGGGACCAGTACACAACAAATGTGTTTTCGCTTTGCGATTCAGTATTGTTATATAGAGAACGTGTGGTGATTCCATACACACTTCAAAAACAAATATTAAAAGATTTCCATACTGGTCATCCAGGCAGCACTAGGATGAAGAGCCTAATGCGAAGTTTTGTTTATTGGCCGAATATGGACAGGGACATTGAGAACGCAGTAGCAAAATGTAAAGGCCGTGCTTTAGCTGAAAAGGCACCACCAGTAAAATTTAATCCCTGGCCAAAAACAGACCTACCATGGTCTAGGTTGCATGTGGATTTTGCAGGTCCACTGAATGGATACCATTACATCATAGTAGTGGATAGTTTCTCAAAATGGCCTGAGATACAAAGAATAAGAAAGCCGACGACGCAAAGTACGAAAAACTTCCTGCTGGAATTGTTCGCAAGGTTTGGTGTTGTAGACACAATTGTGACGGACAACGGAAGTCAATTTACGTCGAAACAATTTAAAGATTTCTGTAAGGAATACAATGTCGAACATATTACCACAGCTTCATATCACCCAAGATCAAACGGGTTAGCTGAAAAATTTGTCGACACCCTTAAAAGAGCTTTAAAGAAAGCTAGGGAAATACCTGCAGATGAAACCCTACAGAAGTTTCTACAGGTATACAGACTTACCCCAAATAACGCAACACCAGCCTCACAATCGCCAGCCGAGGTGATGTTTGCACGTCGGGTAAGATCTGTCTTCGACAAATTATTACCAAAAAAGACAAAGCCAGGTACAGAAAAATTTATTCAAGTAAAGAAATACAATCCTGGTGAAAAAGTATACTTTAAGGTATATAAACAGAATAAATCATTCTGGGAAAGTGGAAAAATAGAAAAGCGGATTGGCAACATGATGTACTTCGTGAAAGGTGAAAAATTTACGTGCAGACGGCACATTAACCAGATCAGACGACGCTCTTCAGATGTGGTTGATAGCGCTTAGGTTGAAGAAACACCTATGGAGGTGATTTTTTATATGTTTGATCTTCCAACGCCAGCAACGATGTTACTTGAGGTACGCCGATCCAAGAGAAAAAGAAAGGCAACGGATCATTTAAAAATGGATCTAAAACGTAGGAGATACGCTACGATGTTGCTAAAAAAATGAAGTTTTTTTAAAAATTATTTTCTCCTTTTTTCGAAAAAAAAAAAATAAATAAAAATAAAATAAAAATAAAATAAAATAAAAAATTAAGAGAACTTTTTACTCCTACGGAGTAAAGTTTTAGGAGGTGGGTGTTATAGTGAAAGACACCTTGTCTAGATAATAGACTCTCCCACCTATTATAAGTAGGAGTCAGTAGTAGTCGAGGGAAGGAGTAGTGTTCAGCGACCACAACTCGATTACTCTGCGTAACACTTTATTACAAGTTCCTAACGTTTCTGTACGTTTAACCTATTTAGGACGCATTTAGTCCGACTACAAGTTCTATTGTGGAAATAACTCCACAACAGTTTTGTACCAGAGAAAGTTAAGCTTAGTATCGATACAGAACAAAGTAAACAGTGGAACTAGAGTAAGAAGATTGTGTTGCGTCAATCATCCAAGTAGGAAGTATTTTCCTGCTACAGTAATCAGCATTTTAAATCCTGTCTTTTTTCTTCTTTACTCAGGCTCAAAATCTGATCTCTAGCACCGGTGGAGAATAAGTCTCTTGGCCAGCTTACACTCAGATAAGTGAGCCTTCTTTTCTTCGTCTAATTTCTTCCGCCGCGATCTTTTTCATATCTGAATTTCATCAAATGACACCTTTCATGTACATTGTCCTGCACGAAAACAACTCTAACATGGATTTTGATACAGATATCAAAATCCAAGTTAGTGTTGGGCACGAACCCTTATGAACTTTTATTGAATTGTTATCAATAGAAAACAGTTTACATTCTGAAGTTATTATATAATTTATGCGGGAAATGATGAGCAAGAAACTGTCAACATCATGAGAAACAAAGGACACACTGGATGATTCAATTCAATGTTGCAGGTCTAAATTAAAAAAAAAACTACCTGTGCATTACGATAAAAAGCAATAAATAAATAAGACGAAATTAAAAATAGTCAAAAATTAATAATGGTTTTGCCTTATCTAAGAAATATGAGCAACAAATAAATTTAAAATTATAAATGCTTTGAACTGTCTATATTCGACATGCTTATTACGATCATAACCCAATAAAAAGATTCGCCTGTAACGGGAGCGCTAGGAAATAATTAAAGAAGTTTCCCCATTTACATATCTTCCGTTATGGGCATTATTATATCCATGATATAATAACACCAATATTTCACGGACGGAACGGAATGGCTGAAAGGAAAAAGAATGGCAAATATGCTTTGTTCTTGGAGAGACTTTTATATCACTAAGACATACACAAACCATATATATATATATAATTATGTCTCATGCGGAGAATAATATATTACATATATATACACAGCAAAGCAGGGTGTAAAGAGAAACAAAAAGGATGGCTCTTACATATGATATGGAGATACTCTTGACCTGGAGAAGTCATTTTTAGGACCCCAGATTCAAATGCACTGGATTCATCTATGTCTCAAGCAAGGATATATTCTACGAACGGGAAACAGTGTGTCTTGGGTTTTCTTAAATTGAGGACTATGAGCTGAAGTTTCATTCGATATCTGGGAAAGATATATTCCCAAAGGGAAACGGCAGCATGGACTTGTAAGCTGCTCTGGAGCCAGATTTAGCCTCTGTCCGGGTCATGAGTCACCTGAGCTAAAGAAAGCAATCTTATCGTTTGGTTGCTGTACACGAACTGAATTTTGACTGCCGCTTTTCATCACTGTATGGAGTGACGTCACGAAGTGTCTGTCATGTGACATACGTGACCTATCTCTACAAAAAGGAGATAAGCTCCTTCTGTATCCTTAGATCATAATGACTTGGATGAGTTATTGTTACGTGTCAAATACATTCTGTTATCATTTTAGTTCTTGCCTGAATTTTGTTAGAGGAATAATCCTATTATAATTATGTATGTCCCCTACTTCGTTAGTTTGCATGACCGTTACACCCTGTCAGTACCTCATAAATAATAGACTATTCCAATTTGTTTGCGTGGAAAGAGGGAAAAGACACTACTTGCTTTCTTTGTTTTATGGCATATCAACTTCAAAGGGTTATTTAATACCAACAATTTTTAATATATAAATACATATGAATAAAAAATGTATTCTTTGTAATAAAATCACTTTGTAAATCAAGTTTCATGAACACTTTTGCAAAGAGGGCTTCTGTCAAAAGACAATTACATTAATGGTATTATTCTTTTCTTCAATAAAGCATTGCAGGCAATATTTATTCTCTACATATCCGGTTTCTTAGTTTTATTTTTGCAAAGAGGGTTTTTTATCGAGAGCTTCGTATATATATATATATATATATATATATATATATATATATAAACTTTGTTTTATCGTTATTCTCTCCTGTTTTATATTTTGCTATCAGTATTGTAAAATTGCTATCTTGAGATAACTAGTTCTGGGCACTCTGTCAAAATATGTTTAATGGAAAACACTATTTTACATGCTTGGCACACTGGTTGAACTTCCTTAGAATGAAAGAATGTGTCATTCTCGTATGGCCGACGCGCAAGCTATGTCATTGAGAAAAGCATTAATATATTTCTTATCTTCATCCACGTATGGGTAAATAGCAAAGTAGACTTTGTTCTCTAGCCTTGTGTGGTACTCATTCTAAAAGTAAAACTATTCTAAATTCATCACTTTGTAGAAGGCAACTGGAAACCACTTGAATCTCAGCTACAAAATGTAACAGTTATATATATTTCTATATAAATGTATTCTTTGTAATAAAATCACTTTGTAAATGAAGCTTCATTAAGACTTTTGCAAAGAGGGCTTTTGTCGAGAGACAATTACTTTGATGGTAATATTCTTTCCTTCAATAAAGTATTGCGGGCAATATTTATTTACTAAATATTCGGTTTTCTAGTTTTATTTCTGCAAAGACTGTTTTTTATTCGAGAATCTGGCTTCATATATATATATATATATATATATATATATATATATATTCATATAAACTGTTTTATCGTTATTCTCTCCTGTTTTATATTTTCTTTTAGAGGCCGACCACTTTTATCCACATTTACCTTCTCAAACAGGCTATCAGTATTGTAAAATTGCTGTCTTGAGATAGTTAGTTCTGGGCACTCTGTCAAAATATGTTTAATGGACAACACTATTTTACATGCTTGGCACACCGGCTGAACTTCCTTAGAATGAAAGAATGTGTCATTCTCGTATGGCCGATACGCAGGCGAGCCGTTACGACCTCCTTTTTCCGAGACTTCCTGAAAGAAGTATTACTTACTCCCACCTTGGGCTGGATTGCATACAGTTTAATTATGTCGATAATCGTCCCCGCACTCATGCAATTTTTTAAAAATATATTTATTTATCTCCTCCTTAAAATCTGTATATGGGATCTCGGTTGCTGTATCCGCATGTCACTACTTTGTTTCAGTGAAAAAAATGAAAGAAAGAAAGGGAAAATAGAAGTGTTTAACGTTTCCTGCGAATGCCTCATAAATATGATTTGATCGCGTGAAAAGAGAAGAAAAACACTACTTGGTTTCGGTGAGAAAATAAATGAATGAATGAAAGAAAGAAAGAACAGAAGATAACAGTGTTTAACGGCAGTTTCAGTGAAATGGAAAAGTTGTCAATTTCAAATCTATTCATTTGTACCCACTTCTTAAAATAACGATCTGCATTCATATTTATGATTGTTATTGGAATATTTTGTTAAAGTTGTTAAGCTCAAATATTTTAACTATGCGTTAGGGAAAATTCTACGGATATTCTATTGTTGTAGAACTCGCCATACGCTTACTCAATCATTAACATAATTCTTAAGTTTTATCAGAATATTAAAATAGGAAAACCGTAAAATTTTCACGGGTTAAAAATTAAACTATTTTATATGTAGCTGGTTCAGAATAATATTTTCGCCTTTCTTTCATTATTTTTTACGTTTCAGCTATGTACACTCTGGACTTCCACAGTTGCCTGCTGAGTTCTGGAATGTTACTGCATCAATGTGTGCTTTTTTAGATTGTCACTTTGTGACCTCAGTACTAAATTTGTAACCTCTCTCGCTGAACTTTGCACTCTTTCATCACTTGGAATATGCCTATGAAATTCCAAGTTAACCTCTTGTTCTTTGCAAATCAAGGAAATTAAAAATGAAAATTAAAAAGGCCGGATTGAACACGATCGAAACAAACAAAAAAAAAAAAAAAGAGATGTGAAGCTATTTATTCAATCTCCCCCACGGAAGTGAAACGTGGCACAGTAGAGTTTAATGTGGCACTCTGCATGTGCGCTTGTAGTTCTAGATATTGTTAGTCCTGGCTATGACGATAAACTACATCCGGCAACCAGGCTTCCGATTGGAGATTTTGAAGAACCACCTCTTAATTGTTGTTGTTGTTGTTCTCAGGTTCACTCTGACCCGAGTAGATTGCACCTGTTAGAGTTCCAGCTATAAGCAAATAGTGAACTCCTATACAAAAACAAAACACTATGAAAGTAAAAAAACACATTTTATAGTAAAAATACTACCAATACATTTTTATATAAAAAAATTACCAACAATAGCTATTTATAGCAAAATTACCAGTAATACATTTTATCTGTGGTTGAAAGCATACAATTGCGTTCAAAATATTTCGCCATTAAATAACCCATAGAAGTTGATATCCCGCTAAACAAAATCAACCAACTAACTAGACATTGTTCATCTCCCTCGATACACCCCTTTAGGACAACTCAGGTATCAGGGATAGATCTTCACATGGCTAATTAAGGTGAAACAAGGAAGTGATACCTAGTGAGACGGTTCCCTGGAAAAGTACATAAGGTTTTTGTGCTTCACAGCAAAAAAAAAAAAACAAACAAAAAAACAAAACACGAAGCGCAACAAAGCATAATAAGAAACATGATTTTAAACCAAACAAATATTCTCCTCCTCTTCTTCTTCTTCTTTTTCTCTGTGCCGTGTCCCTTCAACAGGTTGGCGGTCATGGCTCTTCACTATTTCACTACTTTTTGTGTCCCCATCGTAGAATAAAAATTTCGATGACGAGGTTATTACAATCTAAGTAGGACATTAGTTTACGATTCAATGAATAAAAGCTAAACATTTCTAACCAATGGAACTATATTTCTAGATTTTGTATTAACCTGTATCACTCCATGCAAAGCAGTAAAGTCGCTAAGACACGGGCAGTTATAAGGTGTGGAATAATTAGAAACAGAATAAATTAATAATGAGCGGAAAAAGAAAAGAGTAATCAGGACAGTAGATAGTTTTGACATTGCATTAAAATTTTTGCAGATTAAAGTTGGCTGGAAAGCATGAAGGGAGTCCCACAAGCGAGAAAAGAAACTGTTAGCATAGAATTTACGGTTACAACTAACCAGCTAAACCGTAAATTGATGAGATCTCGACACCAGTCTACTACTGCGATTAAATTTTAAAAGTCTAGGTACCATAGCGAAGAGCTCATCCAAATAATTACCATGAAAATATTTATAGAAAAGGCACAGAGTCAACCTTACTGCGGTGGAAAAGTGACTGAAGCCGAGCCGCTAGATCAGGACCAATAATATTGCTGATTCTTCTTTGGTGCTTATCAAGGAGCTCAAGGTAACATGCAACAGCAAGACCCGTGCATTTGTAGGGGTGTATACAGGAAGTCTTGCATACACTAGATAAATTGGTAAGTAGCTATAAGCAGACACAGATAAACGCATTAATTACTAGGTTTGTGATCTCTGACAACGTGGGCATAGGGGGGCTCTGGATAGAGGTAGAATATTTGATGTCTGGACAGACGGGCATCACTGGCCCTCAATTAAGTCTCTCAGGTGATGGCTTCAAGTTGCCATGCCCCGGTAAACCGTTTCAACTGACAGGATAAACTCACGTGAGGTGGGTGGTGTTCACACGGCACCACTGGGCGAAGATGAACTACAACGGCCACACGTTCGCGACCAAGGCAAGCTATCTAGTTGGAGGACATCTGCTGTGGCCGAACATGAGAAGGGATGGGCTCCGCCAGGTTAAAACGCCCAAGACACGCCACATGATGAACACGCCAAGAAACCTTTCGCAGAGATCGAGGCTCTGGCACACAACGGCGACAGATGGAGGAGAATGGTGGACAGATCACCAAATTATTCTTCCGGGGTTAAGGGCGAAAGAAGATCAACATTTACAAAATTAATGACAAGCGCAACTCCTATATTGTGACTCGATCCTGTGAAGAGAAAAAACTTGCCAATCAAACTTTATCAATAATATGAGTTTACGTATGTCGCCGAAAAATATGTCCCATGCAATTTTAAAATAATTATCCTTTTATGTGCGAGCTCAAAATAATCTGTGAAGTAAAATATCTTAAGACATTATTATGATATTTTGTCGAGTTTAAAATAGTGAAAATTTACATTACTACTGTGTCATGCGAGATAATTTTTCTCTCCCGAATCTACCATCTCTCTATATAAAAACAAAAGATGTCTGTCTGTGTGATACCTTTTCACTCGAGATCCATCGAACCGATTTTGACCAAACTTGGTACATACATTGTACAATGTAAGAGATATGATCTTAACGTAAAAAATCGATAATTTTTAAAAAATCAATAATCGATAAAGCCGATCAAAAATCAATAAATTCAACTTTTTTCCTCCGATTTCGTTCAAATTCGCTATGTAGGTTACATCATTACGGGCTCAACGATACCTCATTTTTATTTCTACGCCACTGCATTTAGCGAAAAACAGCAAAACGAAAAATCGATTTCAACACAAATTTTAAACTAAAATGTCTCCCAATTTTTAAGCAATCTAGTATGAACATCACTCAGTTGTAGCCAACAATACGTTGATTGTTTAACAGTCATTTAACTTGATAACTGGGTCCACCCATATAGTGAAAATCCGCGTAAATTGCGAAAAATAGCGACTTTTACTATTTTTTTATCTTATTTTTCGTTGATCTTTCAACCAATTTTCATCAAACTTAACAATTGCTTTATAAATGTATCCTCTTTTACATCTCTGGTAGCACACTGACAAATTGAATTTCAAAAACTCCAAAATAATTGTGGTCTGAAGTGTGCCTACGTGTTGCCTGTTTTACCCCTTCATGTACTCAGCTAACTTGACTGAATAAATACAGACTACTTATGTTATATCAGTAACTGCATTAATTCAAAATGTTTTTAATGAAAGTACTTTAAAGTATTTGTAAAAGATAGACTCTGTTACATCTAAACATGATGCTGTTTTTGCTCCATTCTAATTGAACGCCTTTTCTGACCGACCAGCTGGGTATGGCTGCTAGTACATATTTATAAGTCTACCATTCGTCTATGCTCAGAATATTGCTGCCACATATGGTCCGGTGCTCCTGCGATTTACCTTGAGTCCAGTACATAGAAATAAATAGAATACCTCTCGTCATTGTTTCTTTTATATAAAACTGAAACATCTCTCTCTCCTCCACTCTTTCTCCATTTCTCTCTTGCTTTCCCTCTCTTTCATACACACAAACATACATGTGTGGTTTTATGTGTGGAGGGTGTGTGTGTGTGTGTGTGTAGTATGATGATAGCTTAAGACGCAAAATTGCTAGTGCGCGTGCACTGTTGATTACTATGTCCACACTTCACGCAGAACTAAAGTTGGCGGATTTCCCGAGTTTGATCGAAGTCTTGGAATAATGACACAGAAGACCAGAATACCTTTAGCAATATATTACTTTTCTTGTTTATTCTAGTACATCGCTAACTAACGTTTTCCTTTCCCCAATTCGACTACCTGACAGCAGTAAACCAGGGTCTGAACCTCGAACTGCTTGTTCGCAACTATGATGACAGAATAACAGGACTGTCTAGTTTGTTTTTATGTGAAATAAACTTCGACTTACTATTATGAGCTGTCCTTCCCATGTCTCTGTTGTATCTGGTTCATGTCTCTTCCCTTCGCAAGTCGACAAAAGGACGGATTCTGTAAAGCGTGGCAGCTTTATAGAATCAGTCCTTTTGTTGACTCGCGAATCCAAACCCGTGGTCTTGTCGCCAATGATGCATTGACACGAGATTTGATCATCAATTTTGGAATTATATGGTCCTGAGCTACTTAATTGACACTTGATAAAATCGTTTTTTTTTTGTCCCGAAAACTTATTTATTTCCAACGAATATATATTTATGTAAAATAATTAAAGCCACACAGCTCATTACTGAGTTTTTTTTTCTTTTAAAAATCAATTTCTCTAAAAATATTCTACCTAAGAAATCATACGAACCCAGTGGACAGGTCTTTATGAAAACAACTTAGTCTGGAGGCCTTTTAGAGATATTTTTATTCCGGTCGAGAAAGTAATTTATTGTCATTATTATTATTCGACTTGGTGGGTGTAATAAGTGAATATAGAGCTTTACACCATTTTACTAAGTTACAAAGTTATCTCCAATATCAAGTTCGATTAATTATTTATCCCCCATCCCATCTAATTTCTCGAAACAACTTAATTAGTTCTTTTACACATTTAATTTCAATATTAATGAAACACAGCCAAGCCTTTTCTCACTGTTTTCCTCAGTTCTGTACCATAAAAACGGGTCTTTCTGCATTTAACTTTGTCGTCCGCTGTCAAGGATCTGCGAGACGCGTGTCTAACTCCCTAGTCCAGGTCAACCAGTCGAAACGATGTTTTAATCTTTTTTTTTGTGGAAAAAAAAAGCTTTCGTAACGCCAGCTACACTTGATATTTATTGACTTACTAAAGCCAAACGAGATAAAAAAAGAAAAGAAGTTAAAGTGTTGTGGTACGACAATCTTTCTCGTGGAGAGGTTTTTTTTTTGCTTTAAAAATCAGCGTTCTTAGCCTGGCGAGAGCTCCTCTTCAGTTTCCTTAATCCTTCAACAGGGGTCTCTCTCCCCTGGCTATAAATACTGGCTGACCCTTCTCTCTCTCTCTCGCTCTTTTCCGACTCAGGCCTTGGGCCGCTACCTCGCACGGAGACGAGGTAAAATCGTTCTTTTTCCACTTACACCAATACGTGACCTCACAGATACAGCGTTTCCCAAATTCCGGGAACGCGCTAAGAACAATACACGTACGTACGAACACTTACAACACACGCACATAATTTCTCCATACAAACACTATGTAACTTTTCATGTCTTTGTGTAACTCGTTATTAATATATATTTGTTTACCCATATATATCGGTCTTGTTTGTCTTCTTTGAACTTAATGTCTGATATTCTCATGTAGCTGGACCGGCCATATCTCTTCACATCTTCACCCCCACGGTCCGCTACAAGAGGCATTGACAGAAAATACGAAACTGCCACAGTTGTGTTAAAGTTAAACTCAGTCCTGGTCCTGAATAGATGTAGCCTATCCCAAATTTATTACGACAATGTCTCTCCATTTTTGTTTATTAAATTCACCTTAGTCTGGCCCAAGACCACATAAGTGTAACACACCTGAGAATCGAGCACACTATCAAAGTGAATGGGTTTGCAAGACTAGTTTGAAAACAATGCCATCATGATAGTCCACCGACATTAGTTTTTATACTTTATAAACAACAAATACAATCATTATTGAATACGATGATATATAGAAAACGCTTCGAAGCACAATACTTGGAGAACTGAAATGTCTTCTCTTTCCACTTGCTTCAATTTTTTATTACTAAAGTCCACCAAATACAAGATTGTGAGGCACTCAAGGGTTACTGAATGAGGCGTGTAAGAGAAGTAAAGATTACGAGAATAAGGAGGATAACAGAGGATCGATAACTGAAGTATTCAGGAAAGCATCCACGAATCTTCTACAAATTGTCCGAGTGAAACTTCCTCATTACAAATGGATTACGAAGGAAATGAAGGTGATTAGACACCGTGGACGCAGTATGGCGCCTCTTAGCGCTAAAGTTCTGAAATAGTGGAACTTCTTGCGGGATTCAACACTTTTGATGGGTTGTGGACGTTGTTTAGTAAATGTTTAATGCTTCTGGTACATTTGACCCGCAAACAATATTGGCGGACTCATGTGAGTCCGGGCAAAAAATAAGTAATAAGATATGGAATTCGAACAAATGAATGTTAACAAATATATTAATAAGAAATATTACAAAAAGGAAAAATGAGATAGGTGAAGCGTTCAAAGCAACCTTCAGTATCAGTAGTTCCGGTACCTACATGCCGACAGGAACGAGAAGAATACGTTTTTTCGCTATCAAAGTCATCAAGGAAAAAGAAAGATTCTTTCAAATCTCGTGCTGCGTGTAATTTT